>ML682060.1:32709457-32789339 GCA_007922195.1 Podocnemis expansa
GATGCTTCGAAGCATCGGAGGAAGTGGGATCTTCTCCCACGAAAGCTCATGCAAAAAATAAATCTGTTAGTCTTAAAGTGCCATACAACTCCTTGTTGTTTTTTTTACTGGACTAGACTAACACGGCTATCCCTAGTTAAAAAAAAAAAAAAACAAGCAGCAGCAGCTGGTAGATCAACACTACACATATACATTAAATGAAAACCTCTTTTAAAAAGTCAAATAGAAAGCCATGCCTCATACTGTGTTTATAAAAGTTTTCAGAGAACCTAGTATTCCAGTAAAAACATGGAAAAACTGAAAAGCCTGAATTAAATTAAAACCAAACCCAGCAATTAACTCACCTGCCATGGGTAGAACAGAGGTGTCTGATCCAAGGGGACTCTCAAAGGAGCAACAATTACCAGTTCAAACAGAAGACCCAACAGAAGTGGAACCACACCAGCTAGCAGCACAGCTACTATCAGTGTCTTCATGATCTAAAACCCAAAAAGTCTGATTTATAAATGGCAGAAGCCTAGTTCTGGTAAGCACTACATATCTTAATTTCTAAGTTTAAAAGAGATGCATGTTTACTACTAAAAAAGGGAAACAAAATGCAGAAAAAATTTATATTAAGTTAGCATACATACTATACATGCAAAATGAAGATCAGTTAACCATGAATTACATTATGCACTCTCCTCCCTTCCCTCCCCTAAACCCTCATGATCAAGATGTGTGTTTTTTGACTTGATTAAACTGATTCAGTGTAATTCTGTCCTTGCAATTTTTGCATATAACAATAGCAAAAGCAGCCTATATAAATAACTTTGTCAGTGCAGGGATGCACAGAATAGGCTCAAGGGTGTAATTTAGTTACTAATACTGGCTATTTCCTTAGGCAAGCTAAAAAAAACTGCAAATGAAGTAAATGCGTTGTTCAAGGAGAAGGACATAGCATAAAACATCTATTAAAGCTCCAACTGTGCATAACATTCCCTCAGGGTTGCATCTTACTGGATCTTTCACAAGTTACCGTATCTCCCATGCATCTCCAATATTTATGCATAAAGGAAAAAATTATGTTATCTACCATTCTAGAGCTACTGTAAGGTTGAGTATGGAAGCCTTAGTATTAAAACCAATTTAGATAGATGAGGGCTTGTCCTGACCATGATGAAAGTTTCCTTCAGTGTCAAACTCACTCCTAGCACAAGAATCATTATGAGAATCCTGGAGAGCAAGCTCGCTCTCTCTCTCCTTTTTTTTTTTTAGTTCGCATTTGAAAAATGCCACAAATGTGGCGATCTGAAGGAGTTTTCTAGAAACATGTACTGAAAGACACTGCTCAGGTTCATAACATATACTATACAAAACAAATGTCTTCCCAGAACTGGCCCTGTCTTATTTTTGTCACCTCACTAATAACGTTCAGTCTCTAAGCAGGTGAACTGATCTAGAGAATGGGAGCTAGAGCTCAAAAGAAAAGGGGGAAACAGTACAAGGTGAGCTTGAGAGCAGGAGAAAGCAAGTATAAATCTCATTAACACCTAAATAAAGAATAATATTCTGTTTGACAATTTACCAAAATCTTTCTTCTATCACAAACTTACCATGAGGGACCACTCCTTAACCTTCTGAAAAATCACTCTGCGACCCTGCGGCATCCATGCGACTAGAACAGTTACTGCCCGAATGGTTAGCCAGCAGACATAAAGACCACAAGCAGCTGTGTACAGTTCATGGATTTTGGCTGTTCCCGTCCAAAATGACATTAACCAACGGCCAGCAAACACTGAAAATGCAGAGATTGGTAAATACATTAAGTAGCAGGATTATTTTACCTAGTGAAAGATGACAATAACTGTACAGTACATTTTTTGCACTCAAACCCAGTGTAAAATATTAGTTTCCAAAAGCCTATACTGAAGTTCATAAATATTGAAAATTTCAATTTGTTTGTTATCTCACCATCTTGACAAAAAGCAAAGCATCCAGTTAGATTCTCTAATTTTACTTTCAAGTACAAGTTTAAAAACCAAGCTGAAAACATAATGGTTCATTCTCAAAATTTATGAGATTCAATTCAATTTGTGGCATTCAATCTAGCACAAAACAAAGTGTCTAGAGTGCAACAAAAATGATACATACTAACTGTAAGCTTCAAACTGGCTCATTTTCCATTAATACGACAACCTCTCCATAGAAATAATCAAGTGCCCATGATGATAGGATCCACAGCAGCCTTCCAAGTATTTAAAAATAGAAACAGTTAGTGGTCTTCCCTCCTTCCCAGGCTACAGGAGAATGGCACCATTGTCTTATTTTTATAGTTAGTGTGCTTGCTTGCTTGCTTATGCTTATGAGAGCAGGGTCATGCGCTGTGTGACCATGTGACGTAATGGAGATAAAAATAAAGTCAAAGAAAGTAGTACTTTGAAATAGCCATAGTCATTATCCTAGTCATCTCTCACACAGAGCTCTTTATGCGACTTAGGTCCATCTCCAAAACTTACTAGCCTCCCCAGCTGGTTGATAATTTCATTGTTCTGGAGGAACAGTTTCTTGTAGAAGGTTGTGGCTACAGAAAGGTAATCCCTCCCGTAGCTAAGTGATCGTCTCATGTCAGGCATTAAATACCAAGTCCAAGACCCTGAAATTGATTATTTAATTGTGGGTAAGAGCAGAGAGAAGACCACAGGAGAGAGAGGCTTCACAGTAATTTCCATCATAAAGCACACTGGCTGCTGTCTTTTGTTCCAGGAGGTACTTTCTTGTTTTTATTCTTAGTTATCACTTATCAGTTTCAGTAATCAAGGCTGCAGTCTGGCCATGTCTGCAACTCCTACAATGGGGTATAATCTCTCCCAGTGCGTCAGTAACCAATTATGGGTGAAAGTGAGATTTGTTTACCACCTAGTGCATTTGAGCATTGAGTGGCACTTATAAAGAAGTCCAAACGTTTTCCTTCACTAGATAATTGCAAGTGAAACAAGACTGAAGAGTTGCTAATTAACATGATGTGTCAATATGATTTTGTTGTCAGAAGAGATAAGAACACTCTTGTCCTGGTTAAAAAATGCGGTTTCAGTAGGATTCAGCTCTGATCATGTGATGTGATATGGGAGCACTGTTTGCTCCTGTCTACACAGACTGCAAAATCAAGTTTAACCTATTAAGTTTACACAACTCTTCCAGGTTACATTCAGATAACCTAATTGTCTAGTGAAGACAATCCTTTAAAAGGCTCTCAAGGTTGTATGCAAACTGCAAATTTAAGGGTAAATGTCCTTGATAGTGGGGCCATTTTGAGGAAGCAAGTACAACCTTATCTGGCAAAATCTGGAAGAGAAATTATATAGTGCATCACGATGCAAAACAATACTTAACATTATGGGCAGTAAACCAATTGAGATCACAACATAAACGGCCAACCCACTACACAAATGAGTGTCAGGATACATTGCCAAACAGATGTGTACATTGTTTTAAAATGTTGAGTGTATTTATGACAATACACTATCTTAACTACAATATACCATGCATTATTGTGTATAATTTCATTTTGCTTCAGTGTAGGCTATGTGACTACGCTGAGCCTCAAGCGAGTCAAGAAATGAAATGAGCTGGTGCATCAGCTTTTTACCACTAAGAAAAGTTAAAATTTCTACACTAGATCACAAGTGAACTGCTTTTGTCCTTCCTTTTTTACACCCTTTCCCTCATATAGTCACCACACAATTATCATTCTCCAAGATCTAAGCTAGATCAATTATTGTTCCCAAGGGGCAGGCCAGGGCAGATATGTTGTTTAGCAAAGCTCTATAGTGATGCTTCCACATACACAGCCCACATCCTGTTGAAACGATGCTCTTATTTTCCATTTCTGCACACGGGTTAAAAATTTGTCTACAAAAGTTTCTATCACTCCAAAACAAAAAACAAAAAAAAAAAAAGGAAGACTCATCCTCTACCACTTAGATATAATTTACTATCTTTCAGTATAGTAAAATTATAATGAAATAATCTGCATATAATATTAAAGAATCACAAAAGGAAGCAACCCAGAATCAGTCATAAGCTTAAATCTAATCAGTAAAGTGTAGTGGTTAATTGGTAACTAACAATAATGCCACCAGGACTTCTACAGCTACAGTAGCCAAAGGGTAGAATTACCATGTGGACAGTGTTTAAACAACTTCACCTATCTCATTTAAAGTACAAGTGAAAAAGTTATTTACAAAAGTGGTCCCTTGTGATTCATGTAGGATATCCAATTCTAGGTTTTTCAGCTTTTATCAGTTAAAAAAAAAATCACCTTCCACAACACCAAAAATTTATCCATTAAATACCAGAAGAACACTGGAAATGGTTACTTGTATCTCATGGCTTGTCTACACAAAGCAGTAATGTGAAGAGCAGAGCTATGATTTCTAAAGTGCACTAGCATGCTGCACATTGATTAGTCCATGTTACACCATAGAGGTCCCCTAATACACTTAAACATGCATTTGTTTCAAACTGCACTATGTTAGAACACACTAGGAAATATTACAAAAAAGATTACTATAAAAATACTTTACTCATTTTTGTGTGCGTGCATATGTCAACACCCTTATTTTGGGACATTATATAAACTACTAAAAATAAACACTGAAAAAAATTAATAAACCATGAAAAACAGAAGCTCTGCTATGTCAAAATTTCAGGAGTATGCAGTAAAGATATACAGTTTACAAAAGAGTTATCCATGAAACTAGAGTCAATATGTCTCAGTACTTCAACCTCTTAATATGGAAATTACATGCAGCGTTAAGTCTCAATTCCCTAGTTCAACACTAGCAGATTGACATTAGCTATAACAATTCAAATCTAATCTTAAAATTCAAAATCATGAAGATGATGATGGAGAGTGACAGATGTGGCAGTTTCCTGAAATATCCTTGGGAAACTTTACTGAATTATTTGTAAGCATCTTTGTAGTCCACTGTATTAAGTGAATGGTTTATGTATTGCTGTGAGCTGGCCATGTAAGTAACCTCACCATATGGCGATAACAGATGTGAGACTAGGGATTCAGAGGGTTATATCGAACAATGCACCAGAAGAAGGTGGACATTTCAAGGATAATAATGTGTTAAGTGGCTTTCTGGGATTCTGGGGGAATATCTAAAGGAAGGTGAACGCAAATTCCTCACCTCCAGTTATAAAAAACACACACAAAAACGAAAACAAAAACAAAAACAAAAAAAAACCCCAACCACCCAGCATTTTGAAATTAAGCCTTGAGGAGTGAATCACTTTTGTCTTCCAATCACCAGTTATAAGAGGCCAAGATCAAAGGCCTAAGCTATATAAAGGAAAGACTAAAACTACTCATGGCTGTTCAGAATCTCAATTTGAAACAGTTAGGAACTTGTAACCACAGCGACAACTGAGCTGTGAGTTTTGAAGGACTGACACCTACCAGAGTCAGAAGCTGGAGCTGAAGTGACTTCTGGTAAGCTTTTAAGGTTCTTTTTATTGTTTTTAATGTTTTCTGCAATGCTTTCATCTTAAGAACAAATATGCTTGCTTACAAAGAGCAGTGTAGTAACCCATAATTGTGGCAATTATGCTGTTCATGGCCTCTGGAGAGAAAAGAAAGCACAGGACACTGGATTTTTAGGCACTCTGGCTTGTCAAAGACATCTCACCATACTATGGACAAAGCATTGCGCAACCTGGAAAACTCCTGATAGGGAGGGATAGACATACAGGTCTCTGCTCAAGAGAGGTGAAAACTGAAGAGCTGGGAACCTGGAGTAGATGCCCTTGAGGGACCCTGAAGGGGGAATATACATGCAGTTGTTCTGAACTATTGATAGTAAGATGCCGCAGTGAACACCAGCCTTCCTTCCACTATACTGACATTTGGACAAAGATACTGCTTTTGATTTATGAAACATTTCAACTGTCATTTTGAATTTATACCATTACAAAAGGTTAAAAAAATAAACACATCCCAACACTTTCCTGTGACTCTACAGTTTTAATTTTAATCCAACTATTCCCATAATGCATGTCTGGGAGTATTTGTAGTAACACAGTATCATAGCATAATATATACCTGGTAACGTAAGGCAGATAAGACTGGCAATCAGTAATGTTATACACATGAAAACAATCAACAGAAATATCTGAAAGACAAAATACAAAGGGAGACAGTTAACAGAGAAACTGAAAGTTGCTTAACCGATTGTTAGAAAAACACTGAAGTATCAAAATACACATTCACCTAGAAAACAGTAACAGTAACCTAGAAAGTAAATTCTTCACACACAATTTTTATTCTAGTTATTTTCATTCAGACAGTATGAACTAATACTTCACTATGCACAGACATATGAAACCAAGGATAGGCAATGCATCTGTCCTTGGCACATGAGTCATGTCTTTGGAAATCTTAATTTTAAAAAATTTCCCTAGGTATCATAGAATCATAGGGTTGGAAGGGACCTCATAGCTCATCTAGTCCAACCCCCTGCCAGAGGCAGGACCACTTCCACTAAACCATCCCAGTCATGGTTTTGTCCAGCCGGGCCTTAAACACCTCCAAAAATGGAGATTTCACCACCTCCCTTGGCAGCTCATTCCAAGGCTTCACCATTCTCCTAGTAAAAAAGTTTTTTCTAATATCCAGCCTCGACCTCCCTAACCGCAACTTGAGACAATTGGTCCTCGTTCTGTCCTCTGTTATTACCGAGAACAGTCGAGCTCCATCTTCCTTAGAGCATCCCTTCAAGTAGTATCAAAATAAAACTTCAGTATTTGAACCCTGAATAACTCAAGCTCTGAACTACCTAAGAGCAAATTTATTCCCTGAGGTTTGACTTCCATGCCTAAAGACTTATGCACTGAAGTACAACAGTACATAAAGACATCAGCACTTAATTCCTGAAATTCCGTGCCTGTGTACTCCACATGAAGAGGACAGTGGTCAACATAATATGAAGGAGAAGTCAGTCCACAGCGTTTATAATCTCATCACAAATCCCAATGGGATCCATAACAACTGTATGGGACCTATGATAACTGGATGTAAAAGGTATTAGGGGCTGGTTATCATTCATGTTGCCTTACATATATTCACTTTTATACTAAAATCAAATACATGGATAAAAACCAGAAATACCTTTGCTAACAGAATACACGGAATCCAAGACACCAAAGTATGGGGCCTTAGTTAGCTTTATAAAGTGACACTACCATCAATCTTCCTTAAAAGAAATCCTATCTATAATTCTTCTGTTTTGTTATATTACTGTAGTCCTTAGGAATCCTAGTGATGGACCAGGACCCCACAGTGTTCTGTGCTGCCAAGCAAAGAGAGTGTCCTTATTTTAAAGTGTTACATCTACCCACCCTGAGCGGGAATTTTAAAGGCCTACGGTAAGGCTGGAAACCCACGGGTCCTCCTTGCTGAAGTATGGCTTGATGGGCCGCATGAAGACCTTCTCCCACAACTGGAATGGCATTGTTATTGCGACCATGCTGGTTATTCGGTTGCTGGTTTGCATTGTTCTCATTCTCTTCCTGGTCTCCAAGTAAGTAAGAATGGAGGTCCCTGTGGCAAAAAACATGAACTGATCATGTAACTACCTCTAGATTTGTAACACAAATGGAAACCTATAACAAGCACGCCACACAGCAATACCAGTGTTCATTTAATAAACAAGGTAAAAGGAATGAATACCAGTTGTACAGACTCATCACTGAACTATTTATCATGAAGTAACACGTAAAACCAGCACATGGCAGGTTTCGTTCTTTTTCCCATTAACTTTATACCCACTGTTTTAAAAATAAGTTAGAACATAGAAAGCTTTGAAAAAAATAATTGCCATGTCAGGTACAGGCTAAAAAACAGAGGCAGCACAGCTACAGTCTGAGCCCACTGACTTGTTAATTTTGACTATTTTAAAACAACATCAGTGACCAAAAAGTAAGGACTAGAAGAGGAAAATTGACAAAATCTGTGCTGGTATAAACAGGCACAGCTTCACTGATGTTCTTACTTTGGAGATAGTTCTTTACACTGCTAGATTATAGAGGATAAGAACATACCAGCTTCACACTGTGATAAGTATCTTCGATGTAACAGCCTTTGAACATTTAGAATTTATGGATAAATGAAGTCACAGATTCTAATGTTTTCCTTACAGGTATACACTGGGGTCTATGCTTAATATATCACAATATTTCAAACACTACAAAACTGTTCAACAACTGTCCTTGCAACAGCATCAGAAATCATTACTACTAGTGAACCTCCATAGAGACAGGGGTGACATTTTCTCTTCTGCTATGTGAAGTCATTAACTGTCAAGATTTCATGGGGATTTCCTAAGAATCTACTATCTATTAAGCATGCTCGGAAGTAATTTCTCATTCCCCACCTAGTGAGAACTCCTCCTCATAAAGGATTAATTATATTCAAAGCTTCAAATTTTAAACAATTTTGAGAAGCCCAACAGAATGTGTATTTAAAAATGGTAGTTCCATCTTTTTTCCCCCTCTCCTCCTTGCCTAAGAGATGTTCATTACAGACATCTCTACTGGTAATTACAACAGTTCCATAACAGTACCCACTGTATCTTCCCACCACCTCCCTCACCCGACTTCCTACTTTCCATTGGCATTCCTCTTTGGGGATGAGTTGTCCAGGTTTGGATTGGGTCTGAAAGTGAATTTTTCTATTAAGTTGGAGCTAAAGGCTCATTTGTTTTTCAGGCATGAAAATCTGGAAAGATTGCAACCAGGAAAAAATTCTTACTCTCCACTCCATCTTCAAGCTGCCATAAGAATAATTCAGCCAAAAAAGACCCTTCAAACTTGAAATACTATTGTTCATCCCCCACAATGAGCAGTATAGGTTTGGGCGAGAGCAAGTACACTTAGTTAAATTATGAAACATTTAAAAACAATACAGTTACTTACCATCCAGTAACTGTGGTTCTTTGAGCTGTAGTTAGTGTGGATGCTACTATAGATATACACATACAATGTGCATAAGTAAGAATCTTTGGAATAGCAGTGTCCAGTGGGGCCACACGTGCGCCTGAGCCTCATCATGGTCCTGTGCAACAGCACAAAAAATGGGGTGATAACAGTCCTCCCTCAGTTTCATTGCAATTTAAAACCCATGAGCTACTGCTGAGGACTTAGGAAAGTGAGGATAAAGAGCAAATCAGGGGATCCACACTGACTACAATCATGCAAAAAATCTCAATTACTGGAGAATAAGTAACCATTCATTCTCAGGACTGTCCACTACTGGAGATGACCGGCAAGTAATATCTGCTCAGAATGAAGAGTATCAGCAGCATCTTCTCAGTGAAACACGTTGGCCCTTGAAGCAGCCAACTGTGGCCACAAATAGAATGAAATCCTTTATCATCCTCACAACCAAAAATGTAATATGCTGAGTTCTAGGTTTGTCTAGAGTGCGGAGTTTTTCTCAACTCATGTAGAATGAAGTCTTGGGAAGAAGACTAACTGGTTTAAATATGACTTGGAAATCACCTCTGTCTTTATGGAACCAGAAATACAGGGTTTCCACTCCAAGTGTCTGAAGACTGTTCACTCTCCTGGCAGAGGCAATCACTGCCAATACCACCATTTTGAGAGTAAAATTGTAAATGGGGCATTCCACAAGCTTTAGAAAGATGATGTTAAGGTCCCATACTAAAGCACGTTCTCCAGTCAGTAGGTAAGCATATAATAGCCCAGAGACCTATTTGGATACCACTGGATGAGAGAAGACTGAGACCAAACATATTAGTGGATGATATGCAGATTAGATATTTTTGCTAGATTAATCTTGACAGAGCTATAGCAAGTAGCCCAGAATCATTGGCACTGAGGCCTGAAGTGGGCTTAAACCAAACCACATTCCCCATATTGAATATCTTTTCCATTTGATGGAGTAAGCCTCCGTTGGACGCTATTCTGCTCTACATAAGGATTTGCTGAATTAGAGTGGAGCAGTTCTTTTCTGTGACACTAAAGTGACCGACATCTAGTCAGGTCTGGATGGTATCCGTAACAGTTTGACTGTATGTTGTCTGTAGGATCAGGCCTTCCTTGCCTTATGATTCAACTAAATTTGGGCTAAGTTGTGTCTACATCCCAAGTGAAAGAAAAACTTTTTTTGGTCTATACTATCATCTAAGGATGTGTCTATACAGCAACTTGACACCTACAGATGACCTGTGCCAGTCAATTCAGGTTCACAGGGTTCAAGCTGTGGAACTGTTTTGTCCAAACCTCACAAGCCTGAGTTTGCTGGCATGGGCAAGCCACAGGTGGTCTTTGCTGGGTAGATACATATTCGAGTTTTGATCGCCTAAAAGAGAGTTCAGAAAAGGATTATGGGGCTAATCCTGCATTTTTTGTATCAGGCTCTTGAGGAAATATTCCTAAAGACAAGGAAGGGGGCAAGTAAGGGATAAGGCAAGAAACTGGATAAGGTAACCAAGGACAATGACCATAAGAATTCATCTGTTTTCTAACTTATCACGGTTGATAGAAAGGAGGAAAAAGTGGTTTCTGAAAGCTAGCTATGATACGGACTTGACACAACAGAGCACTTAGTATTCCTGTCAAACTTGCTGCCTCTGAGAGGCAGGCTGATGTACAATGGTGCATGACAATAGATGCCTCCTGATGTAAGTGGGCTACCTTCTGTGCAAGTATTCTGGCTGGCATTTGTGGGAATAAAACAAAAAATAGTCTTTGAGGGAAGTGATCCCAAAAGGGCTTGCAGTACGGTGCTGGGTAGTACATCTTTAAATACCTCAGAATTGCCCTCAAACCTTTGAGGGAAAAGAGTGCCATATCAGTCTAATTGCTGTGCCCTGAAGGACAAGTCCAATCTCATCACCTGGACTTCCGGAATCCCAGACATTAGTAACCAGGAGGCCCACGGCACTGGGACTACTGTAGCTATGGATCAAGTGGTCCTATCAGACTTATCCACTGTGGCTTGGAGCACTGTTTTCATTACTACCTGCCCCTTCCTGGATAGTATCCCTCAGCTTCTCCCTACAGTCTTGCAGGAGCCATAATACAAAGGGTGTCACCCTCTCCCAGACCAGAAAATTATTTTGCCAACAGAATCCAGTAGTTTTCTGGGAGGAACTAGAGAGAAGAGTGTTAAGTAAGCCTTTTTGAAAGGAAATCCAGTTTCTTGGTCCCCTACCTGAAGTCAGGGCAAAATGGGCTGAACCTGGTAAGAAGTACATTTCCAGAAACAGTAGCAGAAACATTAGATTGTGGGACTGGGGCTGATTCTGCTGGTGCCAAAAAGAGCAGCAAAGGCAGTTTCTCAAAGGCATATGTTGGTACTAGGATAGGCTACTTCGGCTGGTGCCAGTGTTGACACCAACATCAGTACTATTGTCCGCCGAGTTTCACAGTTGATGTTTGGCTCCCACTGCTCAGTGCTAATGAGAAGTTTGGAAAACCTGCTTTTGGAGGAACGCTTTGAGTCCTTACAGGATGAGCTTGCTGCATGCTTTGAGCTATGCTTCTGCATGGTTGAGAGTATATGCTGCTTGGCATTCAAAGTGGATGACATAGGTGCCACATGTCAGTGCCAATGCACACTGCCCTGAGATTGATTGTGTCAAGGATCTTGGTGCCAGTACCAGCAGTCTTGGTCCTTTTTCAAATTTCTTCTCCCTACAGGAATCAGAGAGATGGTGTCTGATGACCAGAGCACTTACCATAAACAGCCTCCTTGTCTCTGGCTTAGAGGTTGTCTCTTCTCCAAGATCAGATGAGACCTTCAATTTTGCTTCAAGAGTCTGAATTTCAAACTTGCATCTCTGTTTTCAAGTGTGGGCCAAGAAGTGGCAGATGAAGCACTTGTTGGGGATGTGCTCTTCCAAGGAAGAAAAAATATCTGCTGAGACCATCGATTAATGGCACAAGACTGTTGCACAATGGACAAGGACAAAACCCTGTGGTTTCAAAATAGGCCATACTGGCAGGCTGTGTGAAGTGCCTCGCCCTGCTGTATGTAGGAGCTGTATAAGAGTCTCCCTGTCCTTTTTTCTGTACATGACCAATAAAAGAAAGAAAGTGAAGTGGGTTTTCTTCACAAAGGGGTTAAGATTGAAGCTTGAAAAAAGTCACCAGGAGGACACTATCTAAGTTCCATCTTTTTGCCACAGGTGATGAGAGAGAAACTTGGCAGGGTCGCAGCCAAATCACACTGGTGGTTCACAGTTATCCTGCGATCAACCATTATATCTGCATCCTTCTCTTCTTCTGTCACTTACAACTGAGACATTCTCAATTTATAACAAAAATTCTTGTTATTAGTACCTAAATGCACAACTCACACTTTCCACTACTTAATTTCATCCTATTTCTATTACTCCAAAGAGTATTTTCCAAAGACACGCTCTATGGAAAGAGAAAGCAACAAAATTTTATGCCAAAAAGATAAATACAATGGAAAGCGAAACACACAGAAACCGAGACAATAGAAATTGCTAGAAATACTCATCATTTTTTGTTCAGCAAAAATTGTATTAACACAGCACATTTATTTAGCCAGTAAATCATAATATTGCAGTTATGGATCTGGCCAAAGACGACATTTCTTTCACACTAAAATGGCTAACTGACATAAGTCATGTAACTGATATTGGCTGTTTACACTTACAGTAAGTACCCAGCTGTAACAGTCCACGCTCGCACAAGACCTTTCAGCCACTGTCTCGTGTGTCCTTGTTCAAGCAAAGCTGGCAACACCACCTGAAGCAAAAGCAGCTCCAAAGAAAGTTCACTCACTGGAGCATCACTGGAAACAGTGGGAAAGAACAAGAAGGCCAACACATGAGGACTGTTCAAACAATTATGAATTTTCTACATTTTAGCAAACTAAAACTATTAAATCCAAATATCTGATCAAATAAACAGCAAAACAATAAAGGCTATGTAGGATTCCAACACAGGAAATTCTTAGGCTTCAACTGCCAAGATTACTCTTTGCATACTTTTCTGCGAACTGGTAAAGAATTCAGTGGTGTTCAGAAATTTAATGTCAACAGCCAGTTTTATGAAAAGTCTTTAGTAAAAATATATTTCGCTATCAGAAAGTGTGAGGTACAGAGCTTTGACTTGTTCATTCTACCAGTTCTCTTTGCTTGTAAGAGCAGTATCACTGATAAGCCAAATTATTGTTTTGCTTTATAAACAGAACATTTTTGCTTTGCTATTTACAATGGAGACTGAATAACACGCACTCTTTCATTCCTGAATTATTTCCAAGTGTAAAAAGAAGAAAAGAGTATAAAACGATGCTCTGCAGGATAAGACTGATAACTTGTTCAATTTCTAAACATCTCATTCACTGTGGAAAAATCAATGTACAAAAAGTAAAACATTTTATTTGCCTGAAATGTACTATTGTAGTTGGCAAACTCTGGCATTTAACTTTCCTCATGTAGAGGCACAGATAGAAAATTAACTGCATTTACCTTTAAAGTATATGTTAGTTAATGTTGTGTATATGTCCTTCAGGGTCATAAGTAAAATAGTTCTGTAACCCTGTGTAATAGACATTATAACCAATGTCCATGTATACTTGATATGTGTGAGTGTGAGAGTGTAGGGGCCAGCCCCAACTGCCAGCCCATCCTGATGAACCACAAGTACCATCTAACTGGCTGAACAATGCAGACACCTCTGATTAAAAGCAAACAAAAGGAACCACTCCCAAAAGAAAATGGTAAGTCACTTACCAGGAACTGTCCTTCTTCAAGATGGGCTGCTCGCATACATTCAGTTACGGGTGTCTACATGCCGCAGCGCATGGAACCTCAGAAAGTCTTTAGCCTTAGCCTGTCGGGTCAGGGCACACGGCCAAAGCCTCCTCTGTGCCGCAACCACGGCTATATAGGTGACTGTGACCCTCCCAGTTCCTCATACCTTCGCCAACTCCGTTAGTGGGGACGGCGGGAGGGGCCTGAATGTATGTGAGCAGCCCATCTCAAAGGAGGAGAGTTACTGGTAAGTAACCCACCGTTCTTCAAGCGCTGCTCACATCATCCAGTTACAGGTGACTGCTAGCCATATCCAAGGATGGTGGGAGGAGTTACAGTTTGCCCACTCTGAGTGCCGCTCTGCCCAACCTAGCATCCTCTCCAGCTTGTTGGGTGATAGCATAGTGCATCGTAAAAGTGTGCACTGATGACCATGCAGATGCCCTGCAGATCTCTTGGATCGGAACCTTGGCAAGGAAGGCTGCTGACGACGCTTGCGCCCTGGTAGAACGGGCTTTAACCATCTCAGGAAGGGGCATCTTGGACCTCCCGTAGCAGTTTTTGACACAGTTCACTATCCATTTGGAGACACATGAGAGGATACTGGAAGGCCTCTTTTGCACTCTGCGACCGCCACAAAGAGTTGGGAGGTCTTGCGAAACGATCGTGTATGCTCCAAGTTTATTAGGAGCGCTCTCCTTACATCCAGGATATACCACCTCCTCTGGTTCTCTGTGACCTGAGGATCTGGGTAAAATACTGGCAAATTTCCTGATTTAAGGTGGAAAGGGGGTGACCACCTTAGGGAGAAAGGAAGGGTGGTGACGCAGAAGCACCTTATCAGGGAAGAACCTCATATACAGGGGTTCTGAGGAGAGGGCCTTCAACTCTGAAACCCGTCTGGCAGAGGTGATTGCTACCAAGAAGGCCACCTTCCAAGAGGACCAGTAGGGCGCGTGAGTCTAACGGCTCGTAGGATGGCTCTACTAACGCCCAGAGCACCACGTTTAGGTCCCAGGGAGGGGTGAGGTGACAGAGTTGTGGAAATAGTCTTTCAAACCCTTTCCAGAACCTTGTGGAGATAGGGTGAGCGAAGATGGAAATCTCATCCACCCTCTCGTGGAGGACTGAGATCGCTGCTAGGTGAACTCTCAGCAAGGAAAGCAAGAGGCCTGTCCCTGAGGTCTAGCAGATAGTCGAGGATTTAGTGTGGCGGGGCTAGGGCAGGGTCTACATCCTTGTCCCAAGCCCAAATGGAGAATCGCTTCCATTTGGCTGCGTAAGTGGACCTGGTGGATGGTCTCCTGCTATTGACCAGGACCTTCTTAACCCTGTCTGAGAAGAGCTTTTCCTGCTCATTGAGCCAGAGAGTTTCCAGGCTGTGAGGTGCAGGTGGCCTGGGTTCAGGTGCCAGAGGGCCCCCCCCCCCCAAGTCCTGTGTCAGCAGGTCCGCCCATTGGGGAAGGTGGAGTGGGGTCTCTACACACAGGTCCTGTAGGAGTGGGAACCAGTGTTGCCTAGGCCTGTCTGGAGCTATTAGTATTATGTTTGCTCTGTCCAGTTTGATCTTCAGAAGGACACCATGTAGCAGAGGAGCTGGTGGGAAGGCATACATCAGGGGCCCCGACCAGCTGATGAGGAAGGCGTTGTTTAGGGACCCTTCTTCCCGACCCCTGAGGGAGCAAAATTGCCGACACGCAGTTCTGTCATGTCGCAAACAAATCTATTTGGGGTGTATCCCATTCGTGTATCCGGTAGGAGAACACCTTGTCATGGAGTGATCACCCGTGGTTCACTAGGGGTTTTCCGCTGAGGGAGTCTGCCCACTTGTTGCCCACCCTCAGTAGGTGTGCTGCCACCAGGGGCAAAGCTGTGTTTTAGGGCTAGCTCCCAGAGTTTGTATGCTTCTTTGCAGAGTGCTGGGGAGCGGACCCTCCCCTGCCAATTTGTGTAGAACATAGCTGCAGTATTGTCCATTAGAATTTGAACTGCTCTGCCCTGTATTTTGTCCAAGAAGGTCGTGCAAGCCAATCTGACAGCCTGCAGTTCCTTCACATCCCCCAGATATGTGGGCCCCCCACACCAAGTCCGAGGCATCAGTTGTCAGAGTCACTGAAGGCGTTAGTGCTTTGAAGAGAATACCCCCCACCACGGCAAACCAGGGGGGCCTTCCAAATCTGTAATGTCTCCAGAATATCTTGGGGAACTGACAGTACCTTGATTAGTGGGTCCCTCCATGGGTGGAACACTGTGGAGAACCAGACCTGGAGGGGCCTCATTCTCGGGCGTGCTGTCTGGATCACGGAGGCGGAGGCTGCCACGTGTCCAAGGAGCTGTAGGCAGCAATGAGCTGTGGTTACCTGAGAGTCCTGCAGCTCTGTAATGATTGTGCAGATGGACCAAAATCTTGAAGGGGGCAGGGGACAGTGTCCCTTTGCGAGCATCTAAGAGGGCTCCTATGAACTCAGTACTTTGGGACGGGCAAAGTTTTGACTTTTCTTGATTTATACAAAGACCCAGGTACCCGCTGAGCTTGGTTACTGCTCTGACGTGGAGCCTTACCTGGGTCCTTGATTCCCCAAGTATTAGCCAATTGTCTAAGCAGGAGTAGATTTTAAAGCCCCGCCAGTGCAGGAATGCCACTACCAGCGCCATGCAGAACACTCTGGGGGCCAGAGAGAGCCCAAAGGAGAGTGATGAAAATTGGAAGTGATTTCCCCCCATCACAAACCTTAGGTACTGTCTGTGGCAGGGGTATATTGCGATATGGAAATAAGCATCTTTGAGATCGAGGGCTGCGAACCAATCCCCAGGAGACAGAGATGGGGCGATCTGTGACAGGGAAACCATGTGGAACTTTATTTTCTTGATGTTTTTGTCTAAGGCTCTGAGATCTAGAATGGGTCTCAGGTTGCCGCTGGGTTTGGGGACCAGAAAGTATCAGGAATAAAACCCTTTTCTCCACTCCCGCTTTGGGACCTTCTCTATGGCCCCAAGGGACAGGAGCTTCTCTCACTTGATCTTGAGGAGGCGATCCAGTTCCCGGTTTCTGAGGCTTGGTCGAGGGGGCGGTTTTCTGACCTGAGGAGTTGAACGAAACTGAATGCGGTACCCCTTTTTTACCATCTTGCAGACCCACTGGTCAGTTGTGATATTGGCCCAGTAGTGTGCAAAGTGGTGTAGACAGTTGGTGAAGGTTGGGGTTGAAGCTGTGGGTTCGCTGCCCTCATGGTAACCATCAAAAGCGCTGCTTCCTTTCTGACGAGTGGTCAGAACCCTGTCCATGCCTGATAGGCTGGGAGGCGTGGGACTTCCCATTCTTGCTTGAGCGGGCTTTGTCCTTGTCTGCATCCCCAAGGTGATGTTGGGGATATTGGTAGGAATGAGGAAAGGAAGCTTGCAGCTGGATCTGTTCTTTCAGCTGTTGCAGCTGCTGTTGGAGGAGTTGTTGCGGTTTCAGGGAGCACCTGGAGGGTTGCAGGGTGTACATACCCAGTGATCAAAGAGTGGCTCTCGAGTCCTTCATACCTTGAATCTTGGCATCTGTGGACTCAGCGAATAGGTCAGGGCCTTCAAATGGCAGGTCTTGGATGATGAGCTCCATTTGTGGGGACAAGCCCAAGCCCTGAAGCCAGGCAGAGCGACGCATGACCACAGCAGAAGCCATGGTGCTTGAGGCTGTGTCGGACCTGTCCCAAGTGGCCATAAGGGCATCCTTGGACACCAATGCCCCTTCTTCAATTATTGCTTCAAAGTCCCATAGGTGATCCTTGGTGATGAGGTCACAGAAGCCTTCCATGGCTTGCCAGAGGTTGAAGTCATGTCTAGTCATAAGAGCTAGATGATTAGAGATGTGAAGCTGTAGAGCTGCCGTGGAATAGACCTTCCTCCCCAACAAGTCAAGCTTTCTAGCCTTGTTTTTAGGAGTGGAGCTTGGGTGGCCCTGTCTCTCTTTTGAATTGACTGTGTTGACTACCAGGGACCCTGGGCTAGGGTGCTGGAAGGGGAAAGGGAACTTGTCTTGGGGAACGTGATATTTACAATCCGCCACCCTTGACACTGGCAGAATTGAGGAAGTGGTCTGCCATTGCACCCTTGCAATTCTGTACACACCTTCATGTAGGGGGATAGATACCTTGGTGGGTGGGACATTGTCCCCCACATCAAAGAGGGGGTCGGTTTCCTCCTGGACTACCCCCAGTTCTATGTTCAAATTCACCACCATGCGGCGGATCAAATTCTGCTGGGCGCAGGAATCCTCTGTATAGACTAGAAGCCTTTCAAAGGTGCATTCATCCAGGGAAGAGGATAAAGGGGGTCTGAGATCTACTCTGCTGAGTTGAGTCAGAATCAGGCTCATCATCAGAAAGGTCCGAAGAGTCCAGAGTCTGAGGTGGAGATGGTGCCGAATGGTGCCATGAAGTTGGGCTGTCATCGGCCACCATGGCTAGCCAATCATGCCAATGTTCCCTCTAAGGTTTGGCGGCTTGTGTGCAAAATTTTCAACCCGTGTGCAAAACTTTTTCTGAATAAAATTTGTGTGCAAACTCGTGCAACAAAAATTATTGAAAAATCTAGACCAATGAAAAATTAATATAAACTATTTAAAGTTTTTTATTACTAAAATCACCCAATTTATTTAAAATTTACCCAAATTGCTATACAATCAAAAGAAACTAATCCATGGCTTTCAAACAACCCAAGACCAAAGTTATATTCAATCAGGATCCTAGGTGTCACAATTCTGCCTAATACCCTCATCTCCTGTGTTCTACATGCAGAGTTACAGTTCACACGGAAGCCAGCTAATTATCACTGACAGCATTTACACAAGGAGTCGTGTGGCACTTAAAGACTAAGATTTATTTTTTGCATGAGCTTTCATGGGAGACTCCTTGTTTTGTTTTCCTGGAATGGACTAACATGGCTACCCCTTTGGAAATTGGCAGCATTTAAGATGTCTTGATGGTCCCAGAGGGGTAAATTCTATTGAAATTTTAAAAATCAAAAAAAGATTCCAGGCATCTCTTTTCAGGAAAATGCTGCTACAAGAAGGATGCTAAACACAGCTGAAATCAAAACAATGGGCTTCTAGCTGCTTTAAGATAAGGCTACAGTATTTCTTAAAAGCCTATTTTCAGTCCCTTGTATCTTTACCTGCCCCATCATTTTGGGGCTATATTTCAACTTAAGAGAAAATCTCTACCAAAATACCACACCCCTTTAATGCATTATGGTTTCTTCTGATGGACAGATTAGGGTGCATAGTGAAGAGAATAATCTCATGGCTCCTTTGATTCCCAGTCTTTTGGCTGTTACTATATTTAAAACAAGTACTTATCTGATATCTCCATTACATCTCTAAGATTTCTGTGAATTGTTCTTCAAAGCATCTGATGAAATGGGGTTTTCTCCCATGAAAGTTCATGCAATCAATATATTTGTTAGTCTTTAAGTACCACAAGACTCCTTGTTTGTTTTGTAATGAATTGTTGTAATTTACAGGATTCTGGAGAAAACATGTTCCAGGTTCTTTGAAAGCAGGGGGTTAGCATGCTCAAACACTCACTGTTCAGTCACTCCACTCAAGTAACATCCACACTAGCTTTCGGGAAATATACAACTGATTTTTAGATTTTTCACCTCCACAGCTTTATCTAGTTACAGAAGGGACATTTTGGCACTATGCACTCCCTGTTTCCCACTTGAGGAGTTTCAAACTTCAGGAGATGAATGGCACTTACTCTTTGCCATGCCTCGTTTAAAAAGCTGAAGAATTGCCCCAATTCCGACTCCCTAAGCTCCCTGCCCCCATTCCAGCCCTCCTAAACCCCACCCCCAGCTCCCGATCTTCTCTTTCAGCCCCCCCCAAGCCCTCCCCAGCCCACCATCCTGACCCCTTCTCCACCCTCCCCATACATCCTCCCTGCCCCCACGCTTTCCGTGCCAGCTGCCTGACCAACCCCCTCCCCCTCCCAGCCCTCTTTACTGGCCAAAGAGCTGGGTGGGGGGCAGGAGGCCACGGTGCTGGCCAGCAAGGACGAGCCTGGGCTGGAGGCTGGGGCTGGCCACACGAACGGCCAGACCCCGGCTGGAAGAGGCGGAGCCTCCACAGTCTCCGGGGAGGGGAGGGACGAGTGGCAGGGCTGACTCCAGCCCGCAGACCCTCCCTTCCTCCAGCGGAGGGGGCTGGGCTGAGGCTTGTGCCCGGACACTGCACTCCGACGTGTCTCCCCTCGGCCACGCTGCCGGCCTGAACTGCCCCATGCGCGGGGGCAGGAAAATCCTGCGTGGCAGGATTTTTTTAAGCGCGCGGCCGCGCGCCTTAGAGGGAACAGTGCATGCGACCAGTCGTTGAAGTGAGTTCTGGGCACAGTCCAGCACATGGGAGAGCAGCCCCAGCCTGGCTGATGGGTCTTGGCAGTACCAGAGGAGCTTGGCCTCGGCTAGCATCATGGGGCCGATGAAGATGATGACTTGCTCCATGGCCTGGGCATCGGAGAGCGCTTACGGGGCCATTTGGCAGGCCATTCCCCATCTCCTGAGGCCAGTTTGGGGGAGACGGAGGAGTGCGCAGAGGCCAGCGACGACGATGACAAGGAGCTAGACCTCTGTCCTGCGGAACCCTGGGAACACGGTAGCAAAAGTTCATGAGACGAGCGAGAGGAAAGCGCCTCGGAGCAGTCAGTGGCCCCGTTCTGCAGTGCCAGAGAAGGGATGGATGGTACCAGGCTCAAAGGCGGCGCCGATTCCTGTGTTGACCGCTTAGTGGGTGCCGAGGGCTGCGCTGTTTTGGACTTGGCCTTTTCTGCTGGTACCGGAGCCGGGTCTCTGGGCCGAGCCCGTCTTCACAGGGGACTGTGGTGTCGATGGTACCGAGGATAGTCCCGATCCTGACTGACCGGATGGGAGGTTCGGCAACTGAGGCAAGCAGTGCTATGGTTGTACAGAAGAGGAGCCCGACCCCATTTTTACAAGGGCCTGTGGTATCAACGATACCAAAGATGGCTCTGACACCTGTTGGGCAGACTGAAGGCTCAGCGACTGAGGCGAGTCGTGCCATGGCAGTCCCGAAGAGGAAGCCGACCGGGCTTTGGATTCTGTATGAGAGGGCAGTACCGAGGCTCTGGTGCAGGAGCTACTCGGGGCGCTGGCAGCATCAGTGGCGGGTGCACTTCTCTCTGTAAGAGTTCATAGGCACCACTCTCTTTCCTTGTGAGTCCTCCATTTAAAGGACTGGCAAATGGAGCAGTTCGCAGCAAGGTGCAACTCACCCAGGCATGCAAGCATGTCTTGTGAGGATCATCAAGAGGAAAAGCTTTGGAACAGGCTGGACACAGTTTAAACCCTGGCATTTTAATTTTCACACAAAACAACAGGCATTTGCTTTTGCAAGTTTTGGCTGATCCATAGCCATCGCTGAAGGAGGAAAACAGGAACTGGGAGGGTCAGGGTCACGATCACGTATATAGCTGCGGTTGCAGCACAGAGGGGGTGTTAGTCGTGTGCCCTGACTTGACAGGCTAAGGCTAAAGACTTTACAAGCTACTGAGCACTGCAGCATGTAGACACCTGTAACTGAATAATGTGAGCAGCACTCGAAGAACAACAACAAAACACAATCAAGCCTGCAAGTGACTGGTGACCAATGATTTCACAGGAACCCTGAGGAAAGATGACACAGCAAATCCCATAAACTTACATGAGGGCCAACAAGTATGAAAGATGGATAAGAACATGAAAACTTTGGGTCTCACTCTGCAACTGTCATCTTGGAGCATCGGACTGGGACCGACAGAGGCCTGGCTCCCTCCTTGTGCCCAGCCTAGTTGACCACTAGGCTGGCTCAAGCAACACATGAAACGACTGGTAATTATATCACACCAGGTTGCAGAACTTTTGTGTGTGAGAGACTGCTTTTTGCTATCCTTCCTTATTAACAATAAATGTGGCTGTGACACTATCTAGGTCTACAGGACTGTTTACGATTGTTTTTCATATTAATATTTCACATTTGCAATAATCCATATGTGATGACATGTTTGGTGTCAACAGAAAGGCTGCAATCTGCCAAGAATAATTACATGGTTTGTATGTAGGTATCATGTCTGTATTAGAAATTAGAAGTCTATTTGTTTTTGTGTGTGTTCCAAGTGATTTGTTCTTAAGGCAATCCCAGACTGGGCATCTGCAAAACTATTTTCATCCAATTCTGTAACCTCTCCCTCTTCAAAGCATTTGGCAAAGAGGGATATTCTCCCACAAAAGCTACTGCGATAAATCTGTTAGTCTTTAAGCGCCATAACACTCCTTGCTTTTTTTTTTTGCAAAACTATTGTTCCTCTTAACGGCCCCAAGAAGAAACCTGTTTGACCAGTTACCCAGACTGACCATGTGGCCCAACTCCATTTTCATCTAGCAGGGACTCTGAGATAAAAGGCAGGGGATCCATCTCCATTTTGTCTTTAGTCTTCAGTCTGTCTGCAGCCAACACCCCCCTCTGAAACTATTCTTCTGGGACTGAACAAAGGACTGAGACCCACCCAGCTGCTGCTCCTGCTGGGTGCACACCAGAGGAGTGGGACTAATCTGCAAACTATAGGATTGCCAAGGATTTGTTTTCTATGGACTCAAAACCATTTGTATGTACATGTTTCACTTTGATCTTTTAACATCTCATTTTGTTTGTTTTCTTTTTACATTAAACCTTTAGTTGTAGTTACTAAAGGATTAGCTGGCAGTGTGGTATTTTGGGTAAGATCCAAACCTATATTGTTCTGGGTGATGTGGCTGGCCCTTTGGGGTCAGGAGAACCTGTTTCTTTAAGAGACCCAGTGGCTAGAGGGGACCATAGAAACTGATGTGCAGTAAGGAGGCTTTTTCTATTTTGTTATGCTTGGTGATGACCAGTGGAGAATCAGAAGCATGGTTTGTTAGTGACTGGGAAACTCGTTTAAGTACCACCCATCAGTGGTTTAGGGGTTTGGCCTCTAGTTTTGCAACTTGCCGTGATTCTGGCACTTTCTGAAGGTTATCCCAGGAGGCCCAAGTCACAGAACTTCGTGCGTGCAACTGCTTTTTTCTATCCTTACTTTTTTACCATAAATGTGGCATATTGCCTTGTCACCCTGAATAAGATGCTGCTAGTCCTTTCTTTTTATTGGGAGGTGCTCTCCTGTGTGCCCCTTTTATGGTATAACACTGGAAGCCAACTAAAATTTATATAATGATGTTCATTTTCAAACATTCCAATATCAATGTCAAAATAATGGTGAAGGTTGGACAATTAGAAAAGCATGCAAGATGGATACTGTCTAGTCACAAGGAGACCAAAAAACATCTTTCAAAATTTAAAAATACACTTACCTGTAGAGCATGACATTATATGGAAGAAAATTAGGCAGCAGATACTTAATAATACGTATAGGAAGCCAAAGCATGAGCAGGACGATTGATCCAAAGACGATCTGCAACAAGGAAATTACATACACATTGACTCATGAGGCTTTATTTTTTATATGGATGGACTAATGAAGATGTTAACGAACTGCAAAGGTTTAGATGAAAAAACAGAACTTTGAACAAAAGTCCATGACCTGTTCCTCTCATATATTGGTAGTCTATGTTCCATGAAGAGAAAAATCATGAACCAGAAGAGAAAGTTATGTATTCTCAAAATCTATAAGCTGTAACTAGCCATCACTCTTTGGAGCTAATGGTCCCATCATGATTCTGACGAAGGTTCTGAAATTATTACATCTCGTACTTTCAGACAATGATAATTAGGTAAAACCTTCATTTCTTGACTTAAAAGGTAAAAAGCAATTCCAGTGCATTCCGTTAACCTGTGTGTGTTGAACTAAGTTTGAGTCATCTGATTTGGCATATACATCCCTGAGGCAGCCAAAGCGTTGTAGCTGTAGGATGACAAAAGGCCAATATATCCATCTTGCCATCTCCTTGAGTCTCCAGCATGATTGATCAGTACTCCTCTCCTTTGTTAAGAGAGTAAGGGGAAGCAGAGATAAGGTCTTGCCCTCAGTGTGTACACTGAAGAACACTGGGGTGATCCAACATAGTACAAAGGATACTGATGTATTAAAAATACATCAACATCGAAGTACTCCATACAAGAAAGAAATTAATATAAATTATTCAAGAACAAGTCTGTAAAAGTCCTTACCACTGATAAAATAAACCTCCTGAGATGTCTATAAATGGGCAAGTGAATCATTTCCTGAACAGGATTAAAATCCGGATCATTCAAATTTCTCAGAAACCACAGGACACCAGGTCTCAGTACCTGAAACAGGTATTTACATTTTAATTTAAAATGATTAAAAACACAAGCAACATAACTATTACCACTTTGCATGATTAACAGAGTTAGATTTCTGTGGGGAAAAAAGTATAAATAAAGAGCTTTTCCACATACAACCAACACAGAGAGGTACAGAAGTAGGATCCTGCAGAGCACTGCCACTAGGCCACAATGGAAATATTTTTAACTAAAAATCTTTACCTTAAAATACTTTTCAAATTACAGATACTAAATATTCAAAAAAAAAAGAAAAGCACCACTTATATTAAAAATTCCTTTACATGAAGGCAGCTAGCACCCTTTCACGTTCCCATATTCATTTGTCGCAAGCACTATGACTATTCAATTTTTAAGGCAGAAAACTTCTCTAATGTATATTGAAAGCATCATAACACACACAAATGGGGAAGAGCTAATGAATAGTTCTTCAGTACATAAAGTTGTTCAAATATATTTTATAATCCCCTGATACGAGTAAGAACTTACCTCTCTCAGTAAGAGAATGAAAGATGCAAAGTAAAAGACGTAAACCATTCCCACTAACCAGTGTAGGAACATTGTAGTACCAGGGGCAGACTGAAAGCTCAACTCTCTGTCCTTCAAAGTAGCATCAAACATTTCCTGTTTTTAAAAAAAGATGTATGATCACCAATATTCGTCAAATACTTTTTCTTGGTTATTCATGCTATTTACCCCACTTTTTAAATTGGACATGTTATATTTAAATAATCTCAACCTTTTGCAAAACTGTAAATTCATCTAGCAGCATTTAAGAAAACAAATAACTTAAATATTAAGTTGTAAAGTCCTTCTGCTTCTGAAAACTCTACACACTGGAGATGGCAAATACTGACCTATTTCTCTGCTCCAAATAGTTTTAAGAATGGGAGGAAAATGAAAACCAAGGGAAACACTTAACACAACAAACCATATCAGCTTATACTAAATTGTACTGTACATTTATTCTCATAGAAATAAGGTATGCTATTAATGTTAATTGAGAGCAAAAATGGTTGCTTTTCCTCATATAAACATTTAATAGTAATACCTTATATTAGTGTTTTATGAAGTTACATTTTAAAATTTATGATAATCTCTCTCCTTTTCCTCTGTTCCCCCACAGACGAAGATAAAAGCCTTGTTCTCATGGCATTCAATATATGGAAGGAAAAATTCATGGTAATGCCACAACAAGATGAATCCTGTATGGATTTCCTCATGAATAGTCAAATAAAAAAAACTCCATCATGGAGTTTCCAGTAAAACACTTAACATACCATTGTGAAAAAATCACTTATGTTCTGCAACTGTTTTCAAAAAGAGTAACACTGTTTTTAACCTCTTAAATAGGGTTGTAGACTTAAACTGCCTTATATGCAGGAATACATACTTAGTGCTGCACTGTGCTTTAGAACAAACCACCCTTGACCGCCGAAATAATGAAAGCAAAGAGGTATGTTTTCTGTATGGACAATTTATATCAATCACCTTTCTCCAGAGCAGAAGAGCGTGCCCCTCAGGAGAAAGGGTGGGGGGAGACTTTCAATGATATTACAATAATTTCTATTCTTACCAGGGAGCATATATCCAGCCACCAGCCACAGATAAGGGGGAACACACCAATTTCTACCACCACTAACAAGGAAACCTTAACAAAAAAGAAAAAAGTTACTCAATAATTATATATTAATCACTGACAGAATTATAGCTTATACTTTTTTGCTTTCAGAAGACTATAATTACCTTAACAACAATATAGCAGACTCCCAATAAGCGACGTGATCTCTGAAATTTCACAAGTGCTGCCAAACCCTACATAATCCAGTCAAGGAAATATACTAAACAAAACAAAACGACAGAACCAGCAGTGCATAATAAAATTCATTTCAACAACTGTGCAACCCAGCTTTTAATACCAGAAAATTCTGAAACAGCCAAGCACTTACATGCTTGGCTACTGTTGATCTGAATTTTTCAAAAGTGACAATGATTTTGGGTGCCCAATTTGAAACACTTTGAAGGAACCTACTTATTAAGGTGCTAATCATTCACCCTCTGAAAATCAAGCCCCCATTCAAAGGCATCTCAAGTTGTGCATGGAAAACATAACAAATCATTTCTGAACAAATATTTATGATGGGAAATTTGCCACCATGAGTTTAAACATTGCAGCTAGACACCTGAAGGTCTAATGTAAAGGGCATTTTAACAGTCAGAGAAATTCTCATCTCTTCACAGCAAAGCAATAGTACATGTTATTTTTTTGAAAATTTAGGCCCAGATTTTTAAAGCTATTTAGGAGTTGTGGTGCTAAGGGTTTCAACATCCAATGATTCAGAAATCAAATCTCATTTTCCAAAAGGGCTTAGACACTTGGGTCAGGTCTACACCGGTGGAGAGATTCGGCGACAGCCAAGGGGGTTATGTAAACTATACAGAGCAGCTTACGAATCTCCCCTGGTCTTTGTAACCTCTTTTCTGTGCACCATCTCCACTGTGCCATGCAAACAGGATATGCATTTCCAGCGATGCGGCACTATGTCACCTGAGAAGATGGTTTTATTAGACTGACTTCCAGGATCAACTAAATGAGTTTTTACCAACCACTCAATCAATCCAAACAAATTGACGTGACCACGGTAAATTTCCCACCATAAGTATAAACTCAGCCTCAAAAGTTTAAAACAGCCAATGGGATTTAGGCTCCCACGAGTCTAAACCCCTTTAGAAAAATAAGATTTAGGCTCCTAAATCATTTACATGTTGCACCCTTAAGCATCACAATTCTTAAACACCACTAAAAAATTGGACTATAGTCTCCTTTTAGTAGGCCAAAGGCCATTGTGGGGGGCCCATGCCTGGGCTGTTGTTGGGGCCAAGCTCTCACCCCACCACTGGGATGATGGGTCCTCTGCTGTGGGGTGGGCCAGCCTGGTTTGATCCACCCCAGGGGCACTCCTGGAGGGCCACACCAGAGGCTGTACTGTTCATCATCCAGCCTCCACCCTGTTCCAGACTGCAGAGGAGAGAACAGGGCCAGCTCGCCTTGCTCCCAGTGGCAGACAAGCCAGCCCAGGGACAGTGTGAGAGTGCAGAGCGTGGCCTCCAGCCCAGGGTCCTGCCCCTACCCCATGGCACTGGGGCCCTCCTGTTCCCAGTGCCCTCCAGCACTATGGGGAGACTGAGCGGGGGGGGGGGGGGGCTTGAGGGGGCTAGATTTGTGGGAGCCATAGGGATGGGAGCTTGGCCCCATCTTCAGGCTGGGGCCAGGAGCTTCAGCTCCTATATCCCCTGCATTAATCCAGTCCTACAAATACTCTACTTTTATACAGCACCTGACACAACAAGGCCGTTTCACAAAGCTACCGGTTTGGTGTAAAAGCTCAAGAAGACATACCAAAGGTATATCTACACTGCAGTTAGGGGGGCATGGGTAGACAAAGATTAAAGCTACCTCAGACAATAATAGCGGTATAGCCATGGCAGCATGGGTGGCGGCACAGGCCAACAGCTTGAATATATACTACACAGCTGTACTGGGGAGGCTAGTCTGCATCACCAACCCTGCTGTTGTGGCTATATTACTGTAATTACTCAAGTGAGCTTTGCCTCCCGTTAAATCAAAGCTGGCTTGGGTACATCTACAAATGCTGCAATCACAACCTCAAATACAGTAAAGTCACACCCTAAAAGAACCTGCACACAGGAGGGCATGTCAGTCAGGAGTGTGCTTCCCAGCACAAAAATGACAGACATGCACTACCTCTGAGCTATTGTGCTAGAAATAGCAGGCTAGAAATGACAGCTTGGGTGACAATATAGGCTAGCCCTCCAAGTGTTTACCCTCGCAAACATGACTGTGTCCACACTATTTCTAGCATGGTAGCCCAAGTATCTGGCTGCCCATGCTGGGTAAACATACTGTGCAAAGCTGCCTGGAAATAGACACCTGATGTAGATGAGCTTCTCATCCCATGAGCTATAAACCCCAGTTATTATTTTGTAAACCTATTTTTTCTGTGCTGCAGCTGCATAGCCCACAAGCAGCCCATGTACAGAGAGAAATGGATGATTCCATACCTGTCTATTAAGCTAGATAACAAAAATTATACCTCCAAGCCTTGCTAGATCATAGGTGTACTCTTACTCACCCTATCATGACTTATTTCAGCAAGGCTTTTAAGCACATTTTTCAAATGCACCACTGAGTGCACCCCCTAAGACTGCTGCAAAATTCCTTCCGGACTCTAATGGCAAATGGGGAACAAGAGACACCCTGTAGTGTTTTAGTGGCTACTGAAGAGGACGGAAATATTTGTATCATATTCTCTCTCTCTTTGGCCATCTTCCACAAAGAGATCTGCCATTCAAGAAGAAAGCCATTCAGGCCACCTATGACCTTACAAAATTTAATCTTGGTCAGCTAAGTTAGCTGAGAAAAAGCTGATTCCATCTTAAGGCCTCTCCAGTGTCATCTCTATAAACCTGACTACCATATATGGAAATCTGAGTTCAGTGGAGCCTCAGAGCTGTTACTGTTCTGAACATGCAGTTTGTTTTAAAATTAGGTCTCTATGGTCAAGCTCTTAGTATACATATTTTATCAAAATTTGCACCCAAAAGAGCCCTCTCTCTCTTTTTTCATCCTAAAAACAAAGGAAAAATAGAAGGTGAACCTGCTTCATTTCTAGCTCTGATCACAACATAGCTAGAGATAATGATTCACAAAGGAAAGTGGAGATAGAGTGAGGCAGCTACTTATGAAAGGATACATGACAAACAATTAGAGTTATTGCTAGTAGTACATAGCCAACTATTGTTGTGATTAGGCCTTCAAAGTGAGATGCTTGAACCTGAAAAGAAGAAAGACATTTTAAACATCTTCCATTCAATTTTAGTTACTTTTTATTTCTCAAGAAGTTCAGTCCTCTTTCAATATTAGTTATGGCATAGTCCACTTGGACAGCTGAGATTTGGAAGCACAAGATTCCTATGCTGCTTTATACTACAACATGAACAGGACAGATATTTAATCAACAAATCCTCTTTATTAACAGCTTGGCATCCTCAAAGAAAAGCAGAAAATAAGTTTGCATCCACTAGAAAACTACACAATGGCAAAGTTGTCAGCACTGAAGGAGAGGCAGCTATATATTCTATTACTTTCCCTAGCATTCACTAACAGTCATTTACGATACACTACCTCCTATGGACTCAAGGACCCCCAGAACATAACAAGTTAGATCAGTGTTTCTCAGCCAGTGCTCTGTGGTCTGCTCCTGAGCCCAACCCCTCCCCGTTAGGGGGACGGGGAAAGAGGGGGAAGAGGAGCTGATTTAACAGGTCCCAGTAATAGCAAAGCATCTGCTGATGCCTTGTTCCTTTGCTGCAGCTGAGGCATTTTAAATTTCCCACCGTTGTGACCACCGGCATGGAAATCACTTGGACATAACTTCCACAGTAAGACTTCCTTTGATGAAGCTTACTCCAAGAATAGATGAACTTTTGTTCAAACATGCAGAACCAAAATTCCCATTAAAACTCAAGCAATATCATTTTCAGTTTTAAGTTGTGTGGGTAATCATTATATATATTTAATTCAATTTCTTGAATCTTTTTTGCAGGAATGTGCAGTATGCAGCTATTACAAACATAAAAGTTGCTATATACCGGCTTTTTCTAGAAAAAGCTTTTATCAGGTGTTCCACATAAAGTAATTAATACCTTTAGGTGTTTCTTGGTTCACTGAAGGTTGAGAAATACTTCACTGGACTCCATAAAAACATAGTATTAAAAGGCCAAATTCAGTATTATTACCAAGAGGCGGGGAGTCTTAGACATGAAATACTATTATAAGATTTTGTGGGAAGGAAAAATAGTTAAAAGCAAAGAAAGGTTGCAGAATGAAGATACGAACTACTTCCCAGGCTACTCTGGTATCCTAAAGTAAAAGCCAGGGGTTCCTATAAAAAACAAATTCCTAAGTTACATGAATATGTAGGAATTTAAAACACCAGAATAATAAAATAACCATACTTACATATTCCTCAAAACCCAGGCCAACAATAGAGAAGTGACCAATGTGGTAAGGACAAAATGCTAGAAAACAGAAGGAGGGCAGGAAAAAACAATGAAAATTGCCCTATCAAATGCAACATCAGACTTATGCTGACAAGTCTTAGCTTTATGGTGTGGCAATAATTTTTAAGTTTCACAAAGTGGATAAGAAAATAACCATTCAGCCAATGACGTTTTAAAGCTGTTATAAAACTTTAGATTTCTGTAGCACTCAAACACACTGCAAACCCTTAAAGGAGTATTGTCAGTTCAAGAGTCACTTCTCTGCATTTTTCTTAAATTGCAATATTACAAGTAACCTGCAATTACTGTAACTGAAAAATGGGAACAATGATTTTGCACCTTTTTCAACTGCCATTTGACAGTGTTCTGAATCAGCTTTATTTTCTAGTCTTACTCAAACTGAGACTCTAAGGATCAGAAGGGGCAAATATGATCTTCTAGTCTTACCTCCTGCACAATGCAGACCACAAAACCTCACCCGCCCACTCCTGTAGTAAATCCCTCTAATCTATGACTGAGTTATTCAAGTCCTCAAATCATGATTTAAAAACTTTAAAAGTACAGAGAATCCACTAGCAAGTGAGTCATGCCCCATGCTACTGAGAAAGGTGAAAAACCCTATAGGCTTTGCCAATCTACCCTTGGGGAAAATTCCTTCCCAGTCCCAAATATGCTGATCAGAAACACTGAACTTCAGAAAGTAACTTTTAGGAATTCCCTTGTGAATACTATTCCAAAAGTATATAGTTCTTTGACCTAAGTAACAGAACTAAGCTTTGGTAACACTTTTTAAAGCAGAGAAATTAAAACAAATTTTACTCTCAGCAACAAACCAAAAGGGAAAAATATCCATCTTGGACTCAATACATTTAACATTGGGAACTGAAGTTAAACAATAGGCAGGTATCCCAAAAAGGCAAGGGTTTCAAACATGCAAGCCGTGGGACCCACGCCGGCCACTAAAGCTATTTCCTGAGGCCCCCAAGAACACTATTGTTACGGATATTTGTAATATCGTTGTATGAAAAGGTTTCAGTGGTGCACCCCTTGGGTTAACATACTAGTCTTCATGTGGCCCTCGTGGTGATTTGAGTTTGAGACCCCTGCAATAAAATCTATTCATATCCATGTGTACTTTACTATTATTAAGAAAGTTTTATGTAATTAATTATGTTTAATTATTCACCTTTTATTCTGGTTCTGTTTTTTCACTTAGACTATGAAAACAGAAGTGGTCTAAAAACTAATTTGTATCACAATGAAAAAGTTAGTTTAGACCAAACACCACCACCTACCAAACACAAGTATGAAGAGTGTATTTAAAGACACCACCCAGAAGACATGTTCCTAGGGAAGAAAGTAAAACAAAAGACAGGTATAAAAACATAACACTCACAAAATAAACATATGACTGCATTTTTTTCTATCCTGAGGTCTTAGGGGAAGAATGAATAATAATGAGCTAAGTTGCAAGCTTAGAATTTTCTAAATTTCAAACCCCAAAAGGAAAAGTGAATGTTCTGAGTGAAAACAGGGACTATAATGGCAATTATTCTTTTACTGTCAACTTAAATTTGCCTCAAAGTTTAGAGTTTATAACAAGGTGTTTTGGTTTTTTTTGATCAGTAAAAATGTTTTGAATCTAAACACTCACATTCCAAACAACAGTTTTAAATAAGAAGCATTCCTCTGCACTTTTTAAAACCCAGGAATTGCAACACTAAATCTGAAACTGACTACCATTGATTTCATTGTTCAAGCTGAGAGATATACAAGTTGTACATAAAGAACTTAAGGACATGTATGTTAAATTGTTTTAAAATTATCACTGTTAATAATGTTTTAATAGTAACTTAGGTAAACAAGTTTTGTTTATAGCACAAACAGAGCCACCTGTTTCCCCTTAACCATAGCAATCACAAGCAAACACTTGCCATCATTAAGAGAGTAGAATTACTTTGCAAATTAAATTGGAAATGAAGTTGAAATTGCTGCAATTTAGCAGCACTCTTCCTCTTTTTCTGAAAATATAGATTATTTATGCTTTTAAAGTAAGCATGAGCAGCAGTGCAACTGTTTTTTTACACTTACAGATCTGGGGTGATTACCTGTAAAACATCCTACCTAACCCTAGCAACAGAGAACAACAACTTCTGTATAATATTTGCATACTTTGTGTTTTTTGAGTACGCTCTAATCAAGCATTACCTTAAGCTTAAGAAAAAGGGGGAAACTCAGGAATAATTTTTAAATAGTTGCATTCCACTGGCTAAAATCATTACTGTTATGAAGACTTTTTTTAAAAATCAAGTTATATTCAATCTTTTCCTTTCACTGGCTTCAACAATAAAAGCTAAGAAAATTGCTGCAGATCAACAATTAAAAATGGGATAACCACAAGCAGCTGAAGACCTTGTAGCCTAAATATCATGGTTTATGCTTAAAATTTTTAGCAGCACAACTCTGCTGATAAGGGATATCATTACACTAGCAGGTCTTTGGCATTCTAACTATACCTGCATTGTTAAACTTTTTGCTGCTTTAAGCATATAAAAGGCTTAACTATCAAGGTAGGAATTTTCAAAAAGGCCTGAACACCACTTTAAAAAAAAAAAAAAAAAAAAAAAGAAAGAAATTATTTAAGCCCTGTGGAAAACTATACTCTTATGTAGCACCCACGACAGCAGCATGAGTGCCAGGGACATCACTAGGCATGGGCCCATGCTATCCATGCCCTAAATGTGCTACTGAGTGCTCTGAGCCGTAGGCCCTGACAGGCTAGCCTGCCTGAGCCCTGGAGCACCTGGGAGCTCAGTTGCACTGCCAGGGCAGGGCCCTTTTAAATCTCCTGCCCTGCAGCTCGCCTAAGCACATGCCCCAGGGCAGGAAAACAGGTGGGAAATTCAAAATGCTATGTCCGCATGACCAAGGCAGCACAATCCGCTGGCAGCATCTCTGGTGTCTCTGTGGGATGGGCCTCTTCTTGAGCCTGAGGAGAATAATCAGCAGCACAAAGTGACAGGGTGAGTCATTGTGCCTGACTGTTCCCCACTGGGCAAGGGAGAGAAAAGGTGGATGAGCACAGCCCAGGGTTGGAGGAGTGCCAGGCAAGACTGGGTAAAATGGGGGGGGGGGGGGGTTGGAGCTTGGGCCTGTGGACCTGTGCCCTGAATATTTTTACTATGCAGCAAAGCCCCTGCTGAGTTCTACAAAAGATTAACTCACCCATGTGAATGCATAACCCACCACATTTATAATAAAGAAAATTTCTGCAACTGCCACAACAATGCAACATTTGAAATCTGTTTAATACATTACAGTACAGACTTAATAAAAAGTCTACATAAAAGAAGATAGTTTTTTTAAAAATAAACCCATTGCAAAAACTATTCTTGAACTATAAGACTTCACTTACTAAAAAAACCAGAGATCCGTCAAGCCCAAGCATCTAAGAATAAAAAAACAACAGTTGAATTCATTCACATATCTGTACTCAAAATACTTCAAACTCCTGCAGCCAGCTTTAAAGATCCCCTTTTTCAAATCCATTTTCTACTGGCCTGGTTAGCTGTGTACATTATATGGCTGGACAATCAGATGAGCTTCCCACATGAATTTTCAAGCTTAAAATTAGAAACCCTGTCTAGTTCACTATTGTAAACTGATCTCATCAAAGGCAGTGGTGCTTATTAAAATATTTTAATATGTAACTGTTAAATGTGCAGTTCATGTAAACCAAAGGCAGCTTAAAATTTAATTAATTCAGAGACACCTGTTTCGAGCATGTGAATTCTGCAGACTTTAATTTAGTTTGGAAAATGAATTGTTTACCTATTTATTAGCAGCTTCAGAATTTTAGCGATTTAATTGAATTTTAAATACAACAAATAAATGAAATCTGAGCCCAGATAATTTGTATATATACAGGTTCACGTAAATATAATTTTGCTTTCTAGCTGCAGATTATTACCCATGAAAGAATAAGACCACATGTGATTCAAGAGTGTACTTGAGAAACAGCTCTTGTTTCCAGACCAGTCATCTCTCATGCTGCTGAAGTCTGAAACAGGTATCATCTCAAAGTGGGGAAAAATATCCTCTGTTTATTGTACAGTTATTTCAGAAAGCACACACAGAACAAACAAAACAAGGAGAAAGACTATTAAAAGGAATTTTCTTTTCCAGTTCTACTAAAATCTTCTATGCCAGTCCAGACTCCCTCAATATTAAATGGTACCTTCCACAGTTTGGGACTTTCCTGTATGTCAAATCTTAAGCTAATATTTTAACATCTCATGGCCCTCAGGTATTTTGCTTAATAAATAATAATGTAAAATATTCCTGAAATTTCAGATGAGTTTCCAAGCCCCTTACATTCAAGGGTGGTACCACCAAAAATTCTTAGTGTATTGCCCCCACCTATTGGTAAGAAGGGACTATACCAAAGTGCACAGAGCAGCACAGAAGATCAGAGATTATAAAAATATTGCTTTTAAACTCTGTAAAATACTGAAGTCAACATATGAAAAATATTTTTAAAACCTCTTCCTGAATTCAACATAAGACAATTCTGGGGTACATGTATCACTAGAAAAAATAAGTAAGCACAATGTTCATGCTGAAAACAAAAAAGTTAATTACTCCTTTCTCAAAAGTAAGATAGGGTCAGGAATTTGAGTTTATACTGATCCCTTTTCACCAAGTGTCTTTTAAACAAGATAATGTAGTTAGGAATGTGTATCATTAACAGAGGACCTTTTCCATCTCCTTAGAGCAGTGGTTCCCAACATCATCTCTGCTGTGGCACACCTTGCTACCTTTAATTAATTTGAGGCACAGCACCATATAGTTTCCAAATGAACTCATGATATTCATGAGCCAATGAGCCAATCCAGAGCTCTTTGAGTAGTTTTTCAAAAAATATTGTGGCACACTTGCAAAGAGCTGATGGCACACCTGTGTCGTGGCACACTGGTAGGGAAACGACACACCACCTTAGTGTACCATGCTGCAGATAGTGGGAAATTTTTAATTATGGATTTGTGAACCAGAAAACAAAATTAAATGGGACTGTACTGGAAATCATTCTTGTACATATTCTTGTTGGTGTTTAAGTCTATACGTACCTTTCACATAAAAATCAGATTATGAGCTGTATATCATTTAATATCTTCTGGTAAATTTAGAAGTAAAAATGAAGATCTCAGAAAAAACATCTTGCTGGAAGGTATTTTGACCATGTTTCTGCGTAGCAACCAAGGAAATGCTTTTTTATTGTTCCTTAATACTGTATACATTATCTTTAATGTAATGATGTTTCGGAAAGGCTAATCCCTATCACAGCCAAGTATCGGAACCAATTTTCTATTAGGTTTAACAGATTAATAAGAAGTCATTTCAAGTACAAGTCAGTGACCGAAAAAACTCAGAACACTTCAGAAGAATGAGTCTTACTCACTCTCTCCCATGTAAGCTCTTCTGCTGCTCGATCCCATTCCAGAGCATTCCAATTCATGTCATCTAAAGAGATATTGTAATTTTTAAAGCTACCACACGACCTTGACCTGAGCAGCACATCAGTAAGAGCTGTATTATGATTTAAATTAGCATAAATATCAAGTGCATACCTTTAAGCTCACTCAATACATTAGATATGGATACAAGTCAAGAGAACATTTTAAGAGTAATTATTTTTATTAGTTTAACTCCTAAAAAGTTAAAGCAAGTATATCCAAACAGCCATGTCTCTCTTGACTACACTAACAGAGTAGTTTCTTATTGTAGGAACGCCTGAAACCACAGAGCCACTTGTAGTTTTGGCTTTTCTTTTCTGCAAAGTATTTTGGTACTCATTACAGAATAAACTATATAACAAACATTGCAACACACAATGGAAGATGTAAACATGCTGAAGTCTGAGCTTACAGGCCTTAGTAGTTTCCCTAATAGATTATAAATATAGATGTCAGCTCAAAAAGAATAAAACTCCGGTATTCATTTTCCATTCTTTTCAATAGCTATTTTTTATATCATAGTTTTAAAGAAAGGATCATATCCTGTGTCACCTGTTACCTTGGGCTCCATTGTTTGCATCTGCTGCATCTTCTACTACAGCATCTTCTTCATCTTCATTGTCTTCCTCTTCCTCATCTCCCTGTTCTTCTTGAATTTCTGGGTTTTCACCTACAACTGCGTTCTCGGCAGGTTGGTTAGCAGGTTGATCAAGTGCAGCATTTTCAACTCCGTTTCCTACCACCTGAGCCTATGGGGACAAGATTTCAGTGAAACTTCACTTAAATTTATTGAAGTACTGCTGTGCTTTGATCAATGTCCAGAAAAACAAATGTGATAAAGAGCAACTTTTTTGGTTCCACTTAAAGAACAACAGAGGCCACTGATTTTGACAATGAGATACCTCCTACAATGCTGACAGCATCAATATCTTATTGGACATTTAGAGATTCAATTTAGTGGTATGCAAGAAAGATACATTAGTTAAGAACACCATCAAGTTATAGAACCGTACTTCCATGTTAAAATTTTGTTTACATATAGTTAAAATTAATACCTAGGAAAAAGCTGGGGAAAGTCTTTTCTCCAGTTTGTACACTCAAGAATAATTTCTTAATAGCCAGTTTTTCTCCTGCAGAAAATACCCTTATGATCATTAATATGTATAGAGAAAAAAATAATTTGTGTGTAAATTTTGAGAACATACTATTTAAAAGGGATTCCACAACAGAGAATTCAAACTTTATCAAAGCAAAAAAACACAGCTTCAGAGATGTTCTCAAGCCACAACTGCTGAGCTGGATGTACTATTAGGATAATATATTTATAGTTTCTTTAACAGAATTTCAGGTTGGCAACAAGGAGAGCTAGCACCATGTGACAAGTCAGCTCTCCACAGATCACAAGCAAGTGTTTCACAGACCAGTGAAAACCTTTGTTCTATCAGAAACAAATAATTTTCAGGTAGTCACTAAATTAAACAAAAACAAACAAAAACAAACAAAATACCCCATTTCACTTCAAACTTATTTTATCACAGCTACAAACAACTTTACAGGTGCTAAATCCAATTTTAAAAGATTCAATACTGCGTACCTAATGGGTCATAAGAACTTAGAGATAGTGCAATATATAATTTTCCAGCTATCACAGTAAACATTAGCCAAATTCTATATATTCTAATGGTTCAGGAATGTGATCACAGCTGTAATGCACTACTAAGCTGAATTACACAGAACTGTGTACATAGCAGTTGAACATGCAGAAATAAAATCCCTTGCAGTAAAAAATATTAAATCTGAAGTAGACAGGCTTTTTACCATTTATTTTTCCATGTGCACATTCCCCCCTCCCTATCCTTGCAGACACCAGCCTTATTCTAAACAAATGGGCATTTTACAAGCTTTTACCTCATTCTGTTGCCCAATACCATTGGGTGGCTGTTGATTTTGTTCCAACCACTGTGGTGCTCCACCATGGACGATCTGTTCACGTAACCACACTAGACTGATAAATGCACAGAGTGTGCATGTCACCACAAAACAACCTTGCAAACAGTCCGCCAATAAATTTTCCCTGTTAAAAAGAATAAGACTTTCATAGTTGATTTTAATTTTAACAAAACAACTATTCCCAGTCATTTTTTGTTCACCTAGTTTAAACTGATTGTGATGGAGGGATTCTATGTTCTCATTTCATGGTCTGAAGAGCTAGTTTTCCCAGCACCTTCAGTAAGAAAGATATATAATTAACATTTCCATTTCAAGGAAAAAAACTGAACCAAGCAAATTTTCTTAGAAGACTATCTTACTGAAGAAAATTGTAAATATTTAAAATTAAATAAATTCACAAAACTGTTTATCTTGACTCCTTTGCCAACTACAAAAGGCTTTGATTAACACAGATTTCATTTTTCCAGTAGTCTTACTGACTACCCTCTGACATTAGGAGGCAATACTCATCTTGTGCAGTAACCATAGTTTGAGATGTGTGCCCTTGTGTATCCGCCATTTCAGGTGCACATGCACCCCTGCACTTTTAACTGGAGATTTCTGGTAACAGTGGCTGTCCTGCCAATACCCAACATACTCTTGTCCCCCACAAAAACATAAGATGGCCATACTGAATCAGATCAATGTTTCACCTAGCTCGGTATCTGCCAGATGCTTCAGAGGGAGATCAACAGAAGAGGGCATTGCTGAGAGACCCACTGTCTGCCAACCAGGCCCAGCATCTAGGAGTTAGAGGCTCAGAGACACCCAGAGCATAGAGCTGCACCTTTGACAATCTTGACTAATCCATTAATGGACCTAACCAGCCCTTTTTGAACCCTATTCTACTTCTGGCCTTCACATCTACTGGCAGTGAGTTCCTCAGACTGACTGTGTGTTGTACGAAGAATAATTCCTTTCATTTGTTTTAAACCTGCTGCCTCTTAATTTCATTCGGTAAGCCCTGGTTCTCATGCTACATAAAGGGGTAAATGACAACACTTTCTTATTTACCTTCTCTACACCTACTCATGATTATATAGACATATATGATACTCCCTGCTCCCACCACTCCCAGTCACGTTTTCCAAGCTGAACATCCCCAGTCCTTTTAGCCTCTCCTCATATGGAAGCTGTTCAATACTCTGAATCTATTTTATTGCCCTTTTCCATACCTTTTCTAGTTCTAATAAATCTTTTTTTGAGATGAGGCAACCACAACAAGACAGTATTCAAGGATTTACATGAATGGTATTATATTGACTGTCTTATTATTTCTTTCTTAATAGTTCCTAACACTGTGAGCTTTCTGAACTGCTACTCCACACTATTTTCAGAGAACTAACCACAATGACATCAAGCTCTCTTTGCAGAGTGATAACACCTAATGCCCTCAAGCTGTATGTAGAGTTGAGCTTTTGTTTTCTAGTGTGCATTACTTTGCGTTTATCAGCATTGAAATTCACCTGCCATTTTGCTGCCCAGTTACTCAGTTGTGAGAGACATACTGAGGCTTTGTAGGACTGCATGGACATTTCCTTCTCTACTACAAAGATCACAGAAGTGGCTCCGAAATAGAGGGGAGGAGAGTGGGTAGTGGACCGCTCATAAGGACATATTTACAAGAACTCCAGTTACTGCACAAGGTTAAGTAACCTCCTTCATAATATTAGTGCCCCCTGTGGGGACTCCACTTTAGGTGACTCCTTAGTAATACTTTCAGGAAGTGGGTATTTTCAGAGCAGAATCTGTCACTGAAGAAAGAATTGTGTTGCCTACTGACTCATCTGATCTTGTGGTGTGAACTATGGTATGCGGATCAGAAAGCATACACATACAGGACCATGATGCCATTCTGAAAATTTCAACATCTGAGTACAGCAACAGTCAGCCTGTAACTTAGTAGTATGTGCAGTCACTCATAGTTTTACTGAAGTTCTCTCCCCCCTAACAAGCAATACTACATCCATAGATCCACTCTGGAAGACTCTTAGTGGAGAAAGGTGCTCACTTAGACGTATCTGCAAAAGAAATAAAATCTAGGGAGTCTTCCTGAATGGCCTAGACTCATTCAAGTTAAAGTGTAAAGACCTCAATGTCCGTGCAAGAAAAGAATATTCCTTTGTAGACTGATCTAGCTCAGGAAAAGTAATAGAAGCTGAATAGTTTGATTGATGTGAAATTGAGACACCACCTTACGTAAGAACTTTTGATGAGGTCATAAAGATATTTTGCCTTCCGTGGAAAAGGTAAATGGAGGGCCAGCCATTGAAGACGCCCGCTCTCCAACCATTCATACACAAGTGATGGTTACAAGAAGACAGCCTTCATTGACCGATGCAGCAGTGAGCATGCAGTTAATGGCTCAAAGTGTTCTTTCATGAGATGTCAAAGAACAGGCTGAGATCCCAAAGCATTGTAGGAGCTCTAATTTGCAAAAAGATGACTGATAGGAATCTCACTGTGGTTGGATGAGCGAATATCAAGAAACCATATAACTACCACATGGCAAGCTTTTATTCCCACTAAATGAATCTTGATAGAACGCATAAAAAAAGACCTGAATTTTTCACTTCCAATAGGTAATCCAATATTGAGGAGAGCTACACATGATGGGAGAAAAATGGCATCAGCTACACTGAAGGTTACATTTTTTCCATTTCCAGGTAAGTATGTCTAGTTAACTTTTTTCTGCTATTTCTCACTATCTTTTGTCCTTCTGATAAGCATGTACTCTCTGTTCCTGAGAGCCACTAGAAAAGCAAGTTTGCAGTTGCAAGATGTTCAGATTTGGGTGAAATGAATGACCTTTATCTTCAGACAACAGCTGAGTTTGATTGAGAGCCACCACAGACGGTGAGAGGTGAGTTTGATGAGGTAAACAACCTTGTCTCAGCCAAGTTGACACAATCAAAACTTTGGCTTTTAAGGACTTTTAAGAGCAATGGAGTTGGAGGATATTCGTAGAAAAGACCTTCTGTCCATGAAATGAAGATTGAGCCTCTCTCAGAAGCAGAATTTCCTGACTTTGTATTGACGGCAGCAGCCAAAACAAAATCAAAACCAAAACCCAAAAAAGACGACCCTCTGGAAATTCCTGAACTAGGAATATTTTGTTGGGACTCAAGAGTCCAACTTCCATTCTAATTTAGGTTATGCACCATGGTGTTTTGTATACTGAGAGGTAAGAAACCGTGATGACTATCTGACTGACTATGCACCAGTTACAAATCTTTATCACTTTAGTACAGAGCAAGAGGAAATGTGCTCTGCCCTGAGAACTGATATAATACACACAAGCTATGTTGTAAGTCATGACCTCACTGAACTTGTTTTTCAATAGGAGAAGAAAGTGGAAGCAGTATCTGACAATCCATATCTGACAATCCTTAATTCAAGCAGATTGATATGCAAGCACTGTTCTTATTGTCACCATTTGCCCTAATATGTGTAAGGACTCAAATGTTCTTCTCATCACAAGAGGAGATGTTAATATGTTAGTATGACTGTCGGAATTTCTGCACAAACTTTAGATGGATTCTTACACCAAATGAGGGACTGTAGGACCTGTCTGGGTACAGATACCTGTTGCAGCAACTGTATGTGTGTATGGGGAGGTGTTACTTAACAGTCCCAGGCTACCTCTGGAGATACTGGAAATGCAACCTGGCATTTTTCCCTCTCAAAACCACAAGTTACCATGTGTACCACCAGCATTTGCAAACATGTGCTTGCTAGAACTTGAGGGCTGAGCTGCACTCTTTGCATAAGGTTCTTTAGAGCAAAGAAGCTGTTCAGAAGGTGTCTGGACTTGGCCTGGGGAAGGACCACCCTGCAGCTAGACTCTGGGAAATGGGGGGTGCTGGTATCTAGATTGTGTGGGTGTCTCACAGGTGGTCTCACTGGGATAAGAGATGCAGGCGTCTGGACTGAGAGGCCTTCCGCAAGTGGAGGCACGTTTGTCAGATTGGAGGGTCAGAGTTTTCACCCCATAGAGGTACCCAAGGTAGCACATGTGACAAATCCAGACTGAGGTGCCCACCAAAAAGCATAACAGAAAATGGGAATTGGATTGCTGAAGGGATTTCTTTAACATCCTACTCCTTGGAAATCTTGTTTGTTGTCTGTACCATTACACAAATACTAGCTGACAGAGTATTTTGAAATAAATTTCCAAAATAATTATGACTTTCCCCAGAATTTTAAAATATTATGCAGAGAATTTTTTTTAAACATAAAATTCCACCAGAAGTACATACTTAATACATATGAATTCAAATAGAAACAGGTGTAGAGAAGGGCTAATATGATAATCAGATTCCAAAAGGGGGCAGCTGCATTAGTCTAGTTCAACAAAAACAAGGAGTCCTGTGGCAGACTTTAAATACCACAGGACTCCTTGGTTTTTAGGATAATGAGAGGCACGTAAAACTATCCTATGAGAGGAAACTCTAGGAGCTTGACTTATTTATTCTAATCAAAAGAATGCTGAGGGGAGATATGATTGCTCTCTATAGATATATCATAGGAATAAATACCAGGGAGGGAAAGAAATTATTCAAGTTAAGCACCAGTGCTGACACAAACAGATGGATATAAACTAGCCATCAACAAGTGTAGATTTGTATTTGATAAACAGTGTTTCTAACCATCAGAGGAATAAAGTTCTGGAAGAGCTTACCAAAGGGGGTAGGTGGGGGGAAGGCAAAAAAACCAAACTGGCTTCAGGATGGGTTATGGATAAGTTTACAGAATGGACAGTATGATGAGACTGCCTACAATGGCCTGTAGCCTATCTGCAACTACTAGGAGCAAATATCAGTGAAGGCAAGACACTAGGTGGGTAAGGCTCCAAGTTACTACACGGATTCTCTCAGGTGTCTGGATAATGTATCTTGCTGAAATGCTCAGCGTCAACTGACCACCATGTCTGGGGTTGGAAAGGAATTATAGCTCAGGTCAGATTGACAGAAATCCTGTGGAGTTTTCACCTTCCCTTGAAGCATGGTGCATGGGTCACTTACAGGTTTAAAAATGGAGTGAACGGTGGATTCTCTGCAACTGGAAGTTTTTCAGTCATGATTTGAAGACATCGGTATATCAGCCAGAGATTACAAGTCTATTACTTGTACGTGAGAAGGTGGGTGAAGTTCTGTGGCCTGCAATGTGAAGGAAATCACTAGATGATCATGATTCTCCCTTCTGGCCTTTAAATCTAAGAGTCTTTTTTTCTCCCCAGTGGAACTGAGCAGAGGTCTCCCAAAATTGGTGGTGATGCATTGCCCATCCATTCCAATAAATCAAATGAAGGAAACATAAGGCACAGGGAAAGGAATCCAACACTAGTGATCCCAGTTGTTGACAGGAGGGGTCTGGTGTCCTGCCTCTGCAGCTGCAACAAGGAATAATGTCTCCTGAAATAAACTGAAGATCCTTGAACAGAAAGTTCAGAGTCTGACTCTGAATGCTCTTTTACATACAGGACGTGACCCCACCTCAGAGGTCGATGGAGAAGAGATGGGTCTTACAGAAACACAAGCAGTGACAGAGCCAACCTCTGTACTGAGAGGCTCCTGGAGCCTGCAAGGCAGAGTGATTCAGGCTCATTTGGCACCACAGGATCTTTTGGATATAAGACTTCCTGCAGTACTGGAAGCACAACAGAACTTGTTACCAGCACAGTGATGTAGCTGAGGCTGTTGTGGAAGGCACAGACGCTGGTACTGAGGGGGCCAAGGATTCCATAAAGTCAATTTCTTTGCAGTGGTACTCTTTGGCATGGAGATCTTTACCACAAAGGTACCTGACTTAGCTGAAGATGTGACATGTTTTGTGGTACTCAAAGTACCCAGAGCCTCACCTGCACTCCTCTTGGGGCCTCAGGTCTCCAGTGACCAGATTGTCTTTAATAAAGAACTCTGATTTACTCTTCTAATCCCCTTCTTTGTACTTAGAATGGGAAGCTCTCAGTATGGACAATGCAATTGTTACCACCTCAGTCAAAGACAGTGTTAGAAACCAGGGTTTTCATGTCATCTTCCCTTCGGAAGCTCTTGGTGATCATGATCCACATGATGATGAGATAAAAAGTTCTTTGTATCCAGGTCAGAGAACAGTCTTAAGGCTTGTTCCATCATTAATAGTCTATGCTTAATTTCTCTGTTTCTACAGGATCTATCCTTAAAAGAAAAGTAGATTTTATGCTTGCTGGAGGACAGTCTCCCATGCAACAAATACAATGGGAGTGCCCATCACTCACACAGAATGCTTCTCAATGAGAGGCACCTTTTAAAACCCAGGGAGCTTGGCATCTTCAACTGAAGTTGTTCAAATCCCTCAATAACGAAAAAGGAAAAAAACCAAAAATGCTGTGATTTTTGGTTTTTTATATAAAACAATAAAAAAAGAAGAACACGTTCCAACTATGAGGTACTATACCTGCTATTACAAACAAGGAACCCTGTGGCAGTAAATACATTTGTTAGTCTTCAGGTGCATGCGCTTTCACGGCAGACAATCCCACTTCAGACACTTTGAAGATGGGGGAACTTACAGAAGGTGAGGAAATAAATGCAGGGGAGTGTAAGTCGTGGGATCTGGTCACATATAAAGGAGAGCATCCAATCCAACACCACTTAAAGAACAACCAATTCCATGGAGACACTTCTGTAACAGGATTTGCCTTACAACAAGCAGAAGGGGAATCTCAACAAAAATAGTTCTTAAGAAAAGCAAGAGAAACACAGAAGTGCTAACAAATTAAGCTGCCAAATTAAACTAAATAGTTTCATCTAGAAATGTTAATTTCAGATTTTATTCAGTACAAGTTCTGTTCCACAGCTTCAATTTCCCTTTCAATCTCCATGTACACTTGAGGAGTTGCAATCAACTACTGAGCAAACAAATGCTAATTAAATCTACCACTAAACAAAGTAAATAATAATAAAATATTAGATGGCAGCGCAAAAGGAGGAACCAGGGGGGAAAAAACATCTGTAAAGCATGTTGCAAAGCTCATCCAAATGGAAAAAAACAGTCTGATAAAATAAAAGGTAATTGACCTGCTGGAAGACTAAGTTCTCACTAACACATGGTTTTCAATGATGTTAAGAACTAAACAAACAATATTTTGCCATTTCCTGAGATTTATCCTCTGAACGAACCTAACCAAAAAGTAAAGTGGTAGGACCTGTCTGAACTGCTGCTTTTCCCTTTCTATAACTTACTTCAGCCTCAAAAGTCCCAGAAGTTCCTCCCCACCTTCTTCCCAATCTGCATGCAATTTTCTCTACTATGCTTGTTCAACTTCACACACCACTATTATTACTCCAAGTTAGCACGGTACTTAAGCACAAGTGGTTCAAATGAAGTTGAGGGAGAGCACACACGTGCTTAAGTTAGATATGTGCTTGCTAAATTCAAGTCCTATCCCTGGAAAGGAAATGGTTTGATAAAAAATGATAAAATAAAATTGAGAACATATGAGCAAAAGTAGTTCAGCTTCAGATTTTTCCCTCATACAGTCTGGATTTATTAGTGCATCACAGGAGAAATCTGTATTGTGTTCTCATCCTAGTGAGCTTCTGTGCATGCATATGAGCCTTTGAACATGTGAGCCTCACGCATGTCAACAGAGCCTGACCTGAAGCGTAACTCAGAATTCCAAAACTGGGTGCTTCAAGGAAGAATTAACGCATTGGACAAAATGCACAGGGAGCTAGCAGAGATTTGTTCAATACCCAGGGCTTACAACTGGCTCTGTCAGTCAGTGATATTAGCCCCTAGCTTCCAAGTGCACTAACCTTAAAAATAAATTCATTTAAAATAAAAAAAGCAATCTAACACTGAGTTGTGACTAGTACAGACCAGTTATTTAATTCTTTTAATATAGAGTTTGATTTGTGGAATGTTGAAGTGACCAATTAAAACAGACACAAATCAATTCACATCTTTACGGTAGCCCCATCATTGATAGATTAAATAAAATACACAAATACAAAATGTAATTAAGCAATAGGGAAGTTGTAAAAAGATCCCACATCTTAGTAGGTCAGATGGCAGAAAACAATGAAGAGGAAAATTAAATAAAAGATGGTTATAGTTCTAAAAGCTCTAGAACAGACTCTGCTGCAGATTAATTTAAGAGAATAAAGTTTTAAAATAATTCAAGTATAACTTTACACCACAGCAAGTATTGCTTAGGCTGAACAAACCACACAAGTCTGTAATATAAAAAAAGCATTACTAAGGCCCAGCTCTAGAGGTATGATTTGTTTATCCTTTGAATCAAAGCACCCAGCACTTTGAAAACAAGAGTTATAGCACAGCTGTAAAAGTTGGCTAGCTCTCCTTGCTATAGCAAAGATAAGCAGTAGCAGCCAGTGTTAAGAAAGTGAGATAATGAAAAGGAATGGGGAACTGAGAATATCAAAAGCAATAACTTTAATAGGCATCTGGTTAAAAAAAAGTTACGTATTTAAGGCTATTTAAAACTTACGTTGACAGCATATCTAATGGCAGCGTCAATAGTGAGCTCACAGAGCCAGTAAATAAGCACTTGTAGATACGACCTGTAAAAAAGAAACAACATGCTGGAAAACCCTCAGTTATGTGGGAAGAATACCCTCTCAATTGGCCATTATTAAACTTACTTCCCAGCTCTAGTAAAAATTTACCACTGGGAAAGAAGCTAAAATTGAAGGGAACCAATACAGATGTGCAAAACGACTTCATTCAGACACAAGTCACAAAAAGGTATTGCAATATAGCTGTTATTCACATATAAGTCCCAGCCCCACAGGGCTTGGCTCTTTTAAAACATAAGCCTGAGTTAACCTCAAATTTCTAATTTGCACAAGAATCAAGGCCTCTCCTGATGCATACACAGTACATGGAATAACACCAATTTTTTAAAGTTACTTGACTATACTGAACATACTCAAGGAGTCTAACATTTTATGGGTTAATGTCTGAAGCCAATAGCCAGCTCTTCTGCCATTCTTCAGAAAGAGAACCTGACAAATGAAACATTAACACACTCATAGAGCCCCTCTTAGAAACCGAGTTACTTTAAAGATGTGCTTATTTCTGCAAATATACTTAATTTACCCCTATTTCTTTGAGCAGGAGGCCAAACAGTGCTCCACTTGCTTTATTTTCCATTCCCAATCTACTCTTGATACCCCAAGCTTGTGCTGATGCTACAACAAGCCTCTTGGATTAGTTGGGAGTCTGCATATGGAAAGAAGTTCTGCTTTTAAGTCAATAGTTTAAGGGGGGAAGGAGCAAAGATCAGTGGGGGGGGGGCAAGGTAGCCTAGGAGTCTCTGATACTAAATACAACAGCGAACATCTGAGCAACTGGAATTTATGTAGAAAGCCACCATTTACAATAAAAAAAAGATGCTCAATCATTTAGTTTCATTCTTGTAAGTTTCAGGCTATTTGGATGCTTTATACATATATAAATTTTATAAATAAAACGGTGTTCAATTAAAATAGTTGACCTCTCTCATTGTCTTTTGTTTCAAGGTTTGTAGTCCCTCAGTGTTAATTCTGAGGGCCACAGTCCCTGATTTCAGAGTCTAGCTATTGAGAGACTTTGTACTTAGCCACCCCCTTCATTTGCCCACATTGCCAGATGTACTCTTTTAGTGTGCTAGCTCAATTACAACTACAGTAAGTATGCCTCCTCAAGCTGGGAATCATACCATTAGCTCAAAATATAGACATACAGCACCTGAAATGAGAGAGGAATAATGAAAGAGGGATGAAAAGTGAAAGGAGAAGGGAAAGACGGAATCATGCCTGAGAAGAGGAAATAGAGTGGGGACAGGTCAATGAAAAGCAAATAAGTGAATTAAGGGACTAAAAGATCAGGAAGGGTAGATAAGGAGGGAGAAGGAATGGGAGAGATTACACAAAGTTATGAAAATTTCAGGTTTGGTAGTCACTCGTTCAATAAAGAAAACAATTTAAAGGGATACATTTTTCATATTAATTCTTGTATACACTGCGGTAACATCCAACATGCCAGGCACTTCCAAATACAGAGTAAAACAAGGTCCTTAAATCAAAGAGCAGATAATCTAAAATGACAAAGATGAAAGACAGAGGAAAGGCACAGATCAGAACATACTGTCCAGGTGGCAGCTAGCAGGCATACTTCTTAATTCTAGGGGAGTTCTCTTAAACATTAATTTTATTTACATTGTACAAAATGAACTTTTGTGTTTGTTTTGGGAGTGTTCTTTGGGGTGAGACAGATGATGGCAGAAATTGCAGCAGAATGATAGAGGACTAGATACAGAGAAAACTAAATGCAAGGGAAACAACAGGCAAAACAAACAAGGAGAATGAGCTGAGAAGCGGAAGGACTATAACAATAGCTGAGAGTAGGAGCAATCTAAGACCAACAGTGGAAAAAAAAGTGAAAAGGTGCAGAAAAAAATTACAAAATCAAATCCACCAAGTCCAGAATCACTCTTTCTGATGGACAGAGAGTCAAGTAGTTGATAGGGAGTTTTAAAAACCAAGATAAAATTCAAATCACTAAGATGAACACAGAGACCATATAACATACCCAGCACTACAACTCATAATCCTACCCTTTTCCTAGTTACACCTATTGTGTTTTCTCATAGATTACAAATTGCATGGTCAGATCTTCCTCTGTTTGTACACTGAAGCCCTAATCTCAGCTTCCAGGCTCACAGTAATAATAAAAAATGCAGAGTTCAAGTTCCAGAGAAGAAATGTGGTCAGGTACCTGAAGGCTACTGTCATTTTCCCCACAAAGGGTGGATGTTGGGATGTCAATTTAATCACATCTACAAACACTTGCACCTTTTCTGTTATGCCTAAGAAAGAATAGGAAGCCACTGGCCTCCCCATGCAAGTTCATGTAGGTCAAGTTCCAATTATTCCTGTGCCTTTAACTGGAGTTCATGTTGACTGTTAAGACTGACAACAAAAAGGGACTGCTACACAAAACTGTGCCTCTAACCTTGTTTCTAGTTAGTTTCACTTTCAAGTGCTCATTCATTAGTTAAACTGATGTGTTTGCATTTCTAATGCTGAGTTGAAAGGCACTTTAAAATAGAAATATTTTAAATTACGTTTCAGGCCACTGGAAGAAGAGCTCTGTGTAAACTCAAAAGCTTGTCTCTCCCACTAACAGAAGACATTACACCCCACCATCTTCTCTCCCTGGTGGTGATATAGCACTCCCAGTGACAGCTGGCCTTTGAATCCCTTAGGGAGGTACAGTACTTCACAGACTTGATGCAGTAGGCCCTCCACACCACGTGCATCCAAGATCTGTATGACTATTTAAGTTATCCTTGAGGTAAAGATGTTTACTGCATCAGGCTTATCCCTACTCTTCTCTCAACAAGAATAACAAAAACTAATTAAAAAGCGACCAGCATCTGAAACCAGAAGTGTTAGTGGAATGCTCTTATGGACTGTCAGAGCTATTTTGTTTCAACATATGTAAGGAGTACTAATGAGCTGTATATCTAGAAAAAACACATTTCTAATGTTGTAACTGAGCCCAAGTCCTTGCCAAAGTTGAACTTTAGGAACTCCTTTGCCTTATTATTTATATCTCTGCTAATCTTTCAAGAGCAATTTCATTGCAGTATTTTATCAATAACACGGTTAAGGATTTTAGCTCTCGAATTTTACTTATCAAAAGTTTCTCCTTCCTAATAAACTTGGGATTAACGTCACATTCTTATAAAAGATTTTTAAAAAAAACCACTATCTTTAGATCTGACAAGAAATTAAAGCTAAGACAATTAATTTGAAACATAAGGGTTTGAACAGCCAAGGTCATAAGTGCAAACACTATGATAGTGGTCTGTATCTGTGGGCAGAGAGCAGCTGGGACACAGTGGGATGAGGCTGCCCCATCAGAGCTAGGTACCAGGCTGCAGGTGGAGAGACAGGCACTGCACAGTGGGTAAGTGCAGGGAGCCCAGAGGCTTAGGGGGGTGAAAAGGCAGGCTTGGTTCTGCTGCCCCTTCTCCCTGCCCCTCCCTCCTACTCTTACCCATATCTCCCTCTGCCACAGAGCACTAGCTCTGATGGGGCAGCATCCCCATTCCAACCTGGGGGAGGAGAAGCACTCAGCATCTCCTGTTTCCCATCCCCTACTTATCTGCTGCTTCAGATCCACAGCCCAGATGCCCCAACGCAGCCTCCACACCCAAAGCCTAGGGAGGGGCCCCAGGTCAGCCTTTCACCATGCTTGGGAAGGAGGTGCTGAGAGGCGCACTCAATGCCTCCTGCATCCCCAGCTCCCCACCCATTGTGAATGGCCTGGCCAGACATCACCTCCCACCCCTGCTACTATTACTGGCCACTCCAATACTGGAGCCCAGCCCCTTGGATGCCACAGGGCAACCGTCCTCCCTCCAGCCTAGGAAGGAAGACTGTGCCATGCCTTCAGGACTTGTGGAGAGGAAGGTGCTAAGGGGCACAGCTAATGCCTCCTGTGTCCCCCACCCTCCAACCGTTCTGAAGGGCCTGGCGACCCAGCCAGGTGCCACACTTCCACTCCACAACTACCTGTGATTCCATCCTGGCCAAGATGGCCTCACTCTCCCCTCCCCCCTGGCCTTGGGTGGGGGGGAGGCCAAATTGGCACCCCTTTGAAGCCTGGGGGCTTGCCACTCTCCCCAGTACACCACTGAATAAATTACAGCAAAATATAAACATCTGAAATAAAACATGTGGTCAAGTCATATACGATTGATAACACACGAGAAGCATTAAAGCTGATGGCTATGTGCAAACTTGTTATAAGACCAAGATTTTTCTTCATATCCTTTATGAAAATATTTCAATGTAAAAACTTAAGACTTACATGCTGTAAGAGGTACAACTCCCAACCATGCAAAGGCCACAAGTGTATAGTGAAACCAGTATCGTATTGCTGTGCCAATACTTGTCACCAGTCCAGCAAAAATGTCTTGGATTGGAAGCCGTGAAGGCATATCTGGGGAATAAACTAAGGAGAGGAAAAGGAAAAAAAAACACTTATCAAACAGTTTGTGTGTTTGCTTGGAATAAGAAGATAATATAGCACTGTGGTCAATAGTGTAATTTGTAAATTACATGCAAGAAAAATATATGGCAACAAATAAATTGTAACAAACCCAAAAAATAAATGAATATTCACTCTCTTTTCACATTTTTCATGTTCACAACAGGCCATCTCGCACGGGTGTCAATGAAACTCTTAACAGCATAAGTTCCTCTTAGCCCACATTTTAGTTTTGTAGAATGATTGTTTCACAGATGATTCAGAATTAGATAAGTTCTTGTTTGGGGTATTAATATGGTCACGCTCCCAATAAAGCCAAGTTATCTCAAAACAAGCAACACCACAGCTCTTGAATGGAGCGGAAAAAATTGTAACTAAAAGTTTAAAATTCTCAAACGCAGTACCACCCAAATACACAGAACTCTCAAAAGACTTCCCTACTCAACTTAACCACAAGAGAATAAAGCTAATTAAACAACAGTGAAATAAAATCCACAAAGTCAGGCCTTGCCTAAAAAGGAAGAAAATTACAAATTCAAGAGCCCTCCAAAGAGAACACCCATCTCCCAACACTTCAATGTACACATCTAAGAACTGCATCCAAGTATCATCATCTGTTGAACAAAACCACAAGAACAGCAGTCAATAAAATACAAAACCGTAAGAGACTAAATCAAAGAAGTTCACAACAAAACTCCAAAGGTTTATACCACAGCTATCTTTTTTCTTCCCTAATGAACTCATTGGCTATGTCATTCAGCTGCCTGACACTTTTGACAAATCTTTCCAAAAAGTTTTCCAAACTATAAAGTTTAATCACTTCGTTTGCTTCCTTTGTCACTCCCAGCTTCCCAAAGTCAGGCTCTGAATTACTTGTATAATTTTTTTATACTTTTCTTCAGCAACTGCTCATTAGACAGAGTAAGAGTTATTTTTAATTGCGAACATTTGTAAATGAATACTTTAAAATCCCAATTTCATTATAAAGTGCAATGATATACTCCCCTACATTAAACCTCTCAGACACCCAGGACAACAAAACGTAACCTATCAACAGCAAAAAGGAAACGAAACATTTATTTTATGAACAAGAGATGTATTTTAAAAAATGAAGCAAGACATTGAATATGCCATCTGCTGTATAACATGAGCAGCTATAAGACTTAACTTTAGAAAATACAGCTGTTCTGGGATGCAAATATTTTAGTTGTAATTCTCAGCCTTACCTTTGGTGGGCTTCCCTTTTCTGCCCAGAATAATCTGCAACCCCCTCAAAAATGATTTTAATGTCTAAGTACCTGATCATATCCACAGATCAGGTACTTAGATGTGCAAACCACACTGGACTAGCTTCCACAAGTCTGGTCTTTAAACTGACATTCATCATTTGCTGGCTTTATTCTAAAACTGTAACATATTGCTTGTAATAAAATTAAAACCATTTACCAAAGAGGCAATTTACCACCTTCTCCTCACCTGCAAGTGAATTAGGACAGTTTTTAAATTTAAGAATCAAAAGTTAAAAATACAACTTTACAGATTATTTTCAATATGTGCTTCTTTTGAAATTATGTTTTATAAGCCATTGTTTGCCAATTTTAAAAAAACAACTTGAGAATAGCAATAGAAAGATGGGTAAGTTAATTATCTGAACTTCCTCCAAAGGTTTTATTTATATATATATATCTCCTTACTTTAACAATATTTCAAATCTTCATGCTGATTTTAAAACTATGTTGTTAAATAAATGGAATATAAAAACATTTTTGAGGTAAAGTTTCCCCATTTAGCATGCTTTGCACCAACTTAGCATGTAAGAAAAAGCTTATACAAAGTCACTGCTCATTTCCAAAACAGGGAAAGAACACGTCAAACATTATTACATGGGACAAACAGGACAATCTCTGTGCAAAACAATAAATGGACACAAAACTGACATCAGAAATCATGACATTCAAAAATCAGTTGCTGAGCACTTTCATCTTTCTAATCACTCTGTGGACGATTTGTTAACAGCTGTGCTCAAGAAAGTCAATAAGACATCAAGACTTCAAAGAAAAACAGCTGAACTAGAACTGATACACAGATTCAATTGTGTGAAAGCAGGACTGAATCTTGACTATGGATTCTTTTTTCATTACAACAGGTGATTTGACTTCACCTCCCTCTACATGCCGTTTCCCAGTGTTTAAATTTTAACAACTTTAATTTGCTGTTACAGTGTGACTTGATCCCATGACTTACACTCCACTGCATTTATTTTCCTCCCATTCTGAAAGTTCTCCCATGGAATGGGATTTTCTCCCATGAAAGCTCATGCAATAAATGTGTTAGTCTTTAAGTGCAACAGGACTCCTTGGTTGTTTTTACTGAACAAGACTAACACAGCTGCCCCTTTGGAACTCAAATATTACTGTATATTTAAAAGCAATTTATAAATAAGCAGAAAAATCCATCCATTTTAGATTTCTATGCATAATGTCTAAGATAGCAAAGTTAAGTGGAATATTTAAACAAATAATTCAACTTGTTTCTCTCCTTCCTCAAGATATCTGGAAGTCCCAGATTCTATCATACTTGATATCCTAGTAAACACTGTATAAGTAACATCATGACAAACAGATTTATAGAAATCAGGTAAGTGACTGAAGCTACAACATCATTTTTAGAGGGTTTTTTTTTTGTTTTGTTTGTTTGTTTTAAATGTCTATGTACACCATTGGGTCAGTCATCTCTAGTGACCTCATACCTATCATGGCTCCCTGCTTCAGAGTGAAGCCATTTTCTAACAGTAAATTTCACCAATACAAATCTCCTTCAAAAATGTCTAATTTTAGACGTATCTGTTTAACTGTTACAGTATATTTTCAGTACATTACTCCAAACAAACTTTTAACAATCAGTGTAGTTTGTGTAGACAGGGTGTACTGACATATGTAGACGGAGTGGATTAAAATAAATTTTTCTTTTTTTTTTTTTAAACAGATAATTTGCATGATTTTTTTATTTTGCTATTTAAATTGTAATACATGAAATCTGAATTTAAACCAGAATATGTCAAGGCCTACACTTGTATAATCTCTTAAAACATTTAAATAAAAAATAAATATGCAGAATCCATGAGCTTCTATCAAAATCTTTGAGCCGAAGGCCGCTTTTCTCTATAAAGAATGGGAGGGAAAATTTTTGAGGTTAAGTTTCATAAATATGGTGCAATAGAAGAAAATAAGAAATATTCAACATTTTCTAACAAACTAAAAATGTACAGAGAAAGAATCTCAAACTATTGAGTCATGGAATACATGTGTGTTAAATACATGTATGTGGTTACAGTATATAGCGAAAAATGCATGAATTCTACTAAAGTTCTTTTAGTTGTAAACCAACATTTTAATGTTTATATGAACCAATGACAATGCACCTTTCTTTAGAAAATTATCTGCAGTACAATGAATAAGTTGATTAAAAGCAGTTCTTTGCTTAGATCAAGGATTTTCACTTAGATTTCACTAGACTTAAACTGTCTTAATTTCAATCAATTGATGCCACTCATGCAACATGCAGCTGCTGTTTTAACCTTCTCATCTACCTTCCAAGCCCACCCAAATGCACACATCCCTCTTCTTCTTCCATCTTCTACGTAAAATAAGCCACCTTTAATTCTGATCATATGGACTGATTAGAAATAATTCACTGATGTGTCAGGATACTTATGGTGGAAAAATTTCAAGCCTTTCCATGCAGTTCTCAGATATTGAAGTAATATGGTCAATACAAGAACACATATAGCAGGCATGGCCAAACTGCAGCTCGGGAGCCGCAAGTGGCTCTTGAACGAAAAAGCGTGGCTCGCAGAAGAATGTCAGCAAATCAAAGCAAAAAGTGTATGGCTATATGCTTCAGTGTGGCTCCTGAAGGTTTAATAATCAGCTTATGTGCCTCTTGAGTTCAGTAAGTTTAGCCACCCCGACTGTGTACTCTATCACCTGCTGTTGTGATACACTTGATAAAAATCTAGGCAATAATTGCACACCATTATCAAACTGAATTAATTCAGACTTAACTTTTATGATGTTAAACTACACTAGACCTGACCTACCTTGCAGGTATACATATTTGACAAGCTTTTTTAAGAGCAAGTATATAAACCACATTAAGTGTCCCCATTTGTAAATAGTGGCTTACCTGCCCTAAATTGTACAACTGCTTATTACTTGATTCTTGATAAATTGCTAAAAAAATACTGTTCAATGGCAAACCCAGGAGCCTACACCACCCTATGACAACAGCTGCAGAAACTACCAGAAGCTTCTTTCAGTGCAAGTATAGAGCTCTCTCATCATAGTTCTTTTTGTGAAATAACATGACAATGTTGGAATAAAATAATATAATTCTGCTTCAGTAGTCATTGGACTTATTGACTTCTTGAGAATAAGCAGATAAATGAGTGAATTCATTCACATGTTAAATGTTACTTCAGTAAACCAGATCAGTGAGCATAAGAGTGAAGAACAGCACGAAAAAGGGAAATGAGTGAGAAAGGACTAGGATTACAGCAACATAAGCATTACTAAGATTAAAGTATAAGGATATCTTGATTTAATTCTTTTCATTCACATAAGCAAAGCCACACTTCAGAACATGTTATTTAATTTACAAGTTAGTTTTTTAGGATTGAAAAACTGATACCCCACCACTGGCTTCCTTTTGCTTAACAGCATTCTGTCAGTTGGCAATGTCACACCTATCATTCATCAAAACTGCAAACTAGCCAGGAGGTAGAGTTGAGCAATTTGTTGATTTATTCAAAACTGTGTCCATTCAAAGGCCAGAAAAGTTTATTACTACCACCCTCCCCACACAGTATAGTGTCTTTTTCATACTTATACTGTTAATACTCTTATTTCGCATCCCACAGGCTAGCAGGTAGGAATACTGGAAGATTAAAACAATTATATACTAGTTAGAAATAAATGCATCTATCTCGGTAGACAAGCTCCAGTATTCATGCCTGTTTGGTGTTTTGTTAAGAGTGTGTGCTAGGGCATCACACAGAATAGGGGTTGGCAACCTTTGGCAGCCCCCGTGCCAGCCCTGCCCACCACACCCTCAGCAGGTGCCGGGGGCAAGGACAGGCCTCCAGCTGCCAGCCAGGGCTGGCTCCCGCCCCCACCAGCAGGCGGCCTCCAGTTCCAAGGTCGGAGCCGGAAGCAGCCTGGCCAACCCATCCGACTCCCCTCTAGCCCTGCCCAGCAGGAGGCAGGACTAGGAGCCCCACACGCTGGAGATTCTTTGTCCCTGCTGGCCACACTCTCCAGCGGAGAAGCACGGCCAGCAGGGTCCTGGAACCACACCACATGGCTCCTGCCGCAACGTCGCGCAGCACTGGGGGAGCAGGGCCAATCGGGGAGAGCCTGAGCGGCGCCACGTACCACTCAGGTTCGGTCCCTGAGCCATATTTGGCACAGGTGCTGGGGGCTGCTGACCCCTGACACAGAGGCAGGGAGGAGGGGGCGGAGAGGACTATGGAATAGCTGTTCTTTTGAAATCCAAAGTGAGGAAAAAACAGTTAAAAATGAATCAAAATGCTTTTTAGGGAAATGATGAAAAACCATAAATTATTTTTACAATTATTGCTCAGTTAACAAGTTGCCTAAATAACTATAAATAACAGTATTTAAAAAAATGCATGTCTAGAATCAGACTAGGCTTCTGAACGTTTTCAGACATCTGAGTGAGTGACCTGGTTTTCAAGTTTTGACCAATTACTTTAACAAACAACTGTTGAAATCAACTCCTTCACACCCCTGCTGAGACCTGAAGGTTCTGCTCTTGTCCCCCTTAAAATCAATAATTTCATTCACACATAAAGGAGTGCAAAAAACATGGTTCCCTGCAGACTTTACGTGTCATTGAGGTCACCAGATGTTGTAGGAAAGAGAGATCCAAGGACTGAAATGTTCCAAGAGGTAGGAAGTATTTCCATTCATCTTAACACACTTACTAATGCATATGTTTAGGCCTAGATATTTATTTTGCAACTGATTTGCGACCACCCACCCTTTTTACTATGCTTTTTAAGGAAATGAAATTTTTCCTATATAGTAACTGTAGTTCTTTTTTTAAGTGTGTCTGCGCCCAGTGCACTTGAGCCAGAGACTTTTGATCAGCAGTACCCATCCAGGGGCTCATGTACCCCAATGAGCATAAAGGATAGGGTCATCCTAACCCTCTTCCCCCTAGTTCCTTCCTACAAGAATTCTAGCTGATATCAGACTCAGAGTAGCTGGGATGGAGCGGTGCATGGCACATCTTGAAAAAAGTTACTGGAGACGTAAGTAATAGTCTATTCAAGTGTATTCCAAGCTAGGAAATTCTCAAACAGTAATCTCTGTTGTTGGTGTGAACTCAGAGGTTACTTAAAGAGAATGAAGAACCACCTTTCCTTCAAAGCAATGGCTCTGGATGCTTTGATGATGGTATAATGCTGCATGAATGAGTCAATGGAGGAGGACCACAGTGCTGCTCTGTAAATATCCCCATTCTGAACATTTTTCAAGAAAGCCATTCAGGGAGCTTTAGCCCTTGTACTTGTAGAATTTGCAGTAATGCTCTCTGGAGACGCAAGATTTGTAAGGTCATAAATTCTTATCCATGGCGAGGGTCCAATTACAGATCCTTTGTAAAAGATAGCCTAGACCTGACAAAACCAGGGTAAGGTCCCAAAAAAGGACATCAACGCTTTAACCATTAAAACCTTTATATAGATTTCAGCCATAAAGTGGAAAAACACAGGCTTCTCTCATATAGACAGCCAAATGGCAGAGATGGCCAACAGATCAACTTTTTAATAAGATCTTTAAAAGGCCCAATTCTTTCAGTTCTAGGAGGTATTTTAAATTTCTTGAATCAGTTACTGTAATGGGGATGGAGACACCCACTGACAATGTGCTTAGACAGAAAACTGGCTGCCATGCTCCAGCAGGAGATCCCTGAGCTAGCCAGGCTTGGCCAGCTCAGCCAGCAGTCTGTGTCCAACTGTCCCCCATACACAGCCCCTGCCACGGTGGATAGGAAAACAGGGGCTGGGTGGGAAGAGCCAGCACTGCGCTCCTCAGGGGGTCTCCTCAGTTGCTCACCCCCACCCCAAAGCTGGGAGAGGGGACTGTACTTTTCCACTCCCACCTCCCCAGTCCGTGAAGTTCACCAAGCACAACAGGGGCATGTCATGGGCCCTTAATACTGTGGGTTAGGAGAAACCATTTCTCCTACAGTGAAAAGGAAAGAAGAAGAAAGCTGAGCAGAACAAAGCAGTCATTTCACTATGAAGGGGGAACCATGCACCAAATCCCTGCTGGGGTGCCAGGAGGGAATCCAACTCATTTTAAATAGTCACCAAAGTGATTTATCCAGAGACCATCTGTGCGTGGTGCCTTTGTTAGCCAAAGCTGGTAGAGTCCACAGCTTTCTGGGCCATATACAGGCTACAGCAGTGGTCTCAAACTCGCAGCCCCTAAAATTATTTCCTGTGGCCTGCAATAACACTATCACTATCAATATCTGGAATATCGTTGTATGGAAAAGTTTCAGTGCTGCAGCTGTCAGGCTAACGTACTAGTCTTCGTGCAGCCCTCGTGGTGATTTGAGTTTGAGACTCCTGGGCTACAGCACAGAGAATTCCGGGGCTTGTAGTCAGGAGATGCAGAGCTGCTGTTCTCCCCCTGCAAGAGAACTACAACTCCCAGGAGGGAAGGGTAAAGCAGAGAGGGAGCAAGAGTAGCTGTGGCATTCCAGCCCATTCACTGTGGAGGGGGTAGGACCTGGCTACAGACTGCTCATGCTGATACCGAGTCTGTATGCATCTGTGCCATTGGGGAAAGTTTTCAGTGCGTCCCCCCTGCCGGCTCGGGCCGCAGTGGGGGAATCGCTTCCCCCTGCCATGGCCAAAGGCTGCAGGGGTGATCGTTTCCCCCTGCCGTGATGGGATCCACCAGGGTGGATTGCTTCCCTGCTGCGGCCAGAGGCGGCACGGGCGATGGCTTCCATGTGGCACCCATTTAAATTTGCACCCCAGGCAAAGCTCCTTTCGCCCTGCCGGCCCTGTATCGTGGCACACCGGAGGAGGTGCCACAACACACTGGTTGGGAACCACTGCATTAGAGACATGACAGCCTGAGAGAATACTTTTCTTTAAAAAAAAAAAAAAAAACCTGTGGATTTTCTGACTTCTAACTTCAGCTGCAGAAGTAGTTGTACAGGAGACCCATCCAAGGAAAAAGAGAAGAGACTTATCTCAAGAACTCAGAGAGAGGAAAAGAAACACTAACCAAAAAAACCCCTTCTCACTATTACGTAAACTAAGATAATTATATACAAGAGTGCTGATAAGTGCTCAGTGATAGTAAGCTGCAAATAGTGAAAAGAAACAGGGAAAGATCAGGGTGGCTCAACATTTTGTGACCTCAACTGGAGGCATTCGGAGTCTAGAAACCATCCCAGTGAACACTACTGATGAAAGATCTCTGATTAGAATTTACTGGGTGTGCACACACCTCAACTGGACTATATATATGTGCACACCCACTCAAATGTTCCCTGTACCTTTCATAACTATGTATAAATGCCCCCCAAGGCAAGTGTTGTATTGTTCACACTTCCACCGTTTTACAGCTCCATTTTTAATGAAAAGTTATTAACAATTAGTTATTGAATTTCATTCTAATTTATCTCAGACCATTTCACCAGTTTGTCCAAATCATTTTGAATTGTGATCCTATCATTCAAAGCACTCGCAACCCCTCCCAGCTTGGTATTATCTGCAAACTTTATAAGTTTGCTCTCTGTGCCATCATCAGACTGGAGATAAGAAAAAAGGCACTTGGTGACGGAAGGTCAGGTTAGGGACTGCTTAAAGAAGCTGGATGTACACAAGTCCATGGGGCCCGACGAACTGCATCCAAGGGTACTAAGGGAGTTGGCCGATGAGATAGCAGCACCACTGGCCAGTATCTTTCAAAACTCATGGAGAACAGTGGAGGTGCCAGAGGATTGGAAAAAAGCAAATATAGTACCTATTTTCAAGAAAGGGAAAAAGGAAAAAAGGAGGACCCAGGGAATTACAAACCTGTCAGCCTCACCTCAATCCCTGGAAAAATTATGGCAGGTTTTTGATACAGTTTCCCCACAGCATTCTCATTGGCAAATTAAGGAAGAATGGGTTGGATAGGTGGACTATAGGGTGGATAGAAAACTGGCTAGATCAACGGTTTCAGCGTGTAGGAATCAATGGTTCCATGTCTAGCTGGCAACCAGTCATGAGTGGTGTGCCCCAGGGGTCAGTCCTGGGGCCAGTTCTGTTCAACATTTTCATCAGTGATCTGGATGATGGAATAGACTGCACCCTCAGTAAGTTCGCGGATGACACCAAGCTGGGGGGAACAGTAGACACGTTGGAGAGCAGGGACAAGATGCAGGGAGACCTAGATAAATTGGAACAGTGGGCCAATAGAAATCTTATGAGGTTCAAGAAGGACAAGTGTAAAATCCTGCACTTGGGATGGAAAAACCCCATGCACTGCTACAGGCTGGGGAACATTCAGCTAAGTAGCAGCAGTGTAGAAAAGGACCTGGGGGTCATGGTGGATGGGAAGCTAGATATGAGTCAGCAGTGTGCTCTTGCTGCCAAAAAGGCCAATGGCATACTGGGCTGCATCAAAAGAAGTGTTACCAGCAGATCAAGGGATGTGATCATTCCCCTCTATTCTGCACTGGTGAGGCCACATCTAGAATACTGTGTTCAGTTTTGGGCTCCCCACTACAAAAAGGACAGGGACATGCTAGAGAGAGTTCAGAGGAGGGCAACCAAAATGATTAAAGGGCTGGAGCACAAGCCCTATGAGGAAAGACTGAAAGCATTTGGCTTATTTAGTCTGCAGAAGAGAAGATTGAGGGGGGATTTGATAGCAACCTTCAACTACTTGAAGGGATGCCCCAAGGAAGACAGAGCTCGACTATTCTCGGTAGTAAGGGAAGACAGAACAAGGAGCAATGGTCTCAAGTTACAGTTAGGGAGGCTGAGACTGGAAAAACTTTTTTACTAGGCGAGTGGTGAAGCATTGGAATGAGCTGCCTAGAGAGGTGGTGGAGTCTCCATCTTTGGAGGTGTTTAAGGCCCAACTGGACAAAACCATGACTGGGATGGTTTAGTGGGAGTGGTCCTGCCTCTGGCAGGGGGTTCGACTAGATGACCTATAAGGTCCTTTCCAACCGTATGATTCTATGATTCTAAGGCCCAGCATATAATGCAATTATGTTGGTCTTTTCACTGTTGCAAAATTATGGATTTCTCTTAGAATGACACACAGCTGTGTCCCAGAATCACGGTGGATTCTCTCTTACAATGTAACAGTCTTCAGCAAAAAACACCACCAAATTCAGTGTAACCAGATGCACTATATCTACATTCACATTTATTTGCACACCTATACAGTTCGTAACTTCTTTATTCAGATTCCTAGTTTTTACATTTCTATTGTACTAGAAAACAATGAATGATGCATTTCCTGTTTACCAGATGAGTACATTTGACTTGAGATTTGTGCTGAGCTGTTTGGATGGACATTCAAATTCAATTAAAATATACAAGAACAGCCTTTACATTTTTTTATTTAAACAAAAAATATCTTGAAAGCGCTCAATACATAGGAAAAAATTGTCTAAGTTTATCAAAACATGTTTTGCATTTAAAGTGGGCTGATTATTAAACAAAGGAAATATCATCCAAAGTTAATGAATTGAACTGATTGTTTCTGGTCACTACTTCTACAAGGTACTAGCACATCTCATCCTCTCACTCCCAGTTTGTACTCAGGCACTGCAAAACAATTCCCAATCTGCTTCTCAACTGCCCATTGAACTGAACTAGCTGAAGAAACAGAAACGAAGAAAATACTGTATTCTCTCAACATATATAGAAGAGGCTACTGCTGTCACCTGGTTTAGAATTTCAGTAAACTCTGGTTCAGATGCTTAGTGACCTTCACCAGCTCAGTGGTCTGACTTTCCTTAAAATTTAACAGCAATAGTAGTTTATTTCTTTTGTATTTAACTTAAATTATGTTAAGAAATTATAATAAGTTAAGGCCTCAATACAATTTGTCAGAATTACAAATTTAACATTATATTTTTAAAAAAATAAATCTGCATAAAAATAAATAACTGAATTTTTAAATTTTATTTGAAATAAATTTTTATTTACCTTTGTTTTTAAGGTTTAAGAAGAAACTCTTGCAAGCTAGAAATATAACCAAGAACCAATGAAGTAATAGATGTCCGACTATCAACCAGTCTGAAAACAGTTCCAAGGGGGCAGCTGTGTTAGTCTAGTTAAGTAACTCTGAAACATGCTAAATGCTCCACTCATCCACATGGAATTAACTCCATACTGTCAACATTAGATACCTAATTTCCGATCATGTTAGTAGAAGCATCAGCCTAATGCGCTTTTATATTTTTGTTCCAATGACAGATTTTTGAGGCATGTTAAAAGGTGGCAGCTAATTGCTACCAAGGATTCCTCCCCTAGTTGGGTGGGTACTGAGGCAGGTGAGTCTGGAGATGAAGGAAAAAAAACAATATTTATCACCTGTACTCCAGCAACCAGAGCTAAACTGTCTCCTAGAAAACAACAAACTCCAACTATTCTAACCTCCAGCTTCCCTCTCCACCCCAGACAGTTCCCAGAATGCAGGCACTCTGTTTAAATTTGGGGGTGGGGGAGGCAGGCCTCCACATAGAGTACAATAAAAAATTAGGATTTAGAAGGAGCACATAGGAAACAATCAAAATAAACAGCACAAGGAATACTGCACTGACTGGACAGGCAAGGAGCTGGAAATGCTGAATGACTGAGGCCCAATGCCCACATAGGTCAGGGTCCTTACTTATTGGATGCCTGGTCCAATAATAGTTTTCTTGTTGCTCAGCATAACATTGCATCCCATTAAAACTGCAGAGAGATATAGTCAGCTCTTAATTCTAAGCTTTTTAAAAACTAACTAACTTGCTTAACTTCAATTTTCATTAGTTGAATCTAAGATGATAAGTTGTTATTCATGATAGCTACTCAACCTCAATTGAAATGGCAGTAGAAAGGATGGAGAATATTGAGGTACATTAACGATTAATCAACTCACTTTACTAGTGTCAACTGCGTTAAGACATTAGCAGAACTGACTTAAGTATCCTGCTAAGTAAGGGTTCCTGGAGATAGATACTTCAAAGGCAACTGAAGGTTTTGTCAGTTATATAGACAACAGGTTTGGTTTACCTCCTTTTTTGCAAGGTAAAACTTCCTCAGAACTTGCCTCCTGCTTAATACACTGTAACTGAAAGTAAACTGTATGCAGTAATTCATTTATCATTGGTTGACAGGCCATGAACTGGCATTGAGGCCATCAACAAAGTTACTAAATATTTCTTCTTGGAAACTAGGTGAATGGGGGTGGGGAGAGGGAATCAGTATTATTTGCTACAAAAAAAAAAAAAAAAAAAAAAAAAACAAACTTTAGAAAACCTAAATTGTGATCAACTCAAAAGAGCTGTAGATCAAAGAGTAAGAGAGAGCGTCCAAAACTACAGATATGCTTAGAAATAAAAAAAGCCAAACATCACTATAAACATCAAAAATAAGAAAATAAGGAAACAAAAGTGTTGGGAAACCTAGAAAAGTTGTTATATACTTACTTGGTGTGAAAGCAAATCTGTGCTTACATAATTCACAGTATTCTTTTCTGCTGTGTTTCAGCCACTGAACTAAGCTGCAATAAAAAGAAACACAAACACAGGGCTAAAATGCATATACATTTTAAAAAATTAGATATATAAGCAAATTGATCTCCTGCCACCTTGTGAAAAGTCTAACAAAATTAAGTTGAAAAGCTGTAAATTGGGTTGATGAATTTATCAACTAAAATAAGCCTGTTAAGTCCATATAAATAGATTAAAGCATTATGAAAATGAAATTGATAAAACAAGAATAGAAAAGAAGGTTGGGCTACTGGTAAATGTGATTCTTCTACAGATTGTTTTAACTACTGATGGTGTGCGGAAGTTCAAATCGTATGGCAAGATCCAAAAGGCTGATGCATCCAGGGCACATGCACCACTATTAATGTGGATCTTTCATTTGTTTTCTTCCCCTGAGGATTGTACAAAGTACAACACCTGCATACCTCAGGCTGAAAGAGTAAGTGATCATATAATTAACCACCATCATAATCCATTCACACTGTGGGCAGCTTTAACTTTGGCATTTCCATAATTAACTGTGCAACCACAACACTGTCGCATTAATGTCAGATTTTAAAAACTTTAAATGTAATATTTACACTTGAGCATCAAGCCTGACTATGACAGCTTACGTGATAGGTAAATTTGCTAGTCTTTAAAAAGAACTACAGGACTCCTTGTAAGTAAATTTAATCTGCTGGCTTCCTGATGAGCAGTTTGTAAATGGCTACTAGACAAGTACTACTATATGCATAAGCAGCAGTGATTGTTACAACATGTACACACACATATTTGAGTTTAATATGCCCTTTACTGCATAGCAAGGGGCTCAAACTTGTGGCTTGTGGGCCGTATGCAGCCCCTAAAGTTATTTCCTGTGGCCCACAATGACAGTATCATTATCAACATTTGTAATACAGTTGTATGAAAAGCTTTCAGTGATGTGCCCTTGGGCTAATGTACTAGTCCTCATGCAGCCCTCGTGGAGATTTGAGCTTGAGACCCCCCCCTACATAGAGACAGAAAGCAGGCAAGGGAAGCTAACCTGCAAGGACCCTCCAAAAGTTTACATTTGAATACATTTCCTCCATACACTGACTTTTCTGATTACATACTAGTTACTCTGAAGAACTAAACAAGTGTCCCTTCTCAGAAACCACAAGGGTTTTTCTAAAAAAATTCATACTTACCATTCTTGATGAATAAATTTAATACTGCCGGTACACACGCATGGATGATAGAGAGGTTTCTCAGGAGTACCTTCAGACCGACATACCCTACATATGTCTACAGGGCAAAACAAGAAATTTATTATAATTTTGCTTCAAGTTTCTCAGGCATTTAATATCAGAATAAATTAAGAATCCAAAATAATGGAAAATATAGTATTATGGTCAACAATCATGTAACTTACCAAAATAAAATCATAACTATGTATAACAAAATAAACTGAAAAATACCCAAGACATTTTTTTTAACCGGAGAAAAAATTCCATGAACTACAAAATTCTGCCTCTTCTTTCTGAAAAACCAGCCGATGGAAAAAAACTGATGAAATTTTCTACCATACAAACAACAGTTTGAAAGCTTCTGGAATTAACGCATACATACTTAACACAACTGCTGAATATGCATGCATGAGCACACTGGACGTAAAGCTATTTGTATTGCTAAAACAGCAACACATATGGGTCATCTGAGGACATAAGCTGAAGTTCCCAGACAGCTGTCTCTCAACTTGGCACTGAAAGCTGACAGTAGTTATAGAAGTTTTATGCAACATAGACAGAAGACAGGAAGGCCTCAGGTCTAACCAAAGATGTGTCATTTGTTATACTAGCCCTGACAGTAGCAAATTACTGTTTTCAGCACTTCAGAGGAAATAAACAAAAAAACCTCAAACACACCAGCACTTTAAAGTCACAAAAGTATACTTGATCAAGTGAACACAGTTTCTACTCAACAGAAGCCATACAGATTTCAAGTGCTAAAGGACAGCAGAAAAATTTCAGCCTCATGTTCTACAACCCTATCACCTGCTTTCCCTTATATAAACATACCTGTGGGAGATTTTCTGAGAACAAAAGAAATGTTATTGTTATTTACAAGAGAAGGTATAAAACCTACCAACTCTAGACAACCCTGACAAATATCTAAACACAATCAATATACATGGAACACTCAAAATATTTACTTAAGAGTTATTATCCTATCCAAAAGCCCTTCGGTGTGGAAACATCAGCTCCACTCTGTGCCAGACATCTGTATCAAAGACTCAAGAAAGTGCCATACCTGCTTATGTTCATATCTGTTTGTGCTCAACTGACACTCAAATGGTTAATATTTTACTTTCTCTAAAAATTAGAAACAATAATACTCTTACACTGCTGTTTTCATCCACAGATCTCAAAAAAGGTGTACTACACACCAGCCTCTGTGTAGGAAACTAAGATAGCACATCTCAAGTTCATTTTTCAGTGACTAGCTTTAAGAATGGAAGTAATGCAGGAATTAAAACAAGAAAGAGCAACTTGGTACCTATGGTACTTGGGTCTCTGGGCCTATGTACAAGGGGTATGTCTTCAGTGATGGGGGCAAATTCAGCTCATTCTTTGGATTCAACTGAGCAGAAGCAAAGATCCACTCAATCAATTTGGAAGTCAATTTAATAAATGCACCCCATAGTAACACTGTGCTGATGGGAGTGCATTTGCCATTGGAGCAGCAAAGTGAAGATGTCACAGTAGAGGTTAGCAAGTCGATGGGAGATACACAAGCTGTGTAGAGTAGCCTGTGTATCTCCCATCAATTGCCACCAAATTTCCTGGTCAGTGTAGACCAGGTCATGGACTATGAAGCTCAAATTAAGTCAGCCCAGAAACCTCCTGAAGGCAGCATCAATAAAATTACAGCACTGGTGAGGTCAGGATTGAATTTGCCTCAGTTAGTTTCATTACCTCATAAGACATACTTTATATACTCATGTACAAGCTGAGATTTTTGTGTCTAAAAACTGCCCTTAAAACAGGCACTCAGCTTATGTGCATGTCAATACCATAGACAGCCCCAGCCCAGGAGTTTCATGTTAAGTCTCCAGCCCATAGCATGCACTGAGCATGCTCTGGGCTGGAGCGGCCATGTTGGGGAGTTGGCCCCTGAGCTGGGGCTAAGAGAAGGAGGGGACCATGACATCTGGAGCAGCCAGGTAAGGAGCCCAGGGGAGCCAGCATGAGGGCGCAGAGGTTGTGGTGTATTCGGGAGTCTGGGGAAAGTGGCAGCAGGGGTTGCAGGGTGTCTGGGAAAGCAGCAGCAGCGGTGTCAGGGAAAGCAGCAGTAGAGGCAGCCGCAGGGGTGTCAGTGAAAGCAGCAGCAGGGGCGGCAGGGGTGTCAGGGAAAAGCAGCAGCAGTGGCAGCTGCAAGGGTGTCAGGGAAAGTGGCAGTAGGGGTGTTGGAGAAAAGTGGAAAAAGCAGCAGCAGGGGTTTGGGGGATAGAGAGGGTGTCAGGCACTCTGGGGGAAGCCAGTGGTGCAGAGTGGGGAGGTTAGCATCCGAGGCCATGGGTGGACCTTGGCTTATTCTCGGATCACCCAATTTTTACTATTTTGGGGGCTCAGAAGGGGGGGAGGGGGGTTGGCTTATGTGCTGATCAGTTTACATGTGAGTATATATGGTAGGTTAATAAAAAGGCCTTATCACTATCACTGTTACCCAGGAGCATTACTGCTATACACATGGACTGCAGTTGATTCCTCTGCGGACAGCAACGGGAGTGGACTGAGGTGCTCTTAGCAAGGTTGAGTATTACTTTCTTACTGCATGTTCCTGCAAGATGATGTAGAATATGCTTCTCCATGCTTTGGGCACTGCTGAAATGCTCTAGAGTAGCAGTTCTCAACTATATTGGGACACATTTAAACTGTGTCACCACACAGCGGTGTATCGTCATGGTGGGCAAGGTGGGGGGCTGCAGTGTCCTGTAGGATCACATATACCAAGCATGTCGCAACCCACTAAGGTCTGAGAACCACTTTTCCAGAGCAGAGGTTCTCAGCCCATGGGCTGCTGGTGACTCGCTGCTCCCAACGGTAGTGGTGCTGTAAAAGTGATGTTTGCAGCTCTCAAACCAAAAAAGGGAGCTGCTGCCCCAGAACCCAGGCAGAGCACATTGCCATGGGACTATGAGACCAGTGCAGACTCCTTGTTGCAGCCAAGAGGTCAGGAGATCAGGGCCCTCCTAGCCTAGCTGCAGCAGGGAGCATAACAAAGCCCTCTGCCTGGATCTCTAGGCACTTGGGGTCCCTGCTGGCGTCAGAGAGAGGGGAGCACTGATCTGCCTAGGGCATCAAGTGGAGCGCGCAGGGCTACAGATATGTGCTTCTTCCCTGCTGCAGCCAGGGGGACAGATCAGCAAGGAGGCAGCCTCCTCGCTCAAATCCTTCCATGGGTCTGCAGAAGGCAGCAGCAAGGACAGCTGCTGGCAGAGCAGGCCAAACCAGCCAGGCTTAAGCAGAGGTGGGACTCTAAAAATTTGTGTTTTCTGGTTTTGACCTGCTCTTTGCAGGCCATCCGCCATGACTTAGCTGGCAGTCCATGTCCTTCAGTGTTTTGTGACTGTCACTCATCTACACAAGTGCTTTGTCTGTGTGACATGCTGCAAGTCATTTCTAAGTATAAAATAGTGAATGTAAAAATGAACAGTAGCATTAAATGTTTACTTAAATACACAGTGATATGTAGTCCTTTACAAGGTATACATCTATATATTGTTTATGAATTGCCAGATTGGTGGCCCTTCAGTGCTGTAAAAGTGATGTTTGCAGCTCTCGAACCAAAAATGTGGGGAACCACTGTTCTAGAGGGCTGCCACTTGTAGACTCCTTTTCACTGAGCACAGGAGGACAATAAGAGTAACTCTGTGCAACAGGGTTAAGTCCGATCTAAGCCCAGGCAAACCCCCCTTGAGTCCACACTGCACAGTGTGCCACATGGCTCAAGAATCTGACCCAGAGTCAAGCCAGGACTTTGGATCAATGCCCTACTGCCTACCTGTGTACACATGACCCTGGCCTAACATGGAGCCTGGGAGTCCGCTGGACATATCCCATCCTTCCTGATGGCAGAGTAACTGCACTCCAGGCAGCCAACAAATTTGGCAGAAAGTGCAATTACTGGCTGGCCATGCATGCTCACCTTGCTTATTCCTCCCACAGGTGCAGCTCCACCTCTGCTCCTCCTCACTGCTGTTACACTGTACTTGCTTGCAGAGCATATGATAAAGCTGCCTGGCAGCTGGTGACCCCAACCATCAGGATGTTGGGCATCATTCTTTCCCAGCCTGTAAGCCAAAAGCTCTGCTGCTCCCCCTCACTGCATAGGGTTGCAAACCCTCCAGAACAGCCCTGGAGTCTCCCCCAAGAATTGAAGATTAAACTTTAATTAGAGATTGTGTCATATGATGAAACCTCCAGGAATACATCCAACCAAAACTGGCAACCCTATCCCTGCCCCCTGTGCACACTAAAAGGCTGCAGAACTATATCTGGCACCACTCTGCTCTCTGGACCTTGCCTCTGGACTTCCCCTGCCCTGACTGCCTGCGCATGAGAACCCAGGTACACATATTGTCACAGCAATGAGAGACTCAGCCCCCAAACTCTCCGACAGCCTTCTTGCCCATAATGGGCACAGAGATAAGGGACTGCTAGAGGGTGACAGAGCTCACTGAACCCCAAGCCTTGGGGATGCATTTCACCTCTCCACAGCAGGGTGGTCAGCATGTGCTTTAAGGCAGAGGTTTTCAAACTTTCTTCCTCAGGACCCAGGTGAAAAAAGATCATTTATGCCCATGATCCAACAGTTACATCTTTGAGCAATGCATTCCAGTCTTTTGGTGGCAGCAGCAGGGGGTGCCACAACTCAGTACCTAAGGCTCTGCAACCCAGTAATGGATCCTGAAAGACGGTTTCAAAACCACTGCTCTAGGAGACAGAATCTTTGGGAGGAAAGCAGCAATCCCCCACCTGGTTTGTGTTGGTACAGGCCACAAACTGTGGGTGGAATGGAGCAGGGAAGGAGGCAGCTACTTCTGGGGATAGTGGGGGTTGCCAAGAACTAAATACCTTGATTATTAGGCAAACCAGTGGATCACCACGTTGGCTGCCTCTACAGACACGGTAGAAAAGTGGGAGCCCTTTTCTCTGCCAATTTAAGCTGAGCCAGGATCAGAAGATTTTTCAACAAGTGCAGTGACTCTGATGCAGCATATGTCCCACTAAGGTGCTCCTCCTAAAGGGCAAATGATATGCAGTTTGCACAAGCTCATGGTCAAAGAATTCCCAGGGTTTTCAGTGGAGACCAATTTGATGAAACCATCTCACAAAGCCACTGCAATAACCCTCCACCACAAGCCAAAAAAATTATTTTCCAGTCACATCATTCTGCCTTACAGTACATGACAAACAAGACCACTCCCTCCTCAGCTCTGCTCCCTGCCAAAAGTCAGCCACCTCCACCTCACCCCCCCACACACACCACATACCATATGTCAATGTCACATGGTGGGAATAAAGTCCCACCCTGTCCATGAAAGCAGAATGTTTTCTCATAGTGCACCACATTTCTAAGGCTAAAGTGCAGACACTGGAGGCAGGAGGCAACTAGGTATCCTGCGGTATAATTACTTCAACTCAGATCTGTGCATGGCAGTATGGATGCCAGAGCCCTAGGCTGGAGTAGAGTTCAGAAAATCCTCAACCTAGGGATAAAATGCAATGAAGATATTTCAGCCCATGGTTCCCTAACATGGGTCTGCTGACTCAAGTCCCACTAACCCAAGACTCAGGCTGTGCAGATGTAGCCTAAGGTTAGTTCTGACCTAATACTTCAATGGACTGATGACATCCAGCTTTTTAATCACCACCTAATACAAGCAGTGCCACTGAATACCTAGTGCAACTTCAGAGTGACACTGAGAAGATGAAAGCTAGATGACAAACTCAATCCACATAAAATTGAAGTAATGTTGATAGGTTAGGGGAAGTAGCCAAATGATAGTGAAGCAGATGTCCACCATTGGTTAAGGACGTTTATCTGCCATTTATTCATTCCTCAGACATGCAGTCTGGTTGCTGTGTATTAATCTCAGTCGCAGCTGAATGAAAACACACAAGCAGTGTCCAGAAGTACTTTTAGCCAATTACACCCGGTTGGAAGAACACGACATTCTTCAGATGCAGCCCTGCTAAAATAACCCATACTGGATGCATTGCTGTTTGAGGCAGTGGTACTCAACCTTTTGTAGGTCGCGACACACTTGGTGGTACCCAAGTGGAACCCTACAGGACACACCAGCCCCCTCCCACTGAACCCACCCCGGCCGAATCCAGCCAAATCCACAGTGGTCGAGAACTGCTGGTCTAAAGTACTTGATGCTTGGCTGAAAGTTAGGCGACCTGGGTTTTATTCCTCTGACAGTGACCCACTGTGGGAGCATAAGCAAGTCTCTTCACTTCTCTGTACCCTCACGCGCTAAGTCTGACTTAGCTATTTTAGACATTAAGGAACAGTCCCTGCCCCAAAAAGCTTACGATTTGTACAGCACCTGGTACAATCAACCCCTAGCTTTGGAGCTTGTACCTTATAATAATCATCCATACCTGTGCTGCCTGAAGACTAGATTACCGCAATGCACTCTACACAAGAATATAGCTTAAATCAACTAAAAAACAAGATGCCACACTGTACAGAACTTGCTTATTAAATATTACTTCCCTAAATCATCATATAATGTGTACTGGTGGCCTATTCTCTTCTGGAGAAAATTTAAAGGTGCTATTTTGACCTATGAAGTCCTAAATTACTTCAGATATTTCCCCTGGCGAGACTACATCCCACACCACACTTGACCAGCTTTGATCAGTCAAGATGCTTTATCTGTATCTTCCTTGATTTAAAGACCGAAAATGGGAAGAAACACATTCTCTGAACAGCATGCTGCAAGACACATGAATTCATACAAGTTGCTGTAAAGAATAAAGTAATATCTATCAGGGTGGATTGTGAGTGGAATTCTCTGTTTTTGTGAGGAATTTTACTTCTAGTTATTGAAATAAGTTTCTATAACTGGTGTCACAGGGTGCTGAGGACTTTTGGTTAGGTTCCTTTTATTACTGTAGAAATATAAATATCTATACAAACTTTAGACCTAATATGGCATAGACTGTACAAGCAACCATCAGCTTCAATCTACTACTGTCTCCTGAGGACAGCCGCCTGGAATTAATTACATACACTATTGCTTACATATTGCAACATTCAAAATGAGTTCTGGCTGTGTAACAGGTGTAGTTCTCTGTTTGTAAATACAGCTCTCTTTTTCCCCTGTGCTTACATGCAATATGCTGGGAAATTTATGCTTTATACAGCACTTTACCTTGAAAAACTGTTAAAGCCAGATTGCCTAACTATTTTTCTCAACATACAACACCTCTGTCTACTAGTTCCCTCTTACAGAGATCTCTCCTCAGTGTCCAAATGCCTAGAATTGGAAATTAAGATATTTACCTATTACTTAAATTTTACTGCAAATCAAAGGAGTACTCTTCACCAGCAGAAATGGGAATTTGATATACATGAATGTTTTAGCCTTTCAAAAATCCCTTATGAAAGATATGCATATGGATACACTTATGAGGTGAAGGAGTTGACAGAATTTCTGGCAACATAATATATTCAACAAGCTGACCTTAGCAGTATGTGTTTAAAGAGGATCCAGTCAGAGAATGCTAATTATAGTTTTAAACCAGGCTTTGAAGCCGTACAAACTATTGCATTTCAACGTGTACCAATATACTACTAACAGGGGGCAAGCTGACAACTTTAAGAGCATCAGGATCTGAAAAAGTCACTCATCCATTCTCCATGGCTGAGTGAGAAAAATGTCACTGTGTTATATAAGTTTAAATGTTAAATTTAAAATAATACTATTGCATATATACAGCAGTGCCCTTCAGCTCAAATATGATTGCATCTCAACACAGGTGTACATGGAGCTTATAATCTAAGACCGTCAGCCTGTAAATATCTACACACACGATTAACATTATGTATGTGAGAAATCACCTCAATGGGACTACTGATAGGAAGGTTTGCAGGTCTGGGATCTAAGTTAAGACTAAACAGCATTTGTAACATTTAAGAGAATGGCAACAGTACATCATACACTCACGTTCTAACACCATGCTCAGTTTGGTAATTTGAACTATTCCAATTTTTCAAAAATTGTCTACTGAGAGTATCCCCCCCAATCCTTTAACCTCTACACACTACTGTCTCAGGAATAAGTTCCAGAGGAGTAGCTGTGTTAGTCTAGTTCAGCAAAACAAAGACAGTTGAAGTGCTTCTACAGAAACACTTCAAATCAAGACTCCAAAGGGCAACTGCAGAGTTAGAATTCACATACAAATCTGACACCATTAAGTTAGATCTGAACAGAGATTTAGTTTGGCATTACAAAAGGTTAGTCCCCACTCTTAACCTTCCCACCTTCTTATCTGTTGTTCCATGCTGTTTGAATCAAAACAACTTGTTTGGTTTGTGAAAAAAAAAAATGAACTGACCTTGTGACTTACACTCCTCTGTACGCACAGTGGGGACCCGTTTTCACGCGGGTGTCAGGGGACAAGCCCCTGGCGACCGCGCGTAAACCAGCCCACGTGTAAACGGGACCCGAAGGTCACTGTCCCGGGGAAAGACCTGGGGCACCGGTCCAGGACCTGCTCCCTGGCCGCGGGCCACACCCCCTGTGCCGATTTTGTGCTGGGGTCCAAGCTGGCCTCAGGTGCCTGCTGCCACCAGCCTGGCCCCCGATCCCCGGCTGGGGACAGGGCAGGGAGTGGCAGCGGCAGCCACTTCCAGCCCTGTTCTAGGTCCGGCCACCTGTGGCCACAGCTGCTGCTCCCTGCCCTGTCCCTGGCTGGGGATCTGGGGCCAGGCTAGCGGCAGCAAGTGCCTGAGGCTGGCTTGGACCCCAGCACAGAAGCAGGGCCTGGGCCGGTGCCTGGGGTCTGTCTCCAGGCCAGAGACGCTCCTCATTCCATTTACACAATGCGCATTAATGGGACCCACAGGTTAATTTGGGGCCTTTGGGGGACATTACGTTACCGCATGTTAACTGGCTCTGCATGCTAAACAGTTGCGTGGTAACAGGCCCCACTGTATATATTCTCTTACAAACTGTAGTTTCCATTTCATTTGTCTGATGAAGTGGCATTACATCCATGAAAACTCATGCAATAAATAAATGTGTTAGTCTTTAAGAGTGCCATGGGACTCCTTGTTTGTTTTTCTCACAGGAATAGTTAACCTTGGCTTGCTGCCTATTTTATCATCATCCTTGGGATGTTATACTCCATTGCTAGCACTAATAGCTTCCCACCACCCCTAAACAAATTTAGTTCCCTTTAGTTTCTCAAGCAACAGACCTTATTCTAGCCCCACATCCCCATCAGGTGTAGCAGAAAAGCAACCAAGCTTCTGACACACACTGCCACTAATCAGTCAGCATAAGTAGATCCCTGAACATGTCTGGTGCTACTGAGCAGTAAGTCCATTGTTCAGTTATGGAGCATAAAATCGACCATGATAAGTTTATGGAGGGAATGATATGATGGATAGTGTAGCTTGGCCATTGTCTGTCTTTTACTACTGGTGATGGGTATGATAGGGATGTGGGAAGGGGCATTTGATCAAGTGCATTCTGAGTTATTACAGAGAAGTTCTTCTTGACTGGCTGTTGTGGACTTGCCCTCATGCTCAGGGTTTAACTGGTTGCCATACTTGGGGTCAGGAAGGAATTTTCCCCCAGGGCAGATTGGCTTGGGCGCTGGGAGTTTTTTGCCTTCCTCTGTAGCATTGGGCATGGCTCACTTGTTGGTTGATTCTCTGCACTGAAGTCTTTAAATCATGATTTGAGGACTTTAATAGCTCAATTATGGGTTTGAGGTTCATTGTAGGAGTGGGTGGGTGAGGTTTTGTGGCCTGCAGTGTGCGGGAGGTCAGACTAGATGATCATATTGGTCCCTTCTGACCTCAGAGTCTATGATGCCCCTGTGGTATGGGGTTGCAAAGCCATCACTTAGGTCTGCTCATTATCTGACCCTTATGTTACCCCTTTTCCACAACTTCCCCACATTTCATCAGTCTCCCAACACCACAGAACATCTCTGAGTCCAGAAATGAAGTCCTTATAAGGAATCCTGAGGCTATAAAGGCACTATAAAAAGTGCTTCTGGGAAAAGGCAGGTGAGAGTGGGGGACTACTTGGACCACATACACTGAAAGCTATACAGGGCACTGAAAAGGAGCCTAGCTAGTCTTCCTACTCCCATGATGCTAACAGCCTCTGTAGTTGTTGGTCAGTTATTTCTGTAGGATGCTGAAGTCTTCCTAACATAATAGTAAACATGGATGCTGGAGTATGAGCTTTTCTAAAGTCCTAACTTTCAGGAAAAGAACAAAAATCACTAAGTGTTTTTGATAGCTCTTCCATTCAACTGTAGTGTTTGAAGGCAAATAAACCTCCAAAGTAACACAACAACATTCAAAAGATGTACTAGACATAGCCTAGAAACACAATTCCAGTGGCTTACTTGAACAGCATTAACGATTGTCAATGTACTACAGAACTAGACAATCCAGCCTGATCCATACTAAAAAAAAATTACCCACTGCTGACAACAGGCAGATTCAGCACTACACTGCAAGTTTAGAACATGGCTTGTAATCATCAACATCATTTCAAAAAACAACTAAAATAAATTTTGTTCCATGAAAGTCTTAAGTCAAGATTTCCTCAAATGGTGCTGAACACTGTGTGCCCTGTTCTCCAAATGCAATTAAGATGCATGTTGCTTTACCAGTGTTGGACCTATTGCTGACAACTGATGGCAGAATGGGTAACTTTTCTAGAGAAGACAGCCTCTGACTTGACCTACCTCAGTCTATTTCCTTTATTTAGAGACACTGAAGGAGTAATAGTTTATTTCACTATTATTAAAAGAAAGCACAGCAGTAACATTTTCTCTTTGCTCTGAGAGAATCCCATACTAACACATAACATTCCTGTTCTAAACAATGAGCTGAACCTTAAGATAAATTTGCAGTAAACCTCTTCACAAGTCCAAAAACAGACCCAGCCATTACAAAAACAGTATAAAAGATCTAAGCAGTAATTTAAAAGTTACAAGCGTCTTTAAACTGATCATAAAAAGTTAAATTTTACCATTAAGTGCTGAATGGATCACGCGAAGATCCGCTCAGTCACCTAAAACTACAGAACAATGCAGGCAGTTGTGGATTGTACCTATTTTATTTCCCAGTTTTCTAATTTTTTTCATGAAACTGAATCATGAAATGCATGATTACCTTACCTCAAGACAACAGCCTTCATGCTGTCAGCATCACACACACCACTGAGTAGAGCCCCAAAGTGCCCCAAGTACTGTAAGTACCAATTTTCACAAAGAAAAATTAAAAGTAATACCTCATCTTGATTTTTGTAGTGTTTAACAAATACCTTAACTGCATTTTCTCTTATTTGCAAAAATACGGATTGTCTTTATGACACTTTCTCACAACTTCAAAACTCAAATCCTCACCAGTGATTTAACTGATTTTCTTTTTTTTTTTTCCCCAGCTTAAGAACTAAACTAAACTGAAAAATTCTTTTAAAGTACATCAGTAGCAAGAAGCCTGCCAAAAAAGATCAGTGGGACCACTGGATAATTGGTGCTAAAGAAGCATTCAAGAAAGACAAGGCCATCGCAGAAAAACTGAATGAATTCTTTGCATTGCACTCACTGCAGAAGATGCAAGTGCATACCTGACCCATTTTCTCTTTGTAAGTGACAAGTCTGAGGAAGTTCCAAAGGGACAGCCATGTTAGTCTAGTTCAGCAAAACAAAGCAAGTAGTTCTATGGTACTTAAAGACTAACAAATTTATTTATCACATCTTCCACAAAAGCTCATGTGATAAACACGTCTGAGGGACTATCCCAAATTAAGGGGTCAATATAAGAAGCTTTAAAACAAACTGATGACTTACTGATGTTTAATTTATCAGGGCCAAGGAGTCTTCACCCACGAATTCTGAAGGAACCCAAATATGAAACTGCAGAACTACTATACTGACTGTGGTATACAACATATCGCTTAGATCAGCATCTGTACCAGATGACTGGAGGCTAGCTAATGGTAAAGCCAATTTTTAAAAAAAGGTTCAAGAGGCAATCCTACTAATCACAGACCTGGAAAAATTATAACTTCAGTACCAGGCAAACTGGTGAAAACTCTGCTAAAGATCAGAATTATCAGACACATAGATGATACAATATGTTGGGGAAGAGTTAGCATAGTTTTTGTAAAGGGAAATCATGCCTTACCAACTATGTTCCCTAAGCTGTGCGTGTGTGCGCGCACACACAGGTTGTAAAACCTGCGCACACAACAAAATAGAGCGTGCACAAAAAAATTCAATAGTGCTAATATTTTTATGCTACTTTTAAGAAGGTGATTTCAAGTAGCACGTTTCAAATAAGGTTTTGTAATTTATAAAATCATTTCCATCACCATATCAAAGTAAAATTTAGACTTTATTCGCATCATGCACACTTACTTTGTTGCACTCACAAGTCTGACCACACTCACTGGACTGTGCACCAATTTGTACGCTGGTTCCAAAAAATTGCACAAAAGAAACTTTTTGCACACACAGCATATAATAAATTAGAGGGAACACTGCTTACCAATCCATTAGAAATCTTTGAGGGGGATCAAACAAACATACAAAGGTGAACAGAGGACATATGCACTGAAGGGTGATCAAAGGATATATGGACCGAAAATGAACTTTCAGAATATGGGCTCTCAGAAAACCTTCAACAAGGTCCCACACCAGTGGCTCTTAAGCAAAGAAAGCAGTTGTGGGATGAGAGGGAAGGTCACCTCATTGATTAGTAACTGGCTAAAAAACAGGAAACAAAAGGTAGAAATAAATGGTTAATTTTCACAACAGAAGGTGACAGGTAGCAGAATCTCCCAAGAATCTGTACCAGGACCCACGCTTTTAAATATCTAAAAATGAGCTAGAAAAGTGGGTGAACAGCAAGGTGGCAAAGTTCACAGCCACTATGCAATTAGGCGACTCTAGGGCTGACTCTCAAGACAACAAAGGGATCTCATAAAATTGGCTGATTGGGTACCGAAATGGTAGATGAAATGTGCATTAGACAAAAATAATAGTTATAACATGTATAATATGATGGTTTCTAAATTAGTGGTTATCACTGAAGAAAGATCTTGCATTTATCATGAATACTCCAAAATCATCTACTCAATCTGCAGTGGAAGATAGGAAAAGTAACAAGGTTACAAACCATTAGAAAAGGAATAGCCAATAAGTCAGAAAATAACAATGCTACTATATAAATCCATGGTGCAACACATGGATTGAATACTGCACAAAGGTTCTGGACATCCTATCTCAAAAAGATACATTAGAAACACAAACGGTACAGCAAAGGGCAACAAAAATTATTGGGGGTATGTAACAGCTTCCACAAGATGAAAAATTAAAAAGACAGATTATTCAGTTTAGAAGAAAAAAACCAAAAAACAAAAACAAACAAGGAGTCTGGCGGCACTTTCAAAAACTAACAAATTTCTTTCTGGCATGAGCTTCCTTGGGAGAAAATCTCACTTCATCAGGTACTTGAAGATGGAGGAATTTACAGAATGGGAGCAAAATAAACAAAGGGAAGTGTAAGTCATAGAATCAGGTCAGACTTAAAACAAATCAAGGCAGTTGCTTAAATTCAAACACTGGAGAAAGTTGTGGGGGAAAGAAAGCAAAATTACCTGCTGTATGGGGTGGGGGGGAGGGGGGCAGGTTACAGGTAATTTTGCTTTCCTTCCCCTTCTATCCACCTTTCTCCGCAGTTTGAATTTAAACAACTGCTTTGATTTGCTGTACCAGTTTGACCTGATCCTACATCATCTACTCTCCTGCATTTATTTAGCTCCCATTCTGTAAGTTCCCCTTTTTCAAGCATCTGATGCAGTGGGATTGTTTCCCATGAAAGCTTGCGCAATAAATAAATTTGGTAAGTCTAAAAGTGCCATCAGATTGCTTGCTTGTTTTGCTGAACGAGACTAACATGGCTACCCCCTTGGAACTTGTCATCTGTTTTAGAAGAGAAATGACTAAGTGAAGACATCAAGAATGGTTTTAGTGGACAGTGAACTGCTATCTACTGCTTCACAAAATGCAAGAACTAAGGAATCATCCAATGAAATTCATAGGCAGTAGATCTAAAACAAGCATGAGGAATTACTTTCTTCACACAACCCGTGGCACTCTTTGCCAGAGGATGCTGAGAAGGCCAAAACACATGGGGGGGGGGAGGATAGACTGGTTTACAAGGGATCATTCAATAAATTACCATTTTCTGTTCACTCCCTCTGAAGCATATGGTACTGGTCCCTTTCAGATGACAGGCTATTGGACTAGCGGGGCCAATGGTCTGATCCAGCATGCCTATTTTACACCAGTCGGGCCCATTCCAGAAGGCTTGCTCAAAGGGTGCGATACAAGGAAGTCAAGGAGACCAGCCCAGTGATTAGGGTGCTCACTAAGGATAGGAAGGCACTACCAGGTCCTGCCTCCCCTTTGGGGAAAAGGATCTGAACAGGAACGTGCCATCTCTCAGCTGAATGCTCTAACCCAGCAATTCTCAACCATAGTGTCAAGACATATTATTGCACTGCCACACAATGGAAAGTGTATCACAGAGAGCCAGGGAGATAGCAGGATTTGGCCAGGAGTGGGGAGAGGGTTTGGACTGGTGTGTCCTGTAAGGCAGTGGCTCCCAACCAGTGTGCTGGGGCACACTGGTGTGCCCCAGGAACACTTAAAATGTGCCGTGAGGATGCCTAAGAGCTGACGTTAAAGCTCCCTCCCTGATTAGCCCAGCCACCTGGCCTGTGCAGGGCTGGGAAAAGGCAGGGATTAAAGTAAGGGGGAAGGCACCAGAACACAGCTCCTGTGCCCCCTATATTTAGGCAGGCAGAATTCTGGCCCCCTCAAAATAGAGGAATGCAGTAGAATGGGGAATTCTGGGGTCCCCCTAAAAACAGCACGAGCAGCCCAAACGCACCGTTCAGGTGGCTCCACCTTAAACCAGGCCCCACCTTAAGCCCAGCCAGCAGAGAGCTGGGGGAGGCTGGAAGCGAGCCCAGTGAAGCAGCTTGTGTCAGCAGCCTGCAAACAGCCCAGGTGAAGGCT
>ML682060.1:32799339-32845403 GCA_007922195.1 Podocnemis expansa
CCCTGACAAGGCCTCTAGAGAGGTATGCTGCCTGCCAGGTGCCCGTATTCGTGATGTAACGGAGGGATTGTCTAAAATCATCTGCCCCTCAGACTACTACCCCATGCTTCTTATCCATGTGGGTACCAATGATACTGTGAGAGGTGATCCTCAGCAGATCAAAGGTGACTTTAGGGCTCTGGGAGCGAGGGTGAAGGAGTTTGGAGCACAGGTGGTGTTCTCCTCGATCCTTCCAGTCAAGGCTAGACGCCTGAGGAGAGACAGATGCATCCTAGAGGTGAATGCCTGGCTGCGAAGATGGTGTGGTCAGGAGGGATTTGGCTTCCTTGACCATGGAGTCCTGTTTCAGGACGGAGGATTGATAGGCAGAGATGGCCTTCACCTGTCCAGGAAGGGAAAGAGCATATTTGGGCACAGACTGGCTGACCTAGTGAGGAGGGCTTTAAACTAGGTTCAACGGGGGAAGGAGACCAAAGCCCACAGGTAAGTGACAATGTGGGTGATCTGGGGAAAGGGATGGAACTTGAGGAGTGCTGGGACTGTATCAACAGCAATAAAAGAGAAGGTAGTTGGAACATGGGGGGGAATCAAATAAATGTCTTAAGTGCTCTACTGAAGCCCCAATATGTGAGGAGAGTAGGGGAGGAGAACTCCAAGAAAAAATGCAAGGAGGTTTATGTAATAGAATTGGAAATCAACATGACAAAGTAGGGCAATCGACCGGCTATCTTAAGTGCCTGTACACTAATGCGAGGAGCCTGGGAAATAAGCAAGAAGAATTGGTAATACTAGCACAGACAAGGAACTATGATATTATAGGAATAACAGAGATGTGGTGGGATAGTCTGCATGACTGCAGCTCTGCCATGGATGGGTATAAACTGTTTAGGAAAGACAGGCAGGGAAGAAGAGGGGGAGGAGTAGCGTTATATGTAAGACAGCTCTATGACTGCTCAGAGCTCCATTATGGAAGTGGAAGTGTGCCAGTAGAAAGTCCGTTGGTTACATTGAGAGGGGAAAGCAACAAGGGGGATGTTGTGGTGGGTGTATGCTATAGACCACCAGACCAGAAGCAGGAGGTGGATGAGGTGTTCTATGGACAACTAGCAGAAGCTTCTAGATCATAGGCCCTGGTGCTCATGGGGGACTTCAATTACCCTGACATTTGCTTGGAGGCCAATACAGCAGTGCATGGGCAATCCAGGAACTTCTAAGAGAATCTTGGGGACAACTTTCTAGTAGAAATGCTAGAGGAACCAACTAGGGACCTTGCACCGCTCGACCTGCTGCTCACAAACAGGGAAGAATTGATCAGGGACGTAGAGGTAAATGGCAAGCTAGGCAGTAGTGACCATGACATGGTTGAGTTCAGGATCCTGATTAAAGGAAGGAAGGAAACAAGCAAAACAAAAACCCTGGACTTCAAAAAAGCAGATTTTGGCTCCCTCAGGGAACTGATGGGCAAGATCCCTTGGGACGCTAATCTGAAGGGGAAAGGAGTCCAAGAGAGTTGGTTATATTTTAAAGAAACCCTGCTAAGGGCACAGGAAGTTGCCATTCCAATTAGGAGGAAGAACAAACATGTGAGGCAGCCAAAATGGCTAAGCCGAGAACTCTGCTCTGAGCTTAAACATAAAAAGGAAGCTTACAGCAAGTGGAAGCTTGGTCAGATGATCAAGGAGGCATATAAAAGATATTGCTAGGGACTGCAGGGATAAAACCCGAAAGGCCAAAGGACAAATGGAGTTGCGGCTAGCGAGGGATGTAAAGGATAACAAGAAGGGGTTCTACAAGTATGTTAATAACAAGAAGAGGATCAGGGATGGTGTAGGCCCCTTGCTGAATAGGGCAGGCATCCTTGTGACAGAGGATGAGGAACAAGCTGAAGTGCTCAATGCATTTTTTGCTTCAGTTTTCACAGGCAGGGTCAGCTCCCAGCCCACTACCATGGGTGTGGCAGATGGGAGAGAAGAAGAGAGGCCCTTGGTGACGGAAGGTCAGGTTAGGGACTGCTTAAAGAAGCTGGATGTGCACAAGTCCATGGGGCCGGACGAACTGCATCCAAGAGTGCTAAGGGAATTGGCCGATGAGATAGCAGCACCGCTGGCCGTTATCTTTCAAAACTCATGGACAATGGGGGAGGTGCCAGAGGATTGGAAAAAAGCAAATGTAGTGCCTATTTTCAAGAAAGGGAGAAAGGAGGATCGGGGGAATTATACACCAGTCAGCCTCACCTCAATCCCTGGAAAAATTATGGAGCAGATTCTCAAAGAATCCATCCTCAAACACTTAGAGGAAAATAAAGTGATCAGGAACAGTCAGCATGGATTTTCCAAGGGTAAATCATGCCTGACCAATCTTGTTTCCTTCTGTGATCAGATGACTGGTTTTCTGGATGCAGGAAGAACCGTTGATGTGATATACCTTGATTTTAGCAAGGCTTTTGATACAGTTTCCCACAGCATTCGCATTGGCAAATTAAGGAAGTATGGGTTGGATAGGTGGACTGTAAGGTGGATAGAAAACTGGCTAGATCAACGGTTTCAGCGTGTAGGAATCAATGGTTCCATGTCTAGCTGGCAGCCAGTCACGAGTGGTGTGCCCCAGGCGTCGGTCCTGGGGCCAGTTCTGTTCAACATTTTCATCAGTGATCTGGATGATGGAATAGACTGCACTCTCAGTAAGTTTGTGGATGACACCAAGCTGGGGGGACCAGTAGACACGTTGGAGGGCAAGGACAGGATTCAGGGAGACCTAGATAAATTGGAACAGTGGGCCAATAGTAATCTTATGAGGTTCAAGAAGGACAAGTGTAAAATCCTGCACATGGGACGAAAAATCCCCATGTACCGCTACAGGCTGGGAAACATTCAGCTAAGTAGCAGCAGTGTGGAAAAGGACCTGGGGGTCATGGTGGATGGGAAGCTAGATATGAGTCAGCAGTGTGCTCTTGCTGCCAAAAAGGCCAATGGCATACTGGGCTGCATCAAAAGAAGTGTTACCAGCAGATCAAGGGATGTGATCATTCCCCTCTATTCTGCACTGGTGAGGCCACATCTAGAATACTGTGTTCAGTTTTGGGCTCCCCACTACAAAAAGGACAGGGACATGCTAGAGAGAGTTCAGAGGAGGGCAACCAAAATGATTAAAGGGCTGGAGCACAAGCCCTATGAGGAAAGACTGAAAGCATTAGGCTTATTTAGTCTGCAGAAGAGAAGATTGAGGGGGGATTTGATAGCAAACTTCAACTACTTGAAGGGATGCTCTAAGGAAGATGGAGCTCAATTGTTCTCGGTAATAACAGAGGACAGAACGAGGAGCAATCGTCTCAAGTTACAGTTAGGGAGGTCGAGGCTGAATATTAGAAAAAACTTTTTTACTAGGCGAGTGGTGAAGCCTTGGAATGAGCTGCCGAGGGAGGTGGTGAAATCTTCATCTTTGGAGGTGTTTAAGGCCTGGCTGGACAAAACCATGACTGGGATGGTTTAGTGGGAGTGGTCCTGCCTTTGGCAGGGGGTTGGACTAGATGAGCTATGAGGTCCGTTCCAACCCTATGATTCTATGATTCTTCAAGGAGTGCCTCATAGCCAGATGCAGCCCTATCTTGTAGTGAGAGCACCCTTTTTACCAGATTCAGTTTCTCACAGGCGGCTAGGCCCAAAATTGGTGTCACCTCCTGTGGCACTACAATGAAAGGCAGCCTGTACATGGTGTTCTTAGGGTTAACGCTAGCGAAGCAGCATTCCTGCACAGGTATATTTGTTGCAGAACGGTTGGTTGCTCACCAGTAACTGTCCTTGTTCGAGATGTGCTGCTCACGTACATTCAGTTACAGGTGTCTACATGCCATAGTGCACAGTAGCTCGGAAAGTCTTTAGCGTTAGCCTGTCAGGTCAGGGTGCATGGCCAAAGCCCCCTCCACACTGAGACCATGGCTATATAGGTGACTGTGACCCTGACCCTCCCAGTCCCATATACCTTTTGCCAACTCCGTTAGCGGGGACTGTGGGAGGGACCTGAATGTATGTGAGCAGCCCATCTCAAAGAAGGACAGTTACTGGTGAGTAACCAACCGTTCTCCTTCGAGCGCTGCTCACATCATTCAGTTACAGGTGACTGCTAGCCATACTCAAGGTTGGTGGGAGGAGTTACAGTCTACCCACACTGAGGACAGCTCTGCCCACAGTGGCATGATCTCTCACCTGTTGGTCAATGGCGTAGTGCATTGTGAAGGTATGTATCGATGACCACATAGTGGCCCTGCAGATCTCTTGGATTGAGACCTTAGCGAGGAAGGCCGTGGAAGACGCTTGAGCTCTGGTAGAGTGGGATCTCACAGTCTCTGGGAGAGGCGTGTTTGACCTTCCGTAGCAGTCTTTAATACAGTTCACAATCCATTTGGAGATGAATTGGGAGGATACTGGAGAACCTATCATGCATTCAGCGACTGCCACAAACAGTTGGGAGGTCTTGCAGAAAGATTGTGTGTGCTCAGTATAGATTAGGAGCACTCTCCTCACATCCAGGGTGTGCAACTGTCTCTGGTTTTCTGTCACCTGAGGGTCTGGATAGAAGACCGGCAGGCAGATCTCTTGATTCATGTGGAAGGAGGTGGCGACCTTGGGCAAGAACAAGGGGTGGTGACACAGGACCACCTTGTCTGGGAAGAAAACCGTATATGGGGGTTCAGAGGATAGGGCTCATAACTCTGAGACCCTTCTGGCCAAGGTAACAGCTACCAGGAAACCCACTTTCCAGGACAGGATGAGCAGGGTGGCTGAGTCCAAGGGCTCATAAGGCAGCTCTGTCAGAGTCTGCAGCACAACATTCAAATCCCACTGCGGGGTGGGATTACAGATGTGGGGAAAAAGTATTTCCACTCCTTTCAGGAATCTATGGCAGATGGGGTGTGAAAAGAGTGGAACCCCATCTACTCTTTGGTGAAAGGCCGAGATTGCTGCCAAGTAGACTTTTAATGAAGACAGGGATAGGCCTTTCTCTCTTAGATCAAGAAGTTAATCCAAAATTGCCTGAATTGGTGTGGAGGTAAGGTCTATGTCTTTATCACGGCACCAAGTGGAAAAGTGATTCCATTTTGCCATGTAGACAGACCTGGTGGAGGGTTTTCTGCTACCAACCAGGACCTTTTTAACCCTATCCAAACAGCGTCTCTCTTGCTCGCTGAGCCAGAGACCATCCAGGATGTTAGGTGCAGGAGGCCTGAGTTTGGGTGCCGAAGGCATCACAAGTCCTGTGTCAGGAGGTCCGCCCACCATGGGAGGCGGAGCGGGGTCCTCACTGACATGTCTTGAAGGAGAGGGAACCAGTGTTGTCTGGGCCAGTCCGGGGCTATCAGGATGATGAGTGCCTTGTCCACGAGGACCTTCAGTAGCACCCGGTGAATCAAGGGAATTGGCGGGAAGGCATATATTAGGGCTCCTGACTAATTGAGGAGGAAGGCATTGCTGAGAGAACCTTTCTCCCGACCTCGGAGGGAGCACAACAGGGGGCATTTGCAGTTCTGCGCCATGGCAAAGAGGTCAATCTGAGGGGTTCCCCATCTGATTGTCAGTAGGGAAAAAAACTTCTGGAGGGACCACTCGTGATTTGCCTGGGGTTTTCTGCTGAGTGAATCCGCTATGCCGTTGTCCACCCTGGGTAGGTGGGTGGCAGTTGGCATGAAGTGATGGTCTATCGCCAGTTGCCAAAGCTTGGCCGCTTCCTCGCATAGCACCAAGGAGCAGATTCCCCCTTGACGGTTCATGTAGAACACGGCCATTGTGTTGTCTGAGAGGATTTGAACTACCCTGCCTTGGATCTGGTCTAGGAAGGTCATGCAGGCCAGTCTGATGGCCCTGAGCTCCTTCACATTTATGTGGAGGAGGCAGTCCTAGGGGTTCCAAACACTTTGCGTGGAGAGGCCCCTGGACAGGTAGGCACCCCATCATGAGTCAGAGGCATCTGTTATCAGGGTTGCTGAGGGCTTGGACTCCCTGTGTTCAGTTTTGGGCTCCCCACTACAAAAAGGACAGGGACATGCTAGAGAGAGTTCAGAGGAGGGCAACCAAAATGATTAAAGGGCTGGAGCACAAGCCCTATGAGGAAAGACTGAAAGCATTAGGCTTATTTGGTCTGCAGAAGACAAGATTGAGGGGGGATTTGATAGCAACCTTCAACTACTTGAAGGGATGCTCTAAGGAAGATGGAGCTCGACTGTTCTCGGTAATAACAGAGGACAGAACAAGGAGCAATGGTCTCAAGTTGTGGTTTGGGAGGTTGAGGCTGGATATTAGAAAAAACTTTTTTACTAGGAGAGTGGTGAAGCCTTGGAATGAGTTCCCAAGGGAGGTGGTGGAGTCTCCATCTTTGGAGGTGTTTAAGGCCCGCCTGGACAAAACCATGACTGGGATGGTTTAGTGGGAGTGGTCCTGCCTCTGGCAGGGGGTTGGACTAGATGACCTATGAGGTCGCTTCCAACCCTATGATTCTATGAATGGAATTCCCCCCATTGTGAAATCGGGGTCCCTCCATATTTGGAGGGACTCGAGGGCATATTGCGGTACCAAGATTACCTTGTCCACATGGTCCCTTTCTGGTCAGAAGCTTGTGGCGAACCAGAGCTGGAACGGCTGCATCCGCAGGCGGGCTGTTCGGATTACCAACATGACCGCTGCCATGTGCCCCAAAAGCTGCATGCATCTCCATGCTGTGGTCAGCCCAGGTGCATGGAGCTCCATGATGATGGCACAGATGGACCGAAATCTTGACGGGGCAAGGATGCGGTGCCTTGCTGAGCATTTAAACATGCCCCAATGAACTCTATGAGTGGGGCAAAGCTTGGACTTCTCCAGGTTTATGCGGAAGCCCAGGAACTCACACAGGTTCATTACCATGTTGACATGGTCTTGTACCTGTCGACTTGACTTGCCCACTATGAGCCAGTCGTCTAGGTAGGGGTAGATTCTTACACCCCGCCTGCGTAGGAAGGCTGCAACTGGTGCGACACACTTTGTGAACACCTTGGGGGCTAGCAATAACCCGAAGAGGAGGGCAGTGAACTGGTAGTGGTGTCATGCCACTACAAACCTGAGAAACCGCCTGTGGTGGGGTCGAATGGCTATGTGGAAGTAAGCGTCCTTTAGGTCAAGGGCTGCAAACCACACTGCTGGGGAGAGGGAGGGGATGACCTGTGGTAGGGAGGCCATGCGGAATTTTATTTTCCTTATGTTTTTGTTGAGTGGTCTGAGGTCTAGAATGGGCCGTAGGTCCCCGCTGGGTTTGGGGACTAGGAAGTAGCGGGAATAGAACCTTTTGCCACACTCTCTCGAAAACCTTTTCGATGGCTCCGAGGGAGAGTAACTTCTGGCATTCGAGTTTGAGCTTGCTTAGCAGATCTGGGTTCTCTGGGATTATGGGAGGGGGTAGTTTTCTGTCCTGAGGGATTGAAAGGAACTGGATGCAGTATCCTCTGGCCACTGTGTCGAGGACCCACTAGTCTGACGTGACCCGGGTCCATTGTGGAGCAAAGTGGCAGAGGTGGGGGGGGGGAGAACAGGGGTTGTGGAACACTGCCCTTGGGGGGACTGTCAAAAACACTGTTTGCGGCCCGACAAAAGGTCTGACCCCTGTCCACGCCATCCCGACTGGGAGGCACCCAGCTTGCCCCCTTTACCTGATCGGCCTTTATCCTTGTCTAGGTCCCCGAGGTGGTGCTGGGGAAACGAGAGATCTCAGAAACTGGGTCTGCAGTTGCAGCTGTTGTTTCAGTTGCTGTAACTGCTGTTGTAATTGGTCTGACCTCGAGGAGTGCCTAACGTATTGAGGAGTGTAGATCCTGTGTGACCTCAGTGTAGCCCTCGAGTCCCTCATACCATGCAGCTTCGTGTCTGTGGAAGGTGCAAAGAGGTCGGAGCCCTCAGAGGGGAGATCCTGGGTAATCTGTTGCATCTGCATGGAGAGACCGGAGTTCTGGAGCCAGGCCAAATGGTGCATCACCACTGCAGATGCCATTATACGTGCCGCTGTATCCACTGAGTCCCAGGTTGCCGTGAGCGCATCCCTGGACGCTCTCTCTCCTTCGTCTAGCATTGCCTTGAAGTCTCTCAGGTGATCCTCAGAGATGGCTGAGCAGAGATTTCGTAGAGCTTCCCACAGGTTGAAGATGTAGTGCATCATCAAGGCTGAGTGATTTGAGATGAGCAACTGGAGGGCAGCAGAGGAGTAAACTTTTCTGCCCAACAGGTCAAGCCTCCTAGCCTCTCTGTTCTTGGGTGTGGTGCTAAGTTGACTTTGTCTCTCCCTTTGGTTGACTGCCTCGACCACCAGGGATCCTGGGCTGGGTGATGAAACAGGAAGGGGAATCCTTCTGGGGAGACAGAATATTTCTTATCTGCTACCTTGGACACTGGCAGGATCGAGGAAGGCATTTGCCAGCATTCCTGAACGATGCAGAACACCCCTGCGTGCAAGGGGATTGTGACCTTAGCTGGCAGGGCTCTATGGCACATGTCGAAGAGACAATTGTCTTCCACTTGAATCACTCCTAGCTTCAGCTTCAGGTTGGCCGCCATGCGGCAGAGGAGGTCCTGCTTGACGCAAGGATCTCCCTCGTGGTCGGCAGACATATCAATTAGGTGCTCATTGGGTGACAAAGATGATGGGGCCCTTGATCTGCTTCATTGAGTAGAATCAGGGTCTGGCTTGTTGTCGGAGAAATCCAAGGACTCTGGTGCCAGTGAGGAGGCATAGTGGAAGGAGGCATCATCTGTCATCACATTCAGCCAGTCAATGGTCCACTCGTTGTGTGGAGACCTTGACGGTGGCATAGGCGTCATGAGGAGAGCAGGTGCCTCCGCTGATGGGTGTCTTCTCCTTGAGCCCGGTGACATGGAGCTTTTCCGGGCCCACTTTCTCGGGCGCTCCTCCTGAGGGGGAAGAAAGGGATCTTCCGAGGACGATCTGGATGACCTCCCCCCTGACAATTGGCAGTCCAGTACTGAAAGTTCCTCAGAGGAGCGATGAGGCAGAGCTGCAGAACTTGGGCCTGGTACCAGGTTTGACGGTGCCGGATCGGAGAGGGGTGAAGAGGCCCACGACGGTACCGGTATCGGTGCAGGTGTTGCCGGTGCCAAGTCCAAAGGTACTGGAAGTTGTGGCACCAGAAGCGGTGTTATTGGCGATGGTGCCAAGTCCAGCGGTACCGGGCTTAACAGTAGTGCCAGACTTGTGGGCGGTGCCGCTCGGAGCAGTTGTGTATCCAGCGGTGCCAAGGGAGGCGGTGCCACTGTGGCCCATTTCTTCTTGTTCTGCACTGAAGCCGGGTTTAAATGCCCTTGGCGAGCCGGTGCCTGAGCCAGGGCCCTACTCGGGGCAGTCGGGAGGCTACCGGGAGACCAACAAAGTTGGTAATGAGGAGGTACTGTAGAGGGCTCAGATTTTGAGCCTGGTACCAGAGATTGGAGGGACTCTTGAGCCCAGGCTGATCGAGGATCCAGCAGAGCGCTGGTGGCTTGGCCGCTTTCGAGCAGAGCAGCTCCGGTCCCTGAAATTAGCCGGAGGTGACGCTCACTTTCCAGCCGAGTCCTCCGCTTGAAAGATCGGTAAATGGGGCAGTCCGCTGTAAGGTGGGACTCACCCAAGCAAGCGAGGCATTTCTCGTGCGGTTGGTCCATCAGAAAAGCCTTGCAGCATCCCAAGCATGGCTTGAGACCTGGCATTTCAAGTTTCCAGTTTCAGGGTCACGGTCACCTATATAGACACGGTCGCGGCGTGGAGGGGCCATTGGCCGTGCACCCTGACCTGACAGACTGACGCTAAAGACTTTCCAAGCTACTGTGCGCTGTGACATGTAGATAACTAACTGAATGATGTGAGCAGTGCTCGAAGGAGAATACCCAGTTATTTTTATGTTTGTTGGTCCCAGCCTGGGTCTTATTCTCAGTCTCTCATAATCTCGTGTAGACAGAATGTTAACCTGAGCTCCTGTGTCTAGTTTCAGTGGAATGATTGTTCTATTCACTGACAGAGGCACTATCCAGTCCCTCTCAGTAGGTTTGCTTGATCCCAGTACATCTACAAAGCACTTCTCAGTCTCACTATCAGTAACTACATGCACTTTATTTTTGCGCCTTTGGGATCTGCAGCAGTTTGCAAAATGATTAAGTTTCCCATGGTTATGACAGAGTTTCCCATAGGCAAAATGCTGTTTGGGACTATGCCGTGATCCACACCTGCCACAAGATTGTCTGGACTCAGTCTTCCTGATAGCAGGCGTTGGTTCCACATTGTGATTTGAACCACTCTGGCTACATGCTGTTTGTCTAAGTGCATGCACTGTCCCTTCTGGTGAATTCAGCTCTTTTACTTGCGTTTTTACCATTTCAGTGGCCCTACATATTTGAAGGGATTCATTCAAAGAGATCTCTCCCTCTCTGAGCAGTCTCTCTTTTAACACATTGTCTGTAATGCCACAAATGAGTCTGCCTTTGATCAGAGACTCTGCCAAGCCACCAAAGTTACAGCTTTTACTGAGTTTCCTTAATTCTGTAACATATTGGTCTATGGTGTTATCTGGTTTTTGCATGCATGTAAAAAATCTATGCCTCTCAAAAGTCACATTCATTTTTGGAAAGCAATATTCCTCAAACTTAATCAGTATAGTGTTTAAATTCATGCTTTCACCATCTTGAAATTCAAAATTATTATACACATCCAGTGCCTCCTCCCCAACAACATGCAAAAATATATGTAACACCCACATGGCCAGATAGAGTCTGACTTGCAGGCAGCTCTGACCAGAGGAGGATGTGCGCAGGAACGCAGCAAGGAGAGCCCCTTTGCCCCAGGGGCACCTGTTCCAAACCCCCCGAGTGACCACACACACACTGGGATAGCGCAAGGATTATGGGAATGGGGAAGGTTTATTTACAGAGGTGCAAAGGGGAAACCAACAGGGTAGATGGGGCAGCAGTAACCCAGAGTAACAGCTAACACAGGGCCCTGTAAGGCCCAACAATCCAGCAGGCTGGAGGCAGACATGACCTCGTTCTGCACCATGAGTTTAGGAGTCCCAGCACAGTTCCAGTCCAGGGTTCAGTCCAGCAACTCCTAGTCTTCGGCGCCAGCACTTTCCCAGCAAAAGAAAACCCTCTGATGCCTCTTCTGCCGCTCTCTGCGAACCCAGAGCGACGCTCTCCCCACTTAACTAACTACAACCTCCCCCTGAGTCCCAGGTGCTGTACTCACGGCCCCACAGCTCCAGATGGCCAGTCACTGGATCCCACGCTGTCCTTGGGCGACTCTCCCCAGCACAGTGCCCTTCTGTGGGTGCTGGCCTGGCATCCCAGGTCAGCCGCCGTGTCTTCCCCGGCTTCAGGCAGGGCCTCTCCCTCTGCTTCCTTCCGCAGGGCCTCCGGCTGCAGCTGCAGCCCCCCTCCTCAGCTCCACAAACCCCCTCCCACAGGGCAAAGATTTAAAGGAACCATGCTCCTTAAAACCCCAGGGGGGTTACATATAGATGATTTCTGGTTTTCACCTTTGTTCTGAGCTCCAATGGCAGACAAATACAACAGAACTCATTGCTTAAACTTTAGCCAGTTTTCTGCAACATTACCAGACATCTGGAGAGGTGAAGGAGCCTGTAAAACATCCATGTTTAGAGCTTACACTTACTTGCTGAAGGCTTTCTTTGTTTTCAGAGATCCCTGATGTTTGCTGTTTTCAGGTGCAAATGCAGGAATTTTCCTCCAAGTCTTTTAGTTTCCAAACTCATTCATCATCTTCTGACACCATGTAATAATCTTGAGGGTTCATTAAAGACGATACTACTGAATGAGTAAGGAATAGGACTTTAATCATATAGACAGGTATCCAGGTGTGTACATGGGAGCAGCCATGTTAGATCTTCTCTGGGGCATGTCTCCCAATTTACACAACACTGGCCTATGCTAGGGAGTGTCTCTAAATTCACAGCATTCCTGCCTGCGCTGCCTGCCAGGTTACATACCCCACTTGGCCCCTGGCCCCTCCCAGCACTGAAGAGGCCCTTTCCAGAGCCTGGGGGCGAGGCAGCCTCTGTTCTGCACTGAGGGAGACTGGGGGCAAAGCAGGCCTGAACTCTACCAAATGGGCCCACTCCAGGACCCCTCCCTCAAAAGCAGTAGTCCCGGGCCAGCTTCTTTCCACCCCCTGGGTTGGGCAGCCAGCCAGGAATGCTGCTCCACATGGGCAGTGGAGGGAGGGCAGCATGGCTTTTGGCCCCAGATCCCCCCCAGCACCAGGGGCCACTGTGCAGCTGCTCTGCTGCCTCTGGCTCCTGCAGTAGGAGAGTGGTGGCAGTGCTGGTGCTGGCACGCTAAAAGCAGGCATCCTGGGCAGGACCTCTCCAATCTGTCACTGGTGCTAGGCCGATTGGCTGCTCCCCTGCAGCCCAGTACCTGGGGTCCTGGCCCTTCCCTGCCCCCCAGGTCCGTATGCCAATGCCTAAGGGTTTTTCATGGCCTGCTGTCCTGCTTGAGAGTTCCTTGCCATGGAGTTTAGCAGCAGAGAAGGAATTGAGAACAGTTCACCTGTGCAATTCTATGTAGACAGTGCAGCATGAGGCTGCATGACCAATGCTACCTAAAATCTCTGATCTGAGGCACATGGGGCACACATGTACTTCAAATGGAGCACCTATGTGGATACACATTTTGAAGAACCAGTTACTGCCCAGTATCTCTCATTGCACAATTGCATGCTTGGACACATATAGGCTATGTTCACACAGGGCAGGCTTGTTTCGAAACAAGACTTTTCAAAACAAGCTGTTTCGAAATAACTCTTTATTTCAAAACACCTTATTTCAAAGGACAAAAACTTTGTCCTCGAAATAAGGGATTGAAATAGCATGTCCACAGTGTGGACATGCTATTTCGCTTGGGGAGGGGATTGCAGGCACCCGCACGGTGCAGTGCAGAAGGGCACTGCACCCGCCGGGTGAGGCACGGGGCTGCGCCTCACCGGGCGAGTGTCTGCAGGGGACTGCCGGCAGCGGCGCAGCCACCCCCTGGCCCTATCCCGGGCCAGGGGGCGGGGCCTGCTGGGCGGTCAACTAGGCCTCGGATCCCTGGCCGGAGACGCAGCCACTGCGGCTGCGGACCGCCAGGGATAGGGTCCTGGATCCGCCGGCCCGATTGGGCCGGAGATCCGGGGCACCAGCGTTGGGACCCGGGGCACATGCCCCGGGGTGCCCAATGCCAGCGACGCCACTGCCTGAGCCTGCTCATGGGGAGTCCCAGCCTATGCCTAGCCTTCAAAGCAGCCATATTGGATGCTCAGCCCAGGCAAGGCTTAAAGCAAGGGTAGCAAGCCCCAGCCTGTGCCTAGCCACCAGAGCAGCCAGGTAAGAGGACCTGGGGGAGCCAACCTGGGGGTTAGGGAGCAGGCTGGGATGGCAGGGAGAAGCGGTGGCATGGTCAGGATGGGGGGAGAAGATATGATTTTTCTGTATAGAAAGACCTAGTTTTCATGGTAGTCTTGATTAATTATTAGAATCTGACATTAGTAGGATTAATGTTTGCCCTCTTTTTACAATAAAATTAAAGTGTGCAATGAATTTTAAACTTAGTAATTTCGGAGTAGGTAAAATATGGCTATATGCCTCCGTGCACCTTTTGAAGGTTTAATAATCAACTTGTGTGGCTCTTGAGTTCCATAAGGTTGGCCATCGCTACTTTAAAATACGACTGCCTGAAGTTTCATGCCAAGGAAAAGGCAGCCTGATTTTCAGAGAAAATGAGCATCCACTTCTCTGGCGGCAGCCCACAGTCACTCAGTTGCTTTCAAAATCAAGACACTTTTGGCTTCTGTCCCCAACTTTTATACCACTGCTTTGGGTGGCTAGTGAGATTCCCACCCAAGTGAATTGAAAAATCAGGTCAGTGCCAGATCAAATACATACAATTCTTCACTTTCATATGTCATGGAGCTTTCAAGTTTGACAGTGTTGGTATTGCATGTACTGTTTTCTTCATTTGCTCTTCACATGGGCTGTATGCATATTTTCTTCCCCATGTCAAAGTGTACAGTGGGCTCAGCCACTGGCCAGCCTCAGTTTTCCCACCGCTAAAATTGGGTTGATGATCTTCACTTCCTGTGGGAAGTGCTTTGAGAGCTACTGCTGAAAAGCACTAGGTAAAAGCTCAGGTGGGGTTATATTGAGAAGAGGCAGGATAGAATACATGCAGTTCTGGATCCCAGCCACTTCTCCACAGCCACATAATCTCTCCTTACTCATTATCACACTGACTGTCCTGAAGTTTGCCCCTTCACTTTGTTCTGCAAAGGAAGTATGTTGGGTGTATGTTGTTCACTTGTGTGAGAAAGATGTTGAAAAGAGTGCAGCTGTTGGAAACCATTGTGGCTTCATTCATAAGTTCCTGTAGAGAATGATGATAGTGGAGCAGAATACTTTTCTTCTAGAATAGAATTGCCATTTCTGGCCTGTTTGGGCTTGGTTTATGGTGCTGCAGAGTTAAACAGAACCTGCATGGTTAACGACACTCATTTTTTATTTTGCAGTGTGTTTTTATAACATGTTGAAAATGGACTCCTTGAATCCAGCTTATAGCTGGGTGTGGGGTGAATGACTGATAAAGGGTTATATAGAGTGGGGACCTGGCTGGGTCAATTATCTGTTCATGTCCAGACTTCCTAACACTTTTTGAAAGGTGTGTGATTACTTTTTTAGGTAGTTGATGGACTCCATTAAACCCCTGCTTTCAGCCTGGATTCCGTTTTAAGGTTTGGGAGTTGCCCTGTATCTAATAAGCACAAAAAGTTTGGGAGTTCTCCTCCACCAGATCTTACAAAGTCCATCAATGCTCAACACCCTTCCTTCAATTTTCTGGAAGCCCACAGGAAGTGTGTGTTCCAAAGGGGCAGCCGTGTTAGTCTAGTAAAGCAAAAAAAGCAAGGAATCTTGTGGCACTTAAAGACTAACAGATTTATTTACAGCTAGTCCTCACTTAGTGACCTACTCGTTTAGTGACCCCTCAGAGTTATGACCGGCTCTCTGATGAGTTGGTATTATGGCGATGTACGAGAACTCACATCAACTCTCTCAGATTACCTATATTTACAGTACACTATGCAAACTAAGTTCAGTACATTAGAGCTTAAAACATTTAAAATATATATGAAAAATGTTATAAATGATGCAAAGGTGACATTAAAACTATCTACCGATGGTTGAAAAACCCACTACCAGTAAAGTACATTATGCCTGAAATACCGGTAAGGGCTGCTCCTCGTTTAGTGACCAATTCGTTTATCAACCGGGTTTCAGGAACGGAACCCGGTCACTAAGTGAGGACTACCTGTATTGCATGAGCTTTCACAGGAGAATATCCCACTTCATCAGACTCTTTCAAGGGGGAGAACTTAAGTGTGTGGAAGTTGTTACCCCAGAGTGGGATGAAGAAGATTGTGGGCAGAGGAAGGGGAGGATTTTAGCCAGCTGGGTATATTTGAGCTCTTAAACCCCTGTATCTAGGATATTTTAAGCATGTACACTTGTTTTGGTTTGGTTTTGATGTGGCTGAGATGCCACCTTTCCTCATCCTCCCATTCCCCGTACATTTTCCTCTGTCCTCAACTTCATGACCCATCTCACTCTCCTGCATCCATCTCCTTTGTGTCTCTCTCCTGAGCCCTATGTTCTCCTGCCATGATCTCCGGCTTCCTTCCCCCTTTAACCACACTTCCTGTCCCATTCTATGCCCCCTCAAACTGCTCTAACTTCTATAGCAGGGGTGGACAAAAAAGGCTCACAGCTAGGCACCAGCAGTTTTATTCTTGGTTGCCAGAGGGTGTGCGGGGCTGCTGCTTTTGGGAGCCAGGCCCTGAAGCAGCCCATTCTGTGGTGTTCTGGCCACTTCACCCCTGCCCCCCCCCCGGTGCTGAACAGGCCCACTCCAGGGCCTGGGGGTGAGGCAGCCTGTGTTCTGCGCTGGGGGCAAAACAGTTGAACTCCAAGGAGCCTGTCCGCTCCAGGGCCCTGTCCTCCAAAAGGGAGAGGGCCTGCAGCTTGGCAATGGGGTAGGGGGGATCCAGCTATGCGCTGGGGGCAGGGGAGGCCAAAAGGTAGGGTTGGATGGGGGAAGGGGGTGCAGCCAGGCTGGGGGAGATTGGGGGGGTGGAGCGGCACAGCTAAATGTGGATCTTGGAATACTTGTTTATTGGGTGTGTGTGGGGGGGAGAAATGGCTCTTCTTCTTTTGGGTTGAAGACCCCTGTTCTAGTAGGAAAATACATCAATCACACACATGAACCCCTGAACCGATAACCTAAAAGCACCCTGACAATTTGCAGGTCAAGACTGATATTTGGGTTAGGAAGAATGAGATAATTCAGTTTGTTTTTAGAGGGGTATAAAATATAGAGATTGTAATGTGTAGAATGGGGTATTTCAGGCCTTGAAGTTGGGAAAGAATTTGAAGCTTCCATTTTCCTGAACCTGGCTCAGCTATCTCCAAAGAAGATCTTCACAGACCCACTACCTTACTTTTTTTTAGATAGTTTTCTTCTTTTATTTTAGTTAAGTAGTATACGGGTTGTTAGCTCTATACGTCAATTTATCTTCACTTCAGGTGTGAGTATAACAATTGCAATTGTAAGTTGTCTTACAGTTTATAGAACTTGTAACATTTTATAGCTTATGGTTATCTTTTAAATGCATTAATGTATTTCATTCTACATTTGTCAGTTTATATTCCTATCCATCATATGCTATATGCTGTTAGCAATAAAAGAATTGTCATAAAATCTTAAATCTATGTGTACCTTCTGCGTCTGTTTCTAGGAGGAGTCCTCTGTAATTTAGTTTCAAACTTAATATACCTGTGGCCAGATTCAGACTAGAACACTCATCCTTCAAAATGGCTTGCTAAATTTATATTGGTTATTTTAAATGCCAAAGTAATTATAGAATTCAGCTACAGTGTGTGCTAATATTAGCACTGTTGAATTTTTTTGTGCATGGTCTATTTTGTGGTGTGCACAGGTTTCATGACGTGTGTGCACACACGTGCACAGCTTAGAGGGAACAGTGCCTGGGGCAGTGGCCCAACAGTGCTCTGCACCCTGGAGGGCCATACCAGTGGCCACCCCACACATTGAGTGTTCCTGTGCCCTGATGCAGGCCAGCTCATCTGGGGCCATGGCGGTAGCACTGCTGGTAGCCATGGCCTCTGGTCCCTGGGTCCCAGCCTGCCCTGCCCCCCAGGTCACTGTGGTAGGGGGCTGGGCCCCTGGGCAGGGTGCCCAGGTCCCAGGCAGGGAGGACCCACAGTGGGGCCCCAGCCTGGGGTCCTGAAGTCCTTTAATCCAGGCCTGCTGTCAACCACAGGCTGGTGGTGATAAATGTGTGGTTGGAATACACTGTTTTCAACAGCTTTGCTTGGAGCTGCACCAACATTCACCTCACCTGGAAAATTTCCCAGAGCCTGGAGAAGGTGGCCATTTACTCGCCTCTAGCTCACTGCTGGGAACACATCAAGCACCTGAGGCTCCTGAACAGGCAGACAAAAAACTCAGACTATCACTCCAGGAGGGCTTGTCATCGTATATACACCTTTTAGGATGAGCTGGACTGGATGCTGTCCAGGGCTAATTAATACAACAGATTATTAAGGATCAATCATTGTGCCTTGGTGTCTGCATTTCTCAACAAGCATGGAAGCAGCAAAGGGCCATGTGGACCAGAGGGAGTAGTCTGGGAGAATAACATAGGCAAATCTTATTCCCTGGAGAAGTTAGTGCTGAACATGAGGCCCCCACAAAGCTAAATTGTGGTCCTTGTCTGACAGTACTGTGTTACCAGATACTGCTCAGAACATGACGCATGATTAATTCTTGTAATGTTCACAGGTTAATATAAATAGAAGAAGTGCTTCCATTTGGAATAGATGAACTCCAGCTAAGTCATACAGCTTGCAGTAGTAAATTTGTATTTGTTTCTATTATCTTTACTTTTTGATGCAACACATTATATGCATTCTTGGTTTAGTACTCAGTGTGATACACAATGTTGTATGTATGATCATCTTTGAGGTTAGTACACCTGTGATTATTGAGGAATAATCTTTGTGCTCTTGCGCCTATATATTTCTCGACCAGCATGCAGGCAACAAAGTGCCAGGGTCCATGTGGACCAAAGGGAGTAGTTTAGGTGAATAACATGGGAAAATCAAATTCCTTCGGAATATGTTGTATGATTTATTCACTGCTACATCCACCACTTTTATAAGACTATGATAAATTTTGTATAAAGTATGCCTTGTGACGTATCATTTAAAAACTCATAATCTGCTGAACATTATTGTCCTGGTAAACTATATGTATCAACATTGTATACAGACAGCGTTATGTTTCTACCATCTCATGTTGCTGTAACATGTTCCAGAGTAGAAATATAGGCCCAAACCAGTTCTTCAGAGACAGACACACTGGTACCCCCAGACAGATATCAACAAGGTCAAGTGGGCTAACACTTAGCTAAGCAATGATTCTCTGGCTGGGGAAAAGATGAGCAAGAAATTTCCATTACATCACAAGGACAGTTCAAACCTCATATTCACAAGAGGCTGTTTATCACTATGACTCAGCAAGAACTTTTCTAGCACAAGAAATTCAATTATAAAGAGGGGAGAAAAATGCTTGACTTCACTCTTACCCTTCATCTCTGCTCATGACATCTGCAGCTCTCAGAGAACTGAATTTGGGTGTGGGGAGTCTTGTCTGGGAGGCTTTTCAACCATTTCAGACTGCTGTATGCTTTTTATGAGAAAATTCTTTTGCTTTTAAGTTTATTAAGCTTGTTGAATTAGCCATTTAGCCTGCAATTTATCTTTTTTTATTTTTTATAACAAACTCTGACTTGTATCTCATTATTTACAATTACTTAATAATCTATCTTTCTGTAGTTAATAAACTTGTTTTATTGTTTTTAATCTAATCAGTGTATTTGGATTAATATGTGTGGGGAAACTGCATTTGAGATATCAAGGTTACACATATCATTTTGCACTGACACAATGACAGACTTTTATATGAACATCCATTGTTCAGTATTGTGTGGGGCAGTAGAAGACACATTTCTGAGGGAAAGTCTTGGACTAGAAAAATCTGCTGTTTGTTCTTCTGCAGTGTAATTCATGAGTGGCTAACTAGGGGCATGTCTACACTGGAGTCTTAGGTTGACTTAACCTTTCTTAAGTTGACCTAAGGAAAGCTGTGTCCACATTGGGAATTTATTAAGTCAACTTAAAGCTCTTCCTTAAGTCAGCCTAATAACACCACCTCTTAAGGTCAATTTAAGGCTTAAGTTGACCTTATTAAGTCATCTTAAGCCAGTGCAGATGGGGCATAGTCCTTAAGTAGACTTAATAAGGTCATCTTAAGTCAGCCTAGAAGCTGCCAGTGTGGAAGTGGGCAGTTTACAGGAGTTCAGAATGTGGATGCTCTAAGGTGATTGAACAAAGTTGACTTTAAGTTGACTAAAAGTCAACCTTGTTAAGTCGACTCAACAGAGCCTCCAGTGTAGACATACCCTAGAAGCACTCAATAATGTGTAGAGATACATGGTGGAGGCTGGCCAGGAGGGGTAGTTCAACAGTAAAGCATTGCAAAAGCATCTCAGGTTGGAGAAAAGGGGAGACACACCTGTTCAGCAGCGCAGATTGTACCCTGCGGGATGTCACAGCAACCAATTTACTTTACTTTCCAGGCAGCGTTCTTGCTAAGTGACTGCTTCGTACAGGTTCTCACTTGTTTCATGTGGTGAAATGGTGCTTAATGGATGTCTTCTGGCTTATTGCAGACAAAGCATATATTGTCAAAATACATGCCATGGAGCACAGTATAAGGTGAGTCTAACCCACAGCTGTCACCTGTCCCAGTGTCTTCAACTTCTTCCTGATGCTCCATGTACTTCCTCTCCACAAGGGTAATGGGACCGAAATGTGCTGGATTAGTGTTCCAGCATATTTGCCACTTGGAGGTCCCATTTTGTTCTCAAAATGGTGTCTTCCATACAGCATGATTTTGTACTCACCATATACTGGTAGGGACATATCAGTACAGTACAGTCTATTCAGCACTATGCTGCTGTTCATCTCCAATCTTGCCAAATTAAATTCATGGTTACATTTCTCATAGCACAAAAAAAAAAAGTGTTGTGTTTAACTAGGTTATCTGCAACACGGAGGTTCAGCTACCCGTCAGTAATCTCCATTGTTGTGTATTGCTGTGCCTCATCTGGTTGCTGTGGCAAACCAATTCACTGGTTGCCATAGTAATAGAATTAGACCATTAGAGTGTTAGCTGAACTAGTTTAGCTGGTTTTTAGTTCTTTCCTAATAAAGCCACCCATAATCTTGGGCTACTCATTGTGTGTCTGTTTCTAACATCTTCTTGGATATAAGACTTCAACATAACATCCAGCTTCCCACTGATGCTTAAACATAAGACATAAAATGTAAATCGAAGATTCTTGTAATAAATTACTTTGGGATTGTAATTAATTATGTTATGTAACTTTCTGCATACTGTCTGGAAATGGTTTCCAGTCATTTCTAACTGGGTGCTAATGTCCTAACCAGTGCCCCATTACAACTATTTTGGCATAACAAACAAAACTGATAATTCCTAGAATGGAACTTTTTTTTTTTTTTTTTTTTTTTTTTGCCAAAGATGACAAATCATTTTAAAGCACTTCTTCCATTTATAAAATGTTATATTAAAAAGTTAATCAAGAATTATGTACTGAGCATTAATTGATAACACGCTTGACATGCCTGTTTAAATTATACTTCAAGAAGCTGATTTTGAAACAGTTTCACAAATACATCTCTACATAATGTTCTAGGTAGAAATTATGGTTCTGTAGAATTTTACAGATAAAGTAACTCCTCCCTTACCTTTCTGTCACTAACTTGTCCATGGAATGATACATGATCCTAAACTAAAAGAAGGGGGGTGGGTTTAGAAAGAGGGTGGGACAATTATAGAAAATGTATAGGTTGTTGCATCACAGTGGTAACAACAGTGGGTTACTCGCCAGTAACCATCCTTCTTCGAGATGGGCTGCTCAGATCCATTCAGTAATAGGTGTCTCCGTGCCAGAGCACTGAATTGGTCAGAAAAAAATTTGTCCTAGCCTGTCAGGAGAGGGCAGGCGGCCTCCACCCATCGCACCACCCCGTGGCTATAAATACAGCTGCCTCCTGCCCCCTCCTCAGTTCATTAGAGTCACCAACTCCAGATGCGGGGATGGAGGGGAGGGACCTGAATGGATCCAAGTAGCCCATCTCGAAGAAGGACGGTTACTGGTGTGTAACCCACCATTCTTCAAGCACTGCCTGGATGCATTCAGTAGTAGGTGACTACTAGCCATGCTGATGGATGGCGGGTGGAGTTGGTTCTTCCACCTTCAGCACAGCAACATGCCCCATGTGGGAGAAGCCCAGCAACAAGATCCTAGCCGGAGTCAAGAGGCGAACAGGCTTTGACGTGGCCCAGAAGCATAAAGAACTGAGGGCCAACCCAGAACAGGGGCAGGACCGAACCCGCCGAGACATATGAACATAAGCAGGTTGGATCAAGGTCACCATAACAGGAATAAAGGATGCAATGTGAACATAGAGAGTTGCTTTAGATGCTCCTTATAGGCGGAAATATGAAGTATGACAGACTATAGTGTCTGGCCATGGGGCCTTGCAGCGTGGCCTCATGGGAGAATGCTAGATGCCAACAAGTGTGGATTTAGCCATAATAGCCATGTCCTGCACGAGAATGAAGAAAGGGTGGTGATTACTCCCTGGACTGATCACCCCAAGGCCTTTGCTGGAACCACAGAGTCATAAACTAATCTGGTTGGCTACGGGGTATGCAGGTAGCCGCAGGAGAATAACCTCATCCCTTGGCCTGGCCGCGACCAGATGTAGCGGAGGCTGGTTGATGTGAGTGAGGGTGAAGATACAGGAGTGTGGGGTGGGACCCTGAGAACGACTGAGAAGGGACTCGCAAAATGCTTCACAGCAGCATATAGAGGGCAAACTCAGCAGTGCGGAGGGCCTGTGGTATGCTAGCTATAAAACCAGGTAGTGCGTGAGCACACGTTTTCAGCCAAATCAGGTACCAAGGACCAGGTTCTCACAGGAGAGCGACTCCTGGACATAAGCGCCACAGAGAGGCAAGGTGGCCTGAGGTAGTGCTATTGAATTGGTCCTTGTAAGGACCGCGGTAGCATGAGAGCTCACGGGAAGGGCCTGCTTGGCCTATAATCTTGCAGGGTTTCGCTTTGCGAGGGCCCTCACGAGTGTGTGAGTAAGGGAGAAGAAGGATCGGGGATCGTGCCAACTATCGCTTGGCCACCCCAACATGAGCCAACAGGTTCACAGAGATGCCGTGTAAGGTCCTGGTCTCAAGAGCCTATAGTATTTCCAGGAGGGATAGCACTACCGCTCTGCCGCACCAGTGTGGGCGCCAAGGAAAGCTCCCAAATACATGGATATCCCAAAACATGGATGCCAGAAAAGGTTCATTTCCTACCAACTAGGAAGTGAATCCACCACAAAGTGGCAACTGCAGTATTACAAGGATACCCTGGGGTTAGAGGACCGGACAAAGTATTGTCCCCAGCCGAGAAGTCGGGATTCGATTTGAGGGAGTGTAATCCTTAAATTCCTGGATATTGCAGGAAGTGGGCTCTAGATTGTTTCCCTCTGTTCATCACAGAAATGAGTGGGCAGTGTATGCCAATGGTTCCTCAAGAATTGAGGAGGAACAGCAGTATTATTGGGCACCACCAAAGCAGGTGGTCGTGATCCCGCGGTAGGGTTGTAGGTCTGCAGCAGACGTAGCGGAGCGACCCGGGGAAACAAAAGGGCGGGGGGGGCACGCACCCTGCCAGGGTACATGACCGAGAGGCAGAAAAGGCAGCTACAAGTCATTTGGGAAGGATCCCCTCTGCCTAAATGTGGTCTCCTGCCCAGTTATGAAGGGCTGGTGATGCGGAGGAGGGCACTGATGAGGTAAGGCCCAATAGGGTATCCCATCGCTGTTCCCTTTACGTGTGGATGTGACTAGGTGTTGTCTCCTAGTTTCCCTTATCTGGAGGTTTGAGAGGGATACACTAGCCCCTGCTTCACGAGCGAAGGGCATAAGGAGAACCGACCACCACATTTGTGAGGTGGGCTTAGGACAAGGGGTCCTAGGGTAGGTGCCCTGGTAATCACTGAGATCACCCATGAGGTAAGGGTGTGTGGAGCCGTAGTTCCCATGAGGAAAGGAAAGAGTGGGGCTGGGGTGGACCATTCACCTTGGCCCTCGCTTGAAGGCGAAGATCCACCATGGCTAAGTGGGCCTGTCCCCCTTGACGAGTAGGAGGCAGTTCTCGTTGAATTTGGGTGTCGGGGTCACAAAGGCCTGGTATGCGTTAAGCTGACGGTATGCAAACGGAGGTATCCTCCTCCCCCTGACCCGGACCAAGAAGGCCTACCTGATGGAGGCATCAGGGTCACAGGTGCAGTCCTGTGTCCAAGTAAGCATCAAATATGCATGTCTTGGAGCCTCTGCAGCAGTGCTGGGGCTACCACGAGGTGCGCTTCTCATCGCAGGCAAGAGTGTTGGTGTGAAAGACGCAGGGTTGAAGGGATCTCCAGGAAAGGAGGGGAGGGCGAGGGGGACAGGGGGGTTCTTCCCTATGAGTGTTTGAAGTAACCGCTGCTTAGGGAGTATGGGGGTTGGACCACTTTACCTGGGTACCATCGGTGTCAGTAGGGGCATCTTTATGTTGGCGAGGCCATGCCGCCCAAGATCAGAGGGAGGAACACCCGTTTGGGGTTGGACACCTGCAGACGCAGTAGCAAATAGGAAAAAAAGGAGGGGTAAGGGTCATTCCCACTGAACCCCATTCCGCTTCGAGTGGAGAAGGGTGTGCCGACCGTCTACTGCGATGATGCCCTGAAGCCTTTATTCCCCTAAGTTCGAGAGTGGGGTGGCAGCGAGTTGGGCAGGTCCCTCCCTGCGGGAGAAGGGGGAAAGGTCCCAGCCTTTGCAGCGGATGATGGCGGTGGAAGGAAATTCCCCTGTGGTCCCACTATGGGAGATATGGGTGGGGATTTGGGGGGGGGATCTAAGTCAGAGGGGTGGGTCCGTGGGGAAGCAGGCCAAAGTATTTGGTCTCTCCCCGGGGATCTCGAATGGTGCCCACCACCGATAGGGTTTCAGGGGGAAACAAAGCGTCCCCTTCAAAGGGCAGGTCGACGACCTCCTGCTGCGCATTAGGGGGTGCTCTAGCCTCCCTAAGCCATGCCACCTGGTGGATGGTTACTGCCGAGGCCACAGTGTGAGCGGCTGTGTTCACCGCAAGGAGGAGATCTTGAGAGATTACATTGCCTTCCTCCAGAAAGGCATCATACTCCTCTCTGGCCTCAGGTGGAACCAAGTTTCTAAATTTTGCAAGTGACACCCACACATCCAGCAAATACCTGCTGGTTATGGCTTGATTGTTTGCCACTCACAGTTGGAAGGCCGACGAGGAGTAGACCTTACGGCCCAAAAGGTCCAGTTCCCTGGCTTCCCTAGAGGATGGGACGGGGTCACTGGGGGGCTCCCTGGGGCCCATCGCCATCTGCACCACATCCCTTGGGGGAACCAGGTGACCAACAAGAGAGGAAAAGTCTGACTCGGACACCCGATATTCAACGCTCGCCATGTCCGAGACCAGGGGAATGGAACTTAGGTTCTGCCACCGGGAGCATGCAAGGTCCCATATGCTCGGGTGGGGCAGACCTGTTAAGGGTTCCGTTGAGGCAAAGGCTGGCCCAACGAGGGTATCGGGGAGGAGGCTCAAGAGCTGTACCTCCATGCCTAAATGGGCCGTAGCCCAGTGCAGCAAATCAAAATGCGCTGATAGGTTTCCCGTGTAAGACCCCGGTGCCGGGGAGAGGGTGGTACCGGGAGCTTGCCATAGTGGGGAGGGAGTTTCTTGAGGGGACCATTCCTGCAGCCTGAAGCGGAAGGGCGACGGGGCCTATGTGCAGTGCTGAGGCTGCTTGGAGCCGCTGGAAGGTCCTTCCTCCGGGCTGGAAGTGGGGGAAGGGGACCAAGACTCCTGGGGTGGTACCGGTGATGACAGGGTGGTGCCAGCCCTCACTGGAGTGGAAGACGGGGGGCTGTGTGGTGATGGTGAATGCCCAGGGTGGATCCAGGCCTTCAATATGAAGGCCTGTTTGCCCCTTCTGGTTGGGAGTAGGGGAGGGGGTGTCGGGAGTAACAGGAGGGCTCGTGCAGCCTCCACTGCTTCTGGGGTGGACGGCACGAGGAACAACTCCTTGAGTCTCCGTGGCAAGTCCTAGCCTGGGGAGGGAGGACTGCCTGGGCAGGAGGACTCCTGCTCCTGTTGCACGGAGCTATGGCTAGCCTGCGGTGCCAAGGGTGAAATTGGCTGGTGCCGAGGTGAGCTTAGCACTGGCGAGGCCAGACTGTACCAAGCCATTGGCGCCGGAGATGATGGGGAGCGGCACCAGGGCGATCCCGGTACCAGCAGTACTGGACTACCCAAAGGCAACCTCGAGCGGTGCTGAGGTGCTGGGGCACTGGTTGGCACTAGGGTGCTGGAGTTGGGACCGAGGTTGGGCAGCGGTGGCGGCTACCGGTGATCGGTGCTGCATAGGCTCCTTTGCTGAGCTGGGTCTCGGTGCTGGGCAAGATCCTGAAGCCTCAGGTGAAGGGTGCCGGGCCTCCTCAGAGGCTAGGGCGTGGCACCACCGTTCCCTCTCCTTGGTGGTTCGGGGTTTGAAGGAGAGAAATATGGAACAGGCCAAGACCATGTGGTCTTTGCCCAGGCACCTAAGGCACTTCCCATGGGGGTCGTTCCGGGGGAAGGCCTTGCCGTACTTGGCACAGGGTTTGAACCCTGGCATGGTCGCGAGATGTTCCAGCCCAATGGTGGGGAACTCTTGTGGTGGAATTAGATCCATGAAGAGATGCTCCCAGCCAGGCTGTAAGCTTGTAGAGAGAAGGACAGGCTGCTTGCGATTTGCAGCGAGTGGACGTTCCAAATCTGACGCACAGGGTGGAAGAAATGAAACTGAGGAGGGGTCGGGAGGCGGCCATATATATAGCCATGGGGTGGCACGAGAGGTGGAGGCCACCTGCCATCTCCTGACAGGCTAGGACAAGTTTTTTTCCGACCAATCTGGTGCTCTGGCACAGAGACGCCTATTACTGAATGCATCCGAGCAGCGTTCAAAGAAGAACTGTCTTTTGTTCTTGGAAGATGACACAGTTTTGGTGATGATACCTTCTCCTATCTCTTGATCCTCCATCTCCTTATAAAAGGGAGTCACGCAGAAGCCAGGAGGGGTTGAGGTGAAATGGGGTTTAGGTCTAGGAAACGAGGGGAAATGGGCATGGGAGAAGGATCCAGTCTCCCTGTTGGTAAGCAGGGATTGTCATTGCAAATGTGTGAAAGCAGGGGACAATATCAACCAACAGCAGACAACAAAGTGGTTCCTAGAGTGAATCCCTTGCACAGAATCCTGGGATACTGCTTCTGAAGTGGTAGCACTGACACTGCTTAACAAAAGAGGCAGAGATGACGTGGCCATATGTGTGACACAGCATTACACTTGCGTCCAACACAGCATATGAGGCATTTGGTGCAGGTATCAGGAATGTGCACAATCATGTACGCAGTCAAGTTACCAAGTCTGTGCACTGGTATAAAAGTAACTTTACATGTAGTTGATTGTTCCTGTAGCTATTGTATAGCTCAGCAGAGTGTAAACGCACACTTTCTCTCTGTAGTGCCAGTGGCAGTACTGTTCCTACCATTTGGAACAGCCTTGCCGTTACTCAGAACAAAATGTAACTTTATGGCTCTTTTCAAGTCCCATCCCTTCTCCATGGTCTATGACTCCTAACGCTCTCTAAAGTAATTAAATCCTACTGTTTAGTTTTATAATTGACATCTTCAACTTTGCCCAGCTGTATCTACATTTGCTACACTTAGGGTAAGATACAAATGTAGGGATGGCCCAAGGCTTTTTGGTGCCCCAGGTGCCTGTAATTTTTGGTGCCTACCCCCTGGTGGTGGCCTGGGCTATACGGGCAAGATGACGGGCCCTCCTTCCCAATCCTCCTAGCCTCCCATAAATCTGGCCAAGGTGCACGGGCCATATGGCGGGCCAAGCAGAGGTCTACAGCGACCCTGGTCAAGCAGTGCCATGAGGTGAGCAAGGTGGTGGGTCTGGCCACATGGAGGGCCGGGCTAGCCCTGGCCAAGTGGTGGCCCCAGATGGTGGGCCTGGCCAGCCGAGGGTCAGGGGCTGAGCAGCAGCTCATGGGCTGGCTGAGAGGAGCTGCTAGGCAGGAGCGGCTGTGCGGGCCTGGTTGAGTGGCAGGCCAGCAGCTGGCTGAGAGGTGCAGGCTGAGTGGCAGGCCACTCAGGGTGAGGTGTGGACCAATCGAGGGTCCCCAGCTCCCCCCACCTCCCAGCCCCCTCCACTTACCTTTTTCAGGGGAGCACTCTTGGTGTCCCCTACTTTTTGGTGCCCTAGGTGATGGTCAAGGTCACCTCTGTGGTAGCTAGGTCACCTCTGTGGCACCTCTGTACAAATGACACAATCTGCAGGGTGCACAGAGCAATGGTTTTCAAACTCTTTTTCTTGGGACTCATTTGAAAAAAATTGTTTATGTCCACAATCGAACAATCATATCTTGGAGCAATGCTTTCCAATCTTTTGGGGGCAGCAGCAGGGGGTGCTATGACCCAGTGCCTGAGGTCTGTGACCCACTATTCAGTCCTGACCCTAATTCTGAACACCACTGGTATAATGTTTAATTTGCTACCAGGTGTGCTCTGATGTTTTTGTAAGAATATCATAAAAATTAATTTGGTTGTACTTAAAGTAAATAATTAGGTTCTTTGAAGTAAACTAGAGTGAAAATGTGTCTTTAATTCTGTAATCCAGCTCTGAAATGCATGTAACTTTTAATAATTGATGTAGTAAGTGAATGGTCAATGAGTCTCACAAACTTTGAGCTCTTTTTCCCAGATAAGCTCACTGCAACCAGCCCATAATTAAAAGCTTGTTTTAAAACAAATGGTGCTGTTGGCCAGACATAGTGCCACCACCAAAAAGCAGAGTGTAGCAGTTCAAACTTGGACTCTTAGGCTATGTTCACACAGGGAGGGCTTGATTCGAAACAAGCTATTTCAAAATAACTTGTTTCGAAATAACAAAACTGTGTCCTCAAAATAAGCAAAAAGTGAGAATCGAAATAGCATGTCCACACTGTGGGCATGCTATTTCGGTTCCGGGGCAGGGCACCACGGGAGGTGTGGCAACATGGCCCCCCTGCGGGCCATGTTGCCACTGAATCCCCTGCCTGGCTTTCACCTGCAGAGCCAGGCAGGGGAAAAAGCCCCAAAGAGCAGGGATCCCCCAGCTCTGGGCTGCAGCTGCTAGACCCCTGCCTGCTAGAGGTACCCCTAGCCCAGGCGGGCTGGTGGGAGCACCTGCAGCAGCTCCAGCGGGCCCCCGGGGGCTAGGGGCTTCCCCAGCTGGCAGGGGTCTAGCGCGGCTTTCCACGCCCTGGGGTTTTTCCCCAGCCCCGCAGCGGGAGAAGGGGGCTCCGGGCTCCCTGCTGCGGGGCAGGGGACAAGCCCCACGGTGGGAGAAGGGGGCTCCGGACTCCCTGCCGCGGGGCTGGGGACATGCCCTGCGGCAGGAGAAGGGGGCTCCGGACTCCCTGCCGCGGGGCTGGGGACAAGCCCCGCGGCTGGGGAGAAGGCGGCGCGGGGATCCTCCTCATCACCCTGGCCAGGGTGCTGAGGGCTCCCTGGCCAGGGTGCTGAGGGAGGAAGGTCCATAGTTATTTTGAAACAACAATTGTTTCGAAATAACATGTCCTCACAGGGTTGTTTTGAAACCACTGGTTTCGAAACAACCTTGTTTCGACATGAAATGAGGTTTAACCTATTTTGAAAGTATGGCTCCCATTTCGAAACAAGGGGTTTCCTTGTTTCGAAATGGCCGTACGTCATGTGGCCATGGCAGTTCTTATTTCGAAACAACCCCTGTTGTTTCGAAATAAGAACTGTGTGTGAACATACCCTTAAAGCCCAGGCACAATGTAAAACCAGTTCTAGAAAACTTTTCTTCAGATTCAAAACCCAAACAATTACATTTCTGGACCACTGGAACTGCTGCTGGGACTTTGGATGCCAACATGTGAAACTAAGAATATTCCAGGAAAATGTGAAGGATGAAGTTTCTGTCTGGCAGCCATATAATGAACTTCCATAGGATACTGCTGCAATTGATATACAAATTTTTAAATTCTTTGAAACGATCTCTATGGTGGACATCTGCTTGGCTCAAGCCAGCTGTCAAGAATGATGTTCAGTCACATAATCGGCAGTCTAGCAGCGATTCACTTGAGAAGGGTTTCATTTTACATCAACACTAGAACCAATTTCCCCTGAGCAGGAGTGTCATTTCAGAAGCTGGGGACAGGGACTTGGGAGGGTGGAACTGCTTTAATTGTACTTCCAGGAGCTATGTAGGCACCTAACAAATCTAGCTTTTTCTTGTTTTTTTCCCCCCCTCAGATAATAACTTGGAAATTACCTTATAAGGCAATTGTATCTAACGCCTATATAAAGATCGAGAAAATACACAAACACCAACTAAAGTCATATTTTAAGTTTATATGTAAGTTTAGAATCATCAGCATATAATACAGCAAGATATTTCTAATCTCACTCCTTGAGGCATCAGTTTTTGGGCCTTAATTCAGATAGAAACACAGCGTGATACTTTGCACATTATCTTTAATAGAGACAAAAAAATAAAGACAATCTCCTTCAAATCTGCTTACTTGCTCTAGTGGACACACTCTGTTTTCCTTCCATTATCTAGTCTATTTTACTAAATTGTTTCTCACTTCATTAAAAATATATTTACTTAATAATATATGTGATTAAGCTTATTTTCTCTCTTATTAAGAATGAGAATTTCTTTTTCTAATTATCTTGGTATTTATGTTTACCGATCACAGTCATGCATGTGACTCACTAACATTTGACTCCATCCTTACTATTGGTCTCAGACTTAGAACCCCATTTATTTTCATACAAATATTATTTTTCAGCTATATCAAAAAAATTTGAAAATAAGCAATCTTCATCTGTGCAGTGACTAAAGGCATGTATTTAGCAAATATTTTGGGGTTTCTTTTTTAAATTGGCACAGCTAGGATGAGTACAATCTAAATTTACATTCTAGAGGGATACTACTATTTGATTGTCCCACTTTAAATAACGAATGACAAAGTCCAATATGGTAATAAAGTAATAATGATAATTACTTCTGCCAGGACAGGTTAGACTAGTTAGAACTTACTACTCAAAATCAAATTTAAGCATAAGAGAGAAATAAAATTATGAAATGCACAGATCAGTCAAAAAACCCCGTAAAATAACACGATTGTAATCCAAAATGAACTTTCAAAGAATAAAATTATAATACCAAGTGTATAAAGGCATAGCACATTTTGACAGGGTGTACCAAGAAGTAACAACAGCAAAAAGAACACTATGGACAGAAGTGTGTGTGTCCCTGAATGAGTGCATGTTGGGGGGCGTGTATGAGAGTTTATGTATGTGAGAGAGAATGTGGTTTTGGGAGCATATGTGAAGGCAACTGTCTGTGGGAGAGAAAGGATGTGTGTTGGGGGAGTGTGTGTGGCAGACAGTGTGAAAGAGTGTTAATTGGGTGTAGTGTGTAAGAGACACTGTGTGCATGTGTATGTTCCCGAGTGTGTCATTGCACTGTCTCTTGAAGCTCAGCGCTCAGGAGCCTAAATGTTTATTCAGTACAGTAACAGCTGCAGCTCCCACTCCTGAGGCAGAGGCAGCAGTGCAGTTAGTCTCCCTGGCCTCCCACCCCAGCTCAGTGAGGAAAGAGTACATGGGAAGGGGGACACTCTGACATCAGCCCATGCCTGATTCTGCCCAGTAGATGGGAAGAGAGGCTCCTGCTCCTGAGCAGCTTCGCCAGCAGCTGCTCATTTCATGGGTTCAGGGCTAGTGCTGTGGTTGTAGACTGCAGTGGAGTAGTGCAGCAGAAGGTGCAGTATCTTTCTTCTAGATGCAAAGTTCACACAAATGGGGTACCAAACTTAGGAGGGTGAGGTGGTCAAGTGCCCTCTGCCCTCCCTAAATAACACCCCTATGCCTTTGGGTATCATTGTGAGTGCCAGGTTAACCAAACCCTTTTGGAAATATGATAGAATACTATGCCCCACCGATCCAGGCCATAGCCAAACCCCAGAGCTGGGTCTACTGTGAGGCCAGAGAGAGGAGTGGCTCAGAGTAAAAGTTGCTTAAGGGAGTGTTTGTGCAGCCTGTTAGTTGTAACACAGTATCAACCTTCAATAAAGAGCACTGCAACAAAGGAGAGTCATTAGGATTAACAATGAGGTATCAATTGTTGTTCAAACAACCTCTGTGCCTCCTTTCTGAGTCAGTATCTCTTTGGGCTTCTCTCATTCATATGAAAAGGACTGAGGTCACTGGCAAGCAACCTTTGTGTTATTTTATCAGTAGACCCAGTGAAGAGAAGAAAACACTTTGAACACCCCCGTATTCCACAGTCTCTGGGATATGGGGATTGCAGGTATTTTTGCAAATTAGGACTTGTCTCTTTTTTCAGTGAGTTGAAAACTCCCTTGCTTGCAACAAAAGTTATAACTTGTAAATTTTAATCAAAACTCCAGAGAATTTTTTTGACTGACAATTAAAAAGAGAAGAGAAAAGCAAACTGTTCTAGTAGGAGCCTGTGTTACAAAGCATGGCATTTTTTCTATAATTAGAAAGCCTAAATAACAGAATAAAATCCAACTCAGCGATGTATCTGCTGGAAGGAAAAGTTATAACAAGGTCCTAATCTGAAGAGGGGGAGTGGATAGCCCCATTGTGTTGCTGTCTTATGCACACTAACAGCAACAGGGGTCACCAGACCAAGCAGAGAGGGCTAGCACCCCTTCAGTCACAATATTGTGGACCATTGTGTGTTCATGGAAATTCATGCAGACTCAGGGAGCAGATGAAGTGCAGAGGTGAAAGTGGAACCCAGAGGGGCTGCTTCAGTTCCTGGGATTTGGCAGTGGAGAAGGGAGCAGGACCTGGAGGGACTTGGACAGGCTCAGCAGCAGACAGGATCTTCCAGGACATTACTTTCCAGCCTGGCATTGGCTCTCTTCTCCTTCCTCTGTCTCAGCACTTCCATCTCAATTCTCCACCCAGTCACCCTCACCCCCATTTGCAAGGAGCTCTCACATGCACACTCTAGGCTACTACATGCAATTTTAGAGACTTGACATACTTCCTGATTTGAGACAGGAGTATGGCATGTAGGATTACACTCTGCATGTTCCACGTAGAGGACCTCAAATTAGATATCTAGATTTCAGAGATGCAATAGAAGCCTCAAGAGAAAGGATGAAAGGGAGGGATTGCCATGAGCGATTGCCCCCCCCCAACTGCCTCCCCCCCAGCCACTGTCAGTGTTCAATTTTCTGGTGGCGGCCACTTTTTTTTCAATGGAAGGGCACCACATTGCAGAGGGGTCCAGAGATAGGTCGCAAGGAAAAAAGTTTGACAACCACTGGCTTAAGGGCAGCTGAGAAACCAGATCCTGCACTCCTGTTCCACCTCTCCTTACCCTGAGCCAGTGACTCTGGGCTGGCTGGGGGGCTGGGCTCTGCTCTCTCACCTTGCCTCTGGGCTGGCCCTTCCTGGGTTCTACTCCCTGGGGGGGGAGTGCTAAAGCAAAAGCTGGCTTGGGGTGCCACAGCGCCTTGCTTTCTTTCTATCCCCCAGCCAAATCTCCTACTTACACCTTCATTGCATCCCACCTTTACTACTGCAACATCTTGCTTTCTGATCCCCCAACATATACATTTACCTATCTGCCCCAATCCACATCAAGTTCAGCAATGGAACTCATCTTTTTTGCCCTTTAAGTTGATTTTGTAATGCCACTCTTCAGATCCCCCCATTGCCTCACTGTCTGCTATCACATCAAATCTGAGCCTGCTGGTACCATCATAACTCTGCTCTTCCCTGTGGACCCTCCCTTGTTAAGCCACTCATTGCCCGTATCACCATTCCCCTGCTAATGTTCCCAGCCTCATACTCTCATTTGTCTGCTTGTCACATTAAGTACTTCCATGCCTTCTTCCACATAATGCCTTGTGTATGGTATGACTTCCTCAAGCTCATCCACAATGTATCTTGGCCACTTTTAATTCCATCTTAACGAACTGCTTCTGCTTACTGTGAATCATATTGACCTATAAATTGTGTACCTGTTTCCTGTTGCCATTCTGCTTTGTGCCCTTGAACCTTGGCTCAGTGACCATCCTGAGTGTATGGAAAGTCTCTGGCACGTACACCATTTACAATAACTCGAAGGCACTGGTGTAGGCATTGATTCCAAGCACTTGGCCCAAAAGGTTCTGCCCCTTGTTGGCTCTCAGTAGAAACTCTAATACTCTCTAGTAAAGAAGGAATTAACAGAACTGGCTGGAAAAGAGCTAGTAAGTGCCCCTGTGTATATAATTGTAGTAGCTAGTGACAGGAAGAAAAGACCAGAAGACTTCCTAACAGCCCCCAAAAGGCAGTAGGAGGAAAGCTGAGAGCAATCTGAGCCCTGACAGGTTTGCTGCTGAGACCATTGACTTTTCCTGCATTGTTTGAAAGAAGTAGCCATGTTAATCTAGTCCAGGAAAACAAACAAGGAGTCTGCTGGCACTTTTAGGCTATGTCTACACCTAAAAGCTTAGTTTGGACTTTCTTAGTCTGAAATAAGTAGTTCAAAGTTAATTTGAACTAAATGCGATTTTTTAGTTCAAATGAACTTTTAGTTCGAACTAGCTGTGCTATTTTAGTTTGAACTAACTTTTTAAAGTTAAAAAAAGCGTTTAAACTAAAAAAGCACTTAGTGCAAACTAACAGCTAGTTTGAACTTATTTAGCACAACTACATCATGTTAGTTCAAACTAAATTTTGAAATAAGTTCAAACCAAGCAGTTAGTTCAAACCAACTGTTCAAACTTACTAGTTTGAACTAAGCTTTGCTTAGTTCAAACTAAAAATTTTTTTAGTTCAAACAAGGCAAAGCCTAGTGTACACAGGATTCAAATTTGTTTGAATTAAGGGTCCTCAATTCAAACAAATTTGCTAGTCTAGACATAGTCTGAAAGACTAACAAATTATGCAATAAATAAATTTGTTAGTCTTTAAAAGTGCCCCCAGACTCCTTGTTTGTTGTTCTGCATTGTTTGCCCTGTACAAGGAAAGTGACATTCAAAGCAGCAATGCATTCTGTCTTTGATAAGCATAGGAAAGAGAAAGTAACAAGTATTAGCATTCCTTGACTTTTAATATCATTCCAGTAATACTCCATGTATTCTGCTCTCTGACTCCCCCAAACCATTCAGGAAAGGGTAAAAAACAGTTGAAAGACTGACTTTCTCCCACATCCACACAGAGAAAGCAGTAGCAAATCCCCACACATCCTAACAGGAAAAAGTATGGAAGGTAGAGCCGTTTTCCCCCAGCAAAGACTGGAAAGTAATACTTTCTGTCACAGGACATATTGTCCCTTTAAGAGTAGGACTGGCCAGCACAGCCCTACTGCATCCGGGGCAAGCACAGCTTGATCTTGGTCAGAGTGACTCAGGAGAGGTTTGAAGGCTGCGAAATACCTAATAGCATCCAGCTGTACTGTCACTACACTGTGTGCAGCCAGTGTGAAGCACAGAAACTAATTCAGGTTACATGGCAGAGAGAGGAATGGTGGGTTACTCACCAGTATCCAGGGCCAGCTCTGAGGATCATGGCACCCCCCCCCACAGCAGAGCGACACTGGTGCAGATGAGTGATGTCATCAGGGGAACACCACAGCGCTGTCCCCTTTTGACACCCCTCAAAATGCCGGCGCCCCCCTTTTACGCAGGGGCTGCTTAACATGTAGCGCTGGCCCTGCCAGTATCCGTCTTTCTTCAAGATGCGTACTCAGATTCATTCAGTATTAGGTGTCTATGTGCCACAGCGCACGATTGGCCAGAAACTTTTTAGCCCTGGCCTGTCAGGAAGCGGCTGGCAGCCAATGCTCCGGGCCACCCTGTGGCTATATATACGGCCTCAGCCCGGCTCCTCCTCAGTCCCTATTAGAAGCTAACTCCGAGTAGCGGGGATGGTGGGAGGGTTCTGAATGAATCCGAGCAGCCCATCTTGAAGAAGGACGGTTACTGGTAAGTAATCCACCACTCTTCTTCAAGCGCTGCTCAGATACATTCAGTATTAGTTGACTGCTAGCCATACTGTGGGAGGTGGGCAGAGTTAGAACCTTATCCACCGTTAGCACAGCTATCCAAAAATGGCACAGCACCCAAAACTGGGTGAAGAACCAGTATGCCTCCAGATGAAATGCCTACAGACATGTCACCAAGTGCAAGATCTTTGAGAGAAGGTATGCATGAGAGTGCTGAGGGGTCATTTGCCACTCTGTCAGGAGACTAAAACTCCAAAAGGGGCTGTCCCCGCTCCATTACTGGCGGAATTTGCTATATCATAATAGCAAAAGAGCATCCTTGTCACCAACAAGACTGTCTAGTGTAAGAGGGTTGCCCTTCCCTAATGGAATCAACTCCTGAGAAAGGCAATCGTGGTCCAAAGCAACAGGTTCCTACACCCGCAGGCGATGAGCAAGGGTGGGATAATTGCTGCCCTTGCTGCCTTAACCCTAAAGGGAGATCAATCAGGTTAGACTGCTAACCGAGACCGGGAGTGGGGACCACATCTCCCCTTGACCAAATGTGGGTAGGCAACAGCCTTTCCCCACTGACATACTGGCAGGAGATGGCATGGCCAGGATTGATAAGGGCACCATAACTAAGATGTCCTGCCTCCATATGGAAGATAACGTAGGAAGAAAAATAACAAGGAAGGAGTAGCTAGAGACCCCTGCTCCTCCATCCGTTGACACACGGGAATGGAGGGCCTGGAGGGAGGGCCCAGGAATGAGGCCTAGATGCTTGGCAGGCCCACCTCTGGGGCCCAAAAGCATCAGAGATGCACCATTGAGGGGGTTATCATAAGGAGAGAAATCTCAGAGGGGCCCTTCTTTAGGGGTGACCCTTCAATGGGTTATAGTAGGGAAAAGGGCGGACTCTTAGGTAGACCCATCCTAGCATCAGGAGAGAAGCCAAATGGCAGAGGGCACAAGCGATGAATGACCGGGGAATGAAAACAGAAAAACTGGTGGGAAGTAGTGTTCCCTCTAATTTTTTATATGCTGTGTGTGCAAAAAATTTCTTTTGTGCAAATTTTTGGAACCAGCGTACAAATTTGTGCACACTCCAGTGAGTGTGGTCAAACTTGTGAGTGCAACAAAGTAAGTGTGCATGATGCAAATAATGTCTAAATTTTACTTTGATATGGTGATGGAAATGATTTTATAAATTACAAAACCTTATTTGAAACGTGCTACTTGAAATTGCCTTCTTAAAAGTAGCATAAAAATATTAGCACTCTTGAATTTTTTTGTGCATGCTCTATTTTGTTGTGTGTGCAGGTTTCACAACCTGTGTGCGCGTGCACACGCGCACAGCTTAGAGGGAACATAGGTGGGAAGGTGATGGAATTCCCATGTTAGGTGGTCCCCAACCATAGCGGTGGGGATATAACCTGAAACAGAGGTGGTGAGAAACGATTGTGGGCTGCTGGAAGGGGCTTATGCAAGCTCAAGGCTAGGTGCGCGTTTCTCTCCCTTGCTCGTGTAATCTATTGTCCCAATTCATGGAAATGTGTAGGGAGAGATGTGCTGAATCAAGGGAAGGGGTAGCCAGCAGTTTCTGTAGATGGGTCAGGTCCACCCCAAGGATCATGCCCCAAGCTCCAGAATTGGATTGTTTGGGCGGCACGTGATTCACATGATATTCTCACTTATCCTCTCATCGTCAATATGGAGGGGCAGTCAACCCTCGTATCATGGCTGATTGACTCATCTCTGGTGGTGGATTGTAGGTGTTGGGTCCTGGCTGCAAGAGGCCAACTGCGAGGGATCCTGCATAGTTCCTAATGAGAAGAGAAGATGACAACTTTGCCAAAGATGCAAGGCGGGTGGTATATAGTGCCTGCTCCATAAGGCAAGGGGTGTTATTGGTGAACCTCCCTGCGTCTTGCAAGGGGTAAGGTGTGGGCAGGTCCTGGGCGGAAGAAGGGAAGAGACAGAACCTGGGGGAGGGGGAGGAGAGCATAAGGCAACCCCTACTTAGGGGAAAAACAAGGGGGAGCCACTATGTCCTCTAAGGAACACGGAGGGCATAAGGGAACGTTATGAAAGCGTCACCCATAAGGTGCCAGGCTTTCCAGCCTACTGAGGGTTTTGCACATTCCCTTGGGAGCCAGAGTTCTGCAGGGAAACTAATCATGAGCTAAGGATCATGGGTCCTCACTCAGGAGTATGAATCCCAATGGGGGTTAAGAGTTCTATCCCCTACTATCTCCCTTCATTGCGATTCTAGGGAGGAGGGGGATGCCACAGAAAGATCAAGGCAGCTCCTAGACAGCTGTATGGGGTTTTTTTGTGGAAAGCATCCCTTGCCTGTTTGGAGGGATGCACCAGAGCAGACGGGGTTCCAGTAGAGGGCTAAACGTGAGGTTTGCCCATGGGCGGACGGACCAATGAGGTGTGGTGAATGTCCTTGGGGAGGAGGGGTGGGAACTGAAGAGGCAAAACCCCTATGGTGGAGCTCGAGGATGCCTCAAGTGAAAGGTCTAATACAAGTCTGAAGACCATGGCCCTGAGATTAAAAAGGGGACCGTCTGGGGAGGTGAGGAGGGAAAATGTAGAGGACAAGGGGGTATGAGCTCGCCCTCTTACCTGCCACCTAGGAGGCGGGGTACACCGTCCTGCAGTAATTTCCCCCAAGATCCATTGAAGGTCAACACGAATAAGAAGTGCTTTCAGAATCAGTGACATGGGAGCGTACCCTTCCCAATATGCCCGACTGGGGAAGAGGTTGGATGGGGTGGGGAGGGGCCTCTGTGTACAAGGATGGGGAGTAGGCATCTTCCCCTACGTGTCTCAGCAGGCTGTAGCCTGGGGTAAGCTCTGCAGAGCAGGTGTTGCAGTGGGGGGGGCATCATGTGTCCCCTTCTCATACCTCTGTTACCCCCGGATTTCCACCAAGGCTCCAAGGACACACGCGACCAGAACCAAGCGCATGTGAGGAGAGCTCTCCAGTTGCCAGGCCCTTACTTGACCTGAAGGGTTCGGTAAGGGAAGAGGGAGATGCATCATTACCGGGGAGGAGGCACCTGTGGAGTAAGCATACCCAGGGCTCTGAGGGCTGACCTAGGGTCACAGTTGCCGTGGATCAGGGAGTCAGTGGCCGGGGCAAAGAGAGACTGTCCTTCGAAAGGGAAGGTCTAATATGGACTACTGTAAGTCCTGGGAGAGGCTGCTCAGTGCATAACCACGGCTGTAGCAATGCCACAGATGGCCATGTCCGAGGCATCCTACACCACTTTAAGGGCATCGTGTGAGGCCAAGGCGCCTTCCTCGATGAAGGCATCCTAATCCTCCAAGTGTTCTTGTGAGAGGAAGCTGCTAAAACTCTTCATAGCATTACACAGATCTAGGCAATATCTGTTAAACAAGGCATGACTGTTAGCAATTCTCAACTGTAAGGCTGAAGTTGAGTAGGCCTTTTGAACCAGGAGGTCAAACCTCCTGGACGCCTGGGAGCCTGGGGGTGAATCAGGGCGGCTCGGGCCAGTGAGTCCCAGTGATGTCAAGGACACAAGCATGAAGAGGGATCATACTGGTGACCAGAAAGGATGCAAACCCCATGTCGAATAAGGGGTCTTGGTCCTCCTCGAGGGGTGTGACCCTGATCCCCAGGTAGGCAGTGACCCAGTGAAGGGAATTGAAGTGTGGTAGAGTCTTCTCTGTAAGATCCTGGCTCTGGGTTCATGACTCTAGCCAGGAGAAGGGACAACCTTGGTACTGGGGTGCCCTCTCCCAGGGCCGTGATACTGATTTGGAACTCCCCTTCTGAGGCCTCAGTGGGAGGTAACCAGCTTCAAGTGCAGTACTGGGAAAAATCCGGTGCTGGGGACCTTCCAGTAGGAGGCTGAGCCCGAGGCATGCAATCTTGGACCTCTTCATGGTGCCAAGGCAAGTGTGTCAACACCGTAGGACTGGAGCCCTCAGTTCCACAGTGACACGGGGCCAAGGAGTGAGCAGCTCCCCCCAGTTCTGGGTAAAGTGAAAAAAAAAGGCTTACCATTTGCTTCACTGGCCTGGCAGCGATTTCAGGAGCTGAAGAGCCCCCACCACTTCAAAGGCCTCCTGTGTGGACGGCACCGTGAGAGGCTCTGGGCCCTAACCCCTGGAAGGGAGAGCCAGAACAGCAGCAACACTTTGGTGCCGAAGTTGACACTGAGCATGCTTACCTATGCTGTGCTGGGGAACAGTGCCAAGAGGACCTTGGTGCCGACTGGCATGAGGTGCTGCCACCAACGCACAGCACTCAGATGCTCCAGCCCTTTTCTTCAGAGACGAGGTGCTGGGGATAAGGTCACACGGCACTGAGAAGATGCCGAGCCAAATGCTAATCGCAGCCCTTTATTCACAGTTGGAGAACGGCGCTGAGAGGGCTCCAGTGCCAATCTAGCACGCGGTGCCAAGTTAGAGGCCGATCGCAGCTTTTTATGCATAGCCGGAGAGTGGTGTTGAGAGGGTGCCGGTGCTGACTGAGCACACAGTGCCAAGTTAGAGGCCGATTGCGGCTTTAATACATAGCTGGAGAGTGGCACTGAGAGGGCTCTGTTGCCAACCAAGCATGCGGTACTGATTTAGAGGCTGATTGTGGCTTTTTATTCATAGCCAGAGAGTGGCACTGAAAGGGCTCCAGTGCCAGCCCAGCATGTGGTGCTGGTGAATCCTCAGGTGAGCTGGGCATACCCAGTGTTGGCTGCAGGGCTCGTTCTTGGGTAATGTTATACAGCCTTTGTGGAGCATAATCCATCCAGTGAGCACTGACGATGTCCGCAAACAAGGCTCGTAAAACAGAGTGGACAGACAGGTATTTGCATAAACACAAGAAGTGGGCTGTTCCATAATGGTTGAGAAGGGTGGAAAAAAGGAACTGAAGAGGAGCAGGGCTCCGGCCATATATATAGCCACAGGGTGGCCAGGGAGCGTTGGCTGCCAGCCCTGTCTCGTCAGGCTAGGGCTAAAAAGTTTCCGGCCAATTGTGCACTGTGGCATATAGACACCAAATACTGAATGTATCCAAGCAGCGCTCGAAGAAGAAGAAATGTTAAGAAATGTCTGAGTTTGCTATAGGTTTTAAATTCCATACTGAAACGAGGAAGGGGCCCCACCATCTGCAATCTGTTACACTGGTAAAATATTGAAGCACACCCCATGCAAAGATTTAAGCTATCATTCTTTCCTCTGTTCTTTCAGTTTGCCTGGTATTTTTCCCACCCAGTTTTAATTCCTAATTAAATCATTACCTACTGCTTCTAAATTCCTTGACAAGACCACCTTAATCTTCTGTTATGGAAGCAGTGTTTCCCACCTACACTGGTAAGAGGTAGGAAGTAGCTCTTAGAACTGGTTTTTATATTTTTCTTCCTTCCATCTGTACCTCTTCTGTTCTATTTTTATATCTCTCCACTTCCATTTTTGCCTGTTGGCCCGGATTTGGAACTGAAGTGAATTTTGCTGTTGCCTTCACAAGGAACAGTACTTTTAAGTTGCTTTTCTTAATCTTCTCTGTTATCTGTGTAATTTCTTTCCTCACTCAGTTTTGTATTCTTGGTTCTGTTGTGCTTTCCCCCAGTAGATGATAGAGCATGGTGTACAATAATTAATGGTAAACCTTCATCTTCTCAAACATCCCTTTATTGCAAATTGTAACTACCGTAGATTACCTTCGGTTATGTCTACACTGAGCAGTTCAATTCGAATTACTGAATTCGAATTGACCAATTCGAATCTAATTCGAATTCAGTCAATTCGAATTGACATGGCTACACTAGAAAATTCAATTCGAATTGGCAGGTCCATGAACAGGACTTGCTGGTTCGAATAGGGGGCACTATTGTATAGGGAAAAATCAAGCTGTGGCTAATTCAAACTAACAGTGAATTTGAATGGACACGGCCACACTATGTCAATTTGAATTACGCAGTTTGAATTGACCCTGACTTCAATGGAAAAGCAGGTTTGACCAATCTGAACTCTGCTTTCCTCAATTCGAACTGAGGAGTGCCTCAGTTCGAATTGAGGAAAGTGGGCATGTCCACGCACTTATTTGAATTTGAATTGATGACAATCAATTTGAATTCACATGTAAGTTTAGACATAGCCAAAGTGTTTCAAAACAATATTCCTTAGAAAGAAACAATATAAAAAAATAGCCCTGCATGGTAAGTATGGGTATGTCCCACAGCAGTGTGGTGAGGCTTAAATTACATTGAAATTCTTGGAAGTATATAAATAGCAAACATAATGTACAGTTAGTATTGCTGGCCAACAGAAATTATTGCCACATTTATAAAAGAGACAACTGCAACTGAATAGAGCTACCACGCTTGTTTTGGCATTACTTGCCTTTGTTTGCAGGACAGAGACCTTAGTTTATGATCATTTTGCCCTCTAGTGGCTAGTCTAAAAAAGACAAAGAAATATAAAACCCTATGCACAAAATTTTTGTCTCTCATGGTAGAGGATTGAAGTTTGAAGTAGAAAATCCTTATTTCTACTCTCCACAGTATTTATATATGACTTAAACCTTACTTAACTTGGATACACGTGTAGCCATAGCTTAGACCCCATGCAAAAAAAAATAAACAGAATAAAATGATTAATACTGTAACTTCCTAAGAGTGGAGATATAACTTTTCAATTGTATAAGTAATTCAGAAATATTATATGAAGTGGTATTGTAGCTGTGTTGGTCCTGGGATATTAGAGATTCAAGGTGGCTGAGGTAAAATCTTTTATTGGACCCATAGTTTGTTGGTGAGTTGGTAAGTTTGAAAGTATGTCTTTCACCAGCTGAAGCTGATCCAATAAAAGATATTACCTCAACATCCACTTGATCTCTTTCATAGTAATGTTAGTAATATATAGCAAAAAAATACTATGTAACAATTTCTTGTAAATAAAGATAATAAAAGATATTGGTTACTAAGTAAAAACAATACTAAATGATTAATTTAAAAATATTGAGCAATTTCGTTTTTAGGCTCTGATTTGACACACACATTTAAGCATATGATTAATGTGTATTTGTGTAGTAATTTTAAGAGAATAACTGAGTTTCTTTTTTCATTTCTGTGGCTATATTGGGAAAAATAGTTAGCTTCTAACTAAACCTGATTTTTTTTAAAGAAAAGAAAAACTGAAAAAAATTCATTTGGATCAAAAGGAATATTTTACATGTCAATTTTTAATTTAAATTTCATTTCAACATTTCTTTTCAATTTTTTTTCAGTTGAAATTATTTGCTGAATTTGACCCAACTTCATGAATAGTTTTTGGTGCCTCCAGAAATGCATTTTTCTGAAAAACTTCTTGTTTAGTTTGCAGATCTTTTGCACATTATGTAGTAAATAGCCCTATTGACTGCAACTGGATGATTCACATAAGTAAAGAAAAGCACCTTTAGGTTGTAGTATGGTTGCCCTTTTGCTGAGTACAGGCAGATTGAGGCCTTGCAGGTCAGGTTTTCTTTGGTGAAGAAAAAATTGGTGATGCAGAGCAAAGATCTCCTATAATACAATTGTCTTCTTTACAAATATATCCATGAAACAGAAGTATATAAACATATAAGTATAGAAATCTCATAAATATGTCCCTAAAACATTCCCCAAACACAATTCCTTCTTGCAGAAACTTCCAGTCTCCATGATGATTCTTTCTTGATCCTTGTTTCTTCCGGGCCCCTAAAAATGAGGATCAAAAGGTGAGATGTTAACAAATGTTGCCATAAAATGTGCTAACATCCCACCATTAACTCCCAGTCTATATGAAGCCTTGGACTTTCCTCCTTTATCTCATCCTACTCTTCTAGGTTGGGCTCCTGAGTTTTTCATCTTAGTAACTTCCTATGCAAAACTATTTATCTATAAGCATGTGTTCTGGATCATTAGCGTGGGAGTTTAGTCTTGTTTTGTGCAGCTGCTCTGCAACACAAATGAACTGTAGGGCTTGTCTACATAGTGCTTTAAATCACACCAGAGGAGTATAAATTCTAGTATGCACTAACATTTTGTGTACTAAGTCATCTGTGTGGACTTTGCTCGTGTGCAATAAAAACAGGATATTAACGTACTCTAGAGAATTTCCAGTGTGCACCTGCAGGTCCATACGGATCAGTTCTTGTGCTATGTGTTCATGAAGACTAACGTTTATATCCCTTTGGTGTGGACTAATGCACTATGTAGGTGTAAGACAGGCTTAGAAGCTGTGCCTAACAGCTTTGGGGGTGGGGGGAGCAACTAACCTGCATGGGTTTAGTATTTGCATGAGCACAAGGAATAGATTAGCATAATCAAACTCAGGGTGCAGGGCAATATGGGTAATGGTATTTGGGGTTAATCTGTTCACAAATCTGTCAATATCTGTAATTCTACTGAAGGGAACTGTGAAATACTTCTTTGGTGAAATGCTACTCTCTGATTGTTCCAAATCTGTTTGGATTAGTTAAAGGGTAAAAGCTACCCTTAGCTCAAAAAAGATTGGTAAGAGAGGCCATTGCCTGTTTCAGACTGGAAAATTAAGACAAGAAAGAGGTTTGTATAGCTTAGTCTGGATCTATGGGTGAGATATTTTGCCTTACCCATGAGTCCTACTGTGAAATTGTAGATCTGAGTGGGTTTCTTTTGAGCCTTTTTGTGTTCTTTTAATGAAAACAGCTGTTTGCTGTTATTTGAGGTTTAAAAACTGAAATCACTAGAGGAAGGACCTCCCCCCCAGCTGAAATCAGTGAAGTGAGCAGCAGATGAAGTGGCCAGTAGGTGGACCCAGTGGATGGTGAAATCTGCAACCTGGGTGGTATGAGTGACTGAAGGGCAGAGCCAGGTGACAGTGAGAGTGGCCAATGTTGAGCTGGGTGGTGCAAGTGACCAGTGGGTGGAGCCAGTGGATAGTGGGTGGAGCCAGTGGACGGTGAGAGTGGCTAATGGCAAGCTGGGTGGTGTGAGTGACCAGTGGGTGGAGCTGGTGGACAGTGGGCAGAGCCAAGGCATGGTGCTAGTGGATGGAGTGAGTGTCCAGTGGTTGGTGCTGGCGGACAGCTGGTGTGAAAAACACTCGCTATATACTCTGGGGTTGGTTGGGAGCCTAGTTAGCACTGATTCTCCAGATCAGTGCCGATTTTGCTAGTGAGTTTACATTTGCTATTGTGATATGTGGGATCATGTTGGGAGCCTGACTAGCACTGATTCCCCAGATCAGTGTGGGTTTTGCCATTAAGTCTTGTATGTTCTGTTATACCGTGTGGGTTGTTGGGAACCTTGCTCTGCACTGATTTTGCTAGATCAATGCTGATTTCTGTTATTTGGCCTTTTTACATTGTTTTATTACTATTAAAAGTTCTGTACACTATGCTCATCTAGTGCTTGCGAGTGGGGAAGCCTTACCCCTTTGGGGTGCCCAGGGAATAGTGTATGATTTTCCAGAAATCTTGGTGGGGGCTCGAGCTAGTTAGTGGTGTTACATTATTTGGAAACCCCTAGATATAAAACATGGCCCTTGTTCTGCCAGCTCACCCTGGCAGAAGTATTACATAGGCAAACCCTTAAAATAGATTTAACAGTCCACTTAGACAAAGGAGAGTAATTCAATCCACACAATTGCCTTAACAAGTGTCTGGGTGCAGTTACTGAACTGCATTTCCTTTAACTCTTGCCATGGAGAGTTTTAGTTGGGCTGTTTATATACTGATGACTCATAATATGCATGGCATTAGTACCTGTTGCCATAACATGAACTGTTAAAAAGTAATTAGCTTGCAGACTAGTCAAATCATTTACCACACCTAAGAAGTTAATCTGCTTACTGAAAATTTCCTTTAATGGAAAATAGGATCTATCAGCATAATTTGCTGTATATTGCAAAATGTCATCAAATAATCAGTCACCAAATCTTACAAATGCTGTAACACATAACTATTCTTGCTACATAGTCATCTGTTAAGATTAATGGATGTGACAGATGTGTAATACTTCATAAAACCTTACATTTCTCATTACTCTTGGCAATGACTCAAGTAAAAAGACTTCCATACATTACAAAGCTTACCTTTGTCGTATGCTTTTCAATTATAGGCAGTACATTCAGGTAGGGATGCCTGAATTTAAGATTGCCCGACACTTTGCAATATTAGATCCTGTTTTGGTGGTTTATAACTTTGCCAAACTTACTAGGTTTGGGCTGAAATTCTCCATGCATGGTGTCTTCTTGAGCTGTACTCTTTTGGAACATTTCAGCTAAAATGATTCTTTTGTTTCTGAGAATGATGTTAGTGGAAAATGTTATTTTGCCACATTAGGAAAACTCTTAAATCATTTTTGAGCTCTAACATCTCTGTGCTTTGAGTAGAGATTTAAAATTTGGTGGGGGAAGCCCAGGGTTTCATGCTGGTGCTAGGATGCCTTTCACAATCCCTGTGAAAATTTCCCCAAATGCTACTTATGAATAATTTCCAAAGGACCACCTCTGGCTGGTGGAGAGCACCGAGTTGGATCTCTGAGGTTGGCAGGAATGGCAGAGGGAGGAGGAGACCACTCATTGCAGGGTTGAGCAGGCCCAGCTCAACAGCCTTCTTGACCTTATGGAGCACCAGACCTGCGCCCTGTAGCACATAGCCTGGGGCTGGGGAACTTGGTGGGCCGAGGATCCTCCTGCCCAGGACCCC
>ML682060.1:32845413-32956581 GCA_007922195.1 Podocnemis expansa
TCATTCACTGTGCAGTGCATCATTTTATTGTGTTGGGGATGGGGGGAGACAGGTGAGAGGGAGTGGGGGGGCAGGAATGGGTGGATGGGAGTGGCGACAGTGCCTAGGTGGCTCAGCCCCAGGATGGCCCCCGTAGTGGCCCTGCTGATCCTGAACTGGTGGGCAATGGAGCGCAGGGCAGGTCGGAGACAGCTGTCGGTGCATTGCAGAATCGGAGTAGGCCTGGTGACCAGCTCCAGGCAAGTGCTCTTCCTCACGTGTATGTTCGCTGGCCGCGGGTCATTGTTCCAGGTGGTGAGGACTATCTTGTCCCACCAATCAGTGCTGGTTTCACGTGCCTAGATGCACTGGTACTCAGAGGGCACCCTGCTCACGCCAGCGCCCAGGTTCAGCAGGGGTGTTAGTTAGCCTGCTGCAGCCTGCTCCTGTGCTGGCAGTTGCCCTGCAGTGCCCGGTCCAGAGCTGGAGGAGTCTGGCCAGTGCATGGAGGTGTGGAGTGCTGCGCTGGCACATTGCTGGGGCACGTCAGGGTCCCTGACATCCTTGGGCTCCATCTTGCCAGGCACAGTATGGAGGGTGGCGTGGTCACTTCCTTCCTGTAGTGAAGGAGTGGCTGTGGGAGAGAGGCACTTCAGTGGTGCACTGTGGCCCAGGTACCCACAATGCACTGCTCCTAGGGTAACCTAGCAACTGCCAATGTGGATGTGGGCAGTCTTCTGGCATGTTGAATGTGGACTCTCTAAGCTGACTTAACAAGGTCTACTTTAAGTAGATCTTGTTAAGTCAATGTAACTGAGCCCTCTAGTGTAGACATAGCCAAAGAGTCTGGCGGAACTTTTAAAGACTAACAAATGTATTTATCACAAGAGCTTTCATGGGAAGAAATCCCACTTTGCCAGATTCCATCTGTACTGGGTGCTCCTTCCCCTCACACCCCTGTGTTCTGACTAGACTGCACCCGCCCATCCCGCTAGAGAGGTTGATCATGCTCCAACTTAATGCTGCAGGGGCTGAGCAGCACTTTCCCTTCAGTTACTCGCTCCTCCCCCAGCTTGTCAGAGGGCACTAGAGATATGTCTACCCTGCACGCTCATTATGGCGGGGTGTAGAGTACATACTCGGCACGTGCCTCTAGTAGTGGTATAAATAACAGTGTAGTCTGTGAGGCACTGCTTCTTAGACGAGTAGAGTAAGTGTAAGGCAGGTCTAGAGTCCCAGGACTTCATGTGCTGTCCAGCTGAAAAGGGGAGAATCAGCTCTGCATGGGCTCTGTATTAGCATGAGCACAAAGAGCACAATTAGTTATTAGCATAGTCTCACTGGTGGGTGCAGGGCAGGATGTTTAATGGTATTTAGGTTGATTTGGTCACAAATCTGTAAATACCTGTAATTTTACTGAAAGATGCATGAAATACTGTCTTCTGTAATATGCTATTCGTTTGATTGTTCAAACTCTGTTTAAGGTTGTTAAAGGGTGAAAAGCCACCATTAGCAACAAGGAACTTGAAAGAGGGATAAACCCTCTGTTTTTAGCCTGGTAAAAGCAGAAAGGGGTGGGAGTTAGCATTAGCTCAGGCTAGAGCTATGTCTGAGGCACTACTTCAACACTGCCCCACTGTCAAAGGACATAGCAATGGTCTAACTTCTTGTACAACCTTTTTTTGTTATTTTGATTAGTGGAGCTGTTTGCAGTATTCTGAATTTAAGAGCTGAAATCATGAGGGCTGTGATTCCCTAAGAGTTGAAATCCCTGACAGAGGAGACTTTTCCTTTCTCTGAGCTGAAATCACTGATGAGTGGACAACTGGAGTGACCAGTGGGTGGTGCTGGCAGAGAGCAGGCAGAGCCAATGGACAGTGTGAATGACTAGCGGGTGATGCTGGTGGACATCTGGCATGAGGGACATTCCCTACATACCCTGGGGTTTTGTTGGGAATCCTGTTCTGCACTGATTCTTCAGATCAGCGCTGGTTTTGCTATCAAGTTCATATGTTCTGTTATGCTGTGTGGGGTTTTGGTGAGAATCTTGTTCTACACTGATTCCCCAAACTGCGGGCTAAGTTTGCTATTGTGTCTTTACATACTTTTCTATTACTATTAAAGCTCTGTGTATTGCACTCAGACTTGTGCTTGCAAGAGGGGGGGCATTACATCTTTGGGGTGCCCAGGGAATAATGCATAATTTCCCAGAAAACTGGGTGGGGGCTCGAGCCAGTTTGTGCTGCACCATTATTTGGAAACCCCTAGATATAGAACCCGGCCCTTGTTCTGCCATCTCGCCCTGTCAGAAGGGTTATGTAAGGACATACCTAAACTCTAAGTACGTACCTAGCAATATACCGTATTCACCAAAGCAAAGCCTCTCCTTTTTACACTGCTATTTGTAGCAGAGTAGTGTTCTGCTGCCTCCCCTCTTTCCTCGACTCAGGGAATGGATCCAGCAGTGGGGAAAGATTCTGGCAGTGGGAAGGCAATGGGGAAAGGCACCAGTAGCTCCCTGCTGCTCAGCTTTTCCCTTTCACTGCTAGAGCCTTTCACAGACATGTAAGCAGACACCAGAGTATGGACGTAGCCTGCTTTTCACTGCATCCTACAGATACGTACGTGCCATCACAAAAGGCATGCAGTGTATCTGCAGCCTGCGGTGCCACAGAGAGCGGGGAGACTGCTTCTCCTGTGATCTCAGTGCTGCTGGTGCTGGGGCCCATAGCATTGAGAAGGAGGGAGGAGCCTGCTTCAGCTTCACATCGAGAGAGGCCGGGCGGGGGGGGGGGGGGGAGTAATTGGGGTAGAGGAGCTGTGGCAAGGATTAGGAACAGCCAGGAATCAATAAGAGGAATGGGGCAAGAGGACAGACAGGCAAAAGATGGAGGGTGGAGGAGAAATAGATATAAAAAAGGAGGAAGGCAGAAGTGAGAGGACAACGGGTAGGAGCTGAGGAGTGGTCAAGAGGAGATGGGCAGACTTGTAGGCTATGTCCGCACACAGGGAGTTAAACCAATTTAAGTTAAATCAATATAACAACCATTAAATAGATTTAACTTAAACAGGTCCCCTCAAAAAAAAAAACCAAACCAAATCGAACTAGCATGTCCAGGGCAGGACTTGCTATTTCGATTCAGGAGAGGGGCACTCTGGGAGGTGTGGCAATATGGCCCCTTGGCAGGGCCATTTTGCCACCCAATTCCCTGCCTGGGTCTCCCCGGGAGAGCCAGTGGCAGGGGAAAAGAAGCCCCCACTGACTGCAGGCTCCCAGAGCCCAGTGCGTGAAAAGACAACCCTCCAGACTAGGGGGAGATGCAGGGGCGGTTTTTGGGGTAAGCAAAGCAGGCAGTTGCCTAGGGTCCCCAAGCTGTAAGAGGGCCCCATAGCAGCCACCTGCTTCACGTACCCCTGCGCTGGCAGGGCAGTGGGGACGCAGAGGGCGGCAGACCACCAGGACCAGAAGCTTTGCTGCCTGCCTGCCAGACCAGCCTCTTTCCAGTGGGGTGGAGAAGTGCTCCCTACCTACTCCCAGCCAGCCGTGTGTACCCCGGGGGAGGAAGGAGAGCCATTAGCACGGCTCTGCAGCTTGCCGGGAGAAGGGCCCCCTGGAGCGGTGAGCTCCGAAGAGTCCCAGCCACTTCCAGGCCTGTGGTGGCCCGGGGTGACGTAGCCAAACTCCTTGGAGTGGGCCATTCCCAGCAAGCTGCAGCGCTGTTCCGGCCGCTCTCCTCCCTACCCCTGGGGAGGCACAGCTGGCTGGGAGCAGGCGGGGGGCGCTGCTCCACCCCTGCTGGAGAGCGGCTGGTCTGGCAGGCAGCCAGCAAAGCTTTTGGACCTGGTGGGTCACGGCCCCCTGCTTCTCCCCTCCCGTGGGAGTTGGGACGGTGGGAAGGGGGGCTATTTGGGCAGCAGTAGGGCCCAGAGCCCCGGTGAGGTGGCATTGGGGGCCCATAGGGGGGCCCATAAATGGCCGTCACCTAGTGCCCACAATTGCCTAAGGTCATGTCTGGGGAGCTGGGACCTCGTGCGCTTGGCTTCATCGCACCTGACCGGGAGGTGGGGACAGGGAGACCCATGTGGTCAGCTTCCCTCCACAGCTGCCAGGCATGTGGGGGGCCAGGGAGTCCCACGCACCCGACATTCCCCGCGATGCTGGGCACACAGGACTCCCTGCCCCTGCCGCCCAGCAACTGCTGGGAAGCTGGCACGTGGGGCTCCCTGCCCCTGCGTGCCTGGCAGCTGTCGGGGGGGGAGCCGGGCACACTGGGCTCTCTTTCCCCGCGCCCCACTAGTGCAGGAAGAGTCAGTCGTGGAGTGTCCCCCACCACCAGCCCAGCCAGCTGGAGGGGGGTTGGGCCCCCCGTGTCCCCCCACGGCCCCCTCCCTCCCTGGCCAGGGTTCTGGGGGGGGTGCTTCTTTGGGAAGAAGGTCAAACTGTTTTATCGATAAGTGGGTCATATCCATATAACATAGCCACACTGGGTTATTTTGAAACAACAGTTTCAAGATAATCCTCATTTTGATATAATACTAGGTTTTATTATATCAAAATGATTTTCCTTATTTCCAAATAAGGGAACTCCTTATTTCAAAAGAAGGAAATGTTGTGTGGACATGCCATCTTTGAAATTGAAATAAGCAGTGTTATTTCAATCTAAAACTTGTGTGTGGACATACCTGTAGAGTCAAGAGAAAAACCTGAGATGGGGCAGGGAACTGGGGACAGAGGAGAGAAGACCAAAAACAGACAGGGATAATCTGTTGCCAGGGAGGGGGCAGAAGGGTCTGTACACTGTAGATCATACTTCTTTCAGAACCTGGGTTTGAACACTCCTGAATCTCAGCATTCCTTTGCTGACAGCAAATAGCTGTGAAATCTATTGGCAAAGCATTTCATCTGCCACTAGTGGTTGGTCTACAGTGAGAATAGCAATTTCCAAAGGGATAGCCATGTTAGTCTAGTCCAGCAAAAAAAACAACGACAAAAAAAAAAGAGTCAAGACTAACAGATTTATTTTTTGCATGAGCTTTCGTGGGAGAAAAATCCCACTTCGTCAGATGCTTTGAAGATGGGTGAACTTACAGTTGCAATATCACAATTTGCTTCAGAAGACTTGTTTGCAGTTTAAAGTAACTGGTTGTAATGCTTAAGAAAATATGGAGGGCTAAAGCATCCCATTCTGAAGAGATATCTGGAAGTGTGGTCCTGAAAAGATACCATGAAGTCAATTTCTCTGTCCTTCCAAAGAATGAGCCCCACAGTTATGAAATGTTAGTCTAAGTGTAGACATACCCTAAGTATTGCACTTTTTGATTTAACAAATTTCATTGTGGAATACAATGCTTCACAGCAGTAAGTTGTGCCAAAAATTGAAAGTGATCTACATTCAGTTTTAAACTTTTCTCATTTGTGTTTTTGTTTCTTAGTATTCCACGTCACGTTTAGGACCTGTAAAACATTATTTTATTTTAACAATGAGTAAACTGCATTAGGGCTCATGAGAAAATCTAAACATGCCATGGCTTCCCTGACCATGCTGCGCTTCTCCCCTGCCCCCATTGCTGCTGCCCTGCCATCTCTTACCATGCTGTTGCTTCTCTGCTCTCCCTGACCATGCCGCACTTCTGCCCCTCCCGTCCATGACAATGCTGCGGCTTCCCTGCTGGCTCCAACCTTGCCGTGCTATCCCCATGCATCTGACCATGCTGTGGCTTCTTTGCCATCCCCAACCATGCTGCCCTTCCCTGTTGGTTCTGACCAGGGGTTAAAGTATAATTTGGTGGGCCCCAGAACCCTCCCACATGGGTGGGTCCCCTCTTTGGCATAGGTGAGCCTCCTAATGCTCATCCCCAGAACCCATCCCCAAACACAGACACACACACACAGCCATCCCCCCACACAGCCACCCCTGACACACCCACACACCCACACACCCACCCACACACACACAGCGCCACCCCTAGACAGACAGACACACACACACACAACCCCCAGGAACCCCCTCCCCCCAAAGCCCTTATCTGGGCTGTTTGCAGGCTAGCTGACCGGCCACAAGCTGCTCCGCCCTGTAGGGGGAGATTCACAAACTACCAGCCTGCTGCAGCTCTCTGCTAGCTGGGCTTAAAGTGGAGCAGGGTTTAAGGTGGAGCCACAGGAATGCTGCGTTCTGGCTGCCATAGCTATTTTTAGTGGGGCCCCAGAACGCAGCGTTCCTGTGCCTTTCTCTATTTTTAGGGGCCCAGAACACTGCCAGCTTAAAAATAGGGGGCCCTGGAACTGCATTTGGGTGCGTTCCCCCTTACTTCAGCCCTGGCTCCAATGACACTGCTGCTTCCCTGCTGGCTCTGACCTTGCTGTGCTTGCCCCACAGCCCCAACCATGCCATGGCTTCCCTGCCAGCCCAAACATGCTGCTCTTCCCTGCAGTCTCCAACCTTGCTGTGCTACTCAGCTGGCCCTGACCATGCTGCTGCTTCCCTGCTAGCTCTTACCATGCTGCTGCTTCTCTGCTGTCCCCAACCATTGCACACTTCTCCCCCTGTCCCACACCATGCTGCCCTTCCCTGCCGTGCCCTTCTGCGAGCCTCACATTTTCATTGAAGAGGCACATGCAGCTCGTGAGCCACAGTTTGCCCATGCCTGGTTTAAATGTTCTATTTTAGGATGTTTAAACAAATTCTTAATTAACAGAATTTTTATATCCCTACCTTGCACAGGTACTTAAGATTTGTGGAGAAGGGAACCTAGAGATGGGTGGAGCCATAAGACAGCCACCTGGAGAGCTGACCCATCCACACTATGCTGCTGGTCTGCTGTTCCCCCAGAGCTGTGCAGTCACTCATGTATTTTCATCTAAGAGATCAGTTTTAAAGTGAGTGTCTTTGTTAAACCTGTGTGGACATGCTTACAGCTATTTGGGGTTTAGTTTAAACAATTTCTGTCTATGAAATACAGAATGTGCTAAGAAGTGACTTTGCCTAACTGGTAAGGTCAGATAAATAAATGATAGGCCAGGTGTGACTACTGTAACTCCACTGACCTCTCCCAATCCAAGCCTGTATATGGCCTAACGAGTAGTTTATGGGCAAACTTAGAGATAGCAAATACTATGACAACTTCTAATTAAATTGCATGTAACTTAGTTACAGTACATAAAATCAACACTAAGCAACTGAGTTTTTAAAACTTAGTTGCAGAATGGACACATTCTTTTACTGCTTCTAAAATCAGACTACTATCTTTGTTCTAGCCCCAAATAACCTCACTGGAGTATAATTTACAAGCACTAATTAAGAACTCAGTGCTGGCAGGACTTGGAGATGTCTCAAGGAAGTGTGAGTACTTATTGTTCAGATAAGTCAGTAGCCCTCAGAGGAGCGCTACATTCTAAGAAGGCCAAAGCACCTAATAAAACCATCCCATTCATTAAACATATAAAACCTCCCACAACATAACAAAACCTAGCCATAAAATGGGTGTTGTGCATAATAGAAATTTAAACTCCATTATGCTCTCAGTAATTGAATTTCCCTCGAAGAAGACCTCAGAAGGGGAAATGGGCCTTCTGCCCTTCTTTACTTCTGTGTTATTTTAGAAAGGCACTTTTTGTTAGGGGAGTGTGGCATTGTGCTTGCTTGGCGTAGACTGGGATTTGACATTTATGGCTTTGAGTGGGAGAAATCCTTAGCAGAGACAAGTTTTTAGGCACCAATCCTGCAATCACATATTTATGTGACAGAGATAGTGCCGTCCCTAAGGGGGCTGCAGGGCCCCAGACAAATCACCCTCTGTGAGGCCGGCTGGCCCAGGGGAGGGGCAAGTCCTTGCTCTGGCTGTCCCCTGCCCCAGAACATGGAAGCCGGTGACAAGCAGCGGCCTGATTCAGCACTGCTGGTCTGCCCACCCTCCGTCCCTGCCATGCTTGCTACACTTGGCTCTGTACCGAGCAGTGAGGAGGTGGTGGGAATTAATGCAAATAGTGTAGTAGCTAGCACATCTGCTTTACATGCAGAAGGTCCTGGATTCAAATCCCTAGGGGTAGGACTAGATGGGGTCCCTTCCAACCCTGTGACTCTATTCTAAGGCAGCCAGGGGGTTAGTGATACAGGCCCTGTGCTGCCTCTCACCCCCTCCCTGCTGCTCTGGTACAGAGCTGAGAGCAGTGCATGTGGCAGGGATGGGGGGTGGGCAGACTGGCAGTGCTGAATTGGGCCACCACTTTTGGCTGGTTTGCCCAGTCCCCAGCATGGGGGGCAGCAGTGCAGGCCCCACAGGGCCTCCCAAAACGTGGGGCCCTGGGCAGCTGCCCCTCTTGCCCTACCTTAGGGACAGCTCTGGACAGAGAGTAACTATAAACAAGAACAGTCCCATTGAATTCAGAAGTGGCCATAAAGCTTCTCCAAAACAAAAGTATTTGCAAGTCAGGAATCTAAAACTGAGCAACTGAAGGAAGACATGCTTTTGTCACACAGCTCAAATTCTGAAACAACTGCATACCACAGCCTTCATTAGTTCTAATTGTTCATTAGACACTGGAGATAGTCAACAATCTGACTGCTTCATTTAGGATGCAAAAGCCTGAATGTGCATTTAGGTGATGGAAGACCAATGTGTAGTCAGGAGTGAGGTGAAAATCTGGCTGCCAGGCCTTGGAATTAGCCATATCTCAGTCATTGGTATAGTTGCACTATTCTAAATCCCTCACATATGCAAGGAAAGCCAAGAATTACTTTTATGGATCTTGCTTCTTCCAGAAACTAGGGTAAGCTCCACCAGTGCAAGTTGCAACTTTCTGGCAGAGGTATGTAGTAGCAACTATCGACTAAATTTGAGGCTAATTCTGAGTGTGGACAGGGTCTCAGTTATAAGCACATGAAACCCCCCATCCAAGCTGACAAATCATGTAAACTCCCCCAATCTACTGGAGCCTTGAACACAAGCATTGCAATGTATTTTGGGGTCCCTGAAGGACCCCAAATTCATTTTATTCCTCAGAGGTCTCCTCTCAGGAATTTTAGGTTTAGCAGAAGGATCTGAGGCAGTTGAGGCCACATGATGGCTATAACCTGGGCACCGAATGTTCATGGCCTCAAGAAGGCCCTAATTTGTCCTTCATGGACTCTGCTTTTCAGAAGATTCTGCAACTCCGTTGCCAAGCAATGCATCCTCCAAATGTGAGCACACAGAGGCAACAGAATCAAAGAACCACTGGTAATCTGGTAAATAACCATTTTCTTGCTGTGTCCCACCAATAATTTAAAGCCCCCTCTTGAGAGGACAAGAGTTGAATTTGAAGGCAACATAGTTGCTAAGTTGTAACTGAAGGTGGAATTTTCTCTGCAGTTGTTTCATCAGTAATAATGGTCAAACAAGAAAGAACACAGAGACCTGGAGAAAATTTGCAAGGCTGGCAGTCTTAATGATGCACTATTAGCCCTTGAGTTATCACATCAATGGGCTTGTCTTCACTGCTGGTGGCAAATTCATTGCTATCAAATCAATCTTCCCGATTGACTGAATGTGTCTGTGAAGAACTGCTCAGTCAATCCATAAGCTGATCCCTGATGACCAGCCCCTTTAGTAGTGTAGCTCTGAGTTGACGGGAGGGCATTTCCTGTCGACTCAGCGCACTGAAGACGCTGTCATAGATAGGCCTTAGGCAGTTGAAGGGAGGTCTTTGACTGCTGCTGAAATCGCCCCACAGTTTAGACCAAGGCAGTCTGCAACTCTGGGAATGTCTATACTTAAAATGCTACAGTGATGCAGCTGTAGTACTTCACTATCATTCCAATAGGAGGAATTCTCCCTTTGGCACAGTTAATGCACTTCCCCCAGAACTGGTAGCTATGTTGCTGGAAGAATTCTGTTGACCTAGTGCTGTCTACATGGTGGGTTAGGTTGGCACAACTATAATTCTTGGGGTGTGATTTTTCATGCTCTTGAGTAATGTAGCTATACCATTGAAAAAGGCTAGTGTAGACTTCAAATTTGCTCTGTTCACAAATTAACTGTCCCCCCCATTTTAAAGATGCCTTAAAGATGACATGATGGTGGGTGTGTCTAAATTATGAAGAGGCCTGGATTATTTTATTTTTTAAATTTGTAAACACTAATTGTTTCTTGCTTGTTTTGTTGCATCAGAAGTTCAGCCTGAAAGAGTTACTGGTGACTAAACAAAGAAACAGTGAAATGTTGACAGCATGGAAGGGACTAGATTAAAAGCTGAACTTCAGAAGAGAAAACAGACAAGGAGTGCTGTGGCACTTTTAAAGACTCACTAATTTATTTATCACATGACCTTTCTTGGGAGAAAATTTAACTTCGTCAGATGCTTGAAGTAGGATTTTCTCCCATGAAACCTCATGGGATAAATAAATGTGTTAGGCTATGTCCACACTCAGGGAATTAAATCAATTGTGCTGGAAGTGATTCAAGCTAAATCGATATAACCACCCTTAAATCAATTTAAATTAAATTGATTTACCAGATCCCCACAAATCGAACTAGCATGTCTGGGGAAGGACTTGTTAGTTTGATTTAGGAGAGAGGCACTCTGGGAGGTGTGGCAACATGGCCCCTTGGCAGGCCCCCAGGGGCACAGATGGGGATGCCTCTCTTCCCCGCCACTTTCCTGGTGGTGGGGAAAGGATCAGGGTGCCCCTCCTCCCCAATGATGGCCGAGTGGCGGGGGGTGATCAGGGGTGCCCTGCATCCCCACTGCTTGCCTGGCAGGGGGGCAGAAATTAGGGCGCCCCTCTTCCCTGCCTCTGGCTGAGCAGCAGGAGCTGAGCTCGTGGGGAGCCCCAAATCTCCTGTCGCTGGCCAGGTGGCAGGGGCAGAGCTTGTGAGGCACCCCGAATACTTACCCCTGCTTCTGGCCAGGCAGCAGGGGCTGAGCTCACAGGGTGCCCCGGTATCCCTGCTGGTTGGCTTTGGGGTGCCCCTAGAGCTCTGTCCCCGCCACCCAGCCAGTGGCAGGGGTAGCGGGGCACCCCACAAGCTCTGCCCCTGCCGCTCAGCCAGCAACGGGGACTTTGGGGTGTCCCAAGAGCTCTGCACCCACCTCCCTGCCAGCAGAGGGGGCTTCAGGGTGTCCCAAGAGCTCTGCCCCCACCACTCAGGCAGCAGCAGGGGTAGTGGGGTGCCCCACGAGCTCTGCTCCTGCCACTTGGCCAGCAACAGGGACTTCAGGATGCCCCAAGAGCTCAGCCTCCGCTGCTTGGCCAGCTGCAGGGGTGGTGGGGCACACCATGAACTCTTCCCCTGCCACTCAACCAGCAATGGAGGCTTCGGGGTGCCCCGCAAGCCCTGCTCCCACCTCCCAGCCAGCAGTGGAGGCTTCAGGGTGTCCCAAGAGCTCACCCCCCACCATCCAGCCAGCCGCAGGGGCTTCGGGGCGCCACGCAATCTCAGCCCCTGCTGCCTGGCCAGCAGCTGGGGATGCAGGACACTGGGGGCTCCATTCCCCAGCCCTGTGTGCCCCCCTCTTCCTGGCCAGGGTCCTGATTCCCTCCCTGGCCAGGGTGCTGAGGGGATGGGCCTTCCTTTCAGGGTGCCATGCACCCTGGGAGGAAGGTCAAAGCCATTGATTCAAAACAATGTTGTTTCAAAACAAGGCATCCGAACAGCCTTGTTTCAAAACAACCATTTTGCTTCAATGGCTGTTTCACTTTAAATTAGGTTTTAGCCATTGCGATCTAACATCTCTTGAATTGAAATGATGGAGCTTGTCATTTCTATTCAGGAGAATGTTGTGTGGACTAAGTATTTTTCAAATTGAAATAACCACAGTTATTTAAATTTAAAAGGTATATGTGGACATGCTCTTAGTGTTTGAAACTGCCACAAGACTCCTTGTTTGTTTTGCTGACCTAGACTAACACAGCTACCCCTTTGGAACTTGAAACAGGAAGGGATTTTTAGTCTCTTTCAGGTGTAGCATTTATTTTTTAACCCTTCTGCCAGGGCGAGATGGCAAAGCAAGGGGGGGGGTTCTATATCTAGGGGTTCCAATTAACATAACACCACCAACCAGTTCAAGCCCACACCCAGATTTCTGGGATATCTAGCACTGTTTCCTGGGCACCCCAAAAGGGGTAAGTAACGCTTCCCTGCTTGCAAGGATGAATCTGAGTGTAGTAGACAGAACTTTTAATAGTAGTAAAAACAGAATGTAAAAGGCCAAATAACAAAAATCAGCACTGCTCTGGAAGATCAGTGCAAAACAGATTCCCGACATGATCCCACACCTCATAACAACACATGTGAACTCCGTAGCAAACCCAGCACTGATCTAGAGAATCAGTGCAAAAGAGGCTCCCAACAAACCCCACGGTATGTAGGCAGTGTCTTTCACACCAGCTGTCTGCCAGCACCAACCACTGGTTACTCACTCCATCCACTAGCACTGTCCTTTGGCTCTGCCCACTGGTCACTCACGCTCCGCTCTCACCGTCCACTGGCTCCACCCACTGGTCACTCCATCTGCTGCTCCTCTTCAGTGAGTCAGCTGTGAGAAGGTTTTGCCTCTCTCAGTGATTTCAGCTTTTAAACCTCAAGTAGCTGCAAACAGCTTCTTCCATTAAAATAACAACAAAAAAAGGCATCATAACAAACCTAGCCAGATCTACCATTTGACAGTGGGGCCAGGGGGTGAGGCAAATGCATCAAGCATAACTCCAGCCTGAGCTATACAACCCCTATCCCATCTTGTCTTCTCCAGGCTGAAACAGGCAGTGGCCTCTCCTACACATTTCTTTTTTGCTAAGGGTAGCTTTTACCCTTTAACTAACCCAAACAGATTTGAAACAATCAGAAAGTAGCATATCACAAAAGACAGTATTTCATGTTTCCCTTCAGTAGAATTTCAGATATTGTCAAATTTGTGATCAAATAAACCTAAATACCATTGCCCTGCACCCATAGTATATTTATGCTAATATATTCTTTGAGCTCATGCAAATACTAAACCCATGCAGATTAGTTGCCCTCCCCCCCCAGAAGCTGTTAGGCACAGCTTCTAAGTTTGCCTTACATTTTTTTAATTTGTCTTGAATAAAAATGACAGTTAAATACATATGCATATGACATGCAAAAATGTATGTTAAAATATATATTTTTTTAGATTACAGCATCAAACACTGGTAGGTTTGGAAATACTGGTATGAAGATTTAGTTCTGGTACCTTGCATGATTGCCTCTTTCCATGCAGATGAACAGTGATTACCACTTTGAATCTTGAATGCCTCCTCTAAACTATAGAGCTTTTGGCTATATAAAAACAAAATCTGTCTCATGTTGATAAATAGCCTTTTGTCCTCAATATCCTCATCTTAAAAGGCTGTATTAATGTTTGATCAAACTTAAAAAGAATCAGTCCAGTCTAATGTGGACACCAGCCATAGCCATTTCAATATAAAATGCTACTTTGACAAAGCGGTGAGCTAGTGATTAATCTGGAAATAATAATTGCAAAGCATTAGATAACTTTAATAAACATAATTACATATGCCATCTGTAGCATTAAAATAATTCTCCTGCTGCTTGGTAGTAATTAGTTACACCTCCTCCCTTTGCATTAAGATGAGAGTTCCTAATACACATGCTCTGAGAATCCTAAAATGTCCTTTGGCAAAACTAGGGGGGACCAGAGTACACACTCCTGAACTTTTAAAAGATTTAAAAAATCAATCAAATGTAATCATTAAAATCCCGTCAGTTTTGCTTTGCACATTAAGAAGCAAAATGGGTATGAACTGATTTAAAAACATAATTTGCAGACCACCTTTATGGTCCCCTGCTCTGCAAACATAGTCTATATTTTTGCCATGGAGGCCATGTTGCTTACTCCACTCCAGAGTGAGGCCAGGGGAGTCTGGAGTTACACCCAGATTCACAAAGGGATGGAGGTATTGCAGTGCTCATTGTTGTAATACTGAGATTTTGGGAGCCTAGAAAATCACAGGAACAACACTGCAGTCACTAAGCCAGTGGATCCAAACCTGTGGCCTGTGCCAAAAGTGGCCCATGGTGGCTTTCAAAGTGGCTCGCAGTTCCCCTCCTGGTGGCTGCAGCCTAAGGATGCAGTCATAGGGTGTTCCCACAGGGCTAAATGACTGGCGCAGCTCCTTCCTGCAGTCAAAGGGATGGGAGATCAGCACTCCCTTCCTCCTGGCTGTAGCAGAGAGCACAGTGAAACCCTCTGCCTGGGTCCCTAGGCACTGGGGTCCCTGCTGAAGCCAGAGGGAGGAGAGCATGGCTCTCCCGTTCCCCTGGCTGCAGAAGGGAGTCACGGCCTAAGGACCCAGGTGGAGCACGCAGGACAGAGGTATTCCTTTTTCCTGCTGCAGCCAGGGAGATGGGAGATCAGTGAGGAGTCAGCCAGGGCTGTCCCTAGGGGGGTACAGGGCCCCGGGCAAATCGCCCTTTGAGGGGCTCCACTCAGGCTCCCCTGGCAGTGGGGGCTGGGGCCAGCTGGCTGGGGGGGGGCAAGCCCTCTTCACTCCTGCGCTGGCTGTCCCATGCTGGGGACCAGGTGAGCTGTTGAAAAGCGTGCCAGGCTCAGCACTCCTGGTCGCATCCCGCCCCCCAGGAGGCAGCACAGCCAGAGCGGGGAGGGTTAGCCCTTCAGGCCCCGTGCTGTCTCCAGCCGCCTCCCTGCTGCTCTGGCTGCACCACTCCTATCAAAGTGGGGTCATAATCTATGTGAAAGATATTTGGGAACAAGTCCATCCCCCAACTATGTTAGCATTAATGTCTTAGTTATTGCAGATCCTGGGGCTGATAGCATATAATGAATTGCTGGAGTATATATAGCGACCACGTCTAAGGCACATTTAGGCCCAGGTCTATAACTAATGGACAGTCCTAATGTGGGCATGTGCCTGGCTTCATCTTCATCACTTGGCATTTTTACAAGACAGGAGATGGCATTCGATTTGGTCTTGTGGGGCTCTTTTGGCTGCAGAGGATACAGCACTCGCTGTCATCCCCTCACAAGATAAAGCAGATGAGATCACTTCATCTGAAGAAACATTCACTCCTGGGAATGATGCAATTCTTCTGAGAGGGAGGATGGGAAACTCCAATGGTGCCAATTAATTGTGAAGTGAGGGAGTGAGAGGGAATTAATTGGTAATGCTAGGGAAATACAAAGGGCCATAAATATTGACACAATTTCTGGAGATTTCTATGATGCTGTCTCCAAAGGCAGGCAATACTTTGTAAACTGAGGAGACCAAAACCATGGAGGTGTGGGAGTATTTTGCCATTGATGACAGTGGAAAAAACCAGTGCATCTTGTCTGATGTGTCAACAGGCAGTTTAACATGATGCTGGCACCCTTTGTTCCCCACACACCCAAGAGTCCTTCCTTTTGCAAAACCACACCAATGGTACCTCCTTTCCGAGCACCTACAAATGTATCATTGCACCTTCAAGAAAAGAAAGATGAACAGCACCACGTTTCAGGTGGTCAGAAAGCCTCTCACTAGAGTGTGCCTGAGGCCCTGAGTAAACGAATCCATTGCATTCATCCCAGTCCTCATTCCTCCTCTCTCCCCAGGAGCCTGCGAAAAGAGGTGGGCTTTGGCAAATGCCTTATATCAGATCAAAGGTAGGGGATGAATTCCAAAGTCATGCGTCCCTCACAGAAGCACTTGTTAGCTAAACAGAGGGGCCTTAAGCTCAAGGATCTGCTCTAGCCACAGCTGTGACAGCATGGCACAGAGGGAAAGGCAGGCTCCCCATTACGTGGATCACAAGCTATGTAGGGTTCATAGATGCAAATTCACACTTGATCAGACAGCTACTTCCACGTGCTGTGTCAGCACAGTGGTACTCAGAGACCACTCCATTCCAGCTGAATAGGGTCACCTTCTGAGTGCCAGCCAGCAGGAGCGGAGGCCCCTTGCAGAGTGAACCCAGTTGGAGAGCTCCTTGACAGAAAAGATCAGCTGAGTGCGAACTTAATGGTCTTGAGATCAGGGTAAAATGAACCTTTTTAATAAAGCCTTCTTCCTCTGTGCTCATCACTCTGCTGCCAACATCAAAATCTTAGGCTATGTCTACACTGGCAATTTAGTTTGAATTAAGGAGACTTAATTCGAATTAAATTAGTCCCTGTCTATAAGGGACTTCCATTAAGTCAAATTAAGAAATTCCTTAATGTGACTTAATGAAAGCTTAATAAGACCCTCCTGTTAGTTCAAACTAAGCCTTAATTCAACTCCTTAGTTTGAGCTAAGGATGGTGTAGATCTGGATCAACCCTTAATTCAACTTTATTACATGCAAATTAAGGGCAGTTAGTTCGAATTAACAAAGTGGACTATGTCCAATTAGCTTTGTCACTTCAGTCCACTTTGTTAATTCAATTTAATAAGGTTGAGTTTAGTTCAAATTAAAGTGCACTTATTAGTTCAAACTAACAAATTTAACTTAACTTTTTCTAGTGTAGACATAGCCTTATGGTCTTAGAGTAGAAAAATAAATAAATAAATAAACAAAAAACGTACATGATGCAAGCCACTCTCCTGCCAGGAAGAACAGAGAGACAGAGAAATGCCTTTTGTTTCTGATATTGTGCATATAATTTTGGGTTATATGTAAAAGATACCAGGGTGCTACAAGCAAAATAAAACTGGGATGAATTGGAACCAGGGCAGCAGTTTGCAAGATCATTTGTGTCAACAGTAAATCTTTTCCAGGACTGGCCAGTTTAATTATTACAGGGTGGCTGCACCCGAGCCTTTCATGAATGAAGCATAAAGTATACTGATAAGAGGGTGGGCAAACCGTTCTTCACTTACCTTCATCATACAAGAAGGGAAGAGGCTGTTTCACAAGTGACACATTGGAAAACTCTGAGGGCTTCTAGGAATTCATTTTGAATTCTGCTTAGTCAATTCTTAATGGATTTGCACAGAAACAATAAGGCTGTGTCTATGCTAAGAAAAGCTAGTTCAGATTTGTTAATTTAAACTAACAAGTTTGAGTTTAGTTTGAACTAAACTCAAACTTCTTAGCTTGAATTAACAATGTGGATCAATTCAAACTAATATTAGTTTGAATTAGTCCACTTTGTTAATTCAAACTAACTGCCCTTCGCTCGAATTTATTAAGTTCAAACTAAGGGTTAATCCTCATCTACACTGTCATTAGTTCAAACTAACGATTGAACTAAGGGCTTAGTTCGAACTAAGCAGGTCTTACTAGTTCGAACTAAGCTTTCATTAGTTTGAATTAAGGAATTCCTTAGTTCGTACTTATAAAAGCCTAGTGTAGCCAGATACTAAGTTAGTTCGAATTAAGCCTCCTTAATTCAAACTAATTTACAAGTGTAGAAATACCCTAAAAGACATTTGTCTGATGTCAGGACTACCCCCTTACCCCAAGTCAAATTTCAAGTTCCTCTTGCAAACATCTCAAACCCCTAAAACTCTGGAGCCATCTTAATTGGCAGCAGCAAATTTGATTCAGATCGATATTCCCAGTTGATGGATTGGGTCTGTGAAGACCTGCTCAACTGATCAGGAAGTTGATATCTGAAGGCCAGTCCAGTAAATACAGTAGTGCTAAGTGGAAGGGAGGGCATTTCCATTCAACTCAGCACACTGAAGACACTGTGGTAAGTAAGTGGTAGGTGGTTGAATGGAGATACACAAAGTGCTTAAAATACCTTGAGTGTCCCCTTTTAACTGCTGCTGAAATCTCGTCACCGTGCAGACCTGCCTTTAGGGAAAATTCGAAATGTATGTATATAGCCAGAACTATTCATTATTAATTTCCCTTGTTCTTGGAAACAGACAAACCATTTTCCATCAAACTTTTTGCCTCTTTCTCAATCACCAATAAACAAATAAATAAAAAATTAAACCACCAAGTTTTGAACATTTCCTAGCAAAGATCAAAGGAATAGTGGATGATGAGTGATTTTAAAAGGTCGCTTACCAGTGTGAAACTAGTTCAGGCGGAAATGTTTCTGGCCAAACCAGTATTTAGCCTTGCTGAAAGCAAGTGTAATCAAGAGTTTAGTTGGAGCATGCTGAAACTGAGTACAATATTTTGTGTGTGGCCACAGTGTGTTTAACAAGAGTGCCAGGGAGACCATGATGGCTTTTTACATATTGAATTTCTCTAGCATGGACAAGGCTAGATTTCTCTTAGAACAGCACAAGTCCTATTAAAAACATTGTTTATTAGATAACTGAGTCATTTTAGACTGCAGTTCTGGTTTTACTGGAAAGCTCCAGTGATGCTGTGATGATTGAGCCATTCCTCTCCTATTTCTCCTTACTGTTTTGTTAGGAAAGGTGCTGTTTTTAGCCTCTAGCCACTGCAGGAAGAGGGAGGAAAACTGGAGGCACAGAAGAAGGTGAACATGTAGTACATGCAATTTAGCAGATTCCAACCTGTCTAAAGCGATTAATGAATAGGAATCCAGACAGCCCCGCCTTGCTCCATAGGAAGCTGTGTCTCCCTCCTCTTCCTGTTTGGGTTATTAGGGTGCTGGGTGCTCAGCTGCTTTCTTCTTCACCTCCTAACTCAAAAATTCACAGGAGCACTGCAGTGTGCTAGAAACTGGACAAGCAGCAGGAGCAATACCACATTGGCAGCAAAGCTGGTATTTTCTCCTTTTTCATATTTGGAGGCATCGAGCAGGTCTCTAGTTTAAGAGAGGAAGAGAGCGATCTATTTACTTGCTAGGATCGACCAGGAATCCAACTGCAGGTACATGCACAGCAAATTGTTCTAAAAGAATGTGTTGAGAGCAGAGAAATACAGCAGTTGTAACTGAAGGACGGGTCTAATGGCGGGGGGTCACTGAGAGGTTGGAACCAAAATATTGCATAAAGGGGTGTTAACTCATTCTGGGGAGAGTGCTGAGTTTCATTTTGAATTATATTGTTTAGGCTGAGGTATAAAATTAGATTTATATTCTCCCTGAACCCACAGCAAATTTTCCATTGATGTTGCTGGCTAGGTTTGCATACAGATCAAGGATAAAAAAAGCAAGGGGTCTTGTGGCACTTAAAGACTAACAGATTTATGTATCGCATGAGCTTTTGTGGGAGAAAATCCCACTTCCTCAGATGCTTTGTTATTTGGTAGTGAAATACCCAGGCGGGTTTTTGTTAATCATAATTGAATATTGCTTCAACACTGCTGCATTAATTTAGATGAAATATATGGGCCCAATTGAGTCAGAGGGATGAACTTGGTTTTTTCACTGTTCAACATTAAACAGTGTTTTAAGAAGTTCTGGGATTTGGTATACAAAAATCTCAGCCTGCTTAATATCCTGGCAAGGACACCATTACATTTACTTTATTATAGTGACAAAAAAGAAGGAAGAACAGTTACCATTCAAAATGTAAAGTATTCAATCAGGCTTTCATTTTATTAATATCTTTGTTCCCTTTGCTTTTACTCTAGAGAGTCTTAAGAAGGAAAAATCTTTGTCTGACAGTCTTATAGATAGTTTGTAACTGTCCATTTTAAGGAAAAGAGAAGTTAGTTGAAATGAGCTGTTGTTGTTGCTGTTGTTGTTATAGTCCAATCCCATTTTTTAGCCTACATCTACGTACATTAGAAGGTGGTAGTATGATCCTTTGCTCATGCACACAGTCATGGTAGATTGGTAAGAGCTAGTGTCAGTATAAACAGAAGTGCAGCCATAGTGGAGGCACAGCTGAGCCATGTGAAGTATGTAGCTATGCTGTTTTCAGGGAGGGGTGTTGTACTCAACGTGGCTTGGCCATGCTGCCACCTCTGCTACCATGGCCATGCAACTACTTATACTTGCATTATCTTGATGAGAATGTGTACACAAGCAGGGGAACGACACTCCTGGACTGCAAAGTAGACGTCGTTTCAGTCAGTCTTGTAGCCAGCACCGTCCCTCCGAGTCTTTTTACTGGACCCCAAAAAGGTAATGATGGGTGGAATAGTCTATCCCTTCGTTATTGTGTCCACCAGGTAGGCCAAATTTCTGACATACCAATTTTGTTTCACTGATTTCCATTTCCACACTTCTCTTGTCTATCTTAACACAGCCCTTGAATGACAGATTCATAGATTACAAAGCCAGAAGGCCATCTACATTGGCAAATTAGTTCAGACTAAAGAAGCTTAGTCTGAACTAATTTAGCTCATGGCTATACTAGGCTTTGCTTAGTCCAAACTAAGAAATGTTTTAGTTTGAACTAGGCAAAGCTTAGTCTGAACCAATAAGACCCGGCACTAGTCCAGACTTACTCAGTTTGAACTTTAGTTCAAACCACGCACGTGCAATACACAAACTAAGGTTTAGTTCGAACTTAAAAAGTTCAAACTCAGCCATTAGGTCAAAGTAGCCATGCATTCTTGTTCAAACTAAAACGCACAGGTAGTTTGAACTAAAAAGTCCTGGGTTAGTTCAAACTAGCCTGAGGTTAGTTTAGACTAACCTTGGACTTCTTAGTTTGGACTTGCAAGTCTGAACTAACTCGGCCTAATGCAGACAAAGCCAAAGAGACCACTGCTGTCATACAGTCTTATTGTCTGTGTAATACAGGCCATAGAATTTCTCCAAAATAGTCCCGATCACAGCTCCAGTGTTCCAATGGTCAATTACTCTCATCTCTGAAAATGTACACCTTTATTTCCATCTGAACTAGACTTGCTTCATTTTCCAGCCATTTGATTGTGTTATACCTTTGTCTGTTAGACTAACAAGCCCATCATTAAATATTGTTTTCCAAATAGATGCTTATAGACTCTAATCAAGTCACCCCTTACCCTTCTCTTTGTTCAGCTAAAGAGACAGAGCTCCTTGAGTTAGTCACTGTAATGCATGTCTTCTAATCTAATCCTCGTCCTTTGATCATTTTCATGGCTCTTCTCTGAACCATGTCCAATGTATTAATATCCTTCCTGAGTTGTGGATACCAGAAATGGACACAGTATTCCAGGAGCAGTGAGACCAGTGCCAACCACAGAGGCAAAATATCCTCTCCACACCTATGTGAGATTCCCCTGTTTACGTGTTTTACATTCAATAGGTTATCCATCAAAACCAAATCTCTTCCAGAGTCACAGCTCTCCAGGATAGAAAATTATATAAATAGGCCTGTAGGTTTTTAGTAATTCAGTTTTTCTCTCTCAATTTTGCACCTTTTCTCGTCAGCATTTATTGTCATAGGTTATTGTCACGCTGTGAATTTTCACTCACTTTTCACATGTGAGTACACAATTAGGGTACATTTGTAGGCCAGGTTGTCACAATGGTCTACGGTCATAGCCAATGTTACCAGTGGGTAATCATATCCAGCTTTAGGAATACAGCCTGTTCTGCCATTATTTCTCTTCCTTCCCTGACTTGCCCTCTCTGTTGATCTCCTCAGTTGCTTCCTCTTCAGTTCCTTCATAACAGCAATTTTCTGTTCTCCTCTGACCAGGAGTTTCACTCTGAACTAAACATTAGAACAGTTCACCAAGGGAAGTAGGGACTCCACATCACTTGAAGTCATTAAATGAAGATTGCATGTCTTTCTAAGAGAGAGATTTTCCAGTCCAGCCACAAGTTGTCAGTAGTATTCAGTATTACTGGCAGTATTCTATGGCTCTTTGCAAGAGGTCAGACTAGATGATCATGAATCTGGTTCTGACTCTAAAATCTATGAATTCTCATTCCCTTCCAAATCCTATACAGTAAAATGATTAGTAAGGAAACAGTCAGTGCTGTCACTTAAAGAGTCATGCTTGGGCTTCAGCGGCAACACTTTAAGGAGACTATTGAGGGATGGGAGAGAAGGCACCTCTCTGAGTCATTGCTTCAGGCTGACATTGGTTTAGGCATGCATTTAGGCATGCATGGTCACATGTCAAGGATTTTGTCACAACCACTGTGACTGGAAATTTATTTTACCTTTGATGAAAGTTCAGGTTCTACAGAATTTGATCAGTTCCAGAGAGGCAGCTGTGTTAGTCTAATTCAGTAAAATGAACAAGGAGTCCTATGGCACTTTTAAAAACTAACAAATGTATTGGTTGCATGAGCTTTCATGGGAGAAAATCCCACTTTGTCAGATGCTTTAAAGATCAGAGAACTTACAGAATGGGAGGAAAAAAAGGAAGGGAAGAGTAAGTAATGGGATCAGGTCACACTGCAAGAGCAAATCAAAACAGTTGTAAAGATTCAAACACTGGGGAACAGCGTACAGAGGAAGGTGAGGATAAATCACCTGTTGTAATGAGAGAAAAATCCAACATCCTTATTAAGTCCTGAAGCAATGCAATCAAATTTGCAAATAAATTCCATCTCAGCAGCTTCTCTTTGAAGCCTTGATCTGGTATTCAAATATCTGAGCACTGCATTTAAATTGTTAAAAGAGTGTTCAGGAAGATTAAAATGCTGACCTCCTGCTTTTAGACTGTTGTGATTGCTGATGTCAGATTTGTGCCCATTTATTATTTTGCACAGAGACTGTCCTGTTTGTCCAATATATAAGGCAGAGGGGCATTTCTGGCACATGATGGCATAAATTTGATCATGCTCTGTGGGCCACAAACATGTCCAGCAGACTTAATCCAGCCTGCACTCTGAGGATTTTCCACCTTTCCATCACATTAAAAAAATACTAATAGAGTCTCTGCTAACAGTCAAACTACCAAGTGACCAGTGGAACCAGACAGCACTAAGGAGCAGCAGCCGCTGCAGCACTTGCAACAGGAGGGATGACCTTTGAAGTGCCCCTTATCTAGCAACCTGGGGTCTGTCTTCAGACTGTTGTGAGGGTTATGGTTTCTTCCTAATTGGCGGCAGCTGCTCTCCCTGATGTTAGCCCTGTGCTGCGGCCTGTACCCCTGTGGGCCAGCGTTCTATGATGAGATGTCAACTGGTGAGGGCAAGGTACTACTTGGTTGGGGTAGTGCTGCAGAGGGGAGTAGGCTGAAGTAAGACATGGTGAGTAATAATGGTGTAATGAAGGAAAAGCTGAAGGGTGCAGGCATGAGTTGAAGGAGCAGGCATAGAAGATATTCTGGATTCTAGCATGACTCCATCTAACCCAGCTCCATGCTGGGTGGAACAAAGGCGCTGTGGGAAAGTACATTACACGAACAGGCAGTCTCTGCCTAAACTGGATGCCATAAGAGCCATCACACTGTTAGGTCTGTCTGACTCGTTACCTGGCATCTCTTAGGCTATGTCTACACTGAGCATTTCAATTCGAATTACTGAATTCGAATTCAGTCCATTCGAATTGACATGGCTACACTAGAAAATCCAATTTGAATTGGCAGGTCCATGAACAGGACTTGCTAGTTTGAATTCAGTAGGGGGCACTAATGTACAGGAAAAATCAAGCTGTGGCTAATTCAAACTAACAGTAAATTCGAAATGACATGGCCACACTATGTCAATTCAAATTACTCACTTTGAATTGACCCTGACTTCAATGGAAAAGCAGGTTTGACCAATTCGAACTCTGCTTTCCTCAATTCGAACTGAGGAGTGCCCAAGTTCGAATTGAGGAAAGCTGGCATGTCCATGCACTTATTTGAATTCAAATGGATGACAATCAATTCGAATTCACATGTAAGTGTGGACATAGCTTTTAGAGACTGGAACCTGGACAAAAGCTAGCTGGCAGACACTCTGTACAGAAAAGGCTGAGGAAGCACCTGTGTGGAAGCACAGAAAAGAAATGGAGACTGAAGCATCTGAGGAAGTGGGATCTTCTCCCATGAAAGCTCATGCAAAAAATAAATCTGTTAGTCTTAAAGTGCCACACAACTCCTTGTTGTTTTTTTACTGGACTAGACTAACACGGCTATCCCTTTGGAAATTAACAGCCCTAATGTCTACCCACCATTTCTTAATCAAGTTTCACAGTTTTTACAAATGTTAACACTTCTTACATGCTTCTTTGGAGAGGATCCTTTTGGCTGTGCCCTTCTGACCAAGAACTTTGAGGGGGAGCAAAGGTCCTAGACATCAGCCTCTGAGAGTTTAGAGAAATTTTGCTCTCTTTGAGATACCCTATGAACAATGATCCATACAACATATTATACTTCAACTGTCTCATTCAAACAAGATATTTTAAAAATGCTCAATCAAAAATAATGAGTTTGGCATAACTTTCAGAAGATGTTGAGCAATGGAGAAGAACAACTTAGATTAGAAATAAGATTCAAATTTGTAAGGGTGAGAATAATGAACTATTGGAATTTCTTTACCAGGAATGTGATAGATTATTTATTATGATTTTCTTTAATTACATGATCACATACTGTTTTTTTTCCATGGGATCCCTGCCGAATTCGGTACTCAGGATGGACCTGTTTTGGTGAGGAATCATGGTTGTGCACTAAAGGTGGCCATTGTCAGTAGGATCCCAGCTTCATTTGTTGCATAAGTTGGAAGATGGGTAATGAATGAACCAGGGAATTGTAGGAAGAGAAAGAAGGATCATGTGTTTAAGGCAGATGAATGCTGCCCTGAAGAACTGGTGGAGGCATGTTTTGTCTTAATCTCTCTGGCTATTTCTACACTAGGAAATCAGTTTAAATTAAAGAGCCTTAATTCAAACTAATTTGAACCCTGTCTACACGAGCTTTACCTAGTTCGAACTAAAAACATTTTTTAGTTTGAAATAAGCAAAGCTTAGTTTGAACTACTTAGTTCGGCTGGTTAGTTTGAACTAACTGCTTAGTTCAAACTAATTTGCATATTTAGTTTGAACTAGCACAATGTAGACATGCTAGTTCAAACTAAATAAGTTTGAACTAGTGATTAGTTTGAACTTAGCATGGTTTTTTAGTTCAACTAACTTTCAGTTTGAACTGAATGAGTCTTGGCTCCTGAATGAGGAAGAAGTCCTGTGTTAAAAACAACATGGGATCATGTAACTGAAGACTGTCTCTTTTCCCATGCAGTCCTGCCTTCACACTTCGGGCTTCCCATCCAAATCCACATCTTCCGTATTCATTGGAGGTCCCTCCCAGACTCCGAACCCGGCTTGGCCCAATCTCCCCCTTTGGATCCTCAGTCTTCCTCCTTTTCTTATAAACATAGTCAAACCGTACCACAAAGACCCTTGTCTGTTTCCTCTTTCCCGTCAACTCCCACATTCAGTCACCAGGCTCTTCTCCCCTTGACACCTCATCCCAACCTACTCTCTCTACTGCCAATTCTATTCCCCCACCCTGATCTCTCCCACCCACATCTGAGTCACGCAGCTTTCGCCTACACTCGACCTGGATACCAGCTGTGGTAGCCCTGAAAACACAGGAAAGACAGACTCCCTGCTGTCATTGCAGTGTCACAGTAGCCCCCAGCACCAGGACCAATTGCAGTGAAAGTCCTGCTCAGCCTGTGTGGTCCAGAGACTGAGAATTCTCTATGCTGATGGAATCGCCAGGTAATCAGCTGTCAAACTCTGCCAAGTGTCTACTGAACAGTGAACGTAGAGGTTTTGTAGGCTTGCATATTCACTAAAGTTGGTTGTACATTATAGGAATGGCAAAAGACACATCCGTGGCACAGTGGCCACCCTCTGTCAGATTTCAAATCCCTGCTCCAAAGTTGAGGGTACTAAGCTTTATCAGTGAAATAGTTGTAGAAAAGTTTTTTAACATGGACAAGACAATGTATTTTCCTCTCATCACTTCCTCACAGATGGCTGAGTCATTCTTGCTGAAATTTTTCAAAACAAAGGGGCTCGAAGCACACTCTTAGCACACAAAAATTCAGTCCAAATCGTTTAAGTCTGGCAAAGACCCTGAAAACATGGCCTGATAATATAACAGCCTTATAGGTAGCACTATCACCTATAAAATCATCAACCACATCTTTATTCTGGAATCACCTTTTCTCTGATATTAATAAGCTCAAATGTGCCTCCATAGCTAGAGAGAAACTGTTCAGGTTGGAAGTAAGCCTGTAAAGGCTGATATTTCCTGTCATCCATACTGACTATCATATATATATGCTTCCTGATTTGCAGTTTCCTACTCATGAACTTGATCAAAGGCAGGGCTATCACAAGTCCAAATCTATAACCAGTTCAAATCCACATCCAAAGTGCTTCATTACTGATGACTTCCAACATTTTCTTCATGTGAATTTCTTACTGGTTCACCATCAGATTTTGATATGATGAGTTTGTTTCTCCTGTCATGCCAGGGAAAATCAAAAGTAAATGTCTTGAAGATAATGGCATTATGTAAGGGTAAAAAGACCAGAAACAGGCCTCAAATGTTTAGGTTATGTAAGTCATTCTTTAACTTTGCTTTTTATCTACCTTTCTGCATTTTCGGGTTACTAAGATGATTTGTTGAGACTCATTCACAAAATTTCTCACTTTGCAACATTACCATTAAGTTTTAATTGCCCCATTCAGACGTGACATATCACAATTACTCCTAAACATTATAACATCACTCAGCATAGTATTTTCTCCAAGCCCAACTTGTATTTAATTTGTTTTATGCTAATAGTTTAATATTTGTTTACATTTCTATTTTACTTTAGTTTCTTCAAATGGCTTCAGATGCTGACCCCTTCCTATATGATATTGGAAAAAGAACTGAATATGTGGGTGTTGGACAGGAAGAGCAAGTGGAGCACATGAAGGCATATGTCTGCAAACCATCTTCTGTCACAGACAAAGCTGTGATTGTGATTCATGACATATACGGATGGCAGTTCCCAGATATTAGATACATAACTGATCTAGTTGCAGATAAGGGATATGTGTATGCATTATTGTCTTATTGTTTTCTTTTAAAGAGACCCTCTCAGGTTAATCAGATTTCCAAATTGAATTTTCCATGTACAAAGATAAATCTTGTTATTTCAGTCTGACTTACTTATCTTAAAGGACACAAAAAAGTGGCACTGCACTGACAAAAGCCTGGTATAGAAAAGGTTTTCTATACTCAGGGTCCAATAATTCTTGAACATAATGGTGGCACAAGCAGAGTTCTGAAACATGTCAAGATGAAGAGGACTAACAAAAGCACCAGTAGGCTGCTGTGTTTGAGTGCCCAGCAGTGTGGGTGATTTAAGAAAATGAAACTATTTTAACTGAAAAGTAATCAGAAATAATAACAGGAAATGTATATTCATGTTAGAACTGTGCAAACTCTCTTTAAACAAACAAGGGCTATGCCTACCCTAGGAGAAGTTAGTTTGAATTTTTTAATTTGAACTGATAAGTTTGAGTTTAATTTGAACTAAACTCAAAATTATTAGTTCAAATTAACAAAGTGGACTTCAGTAATTCAACTTAACATTAAGTTGAATTAATCCACTTTGTTAATTTGAACTAACTGCCCTTAGTTTGAATTTATTAAATTTAGACTAAGGGTTAATCCTAGTCTACATCATCCTTAGTTCGAACTAAGGATCAAACTAAGGGCTTAGTTCGAACTATGCAGCAGGTCTTACTGATTCAAGCTAAGCTTTCATTATTTCAAATTAAGGAATTCAAAGTGTAGACAGGGACTAAGGTAGTTCAAATTAAGCCTCCTTAATTCAAACTAACTTGCAAATGTAGACATACCCAAGGGGTTCTGTGACAATTTTAAAGGGTAACAAATTTATTTATCACATGAGCTTTCATAGGAGAGATCCCACTTTGTCAGACACTTGAAAATGCCATTCATCAAAAATGACTACTCCTTTGGAACTTCTCTTTAAACAAAATCTCTTTGGCTATCTCTATACTGGCAAGGTAGTCAGGACTAAGGAGGCTTAGTCTGGACTAACTCAGCCCATGGCCACACTAGGCTTTCCCTAGTTCAAACCAAGAAATTTCTTAGTTCAAACTGAGGAACACTTAGTTTGAACTTGTTAGTCCTGGTTGTTAGTCCAGACTTAAGTGCTTAGTTTGAACTTCAGTTTGAACTAGGCAAGACATGGCCATGGACTGACACTTAGTTCGAACTTAAGAAGTTTGAACTAAGCCAGTTAGTTCAAACTAATTGTGTGTTCTAGTTCAAACTAAGCTGTAGTTTGAACTAGAACATCTGCTTAGTTCAAACTTATAAGCATGAGGTTAGTTCAAACTAACTACAGACTTCTTAGTTCAGACTAACAAGTCCGAACTAACTTTTACAGATGTAGACATAGCCTTTGAATCCAGACAACGGGGCAACATTTCTTTTAATCTCACTAAGAAAGATATAAGTTTTTGTGTGTTTGTGTGTGTGTGTCTGTGTGTGCACGCGTGCGTGCGTGCATAGAGATTTCTTTTAAATGCATTTGCCTTTAGATTTAATTTTTAAGAGATTGATAGAGCATCAGTTTACTTTTCTACAGAAACATAGTTTTTTAAGAGAGACAGGGTGGGTGAGGTAATATTTTTTACTTCGCTACCTTCTGTTGATTAATGAGTTACACAGAACTCTTCTTCAGGTCTGGGAAAGGTACTCCACCATACTAAGTAATTTTCTAACTATTGGAATAGGATGATGATTATGAGGTGACACTGACCATAACCACTGGGTGATCAACATGGGGCAAAAAAGGGATGGATAAATTTTAGGTGTATATTAACTTTCCCCATTGCTGTTGCATGGACCTAACAGCTGACTCAATTTTTATTTTTCATCCAGAGCCATCTGCCCAGACTTTTTTCTGGGGAAAAAACCTTGGACATCTTCTGATCACTGGGCTGACTTTCGTGGCTGGTTGAAGGATCGAGATCCCGTAAAAGTGGACAGGTGAGATAGGTATAGATTTATGCTGGAACTTTCAAAGCTTAATGGGCATGTAAACATAAAGATATGTTAAATTAAATGTTAAGGTAAAGAGAATTTATGTGTCTTTGAGCACCTGCATGGGCTAGCTCTGATGCAGAGAAATCAAAACTAGCTTCAGTAATAACAGCAGTGAAGCTGCTGCAACATGGGTGGTTGCACAGGCTGGCCCTGCCCACCCAGGACATTGGGTACACATATTCAAGCAGCCCTCATCTGTGTTAATTTCACCATATTTGTTATTCAAGCTCACTTTCATTTAGTTAGCTAATGATTAGTTAGCTCCAGGTTAGAGTAGATATAGCCTATGTGGGAAAGACCATAGCAGGAGTTCATTAGGCCATCCCTGGCATACTGAGAGGAGAGTACTGCACCATGTTCTTCCTTTGGGTCAGGTCAGTGCTGCAAGGCTGCCTGGGAGGGTAGAGAATGGCAAAAGATGCTCACTGAAGGGAAAAGAGGGTTACTTCAAAAGCATGTGATCACAAAGTGCTTTTTATCTTGCAGAAGTGTAAGAATGTGGAGAGGAGTTACAGAAAGGGAGGAAAAACTAGCAAAAAAACCCAAGGAGTCGTGTGTGGACTAGACTAACACGGCTATCCCTTTGGAAATTGACAGGAAAAACTAGAACTGAGGGGAATTGCATCAATTTCTGTTTATGTTTAAAAGTGTTATGTAAGGTGCTTTTTTTTTTTTTTTTTTTTAACTTACTAGCTATCTAACCAGGGCCTTAGTGGTCACCTGCACACCAGACACGTGTCTCTTGAAAGCAGGATGTGAGACCTGGGCACTTCCACTTTGCGGAAATGCTCACATAATTATTAGAGCCATCTAGCGCCAGAATAAAAGATACCATTGAGGTATTAGTAGCAAGCAGGCTGTACCATGAGTTAGAGGCAAGCAAAGTATGCATTCCAGCTCCTAGATTTTGTAAGCGTTACCCCTGGTGGGTCCCAATAACCACTTAGATGTTCAGCTAAAATGAAGGAGCATCTGCCTACAGTTGGCAAGAAAGGGAATGGTTACAGATGAGATGTCGCCCAAGGCTTAAACAGGTACAGCCAAAGTGAAACAAAAGCAGTTCTTGTTTGGGCCTATGTGGGCAGTCCAATCCAGTGCTAAGTTCTTCAAGACTATTGTCAGGGGTGCCTTCTCCAGTCCCGTCTCTCTCAAAGCAAATAGGGGCTTGCACATTTCCAGGTCAGGATCAGTTAGGGGTGTGTCTCAATTGGGCTCCCCTGCACTGACTCCCGTCTCAGTCTCTCCCCCACAAGTCTTGCACAGACTTGCTCCCAGCAGCTACCTATAGTTGGGAAGTAAAGGGTTATCAGCTTGGAGACAAGGCTCATATTTACATCTCTTATCCTGCTTTTGCCTCCTGTATCTTTCTTTGCAATGGTCATGTCCTCTTCAAGGATAGCTGGGCTTTGCTTCTGGAGAGCTCCTGAGTCACAGCAGAAGGTTCTTGTAGGAGCATTGCTCATGTCTACATATTCTACACAAGGCAAGTGATGAGGGGAGGCAACTCTTTGTCACTGACAGACATACAGATCTCAGTCACCTGCTTGAATGACACTGTTGGCAGAGCTAAGTGTCTGCTATGCTCTGTTAATTGTGCTGTGGCTTGCACTTGGCAATGGGAGGAAGTATTGGATTCACACCTGCTGGGAATGGTCCCTCTTTCACACATGGAGCTGCAAATCTTGTCACTCCAGTCTTGGCTACAGTGAGCCCCAGGAGTAGCAGTAGGAAAAGATTATACAGACCAGGAATTGTGAGCAATTTAAACATGTTACACCCTGCCCAATATACTAACTTGGAGCAATGTTCTCTCTAAGCTGTGCAGGTATGCAGCCACACAGTGGCTGTTGCACAGCTGTGCAGGTATCACAGCCCCCCGTAAGCTGGGGCTGCAGGGGGAAGAGAGAGGGGACCAGTGGTAGAGAGGAGAGAGCCAGGACTGCAGGAGGGGGGCTAGAGGGGACTGCAAGGGTGGGCGGTGGTGGTTAGCCGAGGCTGTAGGGGAGAGCCTTGGAGCTGGCTGGCAGCAGGGGCTCGTGGGCAGAGCAGCAGACTCTCTTAGAAAGACGGCAGAACAAATTCTAAAATGTTTTAGTAAAAACTCAGCAACTCTCAGCTTTATACATTTGCACTTTTAGAAGTGGTGATGAGTGATGGAGCTGAATGCTGATAATGTCTGGAAACGTTAGGTCAGGGGTCAGAAACCCCAGCACCACTCAGGCTCCCAAGCTGGCCATGCCCAAAGGCGCTGTGCAGCTGGGCGGCAAGAGCCACATACGGGGAAGCACGGCCAGCAGGGACAAAGACTCTCCGGCAGGCGGCTCTCCTAACCCTGCTGACCCCGCCTGCTGAGGCTGCCTTTGATCTTGGTCCAAACTCCTGGTAGAAAGAAGGCAAACTTTTCTATGAATCAGTTCTTCAGCAGAATGCTCCCATTCTCTATCTGCAGCTGCCTGCCCAGCTTGCATGACACTTACCTTCTCCAGCTGGTGACAACAGGATTTATTCTATAGAGCAGCTTCCAAGCCAAACGTGCAGGATTATCCTAGAACCTATTAAAGAGATTTTTTCATGTGGCAGGGGCATATTGATGCAATTCCTGAAAATGATCAGCTGAATGCTTCTGATTCTGCCAATCTCATTAGCATGCAGGAACTATATAGTTTGTAAGTGGAAGACCTGTCTAACATACATCCCATGTCTCCATGCTTCCTTGACACATCTTCCAATATAGTAGTTTTATACTATGTTTGCATACATTAATAAATTATCTTACCATTGCAAGGCAGTGCTTGATCCCTGAGGAGAATTTTGGGGTCCTTTCTGGAGCTCTTCTCTAAGTACTTTGAGGAAGACATCTAAGTACTTCTGACTACTTCTCATCACCTATAAACAGCAAATTAAATGTCAGGACAGTTATTTGTAGGCCATAACAATATTTGCAACAAACAAGCTGTTGAATTCAGGAGAACAATAGTAGTTCTTCTGTGTCCAGAAGGAGCCTGAAATGTTAGCAAATAGACCATAAGGCCAGAAATGACATCCATCTACTCATATATCTACTAATGTGCTGCAAAGCACTCCCATAACCCCTTAGGAATATCTCAGGGCACCTGGCCTAGCCCTGCTCATGTCAGCAGTTTTCAATTACACACACCAATCTGTGCATGTAACATTACTGAATTTTCAGAACAGATTGGTGTTACCTTTCAAAATTCCTTCCCAAATCAGATATGCAAGTACTTACCTACCAGCATAGGCATGGAGTTTTGAAAATTTAGCTTAATATATACAATTACATTTAAAATTTAAAAAATAAAAAGTCACTCTTCTGAGAAAGAATATAATGAACATGTTTTCAAATCTGTTGAGACTTCTGCAATTAAAAATTAGAACAGACCACAGGATACATTAAAAACATTTTCCAAATTTGTTACCTTGGCCTTCATTCAGTACATGTGTTTTTTTGTGGGGTAGTTATTGTCAGTTTAATTTTGGATAAATGATTAGTTGGATAATTATTTAGCTGAATAATTATTTAGCATTCTCTCAAGTGGTCTTGGGTAGAATTATTTTATGCTATATCACAAAGTATGAGGTATTTCTTAATGTAATTATGTAATTTATTTACCGAGATAAGTGTTTTATTTTTATAACACCAAGTTAGACTCTTGCACTCCTACAATCTATTGCAGGGGTGGACAAACTTATGGAACTCAAGAGCCACACAAGTTGATTATTAAACCTTCAAGAGCCGCACTGAGGCACATAGCCATATACTTATACCTACTAAATTGATTTGCTGACATTATTCCGCGAGCCACACTATTTCATTCAAGAGCCACATGCGGCTCCTGAGCCACAGTTTGGCCACACCTGTTCTATTGTATAAAGCATTATTCTAATTGTTCTTGCATATCTTTTTTTATGTGTTCCCTTCTGGATTAAGTAACATGATTAATACGTTGTACTTAAGTTGTACTGACAGAAATGCACATGCCTAATTGTTGTCCAGTGTAGGGATACTTTTCATAGTTGCTAACCCACTTTTAAGAATAGCAGTATCTAATCTGGGGCAGAATAATTTTAAATGACAGAAGGAAAAGATGGGGACAATTTTATGTACTTCTGTATTTTCTTTTTAAATTTTCAGGTAGTGGTTCTACTATAGATTTCTTAGTTCATTTCCCTTTATATGTTTTAGGGAAACTGATGTCATCCTGAAGTATCTAAAGGAGCAATGCCATGCAAAGCAGATCGGCGTCATTGGGTTTTCCTGGGGTGGAATGGCTGTACATCACTTGATGCTGAAAAATCGTGAATTAAAGACTGGGGTGTCACTTTATGGTAGTGAAGAATGTCTGCAAACTTGTGCAAGCTCACTTGATTTTGAGGAGTATATAGTTTTGATGTGCCCTATATAAAATTTTATAAGTATTCAGTTTAAAGGTGAGCTGCAGATTTAAATCTGACTGTTTATTTCAGCAATATGTGCTATATGCTCCTACTAACTAAAGGGGCAGTCAGTGTTTAGATGTTCACAAAACAGAAAATGTTCATATTTATTTTTCTATAAAATGTCCTAAGCGTCTCCATCACTGCTTGGAAAGTGAGGATCTTCCCCCCCCCAAATCTTCTGGTTTTTATCATAATCAAATGTGTGCTTAACTGTGAAATACACAAAGAAACAAGCCTTTCTTGATTTCCATGTGACTGCCTTTAGCCTCCAGCAGCGTTCTCAGCTCTCTGCGATGCCATGTCACAGTGCTTACTGGGATATCCCAGAGCACAAGCAAACAACATAGGATGGAAGGGGTTTAAAAGGAAAATGGAGAAAAGGTAAGTCACCTGTTGTTCATGTGCTGAAGACCCAGATGAGCCTGGTTAGTATGGAAATTTCAGAAAAGTTGACTGGACCCTGGACACCAATGATGGCAGAGAGGATTTCTGCTGCCTGTTCTGTTCCTCTGGCTGTTAAGGAGTTTCGTATCACAAGAGCCATGTTGGCTACCCAACAAAACAGTAACTCAGAGTGTTTTTCCTATATCTTAGCTTGGCAAGGAAGGTACAGGGTTTCCTTTCAGATGTGGACCAAGCCATGTTCATCTATGCCTTAGTCATTGCCATAACGGGCTGAACATCACTCTGAGGACCATTCACATGTCAGTGACTGCAGCATGCAACTTGTATTATCTGCTTGGCAGCGATTCTCACACACTGGCACCCCATAGGTCAAATTATCTTCAGAAACCAACTTGCCATTGCCAAAAGTTGCTGATTTTTAAAGTCCTATTTCAACTTGCATCCTGTCTGTCTTACAAACCATATTTCTCCTTCTGCTCCACCCCAATTTTTGGATGAGTAGGGGGTTGCTGACTCTAAAGTTTGCTTCCCAAGAACCCAACTTTGTTAACATGCAGAATGTCTTTTTAAGGGCCTTTTACCTGAATATGCAATCTTTCGCCTGCTGGGTTAGCTCGAGGGAGCCTGGGCATCTTGATATTCTTTGAGCGGTTTTTGGGTTTTTTTAATGCTACATTTTAACCCATGTGATTTTAGAGCAGGTCTGTGTGTGCACATAGAATTTGTGACAGAACATTTTTATAATGACAAATAAATATTGCTGAAGTAAATAGATGTTTTGCATTTACATTTGCAGCTCCCCTTGAAATATGTGTCATGTGATTTAAATGCTCTCTCAAACTGTGTTGTAGGAATAATCAGGGATTCCGATGACAGATACAATTTGCTGAACCCAATGTTTTTCATTTTCGGGGAAAAAGATCACACCATTTCTTATGATCAAGTAAGTGTTTGCCTCAAAAGAGATTTCAACTGATCAGTTGAAAGGACAAATGGAACAAGTGCCCTGCTTTGCCAAAAAACCAAGCTGTGCCCCCTGCTAAAGGGGTGAGGAAGAATGGCAGGGGGACACATGGCTCAGGTGAGCAGCCACACTTGGTGGTTCCAGCCAGCCCTGTAGAGGGGAGGGTAGGCTCCAGTTAGTATCTCTGGCCAGCTCTGTATGGGGGCAGGGTGTCTATAGACATAATTTTGTAAGAGTGTTCTTTAATAATCTATGTAATGTGCCTACAGCAAGGGATAGATGCCTCTGGAAAACCTAATTCCATATAAAAACTGCATTACGAGACTCTCGAGGTTGTAAAATAAAACATACAACAGGAAATGCCCAAATTAAGGTCATATGAACGACTCTGCAGTCTTGCTCAAATGAATAAGGATACAAGATGAAATCCATTCAGCTGTGGGTATTGACTTCAGTGAGGTCAGGATTTCATCTGTAGTGTTTAGTTACATGTTCATTATACTATTATCATTCTACAGAACCTTTGCCTTATTCATGGGGTAGTATGGAAGATGCTCATAAAGGAAGCAGCGGATCTCTCTTTACTTTTATATCCATTATTTAACATGTGACCACACACCTCAGATGTGGCACTGACCCTACACTGCTGGAACAAATCTTCTGTTCACTACATTTTGTCCAGCTTTAAGATGAAGGACACAGTGCTCTTCCCCAGCTTCATGCACTACACAATGCTATCTGAGTCACCATCCACCCTGAAGACTGAACAAGGCTTGGGCCTCTTGGAAAATACTGTATGTGATTACAGAAGACTGCACTATAGCGCATATACACAAGAGGGAACATCAAGGTTGTACAGACTGCATTACCTGACCATTTTCTTCTAAATGCTTTAGTTTTTGACCTGAAGGATCCTTTTAATGGAAATCGATTCTTAAAAAAAAGAAAAACGAAAATAAAAAAGCTCTCAAAGGATTTCCATCACATGTACTGTGCTGGACAGCAATGGAACTCTGTCCTGCACTATATGGGTACGTGTACACCAAAGGCTCTGTTACGTCAGCTTAACAAGTTTAACCTTAAGTTGACTTAAAGTCGACTTTGTTAACTTGAGTTAGAGTGTTCACATTCCAAACTCCTGTAGACCACCCATGGCCACACTGGCAGATGCTAGGTTGACTTAATGCTTAAGTCAACCCTATTAAGTCGACTTAAGGGCTATGCCCTGTCTACACTGGCTTAAGTTGAGTTAATAAGTTGATTTAAGCATTCAGTTGACCTTAAGAGGTGGTGTGATTAGGTCGACTTAAGGAAGCACTTAAGTCAACTTAATAAAAGCCCAGTGTGGATGGTGCTTTGCTTAGGCTGACTTAAGAAAGGTTAAGTCGACCTAAGACTCCAGTGTAGATGTACCCTACGCGCCCCAGTGAGGCACTGGACTCTGGTTTCGTTCCATACGCTGTCCTATCTACAGCTGAAAAAAATGACATAAAAAGAATGTTATAGGTGAAAATTAAGAAAATGTACAGTTGATCATGCAACCTTAATTCAGACCCTTTGTACACAGAAATTATGATACCTTCTTTAATTACACAAACACATCCTATTTTGAGCCCCTCCTTTCTCTTCCTTCAGTTCACCTCAGGAACTAACACACCTCCAGATTCTGCAAAAAATGAGGCAACAGCTCCCTTCACTACCAAACCTTCATTTGTCCAGAGCACAGTTCATTCCGTTTACTGAGTGACGCAAGAGTCCTGTGAGAAAAATAGCATGTGATAATGTTGGTACAGCCTGTCTCTTAATGCACGTGTACAAAGAGGCAGAATTAAGATTGCAGAGAGAACCTTAATTTTCTAATTTTGGAGTGGTTGGCTTTGCAACTTTAATGTTCTTTTAACATAGGATTGAGTTTTCTTAATGTAATACATTTAGGAGAGAAAGAGGCAGAACTTCTTTTAAGTCCTGCCTGCTTACACATTCACCTTCACAGATAATACTGCAAAGATAAACACATAAAAATGAAGTTCCACTCCATATATTGCCCATGCATGTCAGCTATGGGTACATTTACCCTTCCAGCAGGGGTGCATGTGCGTGATTCCCAGCTTGTGGAGACATTCTTGTGTTAGCGCTCATTGCTTAGTGCACTACAAATAGAATACAAGGGAAGAAGATACCAGGTCTCGGGCAGTATTGTACTCCAGGTAGCTAGGCCCTTCCACCGTTAGCCCTGCCGCAGCTACATTCTCTGTTTAGCACACGAGCTTGATCACACCTCTAGCTCAAAGTGTCGATACACCTAACAATGGAACATTAAGAGGGAATCACATACGGTAACATCAGAAGATTGTGCATGTGAACTGATTTTCTTAATACAATAAACCAAGAAAGCGCATTTTTAAACCTTTATTATTTAGGCAACTCATACCAGCTTTTCACTACATCCCTAAAAAACACAACGATGAAGTAAGTAATATGATTCTTTTCAAAGTCAGGTGTTTAAAGTTAGACCTTCTGAATTGTTGCACAAAGGCAGCATTACTTTAAGAGGTATGGGCCACTTGCAGATTCATTGAAGTCAGTGGGAGTTACAAGTTTATCTTTTCAATAAGTAACCCTTTTTAAAGCTTCTAGACTCAGCTATGCATTTTTAATAATAATTTAATAAACTGTCATAACTTAGGGCAACAGCAGCTGCACTGGTATCATCACACTGTAGTCCTCCTCAACCATGTCCTCTCTCAGGTAGAAACCTGTGTCTTTCTCACTTTAGACCAGAGTGTTCTAGGCCACACCATTCCCAGACTACTCTGTGATATTCCTAGCAAGCCAGACAGACTAAGAACGGAATCTGCACTTTGCTTTCTCTTTGAATGCTAAGAACAACGTAACTGCCAGCAGTTATGAGTCACCTCACAGCTTTTTGTAAGCAAGCACATGTATTCTTATGGTAAAAGCATTACAGAGCAAACATAGTAAAAACAATAAAACAACCTACACACATTCTAAAAAGCTTACCAGAGGTCACATCAGCTTCAGCCTCTGGATCTGGTAGGTGTCAGTCCTTCAGAACTCACAACTGGGTTTTCCAAACGGCTAAAATTCATAATCATCTCAGATTCAGAGCCAGAGCAACTGAGAAGAGTTCAGTCTTCCCTCTGTACAGCTTAGGTCTGTGATACTGGCCTCATATAACAAGTGATCAGCAGACAAAGGACTATCCCTCAGAGCATAACTTCAAAAGGCTTGACTTTTGCATAACTAGAGGTGGGGAAATTGTATTCACCTTCCATTGTATATTTCCCAAGGAATCCACATCACATATATTGAGCCAAAAGCCCATTCTTATTTAGCACATTGTTCAGTACAGTCCTTTGAACACCCAAGCCTTACGTTATATATTGTCCCCCTCTTAGAGGTTACATACAATTCTGGCCCATACTACTATACAACATTTGTATTTAGTACAATACACCCCCAAGATGCTAAAACTTAATTCACTGAAGTTCTTTAAGGATATGAGAGGAAACTGCCATATTGATTACAGTGTCATAGTTCAAAGATGAAGGATTTTTTGGGTTTTGTTTGTTTTATTAGTTAGAACCCTTTAAAAAGAGCAGGGTAATAGAATCTGGCACATTAGAGTAAAGAAGATACCAATCACATCTTCCAGGAAAGACCTGGACAAACTGACCATTAACAAGTTAAATAAAAGTTAAAAACAACACAATAATGGAAGGATGTTCTGTGTTGCAGATCATCTTACTGGAGGAGAAACTGAAACAGTACTGTCAAGTTGACTACAGAATTAAAGTTTACCCTGGGCAAGTTCATGGCTTTGCAGAGCTAAAGCCAGAAGATATGAAACCTCGAGATAAACCTTACATTGAAGAAGCAAGAAAGGATATGATGAATTGGCTGAAAATATACATTTAATAGAAATATGAAGTCTAGTTCGTAAAACAATATAAAGTAATATATTTTCAGAATTTAAGAGCAGCAGTTGATTAAAATATATTTTATAAAAAATGTGAAGATCATAGTCTTCCTTTTCAAAAGAATCTATAGTGTTTGTGGAGAATTTACAATAATAAAAATAGGAACTTTTTTCATTTGTAGTTATTAATGTTCATAATCCTATTGCACACTGAATCACTGTTGAATGAAGAAAATCATTAAGTATTAGAACGTCGATCAAATTCAGCCTACCTTAATATGGTTATTATCTGTTGGAAAAAAGCTCTCTATTTTCTATAGAGCATACCCTTATCACAATTTGTTCATGCATTGAGAATGTAGCCTCCTTGGACCTACGCTATCATGGCAAATGTGGACATTCCTCCTAATTTCACCAAAACAGCCATGGTTTTTTGTCCGATGCCTAAGCAAGGCTTTTTTTTTTTTTTTGGAATGGGGGGGAGCAGACACCTGCAATGTCCTGGTTTTTCTTTTACTCAGTTAAACATTTATTTGTAACAACTACAAACCATTTGTTCAATTCATATTGCTGTATTTAGTAGAATTTGCTGTTTGTGTAACTTGAAGGAACAATTCAGCTGAGTATGGTGAACGGTGAACAAATGATGTGAAGAGACAAATCAAACTGCTGCAGACACTGTCAAAACATGTTGTTCTGCAAACATGAATGATTCCAGTCCAGTGGTCATAATAAACTCATTTACAACACTATGCTGCTAGAAAAAATTCTTTCACTCTAAGAAATATGCCCTTGTCATAGCTGAGTCAGAATTTAGCAGTAGTGCAAAATGTTTTTTAAAAAATAATTCTGTACAAGTATTTTGCATCCTTAAAAAATGACACCTCAAAATGCCTCTATTTTTGATTTTGACAAAACCATTTAGATTTGTGAAATGCACTATCAAGCTCTTGCTGACAAGGGAAAGCCTGAAAACTCCCACTATATGTCCTTTTTGAAGCTGATGAAAAATGAACTACCTGAAAGATCACCCAATGCTTTTCTTGACTTTTTAAAATCACTTTATGATAACATAGCTTTCAGCAGCAGCTCCCTTTATACTGAAGCAAAGTAGCTATTAGAAAATGAAGTGCTAACTTGCCTCTTTGATTTCAGAGCAGAAGCGGAGGATATCTAGAGGTATTGGGATCTGAACTCTTCGCTTCAAAGGTGGGGAGAGGCATTGAAGACTGGTCTGTGTATCACATTTATCAAAAAATCTTGAAAAGGTATCCAGACAAATAGACAGACAGAGTCAAATGGGCGCTTGCTTTGTTCATACAATTAAGTGTTTCTAGCATGGCTATGTTCAGAAAAGTTTTCTTACACACAGTTAGGTCTCGAAGCGAAAGATAAGGTCTCAGGAAACATACCTTGATCTGGAAAGGGGCAGAGATATGGCATATCTGGACAACCTTGGTTCAGAAGACGTAGCATAGCTACTGCTTCTCAGTCCCAGTGCAGCAGCATTCCCATCAGCATTGCCATTGCAGTGGCCTTCCGCTGTGGTGGGAGAGGGGTCAAAAGGGGGCCGTGCCCCTGATCACTGGCTTTGAGGGGCACCAGCTGGGCCCTCTTCCTCAGAGCCAAACCCTGATGTTGCAGGTGGTCAGGGGCTGCCAAACTTTGACATCCCCGGCAATCACACCAGCACCAGCACGGTCCTGCCAGGGGCCAAGCGATCCTGCTGCAGGGGGAATCCTTCTGCCCTTGTGCTGGTAACCAAAGGGCATCTGGCCGTCATTCCTACTGCATCTGCCACTCCCACGGGGAAGAGTAGGTGAGAGCAGTAATTGGCCTGCAAATCCCCACTCATGGGGCATTAATGCTGCCGAGGAAGGAGCACAAAGGCAAGTACTGACCCCTGAGTGCCAGAGACCACACCACTATCCCACTGATAGTTCTCTGTGGCAAGAATTTTTGAAAGCACACAAAGGGTTGAAGGAACACATGTCCCATTTACTTTCACTGGGCCTGGTGCACCTAATTTCCATAAGAACATTAGAAAATCCTACCCCAGTGCAGTCCCAGTAGCTCAAATACAGTGCCCTCTGCCTTGCTTCATTCATTGTCCATCTACAGATCTCCCTAATACCCTCCTCTGTGTTCTAGGCCAGTGGTTTTCAAATTTTTTTCCTTGGGACCCAGTTGAAAAAAATCATGTATGCCTGCAACCCAACTATTACATCTTTGAGCCAGAAATTCCAGTCTTTTGGTGATGGCAGCAGGGGATGCTGCAACCCAGTGCCTGAGGGTCTGTGACTCAGTATGGGGCTATGGCCCTAAGTTTGCACACCACTGTGCTAGGCTACAAATCCTGCCTGACTCTCTCCTAGGTGCTGGGAGTAGACGACTGAGCTATTCACATGCTATCCCCCTGTTAACTTATTTGAGACAGCCATCATCACTGAAGCAGCAGGCTGATAATGAAGGGGGCTTGCTCTCCTTAGCAGGGCCATAACTAGGGTGGGGCAATGGGGGCAAAGCCCCAGGTGCTGAATCGTAGACCAGTGTTTCCCAACTAGCATGCCACAGCACACAGGTATGCAGTCAGGGCTGAGCAAGTGTGCCAAAGAAAGATTTGAAAATCTATTCTATTCTATTTCTCAAAGAGCTCTGGATTGGCTCATTGGCTCTTGAATATTCATGAGCTCATTTGGAAACTATATGGTGGCGTGCCTCAAATTAATTCAAGGTACCAAGGTGTGTCACGGCAGAGAAAAGGTTGGGAACCACTGTCTTAGAGGCTGCCGCAGGGCTGGCAGCTGCAGCTTCACACCTGCCCTCTACAGTTTGGCACCTGGTGTGGCAGGGAGCTGAATCCATCCCCACTTGCTGCTAGAAGGTGTGAGGGGGCAGATCCAGCTCTCCACCACCACTAGGAATGGATCTGGCTCCCCACTGCCTGGGGCAGGATCAGGCATCAGGTCGGGCTGGGGGAGAGTGCCTTTGGGGCTGCTTGCCCTGGGTGTGAGAACAGCTAGTTCCAGCCCTGCTCCTGAGACAAACACAACCTGGCAGCGTCCCTTTCCCTTGACTGTGCAGGTGATGGTCTGTAGCACTGTTCCCTCTAATTACTTGTAGACTGTGTGCGCAAACAATTTCTTTGTGAGCACCAATATTAGCCCTATTGAATTTTTTTGTGCACACTTGATTTTGTTGTGTGCACAGGTTTCATGACCCGTGTGCGCGCGTGCACACCTTGGAGGGAAGAGTGGTCTGTAGACACGTTGCTCCCTACTCAGCTGGGGCAGAAGGCCGTCAGCCTGAGCTCCTGACAGCCAGCAGCGCCTTGAATGTGGCCAGTGGCAGGAGTTAGCCCAGCCTGGCCTTTCTTATGGCCCTGATCCTGCTGTCTGGGCAGCCCCACGGTGCTTGGGGTCCAGCCCTGCTCCCCCATGGCTGGGGCAGTACTCCCCAGGACCTGAGCTGGGGGTGGAGGGGTTGCTCAGTAATTCGGTATAACACTGGTCCTACCCGACAACCGGGGCAGAGATTTCCCTAACGCCCCCAGTCGTCAGCTAGCAGCTGTCACACCGCATTAGTGAGCACCCCTCCACCGCCCCCCAGTTTGAAGTCCTGGGGGGAGCAGTGACTGGGGGCGAGGCGTGCCAGGGCAATGCCCGGGCTCAGCGGGGAGGGGCAGGAGTCGGCCCGGGAGGGCAGGCACAGCGCGGCGCAGCGCAGCGGGGCTCGGCGGACGAGGAGCGAGCGGCGGCTGCAGGTGGGTGGCGGGCGGCGCCGGGGGCGCAGGGGACGGGGCAGCCTCGCTTCTTGGCGCCGGGCTGGAGGCGGCTCCCCGGGGCCCCTCCTTGGGCCAGCCCGGAGCGGCGTCTGGCGGCGCCGCTTCCTCCCGCCGGGGAACCGGAGTGCTCCGGGCCGCCCGTGTAAACAGGCCTGCAGCGCTGTCCGGCCGCAGGAGCTGCCGCATCATCCCTCCAAAGCTTCCGGGCTGGGTAATAACAGAGCCGGGAGCTGGCTTGCTAAGAAAGGAGGAGGGAGGACAAGATGTTTCTGCTGGTTTCCAGACAAGCCCACAAGCCAGAGAAGGAGGCAGCCCCTCTACTGATGCCAGTCAGTCAATCAATCAAATCACAGGGCTGGAAGGGACCTTGTGAGATCATCGAGTCCAACCCCCTGGGGCTTGAACCCAGGCCCTTCTGCATGTTAAGCAGAGGTGCCCAAATTTAGATTCTGTTAAAATGCCACTTTAAAAGACAGCTTGGCAGCACTGCAAATAGCCTGGTGACTAGCACCTCTGCTTAGTATGCAGAAGGTCCTGGATCAATTCCCAGGGGGTTGGACTTGATGATCTCTTGAGGTCCCGTCCAACCCCATAACTCTCTTCTATTCTAACATACAGCATCTTTCATGCACTCTTACTTCCAAAGTGGTAGCTGGGTTCGTCTAGTCCAGCAGAGCCATAAGGCGGCGTTTTGGCACCCAGGGCACATTCTGATCAGAAGACGTCCTTTTTCATTAGTGGCGCTCAAAGCCGGGAGCACAAAGCCACTCCTTTAATAGCACGGCTCCATTGAGCCGCTTCAGGCCACCCCGTCGCCCCGCCATAGTTACGGCCCTGTAGTCCAGCAAGACAGACAAAGGCTCTGGTGGCACTTTTAAAGACAAACATGAGCTAAAGGCTAATATTTATCACATGAGCTTTTGTGGGAGAAAATCCCACTTCATCAGACACTTTGAAGAGGGGGGAACTTACAGAATTGGAGGAAATAAATGCAGGGGAGTTTAAGTCATAGGATCAGGTCACACTGTAACAGCAAATCAAAGCAGTTGTTGAGATTCAAACACTGGGAAACAGAACACAGTGGAAGGTGAAGTCGAATCATCTGTTGTAATGAACAAAGAATCCGTAGTCAGGATTTAATCCTGCTTTCACACAGTCAAATTTGCACATGATTTCCAGTTTTGCAGTTTCTCGTTCAAGTTTTATCTGTTACCCATTTACTTGAGCACTGCTATTAATAAATCAGTAGAGTGAGAAGGGAGCTTGAAATGTTCCCCTACTGGTTTTTGACTGTTGTTATTTCTTATGCTGGATTTGTGTCCATTTATCCTTTTGCACAGAGACTGACCCCCACAGCAGTCCAGAGTGACTCTAAAAAGCAGGATGACAGAGGTGGGAAGGGGTGTAAGTTTGACAGCCACCATCTCGGCCATGGCTGGGGACCTCCAGGGCTAAAAGCAGGAGTCTCTACAGTTTTAACTGAAGATCCAGACTCTGTATGGCAAGCTGTAACAAAGTCGTGTCCTCTGTGGACTGTATACAGAGGGCAACACACAATTTGCACTGACGAGTGCAGTACAGACATAAGCTAGGTTTGTGGCAGAGCTCCTAGCAGTTTTTCAGTTAAGGTTGGCTGGTTTTGTAAACAATAGAGTCTAAGGTTATTTTGGGCAAGTTCTCCAGCCTGGCTGGGTCAAACTAGATGGTAACAATAGGCCCTTCTGGTCTTGGAATCTATGAACAGTGAGACCCTCTTGGTACCACAAGTGCATAATCCTCCTGCATGCAGTGAGCCTGAGTGGCCAGGTTAGTGCAGGGATCTGAAAAGACACCTGGGACGACGCAGTTGCCGCTCCCCGGATGGCAAAGCAATAATAGAGCTGCTCTGTAATGACTGCGCTGGCCCTTGGGAAGTTGTTCCCACTGCATCCCAGCCTTGCAAGTGCTAATGATGGATCTGCATAATCACAGATCTGCTCGTCCCTCTTCTTCCTGCCCCACTTCTGACCCCCAAAACCTATGCATGGGAACAGTCAGGGATCTTATAGGTAGTATGCAAACTCCAATCACATGTTCCCCCAGTTGTGTTCCTTACCTAATATTCCATTTTTATGAACACAGAAGCAGGACTTGCCTGAAGGTAAGAATTAAGATTTTGTTCAATGTTATCATTTTGTCATGGTTATAACAAGGAAAAGCAGGAGTCCAAGGCCCTGGTTCACCACAGTGTTACTCCATTTTTTACATCGGTTTAGTACCAACATTGTGGTGAATTGGACTTAAGAGTTAAAAGTGCCAGAATTTCATTGAAAGCCTGCACGTTCAGATATGCCTTGCACTGTGCTCTACCGATGACCAAATGTGAGCTCTGCTGGAGCATCTGAGAGGGTGTTCTACAGTGTAGGAGACCTTCAACTGATAATTCCCTGTTGTTGGTCTCAAACTATAAAGCTGCCTATTTTATTCTTTTCTGTGTAGGTTCTTATACCACCTTCATCACTGTAGCACAGTATCTGAATGCCTTCCAGTGAGTAGTGCGTTCAATAACTTGACTAATATTTGTCATGGCATGTTTGTTTGCACCAGGAAATGGCCACAAGGTGGACCCACAGATCATAGCTGTAATTGTAAGGCATGAGGAGAAGCTGTGAGGTAGATATAAGCCATTAGGATCTTAAAATAACTAACATTTCTGAATTGTAACAGGTAGAAGAGTGCATTGGTATTATAAGGCCAAAGGGATCCTGGCAGCTCTTTATCAGCTGAAGCCTCTGAACCTTGTTTAAAGATAAAGCAAAGCGCAGTGCCTTGCCAGTAGTCCTATGACAAAATGTAGAATTAAGAACCCTGTACAAAACGTTATGGGTAGGGAGCATCAGTGCCCTCCCTGTAGCTAACAAATGCAGATCCAGCATCATCTACCCACTGTATTTTTTTCACATTTATAAAAGATTGTATTTGCAAGAGCCTGTGCCAGACAATCATTCCCCAAAGCCTGCAAAACAATGTTGCCTTTGTGATACTATTAGAGTTTGACAGACCAGCTAGTTCTGAAAAGTGACATGTGGACTGTGTCCTGAGGGTATTACACACATGATAATTCATTGTAAAATAAGATTTTTTTTTCCACCTTAGAAACTAAAGGAAGTAGTGGCACACCAGGCTGCTCAATGGCATCTGGTCTCCATAAGTCAGCATTAACTTGAGGGCTGGATTTATCTCACGGGACTAATTTATTATTGGTTAGTTAACATGCAATGAACCAAATGATGTAAATTTACACTAAAATGAATGTCAAACAAAAATGTAGTTAAAGTGGATGCATCCTTGCAACCCAGATACACATCAGTTAAGAAACAGCATTAAATGGATGTTATCAGGTCACATTTGGCCTGAGTAGCCAATGAACTTGCTCCTCTGCTGCCTCACAAAGCAGTAGGAGTAGCAGTAGCAGTAGCATTTCTAATAGACGGGAGAACCCCGGACATGCCCCCATCTAGCAACTTGGAGTTTGTCCTCAGATTGTCATGGGGATTGTAGTTTCTTTCTGACTGGTGGTGGCAGCTCCTTCTGATGTCCATTGTGTGCCCTGTTCTGTATCCCCTGTGGGCCAGTGTTCTACAAAGAGATGTTGGTTGGTGGGGCAGGGGACTATTGCTTGGAGTAATGCCACAGGGGAAGTAGGACGAAGAAAGGCATGGTGGGTAGTAATGGTATAAAGAGAAAAGAGGCATTGCAGTAAAGGAGCAGGGCTAGGAGATATTTCAGATTCTGTTGTTGTCATGACTGTAGCTCACAGAAGCCACTGCAGGCTACAGGACCATAATCTATAGGCAGGTTGTGTGACACAGCAATGCATATGGTGGCCAGAGCACAGTGTAGGGGGATTTCAATGAAACACAGTTACCCTGCAGTGAACTGCCCTACACACGTAGTTAGGAACTGTGAGCTCAATTTTGTAGCTATTAAAGTTGGTGTACTCATGATATTTATTTGCCCCAGTCTCCTGTTACACTTGACTTCTAGGAGCATTTGTGAGAACCCACTGGATATGTCTACACTATGGGCTTAAGTCAATTTAAGGAGGCTTAAGGTCACTTAAGCAAAGCCCTGGCCACATTTGGAGTTCATTAAGTCAACTTAAGGGCTTCCTTAAATCGACTTAATAACTCTTGTTCTTTAAGTCAGCTTAGGGATTAAGCTGACTTAATGCAATGTGGCCGTCTAAGTCAATTTAAGAAGCCCTGTGTAATAACGTGTGCCCGCTCAAGTCGACTTAGTAAAGTCAACTTAAGCAAACACATTTTTTATTAGGACACTTTTTTATGTCGACTTAACCAACTTTGTTAAGTCAACTTAAGAGAAGGGTGGGCTCGCGAAGTAGACCTAATAAAGTCAACTTTAAATAGACTTTATTAAGCTGACTTAAAGTCGACTTAACTTTTGTAGTGTAGACATAACCACTGAGAGCTACAGCTTGTTGACCAAGCTGACCAGTCTCATGTTTTAAGACTATTGCATGGGGGAATGACATTTTTAAGAGCCAGAAGGGGTGGAGTGGCATTCCCCATCCGATACTTGTTAAAACCACATTCAGTTTTTTCCCACTTTTGGTTGGGGGATAGACCTCTCAAAAAGAGGACTGTCCAGTTTAATACCAGATGGGTGGCCTCTCTACTGTACAGCCTAGTGTGTAGATACCTATAACATACACCTCAGGCTGGTGGTGCGCAGAACTTATTAGGAGACATGGAGGACACTGTGTAGTACAGCATGTGTAGTGATGCCCTATCATGGGTTAGTCACTGTTGTCTGAGATGTATGAACCTTTGTCCTTTTGACTTCACACCAGATTTCCAAATGGCTAATGAAGCGAGACCTTGCCCATGTGACATTGGAGACAGATTTGAGTATGGAGGTCTTGGGCATGAAGTGCAAGTTGAGCACATCAAAGCGTATGTTTGCAAACCATCTTCCAGCACGGACAAGGCTGTGATTGTCGTTCAAGATATATTTGGATGGCAACTCCCAAATACAAGATACATGGTTGATATGCTTGCAGCTAATGGATACATGTAAGGGATTTTTTTTTATTGTTTTTTCCTTAAAGAGACCTTCTCAAGTTCCCCAGGCCCAAATTATGACCTGGTCTGTGGTGCCTTCCAGGCACAAGGAGCAGTCTTGTTCTTTCAGTCTGAATGACTTACTGTAGAACAAAGAAGTCAAAACAACAAAAAATACAATTTCCCTGCAAGAACACAGAGGCCTCTTCCACCTTAGGTGGCAGCACTTCTAAGAACATAATGGTTTCCCAAGCAGAGTTCTGAGGAAATGTCAAGATGCAGAGCAAAAATACAGAAGCACCAACAACAGCTGTTGTATCTGAGTCCAAGAATGTGGATGATTTAAAAAAAATTAAAGAGTTGTCATTGTGATTTAATTAAACCATGATAATAAGAAGTGTATATTCACATTAAATTTTGCACATTCTCTCTATACCAAAACATCTTTTGCTATAAACTATCATGGTTTTTCCTTTAATTTTTACCAAAAAGAGGTAGTGGAATATATGCACACCTAATGCATTGCATATAATCCTTCTTTCCCCTATTTGCAGCTAGAAATAACTTGTCCCAAGCTTCTACTGTTTGTAAGAGCTAAATCCAACAGCGAGGCACCAATCTGTAGCAAATCTGTGTGCTGTAAGTGTGCAGTTATTGTATAATTTACTAACAGTCATGAGAAGTTGGAACTAGAACTCTTTTAGTGACTGCATCTGTTTGAGGAAAATGGAGTTAAAATTAATGGCAGCTAAGAACAATTGTTAATCGCAAGCAGCTGATGTCTGAGTTTGGAACTAATTCCTGCACTACAGACTGGTGAAGGTTTATCAAATAGTTGATTGTGTCTATTAGCAGAATAGGTATTTTCTGCATGAAATGTTTGTGCTTCACAGTTTGTGCACCTTGGGTCTGCAGCTCCCTGTTTCTTCACCCCTTGTTAATTTCTGACTGGGAGCTAAGCTGATGTTTTCACTGTACTCACAAGGAGAAAATGGAGAGGTGGAAGGCAGGCTTTTGGCTCCCTCTCCTGTTGGTAACTGGCTGAGTAAACAGAGATGTGGGCACTCCGGAGTTGGATGTGCACATCACCATCTAGTGGCAGGAACACAGGAGTTTATTTTAAGTGCTCCCCATATTTGCCAAGAGCATTGCTGGGATGGGAGCCCTTGAGATTGAATTTCGGGGCCCTCACTAAGGGAAATACTTTGTGTGATCTCAACAGGCTTGCTTCTGTACAGAGGAATCTGTTCACTATTTATTGTGCTGTGCTCGGGGTTCAATTAATTCTCCAGAGAATAGTCTGATTTTAGTTCTATTACCTATAGCTCACAGTTAGGTCTCCTGTTAAGTTTAATAATAAAGAGCCATCTTGTGTCACTTATTTAAACAGAACTTCCCATGAAATTAAATGGGGACTTTTGTGTTGGCACAGGTGGGACGATATTGCCATTAAAAGTCTGAAATTTGGACTATCAGAACTTTAGCACTTGAGTTTTGCCATTGACCATTTATTTAATTCAATCGTTCCCAGAAGGTCAGTTAATTATTATTTTATTGTTTGTATTCCTGTAGCACCTTCAAACCGTATTGCATCCCACTGTGCGAGGCACTGTAAAACACATAGTAAGAAATAGTATCTTGCCTGAAGACTTTTCAGTCTCAGTACTCAAGACTTGCAAAGGACTGGAAAAAAAGTATTTCTATCCCCATTAGCTTGGCAAATTAGTTTGTAATTTAATCATTAAAGGAATATTTTAAAGAAAATTATAGTTATTTGTAATAATTTCTTAATATTTAATGACAGACAAAATTGAGAGGAGTGAAATTACTACAAAATCATTGAAACATTGCTGTGTCTAAAAGTCCACAAAGCATCTTAGGATTTGCTAAGAGAATTTATATTGATTTTTTCATACAGAGCCATCTGCCCAGACTTCTTTGTGGGAAAAGAAGCTTGGAAACCTTCTGATGACTGGTCCACCTTTGGTGAATGGCTGAAAACTCGAGATGCCAGAAAAATAGACAAGTAAGATGTTAGAAGGATGGATATTCCACCACTTCTTGTGAATCAACAATTCCTTTTTTGGCCTGAGATTGGGGTGCAGTAGATAGGGTGTCTGATTTATGCAGTGTATTACTGATGTGGATCTCAATCTCAGTCACTTGGCTGGAGCAACAGAACAAATGACTTGGTAACTAGAAAGGGTCTTGAATGACAGCAAGCTGGCTGCAACACAATCTAGACAAGATGGGAGAAAGGTGGCCAAGAGGAAGCAGCCAAAAGAGTTGGTGGGACTTGCAAGACCATGATCATAATGAAACTTATGAGTATTGGCAGTGTTATATTCTGAAGTGTTACTGGATGTCCAGGTAGTGGCAGTAGCTAGAAGCACTTTATTCCATCTGCACCCGACAAGACGTGACCATTTCTCTCCCATGAAGGGATAGTCCCATGAATATCCATGCCTTTGTCCCGTCAGGATTAGATTGCTATAATGTGCTGCATCTAGGGCAGGGGTCAGCAACCCGGGAGGGGAGAAGAGCCATTCTCTCCTCCCACCCCCCCGAAGCGCACAAGCTGGAGCCGTGGCTTCCTAGCGCTGGCGGAGGGGAGGGAGTGCGTGCAGGCACCACATGCTCCCTCCCCTACCTGTCGGCCCTCTCTCCCAAAAGCGGCTGGGGGGAGCTGGGCCTCGCGGAGGTGGGGAGCTGGAACAGCTCCTCCATGGAGTGCAGGCTGCTTCTACCCGGCCACCCCAGGCCCTGGATCAGGCCCATTCAGCCCTGGGGTGGCTGGATAGAAGTGGCCTGAACTTCGCGGAGGGGCTGTTCCAGGGCCCCACCTCCGCAAGGCCCAGCTCCCTGCCAGCTGCTTTTGAGAGGGAGGGCTGGCTGGTAGGTGGAGTGGCACTGCTCTGCCGTGCCAGCGGAGGGATGGATGGAGCGCACGCCACCCGCATACCCTCCCCCCTGCCAATGGTGGGGAGCCACAGCGCAACCGCTGAGCCGGTTCCGGCTCGTTTGGTTGTGCTGGGAGGGGAGGCAAGCAGGGAGTCCTTGGGCACACCTGACTCGCTGGAAGAGACTTCCAGGGAGCCAGAAGGGGATGCACAGTGAGCCACAGGTGGCTCACTGAGCTTGCGTTGCCGATCCCTGACCTAGGGCTACATTGTAGAACATTCAAAAGCTGAAGCTGGTGCAGAATGTTGCAGTTCTTAAGTTGCATTTTGAGACCACAGTTACACCGGTGCACTGTGATCTTCATTCACTCCTAATACGCTTCCAAGGGGAATTCAAGGTCTTAGTTTCAGCATGTCAGGTGTAAAACAATTTTGGTCCCGGTTGCCTGCTAGACTGTCCTTCCCTCCCCTATGGCATACCACTACAGCTGTGACAAGCAACAGAGCTCCAGTTCATGTCTCCATAGTATAAATGAGAAGGAACCACTGGCTTCAGAATTCACTTCCCCCTTGTTTCCTTAAAGCTCAGATTTGTTACCTTTTTGGGCACATTGCAGCTCATAACTCTTCCTTCAGATCTGGAGAGGCGGTAGGCTCATGATCATCAGGGTTTTGTTATGCAGTCCTGGGATTATGAAAAACACAACTGACCCACCTTCTCCTGCCTCATTGTTTTCATTACCATTTTGCAGGAGACCATTACACCTCATCTGCACAAGACAATGGTTCAGAAGAGGAAGCGTTAGACTCTACTGAGTATTTCCTCCCTGTACCATACATGTTCCAAGTGTTGATCCCATAGGAGAGACCAAGCTCTTTGGCCTTTTGTTGGAGGTTTTAGGCTGCAAATGATGATGGTCTAGTGGGAGAGTCTGTTGGGCTCCTACATGTTTCATATGCCCACATACAAGGGATTGGTGATAATGTTTGAATTGTAGGGGTAGGGTGAGGGCTCAAATGTTACATCGCTGCCCCCAGTATCATCTCTCTTTCCTAATTCTGCAATGGTCATGTCTCCATTTGAGCTAACTGGTGTTTGTAGAGTGCATGAGGCTTTGGAAATCCAGCTGTTCGAGCAATATGTAGACCTTTTCCAGATTTGTTAGACTTCTCTTCCTGCAGTATATTGGACATTTTGTGTGAGAGCTAAATTATGGTTACTGTGAACTTAATAATTGTTTAGTTAATAGCATTCCCTGGAGACTGCTCCATCACTTTAATACTAATACACAAAATAACAATTGAGGCATCTTAACAGATCACTTTTAATTCTTCTGCCTCTGAGGTCTGGAGTGTAATAAATTATTCTGTTTTCACACCTTTATATTTCCTTCCTGTGCATGGCTATGTCTACATTTACACTGTTAGTTCGAACTGACTGAATTCGAACTAATGATTAGTTTGAATTGAGTGAATTTGAACTAACATGGCCAGATTAGGAAAACAAATTCGAACTAGCATGTCCATGCACAGGACTTCCTATTTTGAATTGGAGCAGGAGCACCATGGGAGGTGTGGCAACATGGCCCCCTAGTAGGGCCATGCCACCACCCAATCCCCTGCCCTGCTCCAAGCCCTCTGACGCGGGCACAGGGAAAAGCATCCCTTGCCCCAGCTCAGAAGGCAGGAGCCAGGCAGGGGATATTTTCCCCTGCTAGGGCTCCCTGGGGCCGGGGTACCCCCACCCAGCCACACAGCACAGTGGGGGTAGGGGAAAGGGAATCCCTCCCCCCAACACTGTCAGCGCAGCCGGAAGGATCCCTTCTCCCCTGCTAGGCTGCGCTGTCAGTGTGGGTGCCGGGGGAATCCTCCCCCCATCCCCGCTGTCAGCGCAGCCGGGGGAATCCCTTTTCCTCTGCCCAGGCTGCACTGTCAGCTTGGAGCCGGGGGAATCCCTTGGCCCTGAGCTCTCAGTGCAGTGGGGGCGAGGGAGAAGTGATTCCCCTGGCCCCCACCCTGACAGCTCAGGGCCAAGGGATTCCCCCGGCCCCAAGCTGACAGTGCAGCCTGGGCGGGGGAGAAGGGATCCCAGTGGCTTCTCCCCCGCTGGCCACGCATGGGAAAGGCACCTCTGCGAGCGGCTCCATCCCTGCTAGCCACCCACGGAGAATGCACCCCTGAGGACGGCTTCTGCAGAGCTGGCCACTTGCAGGGGAGGCAACCCTGCGGGTGGCTCCGTCCCCGCTGGACGTGTGTGGTGCATTCTCCACGGGCGTCTAGCAGGGATGGAGCTACCCGCGGGGACAGGAACCCCATTGTCCCCCCAGCCTGATGTGGCTGGGGGGTGAAGGCACCTTTGGGGCTGCTGGCCCCAGGTGCTGAAGGGATGGTCTTCCTCCCAGCATGCATACCACCCTGGGAGGAAGGTCAAACCTGTCAATTCGAACTCAGTGAGTTCGAATTGACATGGCCTCACTGGGGCAATGCAAATTACTAAGTTCGAATTGACCCTGGCTTCGAAGTCAAACGAGGTTTGAAGTGATCTTTCTTCCATTCAAACTGAGGAGTTCCTCAGTTCGAACTGAGGAAAGTGAGTGTGGCCATGCACTTAATTGAATTTAAATTGATTGTCATCAATTCAAATTCAAGTCTAAGTGGAGACATACCCTATGCTATTCATGTCTTCCTTTCATTTGTTCCTTTCTGGATCAACTAATTCTATTAAATACTCATCGCTTTCTGGAAACTGTGTTGTGGTTGCCAGCCCACATATTAGATTATCAGACCTTAAACTTGGGCTGTAATATCTATTTTTTAAAAACTATACATAAATTCAAAACGGGGTAGTAGGAAAAGACGGGAACAATTTCATGTACTTTTCAATTTTTTAGGGAGTGTTTCTGCTACGGATTCCTTAGTTCACGTTCCTTTATATGTTGTAGGGAAGCTGATGTTGTTCTGACGTATCTAAAGCAGCAGTGCAATGCAAAGAAAATTGGCACTGTTGGATTTTGCTGGGGTGGAATTGTTGTACATCACCTGATGATGAAATATCCTGAGTTAAAGGCTGGTGTGTCAGTCTATGGTAAGTGCAGAATGCATGGAAGTGCAATCAGTCTCACTTGTATATGTGTCATAGTTCCCAGTGAGATGGGCAAGATGTTATCTGGGGTTATTTCAACGCAGAGCTCTTGGTAACCTTATCCTATACAAAGTGGTGTCAGGAAATACATCAGTGGAGACATGGCTGTTGGGCTGATGGATGACTGGCATAAATGGTCCAAGAGTGCTCTCACTCAAAGCTATACTTAACTTAGTCTCAAGCACTCGTACACATCTGCAACAGGTTATTAAGACACCTCCTACCCTCAGCAATTACCAACGGTAGGTAGAGCAGCAGCCTTCTGAACCAGCTGCTGATAAGGTTCTCAATTTGTGTCCAAATTGATCCTGAAGAGTCCAGACCTCTCCCCCTTATTAAACCTTGTTAGTGGACAGTGACTTGTCAACAAGAAAACTTGTCAGGTGAGCAGTTTCCAAAGCTAAACAAGAGAATTTCTCAGATTAATGATTTGCCAGATGTGTTCATGCAGAGTCCACATGCCTTAAAGCCCTAACTAACCTCTCCCAGCACATTCAACAGAGATCTCATTGGTGTGGTAGATGTGCAGAACCACATACAGGTTGAGCAAATGGCCCTTCACCCCTCTTGGTTTAGTCCTGCTCAGGCTGGCCAAAAGGCCTACCAATTTTGTCTGCTGTTAGCAACAAGTATGATAATCAGTAATACACTGTTGGTACTGGTCCCTGGCTCTTTTACTGTTACATCAAAATCTCCCTGTACAAAGAGTGGTTTGTTTTATCTTGGGCTGCCAAGAAGTTGCAGATCCATATCTGAAAGGAAATGTCACAGTGGCCATCTTCATCCATGTCTTGATCTTCTCAGATTCAAATTACTGTAATGTGCTGGTTTTGGGTTTAGTCTTAAAGACCACATGAGTACTCCGACTACTACACAATGTAACTTCCTGGATCTGTTCCCACTGAGCACATTATATGAGTGCTGCATAGACTGAACTGCACCCAGAAACCAAATGGGAACCATTGAAAAGTGTTGCTTTTGATGTGATGAGCTTTACAGTTTGGATCTTGGCTATCTTTAGACCACGTTTATCCTTAGGTTGTATCCCAAAAGCTGAGATCAGCTGACTTAGTATCGCTCTCAGGGCCAGATTTTAATTTTGGGGCTCTTTACTCCATAATTTGCTACCCTCCCTGGTCCAAAAGATACCAGGATTATTGTCATACAGGATATGCTGCAAATTTTAGTAATTCAAATATTCAGTCCTTTGCTTGAGGCATTATTTCAAAGACTAGCTGTAACCCATCAAAAATGATGTGGGAAAATCAAAAGGGAATTTATGAAATATTTATTTTAATTGATTAATAGCTTTTTAATTACAACTTTTTTTTGCAAAAGTTCTGTGGTCAGCTAAACTTTTCCTTGGTAGTTTGCATCCTTCACATAAACTTTCAGATTTTCATGGTTTCTTCCTCCGAGTGAGTGCCATGTACAATTGTCTAAAGAGTCAATGTGAAATACTGGAAACAGCTGAAAGCATAGCTGAGAGCTTTATAATTTTGCCAAGGTCCAAAGGGGCAGCTGTGTCACCAGAGTGAACTATCCCTGGGTTTCACTGCCTGTTACTGTCCAGTTTTCTAAATCCTCAGCCATTTTGCCTTTATGAATTACAATAAGGTATGCAGCTACAATAAGGTATATATCTGTGCCATGCCAAAACTCCTAGGCCATGGTGATGTCACATCACGCATGCACATAGCAAATTAGGAGAGTTGATGTTTTAGTTTCGAGTGTCTCAAAGGGGATTTAGCTATGTTCTAATTTGTGTGGTTTTAAAGCTTTTATAACTTAGTTTTTGGGGCAGAAACATTAGAACAGTGTAACACAAATAAATGTTGCTGAAGCAAAGAGTTTTCTGTCTGAATATACATTTCACCTTGGAAGGTGTATCATGGAATTTTAAACACTTTTTTTGGAACCATTTCCTAGGAATAATCAGGGACTGTGATGACAGATACAATTTACTGAACCCTACATTTTTCATTTTTGGTGAAAAAGACGACGTCATTCCTCTTGACCAAGTAAGTTGCTTTTTACATATACTTCTGTTGATAAGTATCTTTTTCCTTTTTAGAATTTAACCCCCTCCTGTCAGCACTAGTAGCTCAAACTTGGAAGAGTCTGGTTGTAGTGCATGAGAGCTAGAGCAAGAGAAGAAAATGGAAATTGATCAGCTTTATTTTCATTGTGTAAGCTGAGTGAAGGAAAATAATAATAATAAAACAAGAAACAAAACAGGAAAAGGACTTTAAAGGTTCTGCCTTCCCCAGTCCTTCACCTCCCAATTGGTATTAGTCACATCGGGAACAGCTTTTTCCCTCATCTCACCCTCCCTCGAGATATCATAGCAGTTTTGATTCTTTGAATCACTCGGCGTGTCAGCCTGCTGCAACTGCTAGTGGAGCATTCTCTGATTACAGAATTCATTTCCCACTTTGTTTCACAAGAGCCTGGATTTAGGTAACCCTCAGGATACTGTAAGATTCAGCTGTTTTTCAGATTTTTCCTAAGGATGGAGGTATTGAACAAGGACTGAGATGGGGACAACTGGATAAAGGATGTTTGGTGACAGTGGTTGGGGGGCCTGTTTTTTGTAGATGTATTTGTTATTTTTGATAAGAATATGTTTTGTCCATGTAACAGAACTAGACCATAGGATAAATATATTAGAGAACTGTAAGTGCTATCCAAAAACTACACTGAAAGAACATTGAAGTTGCAAAGCAAGATACTTAAATATAATGAGGAAATACTGAAACCAAGCTTGCTTATACAATATAAAAACTCTTCCCCCTTCCACATATGCCTACTATAGCAGTGTTGGGTTATACAATCACATGCTAACTTCCTCCTTTATTCAGCTGTAGGACATATGATGCTTGGAAAACAAAGTAGTTATTAAAAATCTATTTTTATTGTCACTGTTAAACCATGCCATTACTTTCTGCATTACTTTGCATTTAGCAACCTTGTTCGTGCACTGCACAACATACAGCCACTGCAGCGAGTGAAATGGGATTCAGAGGACCCCTTCTTCATTTTCTGAACATGGCTTCTGTAGTGACTGATGCAGTACTCATCAGCAGCCTCATTCACCATCAGATCCAAATGCTGAAGGAGACTGGGGCCTTGTGCCAAAAAATAGCATGTGGTCAACCAGTGGAAAATTGTCTTATGATGCATAGGCACAAGGAGCAGAATTGCAGTTGAATGGGCAACTTGAATCTGGCATTTCCTACCACTGAGTGCTTCACTTTCCAGCTTCAGTTATTTGAATATAAGCGTTTTTTAATGGGAAAAACAAGGCTTATTTAAAAATAAAAATAGAATGACCTATTCTATTAAAAACAGTATGACCGCTGTGGACTGTCCAGTCCTATATGGGTGCTTAATAAGGCAATGAGCCCTTGCCTCATTCCATACATTATCTTCATATATCATGTGGAAGGAGGCATAAGGTCTTCGGGGTCCTGCATGTTTCTGTACACGTTATAAAGGAAATTCTGTTCATTTTGCTTCCCCAGGCATGTGCAACGCTAGCTGAACACTGAAAGATCATCTAGTCAATGAGAATTTCCATTCAGATTATGTACCTTCTCAGACAGTCCCAGTTGAGCTTTGACAGTTTTAGTTTACCCAAAAACACAAATCAGTGTGCATGCACAAAATACGTTATCTGAAGCCTTGGCTCAACTAAATTAAAACTGATTTTCATAGAACAAAGTTTGTATTCACTCACAAGTTGTCAGATGTGCAAAACTATAGTCCAAAGTTTCAAACTTGAGAATCCTTTATAACAAGATCTAGGAACGGCCATACTAGGTCAGACCAATGGTCTGTCTAGCCCAGTATCCTGTCTTCCAACAACAGCCAGTCTAGATGTTTTAGAGGAAATGAACAGAACAGGCAATCATCCAGTGATCCATCCGTGTCACAGGGTAGGCCTTCCCTAGCGCCCCTTTGTGGGGAAGCTGAAAAGTGTGTCTCTCCACGCAACAACTTCCTTCCCGCCCACACTCACGATCTCCCTTTGCTCTGGAGGTATCTGTGAGGCATCTGGGCCTGCAGGCACATGGTGTGACCCCACTGCAAGGAACTGCACTCTGTTTGTGCTCTTGGGGCAGTTCGCCTTCACATGCCCCAGCTCGTTACATTTAAAACACCGCCCAGCTGGCTGGTCACTGGAGTGAGATTTGTTGCTGGAGAATGGGGTTGTGGGGTGAGAAGGTGCCTGAGGCTTCCCTTGTGGTGCAGTGGGCTCCTCCCTGTGAGGTCGGCCCTTGGGTGGTCCCTGGTATCGATATGCCATCTCTGGACACCTCTCCTGGGACCCCCACAAACTGCTACCCGTTTGGGTCCTCTCTGTCACTTCCACCCATCTGGCTCCAATCTCCCCTGCCTCTGATACAGATTTGGGCTTCCCATCCAGGATATATCTTTGTATTTCTTCAGGAACACCCTCTAGGAACTGTTCCAGTCTTATTAGGAGAGAGAGCTCCTCCACAGTTTTAGCTTGTGCCCCTGATACCCAGGCATTCCAATTTTTATCAATTTGGTAGGCATGTTGGGTGAATGCCATGCCTGGCTTCCACCTAAGGGCTCTGAACCGGTGACGGGCATGTTCAGGAGTCAGCCCCATCCTCATTCTGGCCCTTTGTTTAAAGAGCTCATAATTGTTCATGGTTTCTCTAGGCATTTCAGCTGCCACTTCTGCTAAGGGCCCACTGAGCTGTGGCCTCAACTCCACCATGTAGTGGTCTGGGGAGATGCTGTACCCAAGGCAGGCCCTTTCAAAATTTTCTAGGAAGGCCTCCACATCATCTCCTACCTGGTACACTGGGTATTTCTTGGGTTGGAGAGCATAAGGTGGGATAGGAATGGCAGTAGAAGCAGCTGTGGTAGCTGCAGCACCCAGTTTCTCAGCTTTTTCCAGCTCAAAGCGCCACTGCTTTTCCTTCTCCTCTGCTTCTATGCGCCTCATCTGTAGGAAGAACTCCATCTCACTCTTAGTTAGAGATCTTCCTGTCTTGAAGACATCCTCCCAGCTTGGCCCTCGTGGTATGGAAGGGACATAGGTGCTCCTATCCACTCCTACCTCCACAGGCTTATTATACGCTTCCTCATCCCCACTCCACATGTCTGCCTTGGAGTTGGACTTCTGGGACTGATCTGGGGCTGGTGTCTCCATGGCTCCTCTGCCCCACCGCAACTGCATTCACTGGGCTGCTTCCCTGCCCTACACTGGCCTAGCTATCCTGTTGCCCGAAAGCTAGAAAAAAAATAAACTGCTTGTTTTGGACTCCCTGGCTTTGCCAGTTAAACCCCTTGCATGCCTTTTTCCCAGGCAGCAAAAGAAAAAAGAAAAATAAAAACCAAAAAGCAAGACAGGAAAGTGAAGAAAAAACTTCTCCCAAAATGTCCACTACCCCACAGGAAGAAAAAATCAAAACAAAACAATGTGTCCTTTAAAAAATCCTGAGGTTTGTGCTTCTGGTTCAAAAAAATCCACACCGCTATGCCACCATGTCAAGGCTTTTTCCCCACTCTGGCACTCTGAGTGCAGAAAGTGGGGGCCTGCAACAGGCCAGAAAAGCCACTGGCCTTAAAGCCTGCTCTTAAAAGTCTCCAAGGCCTCCAATTCCTGGCCTTGGAGTGGTATCGCTGCCACCACCCAAATGCAAAAAAACCTCTTGAGACCCAGGAAGGCGCACTTGGGAATTCCTCCCTGTGAGGTACTTGCAATCCTCTTTATTCCTCTCTCAGGAAAATGACTGAACTCCAGCTGCAATATGAGCTGGAACTGGAACAGGGTTCCCTCTAGTAGCTGCCTGTGCAGTCTAAGGCACGGGCACACAAACCTCTTGCCTCTCAGGACACAGAACCAGAACTTAGTTAAAAGGTAAACTCTTTAATCAAAAAGAGCAGATGATAAACACAGAGAGTTGCTTCTCTGGGAATTAACTTAGGTAGTTACAGGGTAGTGGGGTGGGGGTTTGGGTTACATGTGGTTAGCACAGAGAAATCCAAAAAACAAGCCAAAAACAAAGAAAATGCCCTGACCGCGTCTAAATAAACATTCCCTGTTCTACCCACGCCCGGTCAGTACCAAACTTAACTTATCTCTGGTAAGGATGTTGCTGGATTCTTCCTCAGGCCCCTCTGGCCTCCTCCTGATCCTTCCAGGAGCTCTGCTGCATCCAAACAGACCCAGGCCAGGCTGCTGTTACCATTCAAAAAGCTGTGCTTCGTTCCTATTGGCTGTCCTGGGACTCACTGACCAGATTGTTAACCCCTTCCTCCCCAAGGGTTACTACAGTGGCATTATGATATTTTCTGTCATATCATCTGTCCCTTTCTTAATGTTTCCCAATACCATTAGCTTTTTTGACTGCTGCTGTCCAACGAGCAGATGTTTTCAGAGAATTACTCCAAGATCTCTTTCTTGAGTGGTACTGGTTAATTTAGACCCCATTTTATATGTATAGTTGGGATTATGTTTTTCAGTGTGTGTTACTTTGCATTTATCAACGTTAGATTTCATCTGCCATTTTCTTGCATTGTTTCTCAGTTTTGTGAGATCCCTTTGTAACTCCTCCGAGTTGACTTTGGATTTCGCTATCTTGAGTAATTTTTTATCATTTTCAAATTTGGTACCCATTTCTAGATCATTTCTGAATATGTTGAACAGTACTGGTCCCAGTTCAGACCTTGGGGAACACCAATGTTTACCTCTCTCCATTCTCAAAACTGACTGACTCTTTGTTTCCTGCCTTTTAACCAGTTACTGATCCATGAGAGGACCTTTCCTCTTATCCCCTGACAGCTTGCTTTGCCTTTGTGAGGGACTTTGTCAAGGGCTTTCTGAAAGTCCAAGTACATTATATCAACTGGATAACCCTTGCCTACATGTTTGTTGATCCCCTCAAAGAATTCTAATAGATTGGTGAAGCATGAATTCCCTTTACAAAAGCCATGTTGGCTCTTCCCAGAAAAATCATGTCCATCAGTGTATTTGATCATTTTGTTCTTTACTGTAGCTTTGACCAGTTTTTCCTGGTACTGAAGTTAGGCTAACTGGCCTGTAATTGCCAGGAATGAGACTGAGCCTTATTAAAAAAATTGGTGTGCTATGAGTAGAGCCCTACCAAACTCACAGCCATGAAAAACACATTGCAGATTGTGAAATCTGGTCTTTTGTGTACTTTTACTCCATCCTTTGGAGCTGGGCACCCATCCAGTAGCCACCAGTCTCCAGCCACCCAGCTATAAAAGCAGTGCAAAAGTAAGGGTGGCAATACCACAACTCCTGTAAAATAGCTTGGCAGCCCCCATTTTGGTCAGGGCTTCTAGTTTGAGAAACGCTGAATCTTAAGGCTTTACATGCTCACAGTTTGCCATTTTAAATGCATATTCATGGTTTGTTACAACTCTGTGACATCAGATTTAAATATCTGAAACAATTCAAAATTTCCCATATGCTCATACTATGAAATTTGTGAAAATGGCCTCTGAATTTGGTAAGGCCTTACCCTTGTGGTGTTCTCCAGTCATCTGGGAGAGAAGCTGATTAAAGAGAGAGGTTCCTGTAAAGTTTCTCAAATTTTCTCTCTTTATGGGTACCAGCTGGGGCGGCAATGAGGAATTGGTGCTTGCACTGAATGGGGCAGTGAGTCATCCCAGTTCACTGCTGAGCTACTGGGGGCTGGGCCAATAAGAAGTCTGTAGGTCAGGGATCCTGCCTGAGAATAAAGAAATAAATGTTCAAGGGCCCAGGCCTTCTGGGCATTGGCTGAACAATAAACAGTCAGTGGTTCAGGCCCCTTGAGTGTGGTTTGAGCAACAAACACTCAGTAGCTAAGGCTCTGATTTTCTTAACAATATTCCTTTACTGAGTAATCACAAACTCATTTGCCATACCAGTGGGGACAAAAATACTTGCTTTGTCTGCCTTGAATACTTGGTCTGAAAACTTTCCAGGGAAGATAGTGTTTCTTATGATGTGTTCATAATGCCTGGCATAGTGGGATCCCTCAGAGATGGCCTCTATAACTTATGGAAGAATGTTTCTGTGTTACAGGTCACCTTACTGGAGCAGAAGCTAAAACAACACTGTAAAGTTGATTACAGAGTTAAAACTTACCCAGGACAAAGTCATGGTTTTGTACACCGCAAGAGAGAAGATATTAATTCTCAAGATAAACCATACATCGAGGAAGCAAGAAAGGACATGATCAGCTGGCTAAATAAATATATTTGACAAAAGTATGCAGCCTGACCCATAAAACAAAATCACTTAGTATACTCTGATAATCACGTGATTAAATTATATTTTCACAGGAAAAGCATTTGATCTAATTAGGTTAGGGATCAATAATTATTTGATAAAATGTATTTGAGGGAAAACACAAAGACCATATTAATAGTAGTTTGACGAATATTGCAGAGACTTTTTAAAACTAAATGAATTGTATTTGTCATTCATAGATTTTAAATCTTGATTTTAAGCTGAATTCTTTTAAATGGTTCTCAGATTTAATGTAGCTTCATATTATAACGTGGTTTGAAAAGTGTTCCAGGTTCCTTGAGGTTTATTCTCATGATACTTTTAATTAGCTACGATCAATTGTGCTTTGTGAATCTAATTCAGCAAAGTATTTAAGTAGGTGCTTAAATCACCAGTGCTTAACTTAAGCACATGCTTAGATTCTTTGCTGAATCCAAACCTGAAAGACTAGACAATTTTGATCTGTACTCTCATGGTCAATTTCAGTTTCACAGATGTCATCAGTGGAGTAAACACGCCTCAAAATTTGGGGATTGGGCAGGACAACAACAAGGAAACTGCTTTCTCAGATGACGCTGAGTCTTGTTTTTCTTCATGAGGCTCCTGGCTGCCTCTTGGCCTACATTCACCCCAGCTAAGGAATTTACATTGATGATGTAATGCAAATCTGGAGACTTCTCAGCTGCTATTAAGCAATAAATGTTTTACTTTTTTTGTCTTATCTACTTTATTATAATTTGATGCACTGTTTTCCTTTTCTGACTTGTGATATTCTGGTGAGAAAAAATAACAAAGTAAAATGAAAAGATTTCTTTCTAATGGTAGCCTCTGAATGTAAACATACAGAATTATTTGATGCTATGTTAATATTTCATCATCATTTCAGGAGAATAAAGGAAATTAACTAACTGTATATTTGTTTGCTCTAGTTTTTTTTTTTCTTTTCTTTTTTCGTGTTTTGTTTTCCCTTTATTTTCCTCCTTAAAACTCAGTCCTGCAAGGAGAACCATTTGCATGGACCTTATATCTGTAATGGCAAGAGGAATCTGAGCCTGGATAAGGTTCTACATGGATGGACCCTTTGCTGGATCAGTGTCTTTAGAGTGTGTATTTTTATTTATTATTCCTATCATGGTAGCACTGAGGGAACAACTGAGAATAGCGCTCCATTGTGCTATTTACAGGTACTCTAGAGCACAACTAATAGTGTGGCTATCATGGCTACGAGCTAGCCACTGGACCTTGCACCAGCAGACCAGCAGGCTTGTATTTGGACGGCTAGTCTGTTCTGCAATGTCCACAGTATGCTGGCTCAAGAGGAGCTGGGATGTATCTGTCAAGTCAGGCTAGAAGGCATGCTCCCAAGTGCAGTGGAGACACACCCAGAGAGTTTTCAGCCTAAATAGACAAGACAGACAAAGGACAGGGGAAAGGGATGCAAGCATCTCTTTCAGGGCAGTTTTCTTTTACCTTGATTGGAAAAGCAGAGTGGGAACTTTAAAGGAGACCAAGTCAGAGATTATATGAGGTAGGGGCCTTGGAAGCAGGAAGGAGTTTGAGCGTGATGTGCAACTGCCATTGAAAGAAGCTCGTGATGTTCATCAGAAAACTGACTTCTTCATTTGTCCCTTCCATGGTTGCTCACTGACATTCTCTACTTACAGCTGGTGTTGGGAAGAGGGCTCTGATGGCCCTTTTCCTTTCCTACTGGAAAGACAGTGGCCCCCTCCCTGAGTCTGAAGAGAATGCTGGCCTCCTTTCCTTAAAATAGGAGATGGTACAATCTATTTATACCTTCATAGTGCACCTGTGTATGCTATCACAGAGACTGATGGACACTCCTCCCACACAGTTTTATCTAGGAGGGAAATAGATACATTTGTATTAGTCTTAGGCTTTGTGTATGGCACAGGAAAGTCGAGCTACTGTAGCATTAATTACTAAGCTGACTGATGTACATGCTACCCTCCTTGTATTAGTGGCCTGTCCTCTCCAGGTGCACTTCCACTAAACCAAAGGGCAGTGTGGATTCTCAGATCTGCTGGGAGCTCAGCTGCCCGACAGGCTCCCAGCAGCCTGTCCTCCCACCATTCCCCCTTCTCTGCCGAGAGCCACAGGAAGCCTCCCAGGGCTTCTCCCCAAATCCTTCTCCACTTGAGAACTGGGGGAAGCTGCCTGGGGCCTCTCAATGCAGAACCTCCTCACCCCCAGCCCCTCATTCCCAGGCCAGCTCCTCAGCTAACCTGGCCTTGCCCCTCTCCCAGCACTTGTAGCTTCTCGCTGGGAGCAGAGTCCAACTGCTCACCTCTCTGGCAAGCAGCTGGGTTGTAGCAGCCTTGCTTTCTTGACAGTTTCATGGCTTCTGCTGACACAAGTTCCCCTAACTACACCAAGATAACCACTGCACCTCTCCATCCGCATGGCAAAGGAGTTGCATCAGTGGGAGGCACACTTCAGTGTGTATACATACCTCCACTGCTTTCTCAACGAAAGTCGGCTTTTGTCTACAAAACTCTAACATAGACCAGGCCTTGCTCCGGTGTAAATCAGGAGCATCTCCCTTCAATTCAATGGAGTTATATCAGAGGAAATAAAAGAATCAGCCCATATATTTAGACAATGGGGTATGGAGTGTACTCTGTATTATAGAACTTGTTGATCCTGTGACTAAGCAAAAAACCAACATAGGCTCAGCACTGCCTTTTTTCTTTTTTTTAATGAAAGGGTAAAAGAACTGAATAACACACATAGTTAAGTATTGTAGATAAAACTGTGATTCATTAACTAAAATCTGGCAATACTGGCCTGAGTTCAGTAAAGATAACTGTTTACAGTACAAATGTCAATTCATGTCAGGACATATTCAGTCTTCCTGAATGTAACAGGTAGGCAAAGTTTTAAATAAATCACTCAAATAAAAGAACTGCTATCTTTTCAACAGCCACAGAACTGAATCAACTGGTCAGCCAGGCACAAGAAGCCAAAGGTTAGTATTGAATCAAATCTACAATTATAAGTAGAGGGAAAAGTTTCAAAGTTCATGTAATTAACTGGTTTTAAAAAAAAATTAAACTCACAGAGGTGCAACAACATGATATAGGAAAATAAAAAGGTGATTGAGATATTTCAGAAGAGAAAAAGGTTTTGTTTAAGTTTTGCTCTATTTTTTTTTCACTTTGGAAGATGTAGAGAACTTTTACTCTAATTTTCTAGCATTTGGAGTTGCTTTACACACATCTAATACATTGCATGTGGTGAAAGTTGTAGTTCAGGAAACACTATGGCACAGCACCTATTTTTTCAGTGATTCAAGCCAAAAACTCAAAAGAAACCAAAACATCAAACGCCAAGGAAATCCTGAGTTTCTTTCAGTCTTCACAACTTCATTATGGAGCTTAGCCATGCATATAGTGTAGTTGCTAGCACTTCTGCTTAGCATGCAGAAGGTCCTGGGCCCAAACCCTACGGGGTTAGCCTCAATGATCTCATGAGGTCCCTTCTAACCCTATGATTTGATTCTTCCTTTCCTCCATGTTGATATAAATTTGCCTTTCATGGTGTGTGATTTAGCATGTGGTATTGGTCTCCTGTTACATTTAGAATATATCTTTGCTAGGCTAAAATGTGTTTTTAATGTTGCCAAGACATTTGTTAAAACCTTAATGTAGAAAGCAGAACTTGTATTTTTAACATATCTAGTGAAGATCAGTAAATTGTAGGCTCCCCTCTAGAGCTGACTTATGTCAATTGATGTGTTAGAATACAAATAGCCCAATATACACAAGATGGTATAGTGTGTGTATTGTTGTGTGACAAACAGAAACCCTGGATTGATCAGTGTATTACCACCTGTGACCTTGACTGAACGTTACACTACTGCATCTGAGTTCTGTGTATGAAGTGCTTCACAAAATTTTCCAGACTTGGCTGCTTAGCATGAACTATTTCTTAACAGTGTCTTCCATGGAATTTGTTTGAGTGGGTTTGGACTGTATGTGTCAGATTTGCATGCCCTATGGGCAGTTTGGACCAATGTGTGCAGGCACAAAAGGGGTGCGTGTAAGACCTCAGTAGCATCAGGTGACTTCTATGTCAGGTGTAGAGCTGTCCAGTACAGCAGATCCTGGCACAACTTGGGCAGAGATAGGCCAATGGTGGAGACTGGGAGGGAAAGGGCAAGGGGGAGGCATGGCTGAGGGTATCTTCAGCTCTGTCTGCTTCCCCTCTGCTATAAGTTGCATGGAGGTTATGGTGATGGACTTGTGCTGGGGCAGAGTCATACTTTCTTTTCAAATGACCTCCCTTCACTCATTCCTTGGCAGTGCTGACTCTCTAGTGTCCTGTGCATAGCTGGGGGGAACTTGATAGTGAGAAGCAACGTAAGTCCAAAACCAATAGGGTGTCTGTAAGGTACAGCACTGCATGGTCTAGATACCAGTAGGGTGCAATTTATTTCCAAATAGCTCCAGACTGAGTGTTCTTCCTCTTTAAGGGCCAGAGAAGTGCAAAAGTGGCTTTCTTCACCCAATTATAAAGTGCTGTTCACATACTCCATAGTTTGCCTTTATTATATTTAGTGCTTTGCATTATAGTGAGCAGTAATGTAAGGAACCTACAGGCCTGTACCCTGTAAATCTTAAGACAATAGCTTCAACATAAGGCTTGAGGCCTATGAACTTTGAACAGATAAATGGCCCAAAAGAAAACTCCAAGAACTGGGGAACTAAAAACAGAGAGTTTAAGGGGAATTTCTGACCACATGGACATGATTCAACCACAAGAGTGTCCTGGCTACAAAATGATGTGCATAACAGGTACGTGAGCTACAGCCCCAAATACCTAACCACAGGAGGGACATGGTAACAAATTGACATATACGACAGTCAGTTAAGATCACTGATATACTAGACAATAAAGGAAGGACACTCCAGCATTAGTAAGGTGAGGAAATGCAAATAAGGAAAAGGGGAAGAATCCCTACTGAATATGCATCAAACATAATAGCATCAGTGTAAGGTATCAGAAGAGTTGCATCCCAGTCTAAGGGCAAAAGGAGGAGGATGATGGACATGGGTGATATGGGGGAAGGTGAGAGTGATGAGGAAGATAATGACTAACGGTTCAGGTTGTTCTATAAGATGTGAGTATATGGATGTGCAGATGGACATTATGGAGAACTTCTAGCTACCTTAGTGAGCTGGGGTGTTTGTGACTGTACTCAGTGTGTTAATATACTATTTGTAAATAAAAAATTTGGAGTTCCTATAGTGCAAATGTAGTGGCTGTGCATGCTCAGGGTCCCAACTATATAACAATTTGAATAATACTGGGCCAGATGTTGGGACAGAACGTGTCAACACCCAAGGTGAAACCTGGGGATTCTTAAGTAATCAATATAATTGTTGCACAATATATAGATTAGATTTCACTAGATTACAGACTTGAGAATTCTTATAAATTTATATGTCTTATTAACCAAAATAAAATACTCAGATAAGAAGCTAAAATAATGGTTACATGACAGCATTTACAATATGACATGGAATGTCAATGCTTATGTGGTGCTAGTAAGACGAGGTAGGTAAAGTAATATCTTTTATTAGACCAACTTCTGTTGATGAGACAGACAAGCTTTACAGTTTACACAGCGCTCTTCTTCAGGTCTCAGCTTTGTGTAAGATCAAAAGCTTATGTCTCCCACCAAAAGACACTGGTCCAATAAAAGATATTACCTAACCTACCTTGTCTCTCTAATATCCTCAGACAGACATGAGAACAACACAGACTCAATCAAGAGCTAGTAAATCAGATCAATTAATCAAAGTTTTATAATAAAGTATTTTTACACAGGTCAGAGCATCCTAGCCATGAATTATTCATTCTTGGCTAAAACAAGCAAGGAGTCTCATGGCACTTTTAAAGACTAACAAATAGCATGAGTTTTTGTGGAAGAAAATACCGCTTTATCAGATGCTTGAAGATGAGGAACTTACAGCATGAGAGCAAAATAAAAGCAGGGGAATGGAAGTTGTAGCATGAAGTCGTACTGTTGCAGCACATTAAAGGAGTTGTTCAGATTCAAACAGTGGAGAACAGCAATAAGCAGGGAGGTGGAGGGTGAAGAAAAGTAAAATTACCTGTTGTAATGGGGGGAAAAAGTCCATAGTTTCTGTTCAGCCCTAAGTTGACAGTGTCAAATCTGCATATGAATTCCAATTCTGCAGTTTCTCCTTGAAGCTTTGATTTGTTATCCATTTGCCTTAGAACAGCTAATAACATATCATTGACAGAGTAATCAGGAAGATTGAAGTGTTCTCCTATTGTTTTTTAATGTTGTTATTTCTGATGTAAGATTAATGTCCATTTATTCTTTTGCACAGAGACTATCCTGTTCGTCCAATGTATGTTTGTCGTTAAAAGCACCACCCAGATGCCTTCTTTGTTTTACTGAACTAGACTAACATGACTACCCCTTTGGAACGTGTCATTCTGAACTGGTGATTTTGATACCAGCACCGAACAGTGGATCCTTCAATAATGATCCTCACTAATGTATTAGTCAAATTACAGGATTGCCATTTGCTAAACATTGCTCTAATATTAGAATGTAGATGTATAGATAGTAAATTACTAAAACGTTAAATTTAATTGAAAATTGCCCGTCAAGGTGATATTCATAGCCTTCATTCACACACAAACCACAAATTTTGCAGGTAATGATGTAAACTATTCTAATTTCACAGGAAATTCATTACTACTGTAGGCTTTTAAACCTGCATTTTAATTGTGTTTTGGTGTTGCTCCACTCAGCATTACAAGACCGAGATGACTTAGATGGCTAAGTCCCATTTTTTAAAGTGACATTGGTGCTTATGAGCCTTTCAGTGGGAGTTAGACCACAGGCATTTCTGAAAATCCTACTAGGCTCTTATCTAAATTTTTAGGTGCTTAAATAGCTTTAAAAGCTTGCCCCGGTGCCATTTAATTCGAAGAAAACACTTGAAAGTTACTTTTGCTTTATGTTCGGGAGCTGTATGTTTCTTCTTCTGATGAACTGTGCATCAGTTCTTGGCTGATTGTTTTAGATGTTAAGTGTTTGTCTCAGTTATCTTTTGCTTTAAGTAAGCACAGTTTCCTGTTAGAAGTAATGCTAGGCTGAGTTAGTGTAATTCATTCTTCCAGCATCAGATCTCTCAGGCTATGTCTACACTTAGAGTGTTAATTCGAATTGACTGAATTTTAACTGATCAATTTGCACTAATAATTATTAGTTTGATTTCAGTCAATTCGAATTAACATGGCCACAATAGAAAATCCAATTCAAAGTAGCATATTCATGGACTGGACTTACTAATTCGATTTGGAGGAGGGGCACAATGGGAGATGTGGCAACATGGTCCACAAGAGGGGCCATGCCACCACCCAATCCCCTGCCGGGCTCCAGCCCTCTGAGCCTAGCACAGGGAAAAGCATCCCCTGGCCAGCTCTAGCTGAGGTGCGTCTAGAGCTGGGCAGGAGATGCTTTTCCCCATGTCAGGCTCAGAAGGCTAGACCCTGGCATGGGATGTTTTCCCCTGGCCAGGAGGGGGGAGAAGGGATTCCCCCTGCCTGGCTCAAGCAGCGCTGCGCTGCACAGGGAAGGGATCCCTGTGCCAGGCTGGAGCCGTGCTCTGGGGCGCTGCTCCAGCTCCGCTTGCCAGTGAGGGGATGGGGGTCCCCACACTGGCAAGTGGGGCTGGAGACACGTGGGGGGGGTTCCTTCTGCCCAGGAAGCATGGCTCCAGCCTGGCGCAGGGATCCCTTCCCTGAGCCAGCAAGTGGGACTGGAACCATGTGTGGGGGTCTCTGTCCCCAGTCAGGGGACAGGAACCCCATTGCCTCCCAGCCCGATCTGGCTGGATAGTGGTGGACGCAACTTTTGGGCTGCTGGCCCCAGGTGCTGGAAGGCTGGTCTTCCTTCCAGGGTGCCATGCACCCTGGTAGGAAGGTCAACTCTTGTCAATTCAAACTAACAGTGAGTTCGAATTGACATGGCCATACTGGGTTGATTTGAACTAACAGGTTCAAATTGACTGCAACTTCAAAGTCAAACAAGGTTTACCACTTCAATGTCAGCTTTCATCAATTTGAACTAAGGAGTTCCTCAGTTTGAACTGAGGAAAGCGAGTGTGGACATACCCTCAATTACTTGTTAGACCATTATTTCTAGACGTAGAACTTGGTGGTGAAACACAAATGCATGTTATGCACTTAAGCCATCTTCAAGTTTTTAAACTCAGCTATTTACTTCTGAGATGCACTTATTTTGAAAATAAATATGTCTTCCTTTGGGTACATATGTTTTTTTAAATTGCAGAGCTCCTTATTAGTTACAACTGATGTGAGAGTGAGTTCTCCAGATCAGCTTGACAATTGCAATGACTAGTTTCTTGAGACACATAAAAAGTTCAATTCAGGTAGTTTGCATTCAAGATCTGAATTTTGCAGAAGCCTCAGAGACAGCATTAAAAGGATGCTTTTTTATTATACGATTTTAGTTGGGACCGGACAACGGGTACAGCAATGATGTCCTTCTCTTAGTCCATCTTGTTGAGATGTTTCACTTTGGCTGTGTTCACACAGCCCTCTTATTTCGAAACAACAGAGGTTGTTTCGAAATAAGATTTAGGCTGTTCACACGACGCACGGTTGTTTCGAAACAACGGGTCCCATTGTTTCGAAACAACAGCGTTGTTTTGAAACAAATTAAACCCCATGCAGGGATGAAACAGTGACTTGTTTCGAAATAACTGTTGCCTGAACCTGCTATTTCACTTTGAGCTTTTTTCCTTAATTCAAATTAACAAACTGTTAATTCGAATTAAGTTATTTTGAAATAAGGCGTTATTTCGATACGGTTGTTTTGAAACAACCGTATCGAAATAACCCCCTGTGTGTGAACACAGCCTTTGGGAACAAAGTTCTGAAAGTATTAAACTATGTTGTTTATCTACTTTCTGATGGGCAATGTGGCTAGGTTCTTCTTAGCAAAGCAGGTGGAGGTCAATTAGAATGTGATGCACACTTCTGATGGAGAGTTGAGTTAATCCAATGAATTTCTCTATTTGAATATGTCATGTGAACCACAGAAAATGCAATTCATGCTTTTAAATTTTGAAGAGGCCTATAGGAGTACAAGACCTGTGCCTTCTTACCATCCAAAGAGAGAACAAATTTTGTCGTTTTGTACTCCTGCTGTGTAAACACAAATAAAAAAGATGGTTCCCTGCCCCAAAGAGCATACAGGGTAAGTTACCAAATGAAAGCTGTCTAGGAAAAACAGAAGAACTCTGCTGCATGACAAGTATTAGAAGGCGAACCTAAAATCAGCAGTATGCATAACGTTATTAATAAATTCCATAGTTATTGGTGCAGTCACTGCATTGCATTCAGACTTTTTCTACACTTGCACTTAAACGGAACAATTAAATGTCTTTTCTTTCCATGTTTGTATCCCAGATGGCTAATGAAGCAGGCCCATGCCCATGTGACATTGGAGACAGATTTGAGTACGGTGGCCTTGGGCATGAAGTGCAAGTAGAACACATCAAGGCGTATGTTTGTAAACCATCCTCCAGAACGGAAAAAGCTGTGATTGTGATTCAAGATATATTTGGATGGCAACTCCCAAATACCAGATACATGGTTGATATGCTTGCAGCTAATGGATACATGTAAGCACTCTTACTGTTCTTTTTCTAAAGAGACACTGCCAAAGTTGCTAAGCCAAAAATATTTTAGTCATAAACCCTTCTGTGATGAATTTGGAAGAGTTTGCTAGCATGTGTTTTTTTCTAAACAAATACTTTGTAATTTTAAACTAGAGCAAGTAGCTTATCACCAGTGAGCCACATTGCAGCCAGTGTGTAGATGAAAAAAGAAGGGAACCAAAACCAACAATCTGATTTTCAAGCTTCAGAAAGATTATTTAAAATATCTGTAAAGTCCTTAAACATCCTTGTACTTTTTTGATCTAATCAGTATTGCTTGTAATGGCAAAAGTTCAAGTGAAGCCAAATGAAAGTTCACCAGTGTACAAAGTGCTGACTCAAGCCCCATCAGAGTACTGTATTCAGAAATATAATGAAAAGGTATTAGCCATTCCCACAATATTAGGTTACTATTACTTCCTTCTCAAATTTATATTCTTGGAAGTTGTAGAACATATGCAAATCTGATAAGCAGTTCTTAGAGATTTTTCAGAACAGTTAATAGCTTATCAAATTCCTTAATGAACAAAAGCTAACAGATCAAAATAAATTGTCACCCTTTGGAAGTCCCGTTAAATCATTTTATTGGATTTAGAAAAGTGGTGGGAATTGATCAGGATAATAAGTGTGTGATCATCATGGAATAAATAGAATGAATGTGTTAAAATACAAAAACTGTCTCATAATTATTCCTTACTGCTATTCTATGAACCTAAAATTGTTTTTTCATAAAGAGCCATCTGTCCAGACTTCTTTGTGGGACAAAAACCTTGGGAACCTTCTGACGACTGGTCCACTTTCGATGACTGGCTGAAAACTCGACATACCAACAAGGTAGATAGGTAAGATGTATATTTAGAAGACAGCACATATACACAGCACTCACTGATAGACTCCAGCATCATGTCTTAAAACATACTGAACTTGAGGCACCTTGGAGTAAGAAAGCACAAGTCACATGGAAATCTGTTAGTCAAATTAGAAGTGATGTAAATGGTGGTAGTAGTGACAAAATGAACAAGGAGTCCTATGGCATGTAAAGACTAACAAATTATTTTTTGCATGAGCTTTCATGGGAGAATATCCCACTTCAGACACTTAGAAGAAGGGGGAACTTGCAGAATGAGAGGAAACTAAATGCAGGGACATGTAAGTCATGGGATCAGGTGACACTGTAACAGCAGATCAAAGCAGTTATTAGTGTTCAAACACTGGGGACCAGTAACAGCATATAGAGGGAGATGAGGTCAAATCACCTTTTGTAATGAGAAAAAAATCCAAAGTCCTTATTTAGCCCTGAGGATTAGACCTCATCTCCCTCTATATGCTATTCCCCAGTGTTTGAATCCTAACAACTGCTTCGATTTGCTGTTACTATGATACCTGTTCCCATGACTTACACTTCCCTGCATTTATTTTCCTCCCATTCAGGAAGTGTCCCCATCTTCTACGCATATGATGAAGTGGGATTTTCTCCCACAAAACACATGCAATCAATAAATTTGTTAAGTCTTTTAAGTGCCCCAGGACTTCTTGTTTGTTTTGCTGCACCAGACTAACACGGCTACCCTTTGGAAAGTGGCAAAGTAGTGACATGCACTAGGTGTGCAAAATAGCTATAATTTGATTGTGTAAAAGCAGGATTAAATTATGACTATGGGTTCTTTTCTCATTATGACAGGTGATTTGACCTCACCCTCCTCTATGCGCTGTTTCCCAGTATTTGAATCTTAACAACTGCTTTGATTTGCTGTTCTAGTGTGACTTCATTCTACAACTTAAAATCCCCTGAATTTATTTTCCTCCCAGTCTGTAAGGGTATGTCTACACTTACAAATTAATTTGAATTGATGAGGACCAATTTGAATTAAATAAGTACAATGTCTCACCGGCTTTCATGGATTTGAACTAAGGAACTCCTTAGTTTGAATTGATGAAAGTTTACCTTGAAGTGATAAAACCTTGTTGAACTTTGAAGTGACAGTCAACTCAAACTCAGTAGTTCGAATTAACCCAATGTAGCTGTGTTAATTCAAACTGTTAGTTTAAGTTAGCCATGGCTTGGTTTTCCCTATGCAATAGTGCCCCTTAACTAATTTGAACTAGCATGTCCTGTGCATGGACATGCTAGTTCGAAATAGGGTTTCTAGTGTGGCCATATTAATTTGAATTACCTTAATTCGAACGAATCATTATTAGTTCAAATTGATTAGTTCGAATTCAGTTAATTTGAACTAATGTTTTAAGTGTAGACATACTTGAAGTTCCCCTATCTTCAAAATGTCTGATGAAGTGGGATTTTCTCCCACAAAAGCTCATGTGATAAATAAGTTTGTTAGTCTTTAAAAGTGCCAGAGGACTCGTTTGTTTTGCTGGACTAGACTAGTATGGCTGACCCTTTGGAGCTTAGCTATAATTTGTACATGTAGGGAATGGAGATGCAGTGGATGAAGGGATCCTACCAAAAGATTGTAAGTTAATCAGGCTCCTTCTACTTTAATTTTACTTTAATACTACTCCCATGATTGCTGAAATAGATAAATATTTAGTGGAGTTAGTTTATTCTAGAGAAGTTAAACAGCATAATGCACAAATAACATACTGAATGTATAATGAGGTGCAAGGTTTTACTTTACATATATTAGTGATTAGAATTTGAATTCATTCTGTGAATAGAACTACAATTTGGACAACAGATGAGATTTCTTATTTATCAATTAACATTGATAAAATTTAAGCAATGCCCTTTCAAGAGAACACCGTTAATGATAAAAAGTATTCAAATGGTAGCTTGAACTATTTCAATGGAAGTTAAATATTGCATGAAGTTAATAAAATAGATTTTGAAAATGCTGGATGAGTTCAGCAGTGGAGTAATAAGTATAATTGGTGAAGTGTAGTTAGATGTAAATGGTAAAAACAAAAACAGGCTAAATGGCTAGTAGAGCAGCAAACTAGTGTAACTAATACAGACCTGAGATTTCATGGGTGTGCAATACGAATGTAACAGCAGTTTGGTAGTCTTTGGAGATTAAATTTTCTTTTTACAAGCAGCAGCTGGGCAAAATGGTACCCAGATAGTTGCCAGCTCATATTTCAAACCTGCACTTTGGATTCTGAATTGTTGTGTTCCAACAACATTCTAAAAACCCTAGCAAAATGAGAAATAACCATTTTATAAGCCAATTCCATTTTCTTTTCAGTTTTCCAGGGAATGCTACCAGATTCTTTAGTTCAACTTTTTAAAATGTCTTAGGGAAGCTGATGTTGTCCTGAAGTATTTAAAGGAGCAGTGCAGTGCAAAGAAGATTGGTGTCGTTGGGTTTTGCTGGGGTGGAAGCGCTGTACATCACTTGATGTTGAAAAATCCTGAATTAAAAACTGGGGTGGCAATCTATGGTAAGTTTAAAATCTATGCAAACTTGAGTAGACTTGCATACATAAGTGCAGCATGTAGTTTAATTTTTACTGCATATAATCCATAACAATTTAGATTTATGTACTGTGGATTATGGGGACGGGGGAGAGTAATTTCCCTGCTGGGTTTAAAGGGTCATTTTGCTCTTTTGGTTTACTGGTCAGCCAAGAGAATTAAACATTTCCATATGATTATATCTGGCAGGTCATCATTTGAAATGGTGAGACTAATTATTTGTCAGAACGCCTAGAGATTTTTGTATGGATTTTTTTTATCATTATTTAAATATAAATGAATAGTAAAATAAAAATGCAAGACAGATTGCCTAATGATTTGCATCAATATTTCTGACTATATTTAATTTGAAACCATAGATGTGTATGTAATTATGAATGTTATATGCATCTGTAACCCTATATCTTTGAAGCTTTCATAGCAGAAGAAAATATGAAATAAATTTTGTACAGCATTCTACAGTATGCTGATTATTACCATTTCTAACTGATAATAAGGACACATTGTATTCAGCACAACTGTATCTCAGCTATTTGAACTGTGTCAAAACTAGATCTAGAGGCTTCATGGGTGGGGAGACTGACCCAAAGCTCAATGTGTACCTGTACATACAATTTCACAGAAGGCTGGCCCAAGCTGTGCAATATGGATTTTGAATAGGATCTGAATCAGATGTCCCCACAGATCTTGGATTTTTGGGTTCAGTGTTGTGATGTGTGTCTACACTGGCAAATGTCATTTAAGTAAGTCACCACCACACAGTTCCACTGGGAATGCAATCCTGCAATTAGGCTAAATTCAGAGTTAGGCAACACAGTAATAAAAAAAACAAAAAACAAAAACGCTTGTCTACAACAGACTTGTCCACTGTTGTTACTAGTGGAACTGCACCAATGGAGAAATACATGTCTGGTTTTTCCAGTGCAGGCCCAAGCTGACCAGTTAGAGAGCAGGGCCAAGTCTCTGGAGCTGAACCCTCACTTCTTTAGATCTGGAACTGAGGAAGTTCAGATCCACTGTGTCTATTCAGGTCTCTGTAACTTTCATGTTTTGATTTAGTGTTAACTATTTTAAATTGCTCACATTAAACATTTTATATATGTTTAATTTTCTAGGAGCAATTAAGTTCTTTGAAGACAGACACAGTTTGCTCCATCCCACATTCTTCATTTTTGGTGAAAATGATGAGTACATCCCTCTTGAGCAAGTAAGTTCACCTTGAAACACATAGCCTCATTGCTTTTAAACACTTGTTTCATAAGGTGACATTTTGTTCAGAGAGATGAGAAAACCAATCTGTATATTTCTTGCCTCTTAAAAAACGGTATTAAAGGTCCTGTTATTGCTCTCACAAACAAATTATTTAAAGGCATACTGTCAATGTTTCAATCTCTAAATATAGATTTTATAAAACTAGGTCCTCATGATAGGAGAGGGACAAATAGTCACAGTGGGAGTCAGAAGAGAGGCATGCAGCAGCTGAGGAGAGGAAACACTCCTTGATCAAAGTGACAGTGCAAATAGTCGACATGAGGACAACTCACTGAATTGGTGCAGCTGGGACTAGCAGTTGCAAACGGACAGCTCGTTCCTAGGTCTTCTTTCTTCTTCCTGGTGGCTCATGCCTACGCCTTCCATCCCATGAAAGCCAAGAGTTGCTCCTCTTCACCAGACTTTCAAATGGTTTATGAACACTAATCAGAGAGCAAGCAGTCCTGCAAACAGCTGGGGCCATATCCTCCTTTAGTGTAAATCAGTGTTAGCACTGACTTCAGTAACGCTGTAGTGATTTACGCCACTTGAGGATCTGGTCTTGAGGTTTTCTGGTTACCTCAGGGAAAGCCACCCGCTATCAGGACAGCCAGCTCTCTGTACCCTTCTTGTTTATAACCTGTTCTCCTGCTAGTCATTCCTGCCAGCTGAAGCCCCCTCCCTTCAGGCTTGATGTGTCTAGGAATTTTGCAGTTTTCCCTGGAAGGCAAACTAACTAGTGTAGTTTCAATGACTAGGCTGGGAAAAGTGCAAAAAGAAAAAGGGGAGGTTGATTATGAACCTCTTAACCAGAATGGGACTATTCAGGAATCTTTGCTCACTGGTGGAGAGGGTTTTACAGTCTCATCCAGAATAAATAAATTGAATTTTTTGAAATTCTATCAGTTTATCATCCAAAGATGGTGTTAGTAACTAGACATATATGGACTCCACATAGGCTAAAGTTTAAGGCCTAATCGTGGTTAAGACCCTGGTTCATCATCACCAAAATACTGCAAGCTTTTCTTGCAACATTTCAGATCTGAACCAGAACAGTTATATACAGGCACAGTGTGCAACGTTTTCCAGATCAAAATATAGGGTACAGAGTCATAATCAGACTAGGCGTGTAGCCACATCACAAGCCAAAAGAAAGATGTGCTGCAGAACCATATCCACTTTTAATTATTTTTTTCCCATCAATCATAGGCATAGGTTTGAATCACAGACTTTGACATCTCTTATCTGTTCAAACACAAATTCAAAGCAATTCCAGTTTTGTCTCATTTCTTGTTCCACTCTCCATTACTTAAACGTGGTGTCGTTCTTGCTGCCAGATGGAATATTCATGATAGCTAGCTCCACATCAGGAAGCAAGTGGTTTTATTTCTGAAGAGATCTTTAAAGATGCTATTTCACTCCCTTACACATGTTTTGATCTTGTACAGTCATAGGTCAGTGATGGTTTTTCCCTTACTAAAGTAAAAGAATCCATAAAAAACAATTGGGCTAACAGCAATTTAGCCTGGCTCAAGTCTGAGATCAATAAAGAAGGCACTGAGGTGAGGATACATCATGTCTTTCAGCAAATGAAAAGATGGGCAAGCTGAGAATTGATAAAACATAATAGATTAAATCAACATAACTAATAGAAGGATGTTCTGTTACAGGTCAACTCACTGGAGCAGAAGCTAAAACAACAGTGTACAGTTGATTACAACGTTAAAATTTACCCTGGCCAAACTCATGGTTTTGTACATCGCAAGAGAGAAGATATGAACCCTCAAGATAAACCTTACATTGAGGAAGCAAGAAAGGATATGATCAACTGGCTAAATAAATACATTTAACAAACATATACTATCAAATCTGTAAAATACAAGCAAGTAATTTGTTATGCAGACTTTAGAACACATTGTAATTTTATTTTAGGAAAAAATAGAAATAATTTAATTAGAAGCGTTTAACAAGCTGAATAGTTGTTTAGTCACTTTTTGGAGGTAATACTTCTTAACAGTTTTTACCTGTATTTTTGAACTTCCTTTTTTAGCTCCCCTCTCTGCCCTGTTACCTTCTGTAATGCTAATCTGCTTGTAAGTTTTGATGGACAGGCCAGGTTTCTTGTAAGTTCTGCCACCCACTCAGCTGAGTGTAACTGCTTTATTGTTATGTTTTTTTAATGAATTTAATTAATGATGCCACAACTCCCTCATTCTTTCCTGGCAGGGGTCACCAGGGCAGCTTGGGAAGAAATTTCTAACTACAGGATAAATCCTACTTACTTGTTAGAGGGTTGGAGACTCCCAAAAAATAATGCAAACACATACAATATGTTCCACATGAATTATTTTAATAAGGAAATAAATATAACAGAGTAAAACACTACTCTTAGGACCACCAGTGCCTAGGCTGATAATACGGGAGAATTTAGAATAGAATCAAATCATAGGGTTGGAAGGGACTTCATCAAGTCCAACCCCCTGGGGCTTGAACCCAGGACCTTCTGCATATTAAGCAGAGGGCCCCAGTCACATGACCTAATGTAGCCGTTGTGAAGTTAATGTACTCTTGGAACATACAGTTTGGGTTCTCAATGCCCCATGACTACAATATCTTCTGGGCAGCGGTTTAGTTGTGTGGCTGACTGGGCTCAGCACAGCCCAAAGACTCACAATTGGTATAAGGTGGTCAGTCTCTTTGCAGGTTTAATAGACAGCAGATTATTAAAAACCCCAAATCCTACTCCCTTGGTTGAGGCCAGTGTGCAGGGAGTAGGGGTTCCCCAGACAATTTTTCTGGCTAAGTAACTAAAAGATGGTGCACTCACATGCTCTGGGAGTGATCCTCAGGGTCAGAGATGACTCTGGTGTTAGTCACTGCAGAGGGTCTGGTCCCTGCAAGCAGGGATCATCTTCATGCAGGCCCCAGACTACTTCTGGTACCAAAATTCCTCTCAACACCTGGGGTGGGGGGGCAGGGTTCAAGATGCCCTGCATCCAAACCTCAGTCTCCCATCCCAGCACCCTGGCACATTCACAGAAGCAGGGATTCTGCCTCCTAGGGAGCTGGAGGCTAACTCAGCCTGCTGGGGGAAGCTTTCCCAACACCACTCTACAGACTGGGAGACACCTTGGAGCAGGAGGGGTCAAAGCTGAGGGATCTTGCTTTCCAGTTCCCAGGGGAAGCCCTGTAGGCAGGCCTGGGCTCAACAGCTCCCATACAGCCAGTCCTGCTCCTTTGCTCCTGGCTCCTGACTGCCCCACCACCCCCAATGGCCTCTTCTCTCCCGAGTTCCCGAGTAGGAGCATCTCAAGCCCTGCTGGTTGCTGAGCGTACTCAGAGTCCGCCTTGACTCTGCCTCCTTGAGTTACCAGCACACAGAGTTCCAGGAACCTAGCTATCTCTTTGAAGGTGTTACGCTTTAATAAATTGATGCCAAAATATTTACAAATGTAGAACACCTTAAATAATGAAAAAAGTTTTGAAATCTGATCAACATATTCTGCTGGGAGATATTCCTCTATCCACTTGATATTCATGTATGACTGGGATAATGACAATTGTGTGTATGTGCCATGGGTAGTTATTGGAGCTGGCCTGGGAGAAGGCAGCTTCAAATATCCAGCCACACACTGCTCGCCCTGATCTAGCTCTTGCTGCCAGGGCCAGATCCCACCACCAGTGGTGGCCGCAGGCCCTTGATCGGGGCTGGATTTCACAGTCAGTGGTTGCTCCAGGTCCCCACCAGGGCTGGATCCTGCTGCCCCTGGCAGCTCCACATCCCACACTGGGGCTGGATTCTGCCACCGGTGGTGTTTCTGCATCCTGCCTGGGCCCAGATCCCACCGCCAGCAGTGTCTCTGTTGGCAGGGATTAAAGTATGTGGAATGCTTAGCAACACCATTCCTTGGTCCCACAGATCTGACGGGCCTACATTTGCATTGTGTGGCCCTTTAAAGTATGTCAAATCATGGTTACTTTTAAGCCAGAGACCAGCAACTATCACTCAGGGTCTCTCAAGAAAGGCTGGCCTTCAAGATGAAGGTGCAGCAATGAAACCAATGTCAGACAATGGAAAAATATTAATTGTTTTGGTTAAAACTGGCTTCAACCAAAACTGAGGCAGCAGTGGGCCCAGCTGGGACTCAGGGCTGTGGCCGCTGCAGTCCTGGGGCCTGCTCCTGCCCCCCTCTTATAAACTACTCCCCGTAGCACTGAGAAAACATTTTCCTACGGCCATAGTACAGTCCCTTGTTCTGCTGTGTCACCAGCTTTATGGCAGGAAGGATTGTGGCTGGGCAGTATTTAGACGGCAGACTTCCGAGGAAAACCCAAGTGGGCTCCATGACTCAGCTGTTGAAGCAAACAGTTTCTAATGCTCCAAATACATCATGACGTTAAGGCTATCATGCTGTTAAGGCTGTTGACTTTCTGATAACATGTGAACTCTTGTCCTATGCATTTACCCCGGGAATTTATTGTAAGATCTAGCGAACTTATGAGAAAATGTGTTGATTTAACAATGTGTTTACCTCAGCTTGCTAACAAGCCTGAAAAAGGTCTACCTTATCCACACTAGAAATTTACTATCTGTTAATTACCATGTGGTAGGAAAACACCCATTTCCGAGCGAAGACAAGGCCTACATGCCTTGTCCAAATTCCCGTTTGGGTCATCCTATTTGGCCTAAAGAAATTCTCCCTAAAATTTCAGTAGGTGAAGTTATATTTTACCTTCTCTCCTTTAAAAATAAACAAAGTATCCCATGTATTGTTGCTAGTTGTGTTCAATGACCATCATTTTCTTCCTTGGTGGAAGGGATGGAGCAATTGCTATGTGCCCCTGGCACTAAAGGCACAGGACCATGGGATTGAGTACCCACTCTCAGGCATACTAAAAGATTTTGCCTTAGTGAAGGTTTTGTTTGAGGACTGAGAACAGGGGTCCAGCTGCCCAGAGTCCCGCATGGATTCTAGGATTTGCAGATTCAGGCAGACATTTTAGGAATCCAGAGAATGACTGACAGACTAGGTATCTATCAGGGATATGGCTGCCACCAAGACAAAATAGATACCACAAGTGACAGTCCATGATAGGGATTAATTTGTCAGATGAGGGGTAGGGTTTCTATACTGATAAATGTTCACACCATCCATGTTACCAGAATTTCAGGTCCCAGGATTGGCTTGGTGCCATCAGAATCAATAACCACACCAAGAGTGAAAAAGACTTCCCTTTATTTCATTTGTGATCACAAATGGGTCCCCTATTCCAACGCAGTGAGACCCCGATCAACAGAAACAGCCAGTATTTATACATTTTAACATTTGCATACGTGTTCTCATTGGCTCCCGTACAGAACTTGCATTGTTACATATTCATAAACAATTAGAATAACCACCAAGATCGCAACATTGACTGTCAATCACAAGAACTAGAAGGTTCTATGTCACTCAAAAGCGGTTTCCATTTTGTTTCACCAGAAATCCATTTTGTTTTATTAGCAGGTTAGACTGAGTGTTCAAACTTGGTTTACCCAACACGACATTAACTGTCACAAACCCTTAGGAATTTTATATAAATCTTCAAACTGTCTACATCCAGAGGGTTAATTTTTTGAAAATTCCTGATAAAAGGACAGAAAAGATACTAGCTAGTAGTAATTAAAGATTACCATGATTTAAAAGAATTGTTTTAAACCCACTTTTCTGTCAGATCAGACTACATAGACAGGGGCAGACTCTGCTGAGTTCTGACTTTCAGTCAGTCTCAGGGATAAAGAAGAACAGAGTGGTGGCGGGAGCTGCATTCCCGCAGATGCTGTTGGGCCAAAGTCACTGTAAGCAGAAAGACAGAAAATACTTGAGAAAAAAATATACCACTTACCACAAAGGATTAAAGAATGTTTAGAACATTTACTAGAAGAGTTCAATCTTTGGGAAAGTTTTCTGTATTGGCACAGCTTGGAGAAATCTAAGTTCCAAAGGGCAGCCACATTAGTCTAGTTCAGTAAAACAAACAAGGAGTCCTATGGTACTTAAAGACTGACAAATTTATTTATTGCATGAGCTTTCGTGGGGGAAAATCCCACTTTGTCAGACGCTTTGAAGATGGGAGACCTTACAGAATGGGTAGAAATATATCCAGGATAGTGTACGTCATGGGAGTAGGTCACACTGTAGAAATCTAGCATCCTGATGCGATGCTTCGAAGCCGACAGCCCAAATATCAGTTATTGCCTGGCTTAGCTGGAAGGCTCATGCTAGGCTAAAGACTGCTTATTTCTCTGCCTGCCCAGAGGGTCAGAGCCTACATTGTGATTCCTATCTGCCTTAGGCAGGAGGCTTGGCCTAGGGACATTAATTATCTTTTATTGCCTTGTGCAGCAAATCAGAGCGGCCTGTCTTTGAACCTGAGATGGAGGGATCATTACTCTGGCCTATACACAAAAGTGCCCAGGTTTCTGTGGAAGCATGCTGAAGGCCGTGAGTCTTTTGCTTTGCCTCATTTTTTGAATGTTTCTATTTTGGTGGGCTCAGCTGGAGTACATAGAGAGGCTGATTTTCATAGGCAGCTCCCCTTATCTCCAGTAGGTTTTGTAAGTGCTTAGCACCTTTGATGCTCAGGCCTGTGGTGCCTAATGTTGGAGATCAAAATTAGGAGCCATGTTTTCAAAAATAGTCCCTAATGTCTCAGCTTCATAGTAAAGAAAAGCCTTGCAGACTAACAATCTCATCATTTTCCACTGCAGGGAAACATAACGGAAGCCTGGAAGGAAGAGAACTCAGCTATCACAGGCCATGATATATGGACTGTGTTTGTCCTGGGCATCTCACTAAAGGAATAGATTTGAGAAAGAAGGCAGCTAATCACAATTTCAGGTGTCCATCCCTTTGGACAATGGGCAAAGGGCTCTAATTAAACCGTCATCACCATCTTCCAAAGCAGACGAGACAGTCCTGAGTCAAGAAGGGGCAGTGTCCTCAGCAGCAGCACCAGCCTCAGCTGTTGAAAGAGAAGAACAGAAAGTCCTGGAAGTCAGGTGATGTCACCAGTTGTTACACACACAATGGCTAAGGAACTCAGGGAGGTTCAACCTAGCACCTGCCTTTATTTGGCTCAGATTCAATATGTGCTCCATGCAATCAGAACTATTTATCTCCTTGTTTAGCATAATAATAGATGTCTGTTTTCTAAGCAGTAATGTAGCTGCAGAAATATGGGAGCTGGATCTAATCTGTGCCAGGAGGCAGAGAAGTCTGCACTTACAGCTGGTTCACAGATAAACAGGATAATCTTACAGCATCAGATTATTTGTCATATAACCACGCTGAGATATTTTAATGTGATTATCACTAAAGACATGAATTAGACTGAACAATTTGCTGTTACATTTGCTAGTCTGCCATATTCTGTTGCTAACATGTGTTACGTGTCAGCTGCAAATCCACCCTCCTGGCACTGTGATCATAAAATTTCCATTGCAAATAAAACACAAACTGTATAGTGCATGAGTGCTTCCAGAGGTAGGTAGGTGATATTAGAAGTGGCTGTTGCATCTGCAGCATGTGGCTAGATCACTGTTAACATTCAGGAACAATTAGGAGTTCACTCTTATTCACCTGCCCTTGACAACCTTCCTCTAGTTTCCTCTCAGAGGTGGAATACTGTCCCTGCCAGACCTCGGGCATGTCTACACTGCAGTTAAAAGCCTGTGGCTGGCCTCTACCAGCTGACTTGGACTTACACTGTTTGGGACAAGGAGCTATTAAGTTGCAGACATTCAGGCACCGGTTGCAGTTCACGCTCTGGGACTCTTCCTCCCACCTCTCAGAGCCCTAGAGCATGGTCTTCAGCTCACGCCTGAATGTGCACACTGCAGTCAGGGCTGGCTCAAGGGGTAGTGGTGCCCCAAGCCAATCCTATGGGGCTGTGGGCCCAGGGCCAATCAGCCTCTGGGGGGACCCCACGCTGGGGAGGGATGGGGCAGGCTTGCCCAGAGGCTGGCCCCACGGTCCCTCCCCTCCCCTCGGTCAGCCACCCTGCCCCCTGGGGCCGGAGCTCTCCCTCCCTGCCTCCAGGGCGCAACACCCAGCCCCACCTCTGGCTTGGCCCTCCCTGCCCCGAGGTAGGAACAGCTGGCCCAGGGGAGGGGTGGGAGAACAGAGCCTGACCTCTGGGCTGGCGTGCTGTGCCCCTGGGCCAGCCGTTCCCCATCCTGGGTGTAGGGCGGGCTGGCCCAGAGCAGAGGTACTGGCACCCTGAGCCAATGCCACACTGGCTCATCCCTAGAGTTAAATAGCCCCTAGCCTGAGCCTGTTGGTCTGAGTCAGCTGACACAGGCCAGCCATGGGATTTTAAGAAGTATTCAGAAGTCCGAAGAGAGACACAGACTGTAGAGGCTGACATGCCCCGTTCCTAGCCAGAACACCAGGGCCTCTGAGCTCCAGGAAGGGGGAAGCCACAATTATCGTGCACAGTGGAGCTTCCCACAACCACTGAGGGCAGCCAAGTGCCAGGGACCCAGCCCACCTAGGACCCAGAGCTTATGGGGGCATCCAGACCTGAGGAGCCCAGGAAAGTCAGGGGAGGGAATGTTGTCCAGTTTGCAGAATCTGGGGGGCCAAGCTGGAGGAGTCCAGTGAACCTCATCAGAGTCCCGGAGAGCTTCCAGGCCCCTCTGGGGGGGAACTCAAGGGATGAGAGTCCTGCTGAGGAGAAGCTGGCCCCCAGGAGGGCAACAGAGCACAGTCTGGCATCCAAGCCCCCTGAGGAGCCAAATGTCCAGAGTTGGGGGGGACTTTGGAACCCCAGGAAGAAGGAGCCAGTTGGGAGCTGGAGTGTGATTTGGTTTGAAAAGTGAGTTAGACAGTGCAGGTCACACCCAGCAGGATGTGAGTGAGCCCCAGGATTCTGCCCCAAGCACGTCACCACTTCAGGCGGCCAGCAAATTGTTACCCTGGTGTAAGTCTGAGGCAGGCACAGCCCCGGAGGAGCCCAGTAAAGTTTGGCACAGCCCCTTATAGTATCCAGTCTCACCCAAAGTTGTCAAAGCTCAAGAGACTAGCAGGCCCCATGAGCACATTGTGAAAATCTGCACAATCTGTTGTGAGTGGCATCTCATTTTGGGGTATCACTTTGTCTTCTCAAGTGGGCAGAGCTGTACAGTATTTGTGAGCAGAGCCTGGAATAGCACCATGACTTCTCTTTACCCCAAAGCACTAAAGCACACGTCCCTATGGGCCAGGGGAGAAAGGGAAAACACAAACATTACAGAAACATTAGCATCACCAGAGGAAAGGCAGGGAAATGGCTTCTCCCTGGGGCAGCCCCTTTTCCATTCACATGACAGTAGCAGAGCCACTAGGGCATTTTAAAACAAAACATCCTTCTAAGATCTGTGAATCACCAGCAAGTCTTGCAGCTACTCCAAAGCCAGAAGCATCACATGCTCCAGAAAATGTAAAATCAACAACAGTCAGGAACTGAAACAGTGGGAATAAAAACGACAACTTTGTACAAGCATGACCCTTACATTCACCAACAATCTAGCAGCTTCATGTTCAAACTCCTCCTAGCATACAAGGCACCAGTTCTGTGCAGCTGGGTCAGCGTACATGGCTCCTTAAAATACAGATGGTCTCTAAGTAGCAGATCAGGTCTTTACTTGGGCAAAAGGCCCACTTCCCATGCTGTGGTCTGTCCAATAGTCACTTAGCTGATGATCCCAGAACTAGATGATTGTTGCATTGACTAGTCTCTGTAAAGTGCTGTAATTTATGTGCTAGGTCAGCTGTACTCTATTTGGTATGTACTTTTTGTGGTTTGAAATATAAATTGTCTACCTCAGGTTTACGGTAAAAATAATTGCCTTTGCATGCAGTCTCAGATCTGCACTTGGGGCATCATATCAAATGCTGTTTCAGTTAAGGAGGTTAGTAATTTATGGAACTAGTGCTGCAATGGGATACAGGAACTTCATCTCTTGACACATCCATATAATGCCCACTATGATTAAAGAGACAGAGGGGGAGCTTTTGGAGAGGAGAATATGTCCTGAAGGGTAGCAGGGGGTCAGCTGCATTCATTCTTGATGACACTCATGGGTATATGTGATATGGTGGCACGCAGTCCACCTGATGTGTGCAGAAATGTGATCTGTCCTCTTTGGTTAATAACCTGCTTGGAGCAGCGCTGACTCCTTCTGGCCTATGACTAGAAACTGCCTCAGTGACAGCAATTATTGTCCTAGGAATCTAGCTCCATGACCCTGACTGACGGCCTCGTCTGGTGGGCACTTTGTGGAGCTTGCCTCAGCTTAGCGGCTCCAGGGTGGGTGTAGTTTCTCCCAAATGACTCTGCTGAGAGTTTGGCACTTTGTCTTATCCCTTCAGCGATGTGTCACAGGGACCTGACTTAAGAACAATCTAAGTCTGCTTAAATTCATAAATTAGAAGGGAAAAGGGGCTGACAGATAAAGGCTGCTGTGTCTGCATAACATCTCCAGGTTGGTACTCAGCAACAGCTACAGGACTGGGCCCATGTGTCATTGCAAAGAAGAGAAAATCCCTTGTGTGCAGATGCACCTTCTCCCAGCAGGGTCCTTTCTGCTCAGCCTCTTTCTCCAGCCAATCTGTTAGCATATTCCCACCAAGGCACCCTGAGGCTCTCAGTCCCTCTATCTCCTCTCCTGCTGTGTCTTGCTTTTCTTCCCTAAGGCCTGTCTGCACCACCCTGTTTGTGAAAATCTCCCACCAGGCAGTATCCACAGTACAGCTCAAGCAGCAGCAGCAGCAGTGGCAGAGAACTAGTGCAAATCAGTTTCTGACATGTTAATGCTGTTTCACTAACTCCGAGGGTTATAGTAAAAGGTGGCTTGCCCAGCAACGGCAGGTCTCCATTGGTGTTCCAGCACTACTGGAAGATCAGGTGGGAATGGGGGTAGGATCCTAGCAGTGAGAGATGCTTCTTGTGTGGGGTTCAAGATCTGCCTCCCCAGTGCGCAAATCTACTAATTCCAGGGCCAGGGTAGCTTCATGAAACCCAGCTGCCCATCTCCTTGTGCCCCATCTTGCTGCTGATGGAGCCCTCAAGTTTGCACTCCCGAAACCATCCTTCAGTGGCCCCAGTTGTGACTACTAGGGTGCTGTCTGGGCCATAGGACATGGGTAGGATGAGTTCTTGGGGAGCAGGATGCTGGCTCACACTGCAGTCTGTCACTCTGGCTGGTGGTGGGGGCAGGACCCTGACTTGCATTCTTGGGAAAGGGGCCAGCAGATTCCAAAGTGATGGGATAGGGAAAAATGACCTCACAGCACAAATGGCCTGTGCAGCTGGCAGCAGCAACTGAGCAACTACCTATGCTTGGGAACTGGGTGAGCACCAGGCCCCAGCCCCTGGGAACAGAGTGGCCAACCACCATCCTGCACCACTGTCCGGCACAGCTCAGCCACCTGCTGGGACTGATTAGGGGTTCTGGCAGGCAGAGGTATATGAATAGCAGGAGAAGGGAGTAGGATGGGGGAAGAGAGAGCAATTGCCTCCACCGTGGAATCAGGCTTTAAGCAGACTGGTGCTCTCTGGAAGCGGCGAGCAAATGTGAGTCACCCAGTAGAGCTGGATGTCATAGGACTATGGGGCCTGTGCAGAATTACCAATAGTGTCATGCTATGTAAATGTTAATAAGCAATGTGCATATCTGTCAATAATTTACATATCACCATTACCTTCATCTTAAGAGTAATGCTGTAGTTTTAGTGCTGGTGAAAAGCATCAGCATGAGAGCTCTCATAAACAGAGTCCCCTGTTTGTATGCAAGAATACCTTCCCTTCCTCCCATACCACTCTGCCAGCTGCTCCCAGCACTCACGTGGTGCAGGGATGCTTCACTGGGGATCACACAGGCTTTTGCATAGAGTTCCTGGCCTTTCTGCTGAGTTTGCTTATTTGAGCAGAAAGATGGGTGTGCGTTTGTGAAAAGGGACCTGGAGCTGAAAGCCATCAACCTCTTTTCATTCAAGGACTGAGAACAGATGTTAGTGCCGCTACACCGGTCTGGATTCATGCCATAGAATGGCACATGAGAGGCTCTGTAGCACTTTGGTGATGTGCTTGGACAGTAAGGCCCCATTGAGGCTAATACGCATCTAACACATTGGTAGCACTCAACCCACCCGAGGGCACCTCCAGCTGGCGTCACTGGGGATTAGCTCAAGTAGTCCTCCTCCAGAGGTCTGTGCTCTGTCTCTTCACCACACGGGACTCAGCTCCTGAGTCCCTTCTTGGGTCTTAGGCCTCTTGCTAAGCCCAACAGTCCACCTCTTCTAGGGATCCAGCCACTGCACAGTCAATGGCCACAGCTCACCCCAGTTCCAGCCGCTACAACAGTCATTGGCTGGGGGAGCAGGAAGGGGCCTGGGCCCACCCAGTTCTCCAGGCCCTGGCCCAGGGTCCCTACATGCCTCCACTGAGTCCTCCACCTCCTTCCAGTCATACCTCAGTCTGTGTCAACACCCTGGGCTGCTTTCCCACAGCCGCAGTCACTCCCAGTCTCCCACTGCTGGAGACAGCTACCATCCCTGCCTGGCTTCTTGCCCCTGGACTGTCACTCCAGCCCCTGCTGCCTCCTGGCTCTGGAGTCCCAGCCACCATCCCTCCAGGCCTCCTTACCTCTGGATGGCTGCTCTAAGCCTTCACCCCTCCTGACCTCAGCTTCCCCAGTGAGTCAGCTCACTGCAAGCTCTCGGGGGTGCTGGCTTCCCCAGCCAGCAAGCCAGAAGGAGAACCTTCTCCCTGAGGCCTCCTCATGCTAACTGACCCAGAGAGTGCTGCTGCTCACTCTTATACAGGTATCCTGCCCTCTTTTTGGCTCAGCAGCCCAATCGCCCCCACTGACTGCTGGCTTCCCAGCCCAGCTAACTCGTTCCAGACTGCAGTGGGAGTTCCTGCACCGCTCCAGTGCACCTGCCAGAGAGAGGCAGCTTTCTGTTTTAACAGACAAAGCTAAGGTTCCACCGGCAATTATGAATCTTTACCTAGCTCTGAGTACTTGAATTTGCAACCTGAATGTTCTCGTCAGATTGCTTGTGTGCGATTTCCTGCGGATGTTTTTGTTTTATGTACAAAGGTAAAGTGTATTAAATGTAACTTTAACAACTTCATTTATTACACATCATCAGCAGGGTTTCAACAGAATTTAGTACATTTGCTCATAGCTGGAGAAGGCTGTTATCCAGGGCAGCAGGAACTAGATGCTGGGACTGGAAGTGGTTTGGGGGACACCCTAGCTTGGCTGTCCCTCCCCACTATAGTGAGATCAGATTAAGGGCCCTGTGGCCCCAGGTTGCCCACTTTTGTGGGACCCCAGCCCCCTACCAAGGTGGCCTGGGGGCAGGGTGAGGCAGGCTGTTTTTCCGGGGCCAGAGGCTGCAGCCAGCTGCGGTGCTCCCACCCCCAGACTGCCTGGTCTGCCCACAGAGTTGTGGCTGGCCAGCACATGGCTGCTACACTCAAGGGCTGGGAGCGGGGCCAGCGGGTGCACAGCGTGGCCTCCAGTGGCAGCCCCCCAGGGCCTGACACAATGTTGGTAAGCCCTGTCAGGGCCCCCAGGGCCAGCTATGCTGACCTGAGCTGCAGGTCTCCAGCACAGCGACCCAACATTGCCCCAGGTCCTGGAGGGCTGCCGCTCGGGGCTGTCCCACATATCAGCCTGCCATACTTGTGGGGCAGACTAGCCAGCCTGGGGACGGGACAGAAGCACTGTGGAGTGCCACAGCCTCTGGCCCCAGGGACTCAGCTCCTTCAGTGCCAGTGCCCCAGCCCAGTTGGCGCTGTGTCAGCACGGCCAAATCAACAGGGGCTTTAGAGGCTGCAGCCTGAGTCCCCTTCAGGTCTCGGCTCAGAGCTGCAGCCTCTAAAGCCCCTGCATTGATCTGGCCCTGCACTAAAGCTTCACTGGCAATTCCTACTAATTCCTGGTGCAAGATCTGTTGCTGCTGCTGCACTGGCAGTGTCAACGCCAGATTAAGAAGTCCTGGGCTACCAGGCTGCCCCCTTTTGGCGGCTCCCTCATCTGGACACAGGCCCCCACCCCCTTTCTGTGGCAGCCAGCCTGGGGGTGGCATTGCCTGGCCTGGCCAATGCAGGGAGGCAGGGTCCTGGGTTGGGGGGACTCCCTGGCCAGCTCTTCAGGAGGGGGCATGGGCCCATAGTGCTGAAGTGGACAGGGGTCTGGGGCTCATGGCCCAGTGGGAGGTGGGGCTCACAGCCTGGTGGTGCTGCAAGGGGGCAGGATCCAGAGCCCAGGCAACTGCAAGGGAGGCCTTGAGTCCAAGGCTGCAGAACTTTTGCACTGCTCCTGGGTGGGAGTGGGGAGGCACACCTACGTTGGCTTGGCTGGGGCCAGATTTTGGTGAGCCCATGGGGCCCCCCTTTAGGCCAGGGCCTGGGGCTGCAGCCCCTTAAAGCCCTGCCTTGACCTGGCCCTGGGAAGCATAGTTGCTTGTTTGGCTCTTGAGAACGTTCCTGTTCAGTTTTATTTTGGTCGTTGTTGCTTTTCTGACCTTGAGGTCCTTAAAGGATTATCGGTTGACAATGTGATGACATTTGTTGTGCTTTCACACCTACCAGGGGAGATCATGTGAAGTTTGTCATCAACTCCCCCAGTGCATGGAATGTATGGATACCTTCCCCAACAAACGGAAAATTGAAGAATCACCAGCTTGTGACTGTGGTGTGCTACAAACTATGTGACATATCACAGACAATTGTCCCATCCATGCTTCTGGTGGAGGCATAAGGGTAATCCACCTATTTGCCCCAAAAGAATAAGAATGCCTTTTGAATCTCAAGATTCAACTATAATCCCAGCATATTGCTCTTCTAATACTATAGAAAACATGATTTTGGTTGCTGCCTATGTTTTGTGAGCATGGCATGCAAGAGATGGGAAATGGTGAGAGTTAACATTATAATTTAGCCAAAGAAAGCAGAATTTCACAGGGAAATGAAGAGTCAATGCTGTAGCTCAAGGACTTTCTTGCTGAAGAATATCAACGTTCAGCAGTAACAAAGCATCAGCAATGAGGGAGGTGGTGAGATCTTCTTAAAGAAAGGAATCTTTTATAATGCAAAGTTTGAGGCAACCTAAAAATAAGGGACACTAACAACGCCCTAATAGTATAATTTCTACTTTAGCCAGAGGATGTCAGCAGTATTTGAATACAGAACCTGTAGCTCTACAGCAGGGATCGGCAACACAAAAGCTATGAAGAGCCATTTTTAAAAAGTTCCTTCAATAAGCAAGTGTTTTGAGAGCCAAAATGGGAGTAGCCAACTCAGGAGTTAAAGTATGATTTTGATGGCCCTGGAACCCTCCTAAATTTCTGGCCCCCTTCAGCAGGTCCAGGGGCCCCCCTCACACAGGTCCAGGCCCCCCCTCACGTACCCCAGCCATTGCACCCAATATCCATTCCCCATAACCCAAATACCCATCCCCTGCCCCCAGTATCCATTCCCCTGCCCAGTATTCCCCAGACCCCCAACACCCACCCCCAAAATCCACCCCAGCTCTCAGTATCCTCTCCCCTACCCCCAATACCTACCCCCAAGGCGAGCTGGGCTGCCCCTGCACTTACCGGCAGCTGCGTGCTGGGCCGGAAGACAATCTGTCTTGCAGGCTGCGCTTGGAGGCTTCTGACTCCGAGCGCAGCCTGCGCATGCACGGGGGTGCTGTGCATATCCCCCCCCCCCCCGCACCTGCTGGAATGTGGCACTTTTTTAAAATGGTAGGCCCCAGAACACAACATTACAGCTCCATTTTCTATTTTTAGGGGGCTGGAACACTGAGCCCCTAAAAATAGTGGACCCTGGAATGGCGTTCCATCGTGTTCTGGTGTACTTTAACCCCTGAGCCTTCTGGAGGGGGGAGCTTGACCAAGGCACCTTCAGCAAGGCCCCCTGGTGGGGTGGGAATCCCAGAACCAGGAGTCCCGCAGTGGGGTGAGCCTGGAGCCTTGCCTGGGCTACCTGAAGGGTCCCCATCCCCTTCCATATGTTAAACTTTTGAATACCATATTTTTTATTGCATTTGTAGCCCATTTTACAACTTTGATGCATGATTTGCATGAATGATTTATCCCTGTCATATAAGACAATAGACATGCCCAGGTAATTGAGATCAGACACTCAAGCACATTCCACAAGGACATGCCTGCCCATGTTCCAGGAAGTTAGAGGCAAATGCAGTTCTCTGGAATGTAGGTCAAGAGCATTTTAGGAGGTTAGTGAAAAATGCATCCCCATGCAGAATACCCAAAGCATTTTACTTCATGCAATCTATCTTCTCTTTTGTTGCTAATAACAAAAAGAGCACCTCAAGCCTGGCTCCCACCCCACCCAGCCCAGCACCCCAGATGGTTGCCTGGGTTGCCTGACCCTGGACACAACAGCCCCTTTGCCAGAGGGTACACAAATCTTTGTGAGTTAGCAGAGGAATGTTCTGTGTGTGTTAGGATTCCTGAGTTATGCACCTGACTCAGGCATAAAGTGTGGTCTAGAGCGGTTAGAGACAGCGTAGTTAAGTACATAGTTTGGACCATTTCTTCTGGAAGGAGCATGTCACAGTGGCTGCCACTTGACTCTACTATGTCAGAAACTTGGGCTCTATCCACAGCTCTGCCTGTGTTGACTTTGTCCAATCTCCAGATTACTTCAGTGGTGAAACGGGTGAATGATAGGACAGGTAGACGTGTGAAGCCTTGGTTGGGGTAAGGACTGTGGAAATGCAGAAATGCTGACTGCAGGCAGTGGAAGAACAGGGACTCCCAGCCCAGCCCCCCAAAACAGCACATGACATTTCTCTTGAGCTGTGGGAATGCGTGACAAACCTGCTGCATGGATGAATGTCATATGAGATGTGTATCATTCAGCAGCCTTGTCCCTGGCCTGTCAGACAGTTCGATGGCAGCTCCATGGAAGGAGAAGGATGTGGGGAAGGGGACAGATGGCACTGTGGGGGTGCAGAAACCTCACAGAACTCCTGGTGGCCACTGGGATGGAGCTCAGCTTGGCATGGCTTGAAGCCCCAAGTGAAAATCCCATCTCTTCTCCCCATTGTCCTTCCTGCCCTCCTGCCCAGCACACCCAGCCTGGATCCCTGCTGCTCCAGTCTCAGACTCGTTGCTGTTCCCCTGCAACCTGGAGTCCCCTACAGCATGGCCCCAAGAGGGCCCTTTGATATCAGCCACAGCATGGCACACTTACGTGCAGCCCATGGCCATAGCTGTGGTGGGCATCCAACTCCGCCCTGTAGTTCAGTGATACTTCCCACCCTGGGTGAGGGTGGGCTGACAGAGGCTGCTTCCTCTCCACATCCTGTGCTGCCATTTCTAGCTACCAGGAAGAACTTACCATTGGGCTGGGTCCTGCAGATGGGGGATTCCTCAGCCATGGCAGCTGAAGCCAGAGAAAGCTGCTTGTTGGTGGGCCACAGGCCCAACCAAGGCTATGGCAGGTGCTTTGTCCCTGAGCCAAATGCAAGGTGAGCGTCACACTCTTGATGGACCACAACACAGCAGAGTGGGTAGTTAAAAACTTAAGTATGAAACTGAGAGTCAGAACTACTAGATTCTATTTCCAGGTGGAAGGGGCATGTGGTTTAGTGGTTAGAGACTGGGTGGTGGGAGAAGGAGTTGGGATGCCTGGATTTCTATCCCCAGCTCGGGGCAGGGGATCGGTCTCTAGTGGTCAGAGCAGGAGGACTGGGAGGCAGGAACCCTGGTTTCTATCCTCAGCATTGGGAAAAGAGTGTGATTTGGTGGTTAACCGTTAGAGTACAGTGGAGGCAGGGACAGGACTCCTGGGTTCTATTGCTGGCCCTTAATCACTGTGTCCCCAAAGGTGGTTTTCAACAGTGGCCTCTGATTTGTGTCTTAAAAATGGAGGCACTGCAATCAGTGGCCACATTGTTTTCACCTGTTCTGCCCCTCAGTTTCCCCATGTATGCACAATGACTAGGGCATTAGGGAGCTGGCAGGACCAGCATACAATGGGATTATGCATTCCTTCCAGGGCGCCTCATTACCAGCTACATCAGCATGAAGCTCTGTGACACCCTCCTAGGCAGCCCCATGGTTCCCACTCCGCTGCTGTGGTTGTTCAGGTACCACCAGCACAGGGGCTTTCCAGTGCCCACAATGCAGGCTTTCCCCTATCACATGGGTTGTCCCAGGCAGCCTTCAGGCATGGAGTGTGGAAGGGCAGCTGCCCCCATAAACTCCAGTTGGCATGGGATCTTTGTTGAACCAGCCACTCAACCACGACACCCAGAGCCCTTTTCGTGCCCAGCAGAGGAAGTGGGCAAAGCCCTGATCCTTATAGTCTGTTTTCGTGCCCTCTGCTTTTCTGACCCAACTGTGAGGGACAGAAGGTGGGGCTGGCTTCCCAAGGGACTACGGCTTTGTAACAGACCAGACTGGTCTCTTCTCACTGCCCTTCTATCAAGCAGGGCACCAAGTGACAGCCCCTTAGTGAACCACCCCTTCTTCCGAGCAGCACACAGGAGGTCTCAGACTCTGTATGGGAGGAGAGACGCTCCACAGCCCAAAGCATTTATGGTTGCAAAGGTCACCCGGCTCCCCATGGCCAGGGTGATGTTTTGGAGAGTGATGCTGTGCTCTTCCAGAAGTGGGAATGGGTGATGAGAAAGATCACTGGATGAGTGCTTGTTCCATGCATTCCCCCTGACATACCTGGCATTGGCCACTGTGGGATGAGAGGATACCAGGTAGACGGACTGTTGGTCTGACCAGCTATGGTTCTTCTTACGTTCTTCCACAGATGGCTGTGGCTCCAGGAGGCTCCTTCCTTGGCAGTGCCCACAGCAACAATAAGGTATAAAGTCACTGACTCCACAGCACCACTGGGGGCAGAGGGCAGGGAGGGGGTTTGAGGAGGTCATGGAAGGTAGGTTCTGTGGTGTTCAATGATCACTCAGACCTGGTCTAACTGCAAAGTTAGGTCAGCTTAACTTCATCACTCAGGAAAGATGTCACACACTGTGTAATGCAGTCAAGCCAGCCTGAGTCATGGTACGTCAAGGAAAAATTCTTTCATTGACCTATCTAGCAGCTTTTGGGGAGGTGGATTTCCTACAGTGACAAAAAAACCCTTAGTAAGAGTCGAGACCAGTGGTTTCCAAACCGTTTTCCTTGGGACTCAGTTGAAAAAAATCATTTACAGCCACAACCCAATAGCTACATTTTTGAGCAATGCATTCCAGTCTTTTGGTGGCAGCAGCAAGGGGTGCTGCAACCCAGTACCTGAGGTCCTGACCCTAAGTTTGAAAACCACTGGTCTACGCCGCAGTGCTGCAATGGCACCTGCGAGTGCTCTGCTTTGTTCTGGGTAGGGTTCCAACATGCAACTGGCTGTACACAAGAGCTCGGCCCTTAAAGGCACAGACCGCTCAATTCCACTGATTGAGCCCCAAATCCCAGGTGCCCTCAAACCCCTAAGGTTCATGCACCAGCAACCCCATTCCAAGCTGTGTGATGGCAGAGGACTCAGGGTGCCCTCCTTTCATGTGCCTTACCAGATAGATAACACACTGGACACCACCTTTCTGCTGTCACCTTCAGAGCAAAGGCAGCAAGTCCCCTGGGGCCAAAAATATGGGGAGGGGGCGGAGCGTCACGCTTAGCCCCGTAATGCCTGACAGCCCCTCCAGCTGCGCAGCGCAGACTGAAGTGATCCCAGCAGCAGGGAAAGCGGGACAGCCTGCAGCAGTCAATACTGTGCGGCTGGAAAAGGTGAGAGGCTTGGGGCAGGCGGGGTGGGGGGGCGATGCAGTCCAGTCACTGTCACAGACAAAGGATAGGCACACAAAGGGGGCATGACTAAGTAGCCCCAGAACCCGCGTCAGCAAGCAGGGGGTAGTGCACTGTAGCACACTGAGCCCAACAGTCCCAGACATCTGGCAGCTAATGCCATCTGCTCAATGGTGAGACTGTTACATGGTTCTGCTTGGCGAGCCGTTACATGGTTTTATCTGCTGAGATCATTGTGCGGTTCTATCTGCTGAGATAATTTAACAGCTTTGTCCTGATAAAACTGTTTCACAGTTCTATGCTGGAGTGATCGTTAGATGGTTTTGTCTGGTAAGATTTTTATGCAGTTTTGTCCGATGAGATAGTTATACTGCTGCGTCTGTGTGAGAATGTTACCTGGTTCTGTCCCAGCAAAATCATTCCATGGTTCTGCGCAATAAGATTAAGAACTGGGTCACTAACTGACCTTAGAAAGGAGATGACAGATTATTAGGTCAGAAGAGATCACTGTGATCATGTTGTCTGATCTCCAGAATTTCCCGGAATTAGTTCTTATTTGAACTAGAGCATATCTTTGGGGGGAAAAAATCATTCAGTCTTGATTTTTAAATTGCTAGTGTTGAGAATGCACCAGAACCTTTGCTAAATTGTTCCAGTGGATAAACACCTTAATTGTTAAAAATTATGTCTTATTTTTAGTCTGAATTTGACTAACTTCAGCTTTCAGCCACTGGATCTTTTTATAGTCTGCTAGCCTGAAGAACTCTATCACATGTTCATTCCTCACGTAGCTACCTTACAGACCGTGATCAGGTCAATGCTTACCCTCTCTTTGATAAGTAGACTGAGCTCTTTGAGTTTATCACTATCAGGAATGTCTTCTAGTCCTTTCATCATTCTCATGGCTCTTCTCTGAGCCCTCTCCTGTATATCAGTATCCTTCCTAAACTGTGGGCACCAGGACTGGAAGTAGTTGTCAACCCTGTACCAAATACAGGGGTAATATAACCACTCTTCTAAATTCCCTTGTTTCTATAGTCAAGGGCTGCATTAGGGCACATTGTTGCACTGGGAAGTTCGTATTTACTTGATTATCCGCCCCAAGTCTTTTTCAGTCTCTGCTTCCCAGGGTAGAGCTTTTTTATGGTCAACATTCTTTGTTCCTAGATGTATGATTTTACATTTGGCCAATTAAGACCCATCTTCTTTGCTTGCACTCAAATTGCCAAGCTATACAGATCACTCTGTATCACTGATCTGTTTTTTCATTTACCACTCCTCCAATCTTTGTGTCATCTACAACCTTTATCAGTAATACACCTATGTTTTCTCACAGGTCACTGAAAGAAATATTAGAGAACACAGAGAAAAGAACTGATCCTTACAGGAGCTCATCGCAAATGATGCCAAGTTCCAAAGGGGCAGCTATGTTAGTCTATTTCAGTAAAACAAATAAGGAGTCAATGAAGGGGGATTTTTTTCCCCACAAAAGCTCATGCAATAAATAAATTTGTTAGTCTTTAAGTGCCACAAGACTCCTCGTTTGTTTAATTGCAAATGCACTCAATAGTTTACTAACAGTTTTTGATAGAAGCTATTCAATATTTTTATCAATGATCGGGAAGTAAATATAAAATGACTGATAATAAAAATTGTGGGTGAAACAAAGATTGGTGGCATCAAAAATAAAGATTAAGACAGTACAGTGATAAAGAAGAATCCGGATCACTTGATAAGTTGGGCCAGTTTAAATAAAATATGCTTTAACCTAAAGTAGGGCAAAACAATATTTGTGAGTGGTAGATCATCAAAAAATGCACCACAATGATCCAGGGGGCATCAAAACAATTCATGAATTTGGGTCGTATTTGGTGAGTAGTTTGGCCAGAAAAGAAGCTGTTTAATTTCAAATACTTATTGTGGAAGAGTGTTTTGTTGAAAATGTAGCTATTAAAAAAAAAACATAAAAAAGGGTGAAAAACATCTAAAAATTACCCATAACAATGAAAACATAATTTGAAAAATAATTTTGGGTTAAAATAAATGTTTAGTCCAAATAAAAATGATATTTTTTCATGTTTTTGTTTTGATGGAAAAAAACTAGACCCTTCCTCAGTCTTGGTTTAAACTGAACAGATCTTCCCCCCAACCCAAGTTTAGCTCCTGAACCTAAAAATCAGTTATTACCTCAGCTTCATTTTAATACAGCTGAATGCAAAGTTATATACCTAAGAGCAACAGAATTGGGACTGCATCCTGGAAAGCAATGTCTGAATGTAACTGAGGAGGGTCATAATGAACGAGCAACACAGCACAAGCTTCCAGTGTAATGCTGTGGGAGAAAGGGCTAATGAGGTATAAACAAGGCAGTAGGATGTAAGTGTAGGGGGGCGATTTGTATCTCTGTATATGACCCTAGGGAGACCAGTATGGGAACAGTGCATCCAGTTCTGGTTTCACCATTTTAAAAAGCTTGTTGAAAAATTGGAGGTGGGGGTCAAAGAGCCACAAAAATTATTTGAGGGCTGAAGAAAATGCCTCAGGCTTAGTCTACATTAGAAAAATAGGTCAGTTTAACTACATTGGTGAGAGGTGTGAAACATTCCTTGAACAGCTCTGGTTAACCAATCTGAGTTGCTGTACGGATGGTGCTAGGTGAAGGGAAGAATTCTTCCCTAAGGCTAGCTGTTGCCTCTCAGGGAAGTGGATTACATACGCTAATGAAAGAACCCCTCCCATCAGCTTTGAGAGTGTCTACAGAGCTTCATAGCTGTAGTGGCCCAGATGTGCCTCTGTAGTGTTAAGTGTAGACAAGCTCTTAGAGTGAAATTTTTAAAGAGCCCAATGTGTTTGATTACAGTGTACAAACACCTTTGCAGAGAGACATTTCAGGGTACAAACGGACTCATTACTCTAGCACAGAACGCTATCACAAGAACCAGCTCCTGAAAGCCGAAGTCAGACAAATTCAAATTGGAAATCTGGTGCAAATTATTAACAGTGAGGGTGATTAACTATTGGACCAAACCACCAAGAAACTGCCAGCTGTTGTCTGCCTGTGTGTTCTCTGTGTGCTGAACTGGCTCTGGCCACATAGCCCATACAGCAGACTTCAACAGAGAAGCCCAAGGAGACTAAGGACTTCATTCAGTGGCAAAGTAGCTTACTGTTAATGAAGCATGGTCCTAGTGTCCTATATGTGCTACAGGCACACTGACACATGTATGTCTGTTACAATCCAGCAGGAAAAACAAGGAGTCGTGTGGCACGTAAAGACTAACAGATTTATTTTTCGCATGAGCTTTCGTGGGAGAAAATCCCACTTTGTCAGATGCTTAGTGAGTGGCAGGACTCTCTGCTCCCCCTCAGCTGGACAAAGGCACCAGCTTTACACACCAACTCAACCAAGGTCTATATTGCTCCTCTGATGTGGTTAGTCACCATGACCTTGTCACCCTGACATTCTCTTTAGGAGGGGTCAGTGGATCATCTTTAGGGGGTATGTTTATACCATAACCTCGTTTCGGTGTGTTCTGCTACCACCATTCTGGAATATGTTTATCTGAATACTGAGTGCTTGTGTTTTTGCAGTGGCAGCTCAGTTTTTGACAAGTTCAGGGATTTAATAGTGAACCTGCAAGCAGGCATTTGCTTTATAGGAGAGCATCGCCTGGCTTTGGTTCTGGCCTTATACCAGGGTTGGCAGGCCCCAGCATGCATGTCAAATGCATGTCAGTGGTACACAGTGCTGCTCAGAATACCTGCTGGCCTGTGGGTTGTACTTACCACAAATGAAAATACTAGGGGCTACTCTCTTGCAGCACCATGGAGCGCTATGTATGCAAGACTGAGCTCCGTGATACCATGAGACCACTCTCTTTCTCTCTCTCTGTTAGGGAGACAGTGTGAAATTGTGGCAGTGTGCCACAATATCATGATACCTGTGTACAGTCTCACGGCATCATGGAGTGCTGGGGTATACAAGACTGAATTCTGTAAGACCACGCTCTCTCCCTAACAGAGAGAGAGCATGAGGTCGTGTGGTATCACAGAGCACTGGGTACGTGAGACTGTGATCCACAATACCAGGAGACCACAGACTCTCCGTTAGGGAGAGAGTGCAGTCTCAGGGAGTGCAGTCGTGGGCAGGACAGAAGAGGTACATGGGCCAAGCCTGGCCCACAGGCCAGATGACTGACACCCCTGACATATGGTAAACAATTCGTTCCACTGTGTGTTTTGCTGTGACACTCTGAGGCTTGGCCTACACCAGAAAATCTATGTTGTGCAGTTGGTGTGAAAATTCACACCCTTGAGTGGTGTAGTTAAGCCAACCTAACCCCCACTGTAGATGGTGCTAGGCTGACAGACAAATTCCTCTTTGGCCTAGCTACTACCTCTCAGGGGGATGGATTACCTGTTTTGATGGGAGAACCCTTCCCATTGGCGTAGGTCGCATCTACACCGAAGCGCCACAGTTTCACACCTGCAATGCTGCACCTGTGCCACTGCAGAGTTTTAAGTATAGACCTAGGCACTGCCACTTTACCAGCCCTGAAGAAGAGCTCTATGTGCCTTGAAAGCTTGTCTGTTTCACTGACAGATATTAGTCCAGTAAAAGATATTCCCTCACCCACCTTGTCTCTCTGGCCGATACCCCTTAATCAGATGTGTTAGAAGGTCAGATACACAGATAACTGTGAATGGGTCTCGTTCTATGGCCTGCGATACATGGGAGGTTGGCATATGTACATGGACCCTTCTGGCTGTGAAATCTATGGCTCCACAAATGTATGGTTACACAGTTCTGTCTCAATGAAAATTTCTAAATGACTGTCTAAGGCTGGCTCCTGGAATGCATGGAGTGCCCCTTTTCTGATACCCATGTAATCACCCCAGTGAAACCCTCAGGGCAATGTTATCTACTACCCAGGAATATATTCGTTTGGTAAAATCTGTGAGGTGAGGATGCTGGATGAGACATTGCATCCCTCTGGCCGCTCATCTCTGTACAGATGCACAGGAGGCCACAGGAAGCATTTTCTGAGCGTGGCAGATTTTTCTAGAGTGACCTTGGCTTGCATTTGACACTCTCTCTAACCACCCCTGCATCAGTCAGTGCCCTGGAGAGCTCTGTAGGCACATGGAGTGTGGCAGGTACTTGGGACCTACAGTAACTAACTGTAATCGTCAATAACAATGATTTGTTCTACAGGTCCAAGGTTTCATTCAGGAAGGACCTCCATTGTAGCTGCCCATAAGATGCTTCAGCATTTAATATAGTTCCAAGGGTGACTAAGTCAGACCATCTCCCATCCTCACACACCAACTCAACCTCTTACCTGCCCAAGAAAGAGAGGGGGGGATAGACCCCAGGAATCTGGCTCCCTCTTACTCTGTTCTAGCTCACTAGACTCCACTCCTCTTCCAAAGCTGGGATGGAACGCAGGAGCCCTGACTCTCTAATCACACAGCCTTCCCTGTACACCTTAGCTCTGTTATAATTGTAGCAATCACTTGAAAAGACAGCAACGTGGTGTGAGCAGGAAAGAGCCAGCAGCCTGTTGGTTCTGGGGAAAACACTGTTCCACCCTACGGGAATGCAGAGGGTAGGAAGCAGCAGAGGGGCAACATGGAGGGTGGATGCACAGTGGGTAGTGGTGACTTAGTACTGCTCCAGGACGGTAAAAAAAAGCAAAGTGTAAGACTAACAGATTTATTTACCGCATAAGCTTTCATGGGAGAAAATCCCACTTCGTCAGATGCTTTGAAGAGGGGGAACTTACAGAATGGGATGAAAATAAATGCAGGGGGGTGTAAGACATGGGATCAGGTCATACTGCAACAGCAAATCAGAGCGTTTATAAGGATTCAAGCTCCAGAAAACAGCACATAGGGGAGAGTGAAGTCAAATTACCTGTTATAATGTGAAAAGAATTCATAGTCACAATTAAATCCTGCTTTCACACAATCATGTGCCAGAAATGCCCCCATATCTTATACTTTGGATGAACAGGACAGTCCCTACATGGAAGAATAAATGGGCACAAAACTGACACCAGCAATCACAACACACACACACAAACAGTTGCTAAGCACTGATTTTCTCTTGCAGTATGACTTGATCCCTCTTGCTGTGTGTGGCAGTGATATCACCAACTTCCACCGGCTGCTAGCTGGTCCTGTCCCCTGCCCGCAGAGTTGGGTGGCGGAGGCTTGGGAAGGCTGTGTCTGGCAGCAGCCCCTCATATCCCTAGATGTGGCGTCTTCTTAGCCTGCAGTGGAGATGAGCAAGGGTTTCTCAGTCATGTTCCCTTTGGGAAATGCTCTTCCTGCCCCCCTCTAATCCACCCACTCTCAGGATGAACAAAGAGGGGATCAGGTCACAGATCCAGCCTCACCTGTCACTTTGTGCTTACCAATGCCAGCAGCTGCTGAGCAGATCAAGGCACCATCTCCCCCCTCCACATGCCGAGCTAAACACCACTCCCACAAGGTCCCTAGGTTCCAGTGTATGAGGTGCCAGGCCTAGCTTTTCCTGTCTAGAGGGAGCTGCTTCGGCTCACTCAGAGATGGGTGTCTCTGCAGGGCTCAGCGATGGCCCAGTGCCCAGGCGCTGCAGCACTGGCTGTACTGGATGAGATGCTGGAGATCACAGCCCAGAGTCTGGTGCGCACCGAGGTGGCTGAGCATTACAAGGTCATCCGGGAACTGGGCAGAGGCAAGTACGGCCATGTGGTGTTAGTGATCCACAGGCAGAGAGGTAAGCTGCTGCCCTCAACTGGCCCCTGCATGCCACCTCACCTCTGCTCCCCCTGCCCCTCAGCTCCTCTCTCCCAGTGCTCCAGGTCAGGTCAATGGTTCTTCTAGCCTGGAATACCTCCCTCTTTTTTCCCCAGATCAGACCAAATGGGTCCATCTAGGCTAGTATCCTCTGCCCCCTGTTGCCCCAGACTGGCCATCGTCATAACCAGCTCCTACAGTAAACACCTGCCCTCCAGATCAGGCTGGAGCTCCCCATATGGCAGTGAGTTCCACACTTCCATGCCACCTGGCTGCCCACTGCCCTGCCTGTCTGGCCACGGCATGAGCTGCTTTTCAGGGTGAGCCCAATCTCTTCTCTGCATCCCCAGGAACCCCCATGGCTCTCAAGCTGCTGCCCAAAGCTCACACCAAGCTGCACACCTTCCTATATGAGTACTGCGTGGCGCTTTCCCTTGCCACCCACCCTGCCATTATTGGCATGTTTGGTATTGCCATTGAGTCCAGCCAGCACTACGGCTTCCTTTTTGAGCCAGCGCTGCACAGAGACCTCATCTCTATCATCAAACCACACGTAAGTGCTGCCAAGAACAGGAACAGGGACTCAGCACCCGTCCATGGGCCCTACCCCTGGAGGGACACTAGCACCAATCTGGCTGATCTGCAGGGGACTCCCTAGCATTTTAGGGGATGTCAGGGTGCATAATGCAACGTTAATGCTTTCCTCACTAGGAGGCATCAGCTGTAATCCAATCCCAGGATGGGTTGGCTGGCAGAGAGATAGGGCAAAGAATATGGAGCCTTTCCCACCAGCTCTGAGCCAGTCCCAGCTTATGGGGACCGTCTAGTTGAGGGGGGCAAGGAATGGAACAAAGAGCACTGTCACTCTAGGGGCACAAGCGCCTATCCAGCTCTAGGTTGTGAGGGGGGCTGACTGGACCCTGGGAACCCCCATCTCCAACACTTGAAGTGCCAGCATCTCCCTAAATGAAAAGCTGGCTGGCACATGTCCAGCTGCTGGGGCTGCCATGGAGCTGTGGTCACAACTTCTCCTCTCTCTGTCCTTGCCCAGGATGGGATCCCTGAGCCAGCTGCCAAGCAGTGCACCACACAGCTGGCAAGTGCCCTGGAGTTCATCCACAGCCGGGGACTAGTGTACCGTGATGTCAAGCCTGAGAATGTGCTGCTCTTCGACCCTGAATGCCGCCGCATCAAGCTGACTGATTTTGGGCTCACCCGGCCCAAGGGCACTCGGCTCAAGCTGGTGGCTGGGGTGATCCCCTACACTGCTCCGGAGCTGAGCAATGCCACTAGTGCCCAGGGCCTGCCCATTGATACCAGCTTGGACGCCTGGGCCTTTGGTGTGCTGCTCTTCTGCCTTCTGACTGGCTACTTCCCCTGGGAGCAAAGCCTGCCAGCTGACCCCTTCTTTGAGGACTTCATGCTGTGGCAAGAGTCAGGCCTGGATGAGGACCTGCCACGCCATTGGAGGCGCCTGACGGTTGAGGCCACTCGCATGCTGCGGAGTCTCTTGGCCCTGGATCCTGCCAAGCGCAGCTCTGTCAGTGGGGCCCTGCGTTATGTTGACTGCCCCTGGAGAGTAGAGAACCAGCATGGTGAGGAGAGGGTAGTGAAGCCCTAGAGAAACTCCACTGGGGGCATAGAGGCCATCTCCTTGTGAGGCCAGTCTGTTGAATGGTCAAGTTGAAGACCTTACAACGTGCTTCCAGCAGGACAGGACTAAATTGAAGGGGGTTGTTAGAATAACAGCCATGGCAGTATCTGTTCCAAAGCACTGAGCTCCATTTCTTGCCAGGCATCATTTCTCCCCTCAGTGTCAAATTCCCCACAGGTTTCAGTTCCCACAGGGCACGGTATGGTCTCCCAAGAAACCAGTTTCTCTATGAGTGCTCATTCTCCCCTGGGGACTTCTTTCCACTGGGTGCCATCCTGGCTACTGATCTCCCAATGAGGGCTGCTCTCCTCCATCCAGGTGTTGATTCCCTCTGGACACCGATTAAGCAGTGGGTGCCAATCCCCACCCAAACCTCATTCCCCTGCGCCAATCCCCCCCCCTTCCCTAATAAAGGCAGTTCTTTTTGCTGTGGGTGGCACATCCCCTGAAGCAGTTTCTGTGCACTGCAGCCCTTGCATGATTATAGAAATAGAGATTTATTCATCAGTAAATTCCCATTTGTGGCTTTTTGGGGGTAAGGGAGGGCTCATAATGAAATTCCCAAGCAGGGACGTGGATAGCTGGATAGTGTGTGAGAACAGATTCCATGGGGGTCCTCTGGACTCTTTTTCTACTTGGGGACTTCACCCAGGGTCCACTGCAGGGTGCCAGGAGGTAGCTTGGGTATAGGTGCTGTGGTGCCAAGAGGCTGGAAGGAGGTAGCTAGAGGATAGGTGGCAGGGCTGACTGGAAGGACATAGCTGGGGGCACTGTTCCCTCCAGGCTGTGTGCGTGTGCACGCGCACACAGGTCATGAAGCCTGTGCACACAACAAAATAAAGCATGCACAAAAAATTCAATAGTGCTAATACTGGTGCTCACAAAGAAATTTTTTGCACACACAGCCTACAAACAATTAGAGGGAACACTGGCTGGGGGCTGAGGGGCTACAAGGTGGCTGCCATGTCTTGCTGGATAGGGGCAGCTGGGGCTTGGTGTTGGGAGGCTGCTGGAGAAATAGTTCAGGGTATCCCCTCTCTGTCTCTGTCTCAATCTCTCTCACACAAATCAGTGTTGAGCTCAGCTGCCAAGACCCCTTGCAGCAGTTCTGGGAACCTGTGAGCAGAGGGGCAGTTAAAGCAAGGCCTTAAATAGCCGCTCATTGGCACTGATCTGCCAGGTTTGGCTGTGGTTGTTTCTGTAGCATGTGCTGGGTCTTGGGATTTCCAGCAGTGACCTACTGGCCAAAGTCTGTGCCAGCACACACACACTGCATTTTCTCACCCTCCCACGACAGTTTCTTTTGTTTCATCTGAAATGGTCCAAGATGACATACATGTAACAATGACAGTTGCTCCAGCCCCTCTCTGCTCACTTGCTCCTCATGGGCAGGCAGTTAATGCCACCCATCAGGCTTCCTGGCAGGTGCTTCCCCTGGAAAAATCTTTCTAGCCAATGAGAAAAGGCTAAGAGGGTCGTTCCAATGGAAGCAACACTGAGTGCTTTCCCTCTGTGGCCTTGTCTACACTGCCTGCCCTTTTCTGCAGCAGAAGGACGGAGATACACAAGTTAATTAAAATAATGTGTGTATCTGCATTCGACCTCCCTACTCCCAGCATGTCTGAAGGAAGGGGCCTCCCTTCCACTCAGCACTACCCAGCAGGGTCAGCTCAAGGGGTTGTGCTTTTGCACCAGGGGGGCGGAGAATGGCACAGAACCTGGTGTCCATTCTGGGCCAGCTCATCCCACCCCCACGATGGTGAACAGCCGATCCAGGGGTGGAGCGGATTAGCCCAGAACCTGGGCTCCACTCTCTTGCCTCTCCCCTAGGCTAGCTGTTCCTCCCTAGGGGTGGGGAGGGCCATCGCAGTGGCGGGGCAAGAAAGTGGGCTCCAAACCATAGGCTGGCCTGCTCCGCGCCCAGGGGCAGAGTAGCCGTCTCTAGGGAGGGGTAGGAGCACGGGGTCTGGCTTCTGGGCCAGTCCACCCCGCACCTGGTGTCCCTATGCTTTGGCACCCTGAGCCGATGCCTAACTGGCTCATCACTAGAGCCAGCTCTGCTATCCAGTTATGTTCAAGGATCGAACTGAGCAGTTGTCACAGCCCCAGCAGTCGATCAGGAAGTTTGAACTGATGGCGGCAAATTCTGATTCTTTTCCTTTGCTGTGTGTTCGACAATGAGTTGCTAGGATGTGATGGTTGTTACAGAGGGAGTCTCCAGGCTGGTTTTGTAGCGTCCCCCAGCCTGCATTGCTCTCCAGTGTTGGAACAGAGACATTAAGGCTTCCATTAACATTGTGGCCCTTTTGCAAGAGAAGATCGGGCAGAAACTGGCTAGGACAGTCAGTGCAGGGAAGTGTATGTTCACAGCAGGTGGGTGAGAATGAAGCAGGCATGACAAGGTGGGGACAGAACACAAGATGAGTTACTTGGCAGTCTGAGACATGCTGTTGGCATGGGCCTCACCAAGATATGTCAGCAGGGATGGGGTTCACTAACTACAGCAGGGGTCAAACTTGGCAGTGTGAATAGGTCAGTATATATATGAGCAATATGAAGCCTTTCCATCCCACACAGAGAGTGTCTGTGTCATCAGTCTCGCACCAGGAATTAGGCCCCAAAATAGAGACACTGGCTTCAAAATGATGAGATTTTACACAGTAATCCAAGTGGGGCCTTTGGGGGTTGAAGTCTTGAAAGGGCCTTGTTTGTCAGCCTTTCTCTCCATCCCAAGGGAGAGAAACAAAGTTTGTGTTGGAAATTGAGACTGCTTCGCAACCCCATATCTCCAGGTGCTGGAGACCACCAGCCATGGTGAGAGGTGGCAGCACTGTGGTGTTGAAAGCTGAGGCAGTCAGAGTTAAATTGGTGAATTCAGAGCTCCAAGTGGAATATGGTATTTTTGAAGGGGGCCCAAGTGCACTCAGCACAAGTTGCTACTAACATTATGGGATCTGGGTCTTTAGACTACTCTGAAAACCCCAGGCTCAGTGCGAGAAACCACCGTTTGAAAAAGTACCTGTGATGTCTCAAAAAGGGATGTCTAAATTCAAAGGCCTGGAGTAAAAAATTGGGCTGAAATTCCTCTGAAGTCAAGACCTGAAGGAATGAGCTTCTTTCTACACCAGCTAAAGGGATGGGGCTAAGCTCAGGTAGTACACTTCTCTCACCAACACCTTCCCTACTGCCTTTATACCTACAGTCACAGAACAGACAATGGTCAGGACAAACAGACCTTGCTTTTTTAATGGATATTCTCTGTGCATTTACCTATGACCTGTGCAATTACTTTGGGAGCTTATGTTCGGTTAATTATTCACCATGACCCCCCGAGTCTTGTTCAGCATCATCGTTTCCCAGGACGGAGTCCCCCACCCTTTAAGTATGACCTACAGTCATTATTCTTAGGACAATGCTTTACATTTAGCTATATTGTTTGTCTGGCCCAGCAATCCAGATAACTCTGTTTCTATTACCTGTTCTCTGCATTATTCACCACTCCCCCAATCTTTGTGTCATCTGTAAGCTTTGTCAGGGATGGCATACATTTTCTTCGTCATTAATAAAAAAAACTTTAAATAGTATAGCACCAAGAAATGGTCCCTGAAATATCCCACTAAAAACACACCTGCTCATAACCTTGGAATAATAAGGAAATTGCTTACCACTGGAACAGTGCCAGTGTCATACTAATATTTGAAAGGGTAAGCTGGCAACACAGGTCACTTTAGGCTGGTTATCAATTTTAAGCAAAATAAAGAAAAAGCTGATCTGATATTCCATTGAATTACAGGATGGGAATATATAATTAATGCAGTTAACATGGTTTTATGGAAACGAAGGTCAAACGAATGTGATTTCATTCTCTGGTAAGATTACAAATTTGGTTGATAAAGTACACAGACATTTGTAAGGCATTTGCCTTAGCACCCCATCACATTTTAATGAAAAATAGTATTCACATTCCATCAGGTTCCAGCCCAGGATGCTGCCAGTGGTGCATCCACCGAAACACATTGATCAAGACTCATGCCCCGACAACAGCTGCCCTGTAATCAGCTGTCCATGAGCTACTTTCTTCCCCATTCCTCAGGGCATACCTGGATCCATGCAATGTCATTCATTTACCTCAGGGTAGGAGCCCAGTGACAGTACCGGCAGTCCATCTGTAGATCCATACTCCCCGTTGGGCAGGGTGTCTCTGGGGTCAGCAGCAAAGTCAACAGCCTGGAGTAAGCTGGGTGCATGTTTCCCTCACAGTCTCAGACCTGACTGAGTTGAAGGCCCTGCCTTTTATACTACCTATATTGCCTCCCCACTTCTGGGGGAGGAGTGAGTTTGGTCTGGCTCTGCCCACTTGGGTAGGGTCATTGGCTGTTCCCCCTTTGGCTCGGAGAAAGGCCAGACCATTTCAAACTTAGGGTCATAATGGACACGCAACTCAGCATATGTGATTCTGTGGCAAAAATGGCTGATGTGAACTTTGTATGTATTGAGGAAAGAGGAGTAAGTGTAAGCGGGGGGATGGACCCGTTCTTGTGGGGAACTTCCCAGACTTTGTATATCACCCTGGTGAAGATGGGTAGCAAAAGGCTCTGAGTCCCTGCTACCACTTCCTTTACCCCAAGGCCTGCCTGACCTCAGAGGCTCCCCTCCCAATCTCCCATTTGGAGGAGTCTCTGTAACCCCGACAAGACTGGGCCCCTGGATTCCTAGGGGCTCGACCCCCACTCTTATCGTGGTCTCTCAGGACAGGCCTAGGGTGTCCCCACTCCGGGGTGCTGACCACACTGATGACTCTTCTGGCCCACCAATTACTATATACACTATATACAATTCATTTAAGCACACAGAAATAAAAAGAACCCAATAAGAAAATAGAAAAAAGTGGAAAAAGGTGAACAGTAAACCCCCAGCGCTGCCGCCTGGCGTGGGAGCACCACAAACAGAGTCTCTGGACCTGAGGAACAGTCTCACAGTCTGTCCTCCACGCTGCAAGCCCTCTGCCCAGGCCTGGCTGTGACTGGATGCTCCAGGGAGTCAGATGCAGGCTCCAGCTGTGGCCACACGTCCCCAAGCTCCAGGGGCAGGGCCCTTCTTCCCAGCGTCAGCCCCCCTTCACTGCTCCCCAGCCGCTCACCACACCCAGCTCCAGATGGCTGCAACTCCCTCTCCCAGCTGCTGCTCTGGTTCAGTGTGGCTCCTCTGGTCCTCTTGCTGTGGGGCTGCACAGATGAGCTCAGCACCTTGGGCTCCTTCTCCGGCCTCCTGCCCCAGCTTCAGGCACCTCTGGCTCTGTCACTGCCTCCAGCTCTGCTCTGCTCAGCTCCACTTGGCTTTCTGCTGGTCCAGCTGCTGTGGGTCTCCTCTGCACAAATCAGCTCAACCTGGCCTCCCTTCCTGGGTCCTCTGGCTCCCAGCTGCTGGCTGCTTAGTGCTTCCTCCTTAGCTCGGCCCACACACACACTCACACACTGGCTTGCCCAGGCGTGTCCAGCCTGCAGTTTCAGCTCAGGGGCAGGGGAGCACTTTCAATCAATCAGGCCTTCCTGGGACACTGGCCTCTCCCACTGGCCCTGGGGCTGGCTGTTTCAGAGTCCTGCTTCCAGGCGGGAGTGGCCAATCAAATGGCCCATTCACTCTCAGTAAGGGGCTATCAGTCCCCTTACATAAGGAAGTTCTTTTAACCTCTGTCAACGGCATTATTGATGAGACTGATAGTGGAATTCTGCATACAGTCCTAGAGTGTCTATTTTAAAAGGATGTTGAAAAATTGGAGAGGGAGCAGAGGAGAGCCACAAAAGTGATTCAAAGACTAGAGAAAATGTCTGAGAGTGGAAGACATAAAGAGCCAAACTGTCTTGCTTATCAAAACAATATCAAAAGATGATTTGATCACTGTGTCCAACCACTTCTGTTGGGAGAAAAACAAGGTACTAGAGGGCTCTTTAATTTCACAGGCTGTGTTCACACACAGGTGTTATTTCGATACAAGTTGTGTCGAAACAACTTGTATCGAAATAATGCCTTATTTCGAAATAACTTAATTCAAATTAACAGTTTGTTAATTCGAATTAAGGAAAATTAAGGAATTAACAGTTTGTTAATTCAAATTAAGGAAAAAAGCTCAAAACGAAATAGCAGTTTCAGGCAACAGTTATTTCAAAATGGCTATGTTCACACAGGGAGGCTTGTTTCGAAACAAGAGGTTTCGAAACAAGATGTTTCAAAATAACTCTTTATTTTGAAACACCTTATTTTGAGGACAAAAAACTTTGTTCTCGAAATAAGGCAGCGAAATAGCATGTCCACAGTGTGGACATGCTATTTCACCAGGGGAGGGGATTGCAGGCACCCAAGGGGTAAAGCACGGCTGGGCACTTTACCCCGCGGGTGCCTGCAGGGACTGCAGGCACCAGCAGGGAAAGGCACAGCTGGGCGCCTAAACCCACAGGTGCCTGCAGGGGCTGCAGGCACCCGTCAGGTGAGGTGCCACAGGGCGCCTCACCCCGGGGGCTTTAAAGCCCCCACTGCCCCCAAACCTGGGGGCGCAGCCCCGGCGCGAGGCCCCAGCGCGTGGCTGGAGCCCGCTGCTGCCAGGGCCAGAGGGAGCGCCAGCCCGGAATCCCCAGCGGCGCCGACGCGCCTGGCAGGGGCAGAGCTGGGGCATCCCCCGCGGCCCCGCCCCTGGGATCCCCTGCAGCCCCACCCCCGGAATCCCCGGCGGTCCGGCTGCAGGGGATGCCCCATCTCCACCCCCACCAGGCGTGTCGGCACCACT
>ML682060.1:32956981-33076201 GCA_007922195.1 Podocnemis expansa
CACTTTGTTCCGAAACAACTTGTCCGAACAGGGCTGTTTCAAAACCTCTGTTTCGAAACAACCCTGTTTCGACAGCAAACAAGGTTTAAGTTGTTTCGATAGAACCACGGCCATTTTGAAACAAGCTGTTTGCTTGTTTCGAAATGGCCGTGCGTCATCTGGCCATGACACTTCTTATTTCGAAACAACCTCTGTTGTTTCAAAATAAGAAGTGTGTGTGGGCATACCCAACAACTCACTGTTGTTTCGAAACAACATGTTCAGACAGCATTGTTTCAAAACAATCATTTCGAAACAACATTGTTTCGTCCCCACATGGGGTTTAAGTTGTTTCGAAACAATGCCGTTGTTTCAAAACAACGGGTGCTGTTGTTTCAAAACAACTGTGCGTCGTGTGAACAGGGTATTTCTTATTTCGAAACAACCTCTGTTGTTTCAAAATAAGAGTGCTGTGTGAACACAGCCACAGAGATGAGGAAAACAAGAACTTACGTTTGGAAGCATAACCCAGACAAACTCTGGCAGGAAATGCAGCACAACATTTTTTTAACCATTGAGGGTGATTACCCATCATAAGACAGCAGTGAATTCATCTCTTGGTGTTTTCCATGTTATGTATTGTGTGCTGGGTAATGACATGAAAGGACTTCATGACTGTAAAACTAAACCATCTCTTTTTTTAAAGAGAACTATTTACAGAGATGCTGTAACTACAGACAGCTTTCTAGCCAGGTGCACAGACTGATCTTGTGATGCTTCCTCCAAACTCTTTCCTCCATGTAACCTGTCTCTAACTTCCTTGCAAGTTGCTACATCTATCCTTTTAACAGTTGGTGCTAGTGGTTTGTCTTTGTGCAATGTGCAAGCATTTGCTGACTTACTGGGGCTATAGGTTACTAGTCCATTTTGCACACTCTAGGAACATGGTCTTCATCACCATTGCACTGTGTGTGTCTAAGCCTCATAGGCTATGTTCACACAGAGGGGGTTATTTCGATACAAGTTGTTTCAATACAAGTTGTATCGAAATAACGCCTTATTTCAAAATAAGTTAATTCGAATTAACAGGTTGTTAATTCGAATTAAGGAAAAAAGCAGGAATCGAAATAGCATGTTCAGACAACAGTTATTTCGAAATGAGTCACCCTTGTTTTGAAACAACATGTTCGGATGGCATTGTTTTGAAACAATCATTTTGAAACAACGTTGTTTCGGCCCCACATGGGGTTTAAGTTGTTTCGAAACAACGGTGCGTCATGTGAACATGGCCTTTCTTATTTCAAAACAACCTCTATTGTTTCGAAATAAGACTGCTGTGTAAACACACCCTATAGTCCTTAAAGTGTGCTGGTCTTCAAACCAGCCTCCCACTTCTTGTTTATGTTATTGCTTCCAACTTGTTGCTAGTCTGCTCTTGCTCATTCTGTTGACTGCTGTTCTGTTGGCCCCCTATGTTGCTCATATACCTAGTTTTTGACTCTTTTACATCAGATCAGCTGATGGTAGATGCCAGGGGAGGAGTTTATAAGAGGCAGAGGGAGATGTTGCCTTGCCCTGCTGAGGCAGGAGTGGGACCAGCCATGGGAAGATGGAGAGTGGCCACTGCCGGCACCAGGATCTGGTCCTAGCTGGGGACCCAGGGCCAGTGCTGATGGCCCAATCTGGCCTTGGCTGGGACCCAGGGACGCCATTGGTGGCAGGAATGGGCCCCCACTGGGGAGTCAGAGCTGCCACCAGCAGCGTGAGCAGCTCCTGGCCAGGGACTGGAGTCGCTGGTGGCAGCCCAATCCAGCCCTGGCTGGGACCTGGGGACCAGGTGCTGGCCAGGGATCTGAGGCCACCAGCTGTGGCAGGATCCAGCCCTGGCCACAACAGTAGGAGCTGGATGGGAAGGCCTGTATTTTTGGAGATGGCTCTGCCAGAAGCAACTTCAAGATCCACCTATGGTAGAAGTTATTTCTACATCCTCTCAGGCCTGGTCTTGGGCCTGTCTGTTTGTGTGGTACCAACTGTCCGCCACTACTCCACAGATGTCTTCAGATTAATCATTACTGCCATCCTGAGTCTGTAACTACTTCATATGAACGGATCACAACTCTTGCCTGAGCATCATCCAGATAATCCACTTCCTAGAAGTTGGAGTGCAGACCTGCTGTCCTGTCATTAAAAGTGAACGAGTTGGTTCTGACGTTTTCCCAGGGTCCAGCATGGATTTCATGAGGCTGTGGAGTCTGCTGCTGTTGTCAACCACTATAGTCTTTGCATACCTTGCGTGGTTCCATATACACTGACAAACAGGCAAGTGATACACACCTCGGCTTTTCTTGCTCATGGCTCTATTCCCAGGTGTGAGTGGTATATCCTCATGATATCTTCAAAATCTGCCAGGGCTACTCTTCAGTTTGCTTTAAACAAAATCCCACTTTACACAGGTGGCTCATCTCTCATCTGACAGTAGGGCTAAGCTCTTGTGACACTTGTTCCTTGTTATCTGGCCATCCCTGGAGTATCAATCATTTTACTGCCTGTAGCACCCATCCTGTCTGGTGTTCTGTTAGGGCGTCAAGAGCCTCCTATCAGAGCTGTGAAGATATTGTAGCATGCTGATAGATTCTATCTCTTGTACCAAAGAGCCATCTGTGTTCTCATCTGGATGATATGCTGTGCTCACTACATCTGCCACCAGCAGTGACTTTCCTGGGCAGTGACTTACCCAAACATCACAGTACGGGAGTCTCAAGAACATGGTGTAGTCACGCGGGTGCATTCAACAGTGGGTTTTCATGATGCTTTCTAATGACTCATAATCATGCACACCCACGTTGTGCTCAAAGGTGAATTGGAACCATTGCATTCCAAAGAGCACAGCCAATAGCTCCTTTTCTACCTGAGTATATCCGTTTTCTGTGTCTGCCAAAGATATACTAGCAAATGCTATGGGCTGAGGGCTTAGAATCAGTGCTGCTCTTAGGCCTCGTTCCAAGGCATCATGTTGTAGCTGTAGCTGCTCTGCAGGTTGTATAGCTGCAGGACTGGTCCACTGATTATGAGGTTTTTTTTACTCTTTCAACCCTGTTCCTCAGTCTGTGACCTTTCCCATGCAGTGTCATTGTGTGCCAGCTGTTGGGGCACAAGGCCTCACAGACAGCTGTGTGCAGAATTTGGAAAGATAGTTGGCACCCCTGTAAATTACTAGACTCCTTTCATGCTCACGGTCTGGGCTCTTCCTTAATAGCTTTTAGTTTCTCAGGGAGTCTACAGATGTTCAGTGTAAGGGAGCTCAGCTTCCCTCAGAGGCACCTTGCTTGTTAGGTGTCTGTCTCCTTGGCTATGTCCACACACACATCATTATTTCGAAATAAGTTAGTTTGAAATAAAGTCCTTATTTCGAAATAAGTTAATTCCAATTAAGAAAATGTTAATTCGAATTAAGGGAAAGTCTGCTTTCGAAACAGCTGTTATTTTGAAATGGTTATTTCAAAATAAGGCCGTTTGGACATGTTGTTTTGAAACAGTTTTTTCAAAACAATGGTGTTGTTTCGAAACAACATGTCCAAACGGCCTTATTTGGAACTAACCATTTTGAAATAACAGCCATTTCGAAATGAATGGGGTTTAAGCTGTTTCGAAATGATGGTTCTTATTTCGAAATGACAGAGCCTGTCATTTTGAAATAAGAAAACGTCGTGTGGACATTCAGTTTTTTATTTCAAAACAGCCAGTGTTGTTTTGAAATAAAAGACTTGTGTGGACATACCCCTTGTGTATACTCTTGGATGCTGTTAGCATGCTGGGCAGTGCCCATGATGACCAGTCTCCCTTCTCTCTCGTCTTGAGGATATTGCACTGTTGAGGATGGTGTGCTGTGATCAAATCCATTTAGGTTAGCACTGCCTGGCTGCCCAGCAGAGAGTGGCACCGTTGTGTGTCAAGTGCTTGAAGCTCCAAGTGATAATGTTTCTTGTTCAGTGAGTTTCTTATTGACAGCCTGCTGTCCTCAGAATGATTTTATTGTACATCACAAGCACTTGATCACATTTCTTGGTCTCACCTAATGTTGCTGCTTACTAGTGATGCTGGGATTACATTGCAGCTCTCTAATCCACCTGATGTCATATTGCTTGTTGATCTAACAGCATAGTTACAATTATGGCAGTTGAACGGCTGGCAATCTTGTTTTGCAATACACTGCACACTAGGGATCGTTGGCTCTGCTAAAGTCACGCTGCAGGGACTCTTCACTAGAAGGCTCCATTCTCAGCTGCAACATTGTACTGCTGCTTTTTTCTCCCTGGAGTAGCTGCACCATAGGGCCATGGAGTTGTTCTGCTTCTCATCTCACCCCCCTCCATTGTTGCCCATAGGCTGGGGGCATTTTGCTTTCTTGTTTTGGTACTGTTTTCCATAATATATGCACTGAACTATGATGTCTGCATTCTTGGTCAGACTGTTTCTATTTTGGTTTTTTTGGGTTCCTTTAGCTTAAGCCTATGTACTTGCTCTGTACTTGTGGCTGTCACTGTTTTCATCTTTCCCTGGACAGTTCAGCTGGCCTTGCTTTTTGGAGGCATTTTTCTGGGGTTTGATTTGGTTCTGTCAACAATCTCTCCTGTAAAGTGTAATTACATCTCTCACAAATGATGCTGTCTCTAATAGGAAAACTTTTATGTCTCCAAATGTATATGTAGCTGACAAAGTTCTCAGCTATGTAATGTAATATATCTATTACCTCTTCTGGCTCTTGGCTTTGCATGACAGCTTCTGTCTATTGTCTCATTCTGTGCAGGATCACAATAGTCATCAAACATCTCACGAGGTCCCTTCCAGCCCTATGATTAGATTAGATTAGATTGATTGATCTTTATCAGCTGTTCTAGTGTTCTGGGCATTATTCCTGGCAACACTGTGTGACTCATCTGCCTCTGGTCTTTCTTTCTCAGTGAGGTAGTAGAAAAGCTTTACCTTTATTTTCTCATCTTTACCCCTCACAGTCAGCAACTTGTACATTCTTGCTTGCATGCCTGTAGAAGAGTTTTTATTGAAATCCAGCATTCCCAGTGGTCTGCATCCATCCATGCTGCCTCAGGTCTCTTCCTTGCCAATGGGTCTTGCTAGGCTGCCACCATTTTTCATATACTGCACACTTGCTAACAACATGAGATGACCATATTACTGGCTCTAAACTAAACTGTCTCTTTGTTAAGATAACTACTTATGGGTGTGCTGTGACTAGAGATGGGCTTCTAACCATGTGCAAATCGACTGTCTTACTGTCTCTTTTAAACTCTTCCCTCCTGCAACCTGTGCTCCTCCTTCCTCATTCCAAGCAGCTTAGAACTCATCAAATTCAAGACTGGATGCAAGTTATGCTTAAGTCACACACAAAGTTTAGTATGGGGTAACTGTGTGACATTCAGTGGTGTGTGATACACAGGAGGTTATGTTAGATGACCTAATGGTCTCATTTGGCTTTAAACTCTAAGGAATTAATAGTTAGAGCAGTGTCAATTGGGAGCCAAGTATAGAGCTGATCAGAAAAAAAATTGATGAACCCCTTTTTTTTTTTTTTTTTTTCCGGTTGGAAACTACCAAAATTAAAGTACCATGGAGACACACAGTTTTGATGAAATTCCAAATCAGTCCAGCTCATCCCCTTGTCTCCTCAGCAGGCCACCTGAGAAGTTGCTATAGAGCCCAGGCTTTCCTACTTCTTGGCTTCCTAGGGTCCCTAGTTCTGGGACAGCCTGGCATGTAGACTGTCCTGAAGCCAAGACTTGTAGTAGAACTAGACAGGTAAAAGTAACTCCATTTTCCAGGACATTTGGAAATGTTTGTTTTTTCATTCCAAATCAGAACAAAACCAATTTTCAAAATTGTAAAAGCTTTCACAAAATGGAATTACTGTTCTCCACCAGCCCTAGTGAAAACATACCCTTTGTACGGTGCAATGTTTACCTCTGCCAGTGATTCTGAGCCACTCTGTAGAGGCTGCAAGGTGAAGTGCACAGCCGTGGCAGTGCCCAGGATTGTCCATTGCTCTCTTGCAAGTCTCCTTTAATTCAGGGAACCCTGTGACTTTGGGTAGGAGGGATCTCTGCTGCCAGGAAGCACTGCCTGGTGTGCAGCTCAGGGTCAAACCCAGCATTCTGATTGCACCATATCTTTGGGGTTGGTGAAACCAACATAAAGATGGCGCCTGTGGCTACCTCACAGGGTGGGCACAAGTCTCTGGACGGGCTGAGCCAGTGGCTCTGCTCCTGCCCCCTGGGTTGGGCTCCCTTTCCCAGAGGCCTTGTTGTACGCACAGTCATATTTTTTAACTCAACTAATAAGAAGGCCTGTTGAAGTCTCTCTCTGGGGAGGGGCTGGAAATGGATCTTCTCACCCTTGTCAGCCCTGCAGCAGCTGCTGAGAGAAGCCAAGCGGAACAGCACTGTGTGCAAACATGCCAGACCTTTGCATGCTCAGCCACCCTCTGCCAGGGGGGGCTGGCCAGGTGCCGGGCACAGTAAAGGGCAACACTTCAGCTAATGCAGCCATGGGGCATGGGGTGGATCTGGTGACATCCCTGAGGAGGTATCAAGTGGCTGAAAAGGGGAGGAAAGAACTCAGCAATTAAGTCCTCCCTGAAATGGACTGGAGAGAAGCAGGCAGTAAAGTACAGAGCGCACACTGCACTGTGTGAATGCTGGCACCAGCTCTCGGGCCCAGCGCTGACTATACCCGTAGGCCAGGGATGTGAGTCTTGAGGGACTCAGAATCAGGAGTTAGGGTTCCAGCATCATTGGGATCATGGTGTCTGTACCCTTCTGCACTAAGGACATGGCTATTCAGTGTTTAGTCCTGCACTGCACTCTGCTCAAGTGTGTGGGCAGTTGATCTTTCCCAGATCTGTAGCTTCAAAGGCCAGAAGGGAACACTGGGAACTGCTAGTCTGACCTCCTGTATAGCTCAGATCCAAGAACTTCCCCAGAATAATGCCCAGAGCATAGCTTTTACCAAAACATCCAGTCTTCATTCACACTTCTCAGTGGATGAGAATCCACCACAACCCGTCGTAAGATGGCACAGTGGCTAATTCTCTCACTGTTAAAAATATACACTCTGTTTCCTTCAGCTTCCAGCCATTGGATTGTGTTCTACCTCACTGGTTCCCAACCTTATCTCTGCCATGGCACACCTTGATCCCTTTAATTATTTTGAGCCATACTACCATATAGTCTCCAAATTAACTCATGAATGTTCATGAGACAATCCAGAACTCTTGGTAGTTTTTTAAAAAATTCTCTTGCACACCTGCTCAGGTATGAGAGCTGTGGCACACTGGTTGAGAAACACTGTTCTACCTTTCTCACCTAGACTGAGGAGCCCATTATCAAATATTTGTTCCCCATGTAGGCACTTCTGTAATGGCATGTGGCTGTAATTCATGCAGGGCTGAGCAGGGGCGGACAGGCTCTTCAGCCAGGGCCCTGCAGTCCAGCTCAGTGCAATTCTTCTTACCACAATAGTTAGGAAGCAAGTGAATGGTGGCATTTGGGAGATGAACCACCATGGCAGTGGTTGGGGAGGCCCCCTGCCCAGACCAACCTGGGAGCAAGGGGAAGGGGGTAGGAGGTGGTGAGGGGGCAAAGAAGACCCCATGGATGGGGAGAGGTCTATAGTTATGGAAGCGGGGGGGGGTGATAATTGCAGGCAGCTGAGAAGGGGATTAGTGGAGGTGATAACAGCTGGGCATCAAACAAGCCACCTCCAGGAATTAAAGGGGAGATTCCTGCAGAGAGGGCTCAAGCAGGACAATTGAGTTCTTACACAGGACTCCAGTGCCTCAATATACAAGCCTGCCTTTCAGTCGAGCCATTTGCACTGACTGACTCCAAGTCACAGAGTGCAGGAACAGGCTAGGCCCTGGGTTTGGCCCATCTCCAGGGGAATACAGGGCTGAGGATACATGCTGTCAAACTGGGAGGCCCAGAGCATTAGACCTCAGACCGTGATGCTGCGGAGCATGGTGGCCCTACTTGGGCTAGGCTCTGAACCTCTTTTCAGCAGCTTGCAGTGCGGGGACCTTCTAAAACATTCAGCAACACCCTGGGGCATGTTCTCCGTCACCTTCCTGGCCTCACCTCGCCTCCTGCAGCTGGTGAAGCCCTTGAACAGCATTGCCGTGGCACTAGCCATCTCTTTTGTGTGCTGCCCTGCTTCACAGTCCCCATAAGCCTGGCTGCCTCCATTGCCCCCACTGCACCCCTTCCTGACTCTGCTGATCTCCTGCTGCCTGGGAACCCACATGTCATCACTGGGGCTGGGACTTCCCAGAGCAGGGGCACTGTGCTCAAAAAGATCTGGCCCCTAAATATTTCCTGGATGCTGCCATGTCAGGCCTTTGTGATGCAAAGAGACCGGGCGGCCACATGGAATCCTACTCAGTATAGGAGTAAGCGATGGAAGGGCAGAACCCATTGCAGGAGCAGGGCCAGGACCTGAAAGCTTTTGGTGGGTGGGCGAAGGCTTGTATTTCTGTATGTGCTGCCAGGCTAGAATGGAACTCCGCAAAGCCACAATGCTGGCCCCCTCCCAGACCCCCTTCTTCACCAGAATCTCGGCTTTCACAGCAAAGAAAAGCCAGACTGGAGCCTCACACTGCAAACCATGGCTGAGGCCTGGCCGGGGGAGAGAAGCTGCAGCTGGGGGATATTTTGAGTCGGCGCTTGCAAGCTGTTTAGCACCTTCCAGTCCCACCAGCTACAGTGAGGACCCTGACCACAACCAGAGTAACTGACACAGTGATGCCTGCCTGAGTCTGCAAAGAACCTGAGGCAATAGCGCTGAAATGGTCCATAGTCGTCACTAGCCGAGGAGTCATGACAACATCAGATGACCTTATTGTAGCTTGGAGGGACTAAGACCTCGGGTCTCAGAGCCAGATAGGTTGGAGGAGCTGCCCAGGGCAAAGGGTGCCCTTGGCTTGAAAACGTGAAGAGAGGAATGCAATGCTTCATGGAGCTGCCAGGCCCTTCTGTCACTTGCTTGTGCAGCCCAGCGGGCAAGGGCAGTGTAAGCCATAGAGAAATGCCTTGTACTGGGGGTGGGGGGGCAAGATTGTCTGACCTGATGTCTTCCATGCAAGGCAGAGCAGCTTGGAGAGTGCCAAACCTTGGGGAGCAGTGGTGCAGACTGAAATATAATCCCATGCTAATCTGCTGAGATCCCCTTCCAGGTCTTCTCCTTCTAGTGCTGAGCTGGAGCATTGGGGTGTGCACTGACTATGAGGGGAAAGTGCCCATTAACAACTTCCTTCCTTATTCTCACTAGCGTCTTGGGTTTCCTGGGTTGGCTTCTATACAGGGCCTGACCTGGGCAGGTATGCTGGCCTGAGATCTGGCCCTGAGGGCATGCAGGGCTGTCTGGTGAGATGGGAGCATTTCTCTCCTTCCCCTGAGCTGACTGGCAGCTGGGCATATTTACGAGACCCACGTGCTGGCTCGGTTGTATGTGTGGGAGAGGGAAGAGGAAGGTTGGCCCGGCTCATGGTGGTGACGGGAGACCGGCATAGTTGTCACATGGGCTAATTGCACCACTGACCCTGCAGTCTCTCTGAGTGCACCCTATCTAGGTCTCAGCTCACTAGTAGTGTCTTGGGTGGAATCACACAATTCTCCCTCCCTCAGACTAGTGCTGAGCTGAAATCCTCTATTTATCCACCGCGATTACCTCAGGATGGCTGACTTAGGCTTGGCCCCTGCAGTTTCGTTCTTTCTGGGGCAATGACAGTAAAGCAAAGGGTTGTTTAGAACAAAAGCACTTCAGAGAAAATGTGTCTTAAAAACAGTGCAATAGCCTGCATGCATGCCTGATTTCAAAGTGTCTAACCAAGTTCCATGGGCAACCCTGGACAGATTAATTCCCAATAGAGCCTCCCTCAGTGTCACCTTGTCTCCCAGTCACACTTCATTGACACTCCCTGGCAACTTACCCTCCTTTGCATTATTCAAAATACTGCTTAATTGTTTATGGTGCCCTTAGCTGGTGGGCAGCATAAAGCATTTTGGAAAGTGTGAAGCCCTGGTGCAGTCTCCTTTCACTGAAGGCACACGCCCATGACTGGTCAGTTCAGTCTGTAGTCTCGAAGTGCTCTTGGATTCCTTGTGAATGCTGAGCTCTTGACTAGTGAATAATGCTTTCCATCATTGGCCAGGAGACCCCATCCCATCCAGGCCAATGAAAACCTGGCCTCAGTTATTCATTCCTCTGCAATGACTCTCAGTGGCATTACACCTGGGAAGGAAGCCTTCAGCACTTAGTACGAAACACTGCAGCATGTCTCCTTAACAACACCGTCTACTGAGAGCCTGTGAAACCTGCTGCCATCCCCTCTCTACAATACTTTTCTGTAGAATTTCAAACCAAGTTCAAGATCTCACTCCTCATTTTCTAACTGCTGAGGCCAGGAGATCATCTAAAGCTCCATGATGAAGAACACAGTCAACAACTTTGCTTTTCTGTCACAATGAATCTCTCATATGTGCGACAGACAAAACTTTCTTCAGTGGTGATCCTGGACTGTGGAATGACTCCTCTGGGAACAATGGACCATGACAAACCCCACCACCTTCCAGTCTAAATGCAATGTGCTTTTCCTTGCCCTTGCCCTTTTTCTCATAAACTCATGGCAACAAGTATATTTATATTAAACAAAGCCCTGCCAAAATAAGAGATGCCATTTCACATTTCTCGCCAGGGGAGACGGTGAGAGAACAACCACCTTGTGGCAGATGTTCTTCACATTGCTTAGTTCACTAACGGAAGATGCTCAGATATGATAGTGATGAGTGAGATTTAGAATCTATTGCACATCAAGAGAAACAAGGCTTACAACAGGAGATGGGATTTTTTTTAAGCCAGCAGCCTGCCCTGCTGTCTTTCAAGTGGTTGGTTTGTTGTTTTGTTGGAAGCCATTGAGTCACCTCCACCAAGAATTCATTGAATTTGGACACTGAAAGTGTCTAACAAACATCCCACTACCCCCAGTATAAGTTAGAGCTATACAGTCACATAGGGAATTTTCATAACGCAGCATACAGTTACTTCCCTTCACTGAGCCAGTCGTCTACAAATGCTTACAGCTCAGTACTCCTAGCATAACTTAGCCTCTCCATGTCTGCCACAGAGGCACTTTCATCGTTACTGAGCAGGGATCCAAAGGGCCCAGCTGGCCTGCAGCCTGCCTAGGTAATGAGTGACTGTCTGTACAAGGGTGGGGCACACACACAGCACTGATAGGTTCTGGAAAAAGAGTTATGTCCCCCTCATCCTATGAAAATGCAACAGCAGGGTGCTTGGCCTTTCCTCAGCTGCCCTGAAACCTGCAGGGAACTCCTACCACCAGTCCACTGTTCTCACTTTCTAACCCTCCTTGCCCTTAGGCCAGGCTTCACCTTGCTCTCTCTTTCCTCTTTCCTCCCCCTTGTTCTCTCTGGAGTGCAGCCCCCTGATCCAAAAGCAGTATCCCTGCCTGTGAACTGAGGGAGAATCTGCACTGGCAGGGAGCAACAGAGGGCGTATGGTGCACTGCTGAGCTGCTTCCCCGCCAGTCAGGACGAGGCAGGGCTTTCTTCCTCACACACAGACTCCACTCACTGTCACAGAGATGGGGAGCAGTCATAAGTGCAGCTGTCCAGCACCTTCGGGGCCAGGCCGCGTGCACACTCTATTCACCCAGTACCACTGGCGCCAGTGGTTGCTTCTCCCCGGCCAGGACACTGAGCGCCCCCTGCCTTGCCCCCGGAGGGATGTATGAGGAGGGAGCTCTCCGTGCAGACCCAGCCAACCCTGCAGTGACATCACTGGGCACTATAAAGTGCCCACCCATATTGGTGTGATAGCAGCACCTGTCAAGAGACCAGGCGGAAGGGACTGTTACAGGTGCTTTCACATGTGCAGTCCCTCTCTCCAGAGGAGGTGCTAACAACTGAGGCCTCCCTGCCTCATGCTGAACATCTCGCAGCTGCCTTGTGTGTCCCTCTGCTAGGAACATAGTGAAATATTCACCCAAGAGCAACAGCCTGCTGGTGGCCAGGACTCCTGGGTTCTATCCCCAGGAAGTGAGTGGGTCTAATGCACGGGTCTCAAACTCAAATCATCATGCGGGCCGCATGAGGACTAGTAGAGGGCTGCATGAGGGTTAGTATGGTAGCCCAAGGGCTGCACCACTGAAACCTTTCCATACAATGATGTCGCAAATATTGGTAACGATTGTGTCATTGCGGGCAGCAGGAAAGAGCTTAGGGGCCACATGCGGCCCATGGGCTGCGTGCTTGAGACCCCTGCTCTAATAGCTAGGGCAGGGGAGCTGAGAGCCAGCATGCCTGGTTCTTCTCATTCCTCCTGATCTGCTGTGTGCCTTTCAACACAGTCATTTCCCATCTGTGCCAGAGCTTATCCAGCCATCTGCACAACAAGGGGATTGGGATGCTGCTGTGTGGGCCTCCCAAGGAACCACTAAGCTGCATGGCCAATTTGGCAGGAGCAGGAGCACTCTAAACTGGGTGTGCGAGGATTAAGAGGGAGCCATAGTGGCCGGGGACTGTGAACTCTCAAGGCCAGGCAGGAGCTGACACCTCCAACTGAAGCTGCTGCCTAGTGCCAAGCCATTGGCTAAAGAGGCACATGTCAGGAACTGGATATGGCTTGCAGAGGCGAGGCTGTAACAGGAGCCCTCTGTCCTTTCCCTTCGTCACCGAGGGAGAGGAGCTGAGCTTACAGTGTGGAGTCCTGAGGCCTAGCCCCAGCCACAAAGAGGATCTGGCTAGAGGGTCAGGATGGCTTACATTATCCCTGTGCCACTCATATTGCTGGCTGGCTATCCAAGTTCAGCCTCACTTACCTCTGTGGCACTTTCCATGCCTAGAGCACTGTGCCAGCAGGACCTGTTCAGTTCTGCATCAGGCCAGGCTCCCTGGGTGAGAAACTCCAGCGCAGACCAAAGATGTAATCTGCACCCAAGGTCAAACAGCCGGTAAGTGGCAAAGCTGGGGAGAGAACCCAGGAGTCCTGACTCCAACAGGTTAGAAACCACTCCCTGGGGATGCCAGTGCTGGCCTGTCCCAGTGCCTCCACCAGCATCCCTGCTCAGAGCTCAGATCCAGCATTTCTCTACGTGTCCTACAGCAAGCAAAGCACTGAGTGGTCATTTATAGCTCACAGAGTTCACAGCTGCAAGCAGCCTTCCCATCCGCTACCCAGCATTCTCAATCCACCAGCATCTCAGCAGCTTTCTGCAGAGTTTCTCTGGTAGGGACATTGCAGTCAATGAAATCATCCCTGTATTGGAGAGCAAAAGGACTTGCAGCCCTTCCTCTGGGGAGACGATCCCCTGGCTGGCTCCATCTCCCTGATGAATTGAACCCGCCCCATTGCAAAGGTTGCTGTGTGGTACAAGGGACACTAGGGGACAGCATCTTGCCAAGTTCCAAAGGGGCAGCCTTGTTAGTCTAGTTCAGCAGAAAAAACAAGGAGTCCTGTGGCACTTAAAGACTAAGATTTATTTATTGTCTGACAAAGTGGGATTTTCTTCCATGAAACCTCATGCAGTAAATAAATCTGTTAGTCTTTAAGTGTCGCAGGACTCCTTGCTTTTTTTTAAGGGACAGCAGGAGACCAGGGATTAGGAGTAGGTATAACATTTAAAATGAACTAATGCTGTGTTTTACGTCTAGGGACAAAGAATGCAGGTCTCCCTTGTAAGATGAGGGGCTGTGTTCTGGAAAGCAGTGTTTTTAAAAAGAATTTAGAGTTGGAAACCAACTGAACATAAGCTCCCAGTGTGATGTTGTAGCAACAATGCCAAACCACACTGATGGTCAGACTCAGCCAAAGGCCACCCCTTCACACCACCCAAGCAGAAGGTACAGCATGTATTCCTACGTCTAATTTCCTTAAAACCTGTGCTCTAGGCAGTGGAGGCTCAGGCTAGAACTCAGGCAGGCTTGACTTCTAGCTTAGCTCTGCCACCAGTTTATTGTGGGGCCTTGGATAAGGGACCCTATGGCCCTTTCCGCAATGGCTGGGGTGTGACTGCTGGTGTCTGGAGCCCAGCTGTCTGAGAGCAGAATGCAGCTCTGTGTGCACTTGACTTCTATGTTGTTCAGTGTTTTTTCCTGGGTGGGAGCACTCAGAAGAAGTGAATTTATTAAGGAAAATGTGCACCGATCCCCAGAGCTGCATGAAGCTGATCATAGTTATTCCCGATTTAACATCCCCGCCCCATCCGCCCCCCGAAAATTTCCTGTTTATTATGGACAGCTGTCCTGTTGAAAGACAATCATTCCTTCTAGGGGCAGGAATAATCACATGGGACATAGGTGACAGAAAAAGGGGAGGAGTCAAGTGACCTGGGTGCAAATATCCAATGGGCTGGAAATGCCCCCATTGGTGAACAACATACACAGTAGCAGAAACCAGGGATGGATCCTGAGCAACTCAGGAATAGGAAAGAGGGCCAACATCACAAGAAATGTGACTTGCATGGAGCCCAACACTGCCTCTGGTCTATGCCAACATGTCTTGGTGAGTGACACACTACCTCTTTGTATTTTTCCTGTTGGACAAGTTTATAATTACCTCCCATGCTACAGCGCTGTGCAGTGTAGTGATTTTTGGAGTGAAAGCCGCACGCACACTAAAGTGATTCAATAACTGATTTACTTTCTTCACCCTCGAGTATCTTTTAACTCATTGGCCTTCCTGGATTTATGGCCCTGGAGCATTCCCTGCTGTGTCAACAGTGGATTCCTCCCATAAGTTCATTTTAATTGCTCAGGCAGTAAATTGGAACTCAGATGTCTAAATCAGAGCGTATTCCTTCACCACAGACAAGACTGCCCCTCACCACCAGTGACCAAACAGTTTAGAATTCAGTGGAACAACCCAGCTAGGAGTACGATAACACCAAACAGTATTTGAAAGAGACAAGAAGGGAAAAGACTTTTGATTGCTCAGAATGAATCATTACTGCAAGACACACCAATGAATCCTTAAACCACTTCACTCAAGAAGTTTATTATTTGACCACAGCTTGTCGAATAAGAAGCTGCTCAAGTGACAAGTTTTAATACCCACTTCCCTTTACTGAATCTTAACAAAAATGAGGTATGTGAGTTTCTCTCCAATGCTACATTTACATTCACAGATAAAGAAAGCTGTGTAAGAGGAGTTCTCTGTTCCTCTGCCCTCTGTACAGTCAGACTAGACTCCCCAAGGAGATAGTGATGATGGCTAGTCCTGCTACTGGCCTTCCCTCCAGTTATGGCCTGATTTTGTTCAGCTTGTCTAAAATAGACTTACCCGCTCTGTCTGGAGCTCAAGTTGCCAACATTTAGCACTTACCTCACCACTCTCCTCAGAGGCTCCAGTGCTGGGGCAAGCAAGGGTCATGGGGCAGGTGGCTCCAGTGTTCCCAGCTTGTCTGCAACCAGCCTAGCCAGACCTATAGCTCTGCTCTGGGTTTTGTTGCTTGAAGCACAGGCATGCTGGAACTTTTCTCCAGTCCCTGCTCCCAGGATCCTGCTGGAGCTCGACTGCAGAAGCATCAGCAGCTGCACAGATGAAGGGAACAAATGAAAGAAAACAAACAGGTTAGAGTGAGAGGGCTTTTGCTCCCCCTTATTTGTAACTTGCAGGGTACTCACCCCAGCTCAGTCTCAGTGTCCTGTGGGTGGTGCAGGCAAATGTCTGGTGCAGTCATCCCGGTCCCCAGGGATGGTGGGAGTGAGGAGGCAGAGAGGAAGACTTGGAATTGGATCTGTTTGCTCAAGCAATAAGAAATGTGGGACTGATGAGAGCGATAATAGAGGACTTTGCAAGGAGAAGCTCCCATCAGGAATGTCAGACCTCAAGTCTCTTTTCTAGCTGTTCTCTTTAATCCAGATTCCCATGTGATATGGGGTAGCAGGGGCCATCCCACTGCCCTCAGACAGAACCATTCCATTCTGAGTCTTCCTCATTGGCCTCATATCCATTTTTTTTTATCCATCCTGGTGATTCAGACAAGCTGTCACTTTGGGTAATTATGAATTTTCAGCCAGTTAATATTGTTGTTAGCACCCCCAGAACTCTCATCTGAGATTATCAGACAGTGGCGATGCCATGCCTATGGGTACTCCAAGAACTTGCAGTGAGAGAGGCCATGGCAAGATTGTGTGGTGGAACTCAGCCATCAATCTGCTGCGAGCTAAATGCAGTTGACTCTTGTGCCAAAGATGTTTTGCCAAAGCAAAAAGAATTAGAGGGATAGAACTCACAACTGAAGACTATTGGAAGAATTAGAATTGGAGCTGTTGGTCCAATTCAGTTTACTGATGGCCCTCTACGAGGTGAAGATTGGTGGTGCCTACCTTTGTCCTGAGGAAGGCAGAGTTTAAAAGGCAGAAGATCAACCAGCAGCATCCCCAAACCTCAGCCACACATTTTCATTGCCCTTTATTAAGGAATGACATTAGTCTTTCTTTCAGTTGCACATTCCATTTCCTTGTCACAGAACCTGGAATATCGACAGAAGGACAAACAGACTTTCACACACAGCCGGGTGGATGTTCCCTAAGTATGGTTGTCCCTCGACACCCATAAACATGAAACAGAGGAGAAGCTCTTGAAGAGCAGAAAGCATGATAATGGGTTAAGCTGCAGCTTCACACTTAAACTCTTGTGTAACCTAACCTCTCCACTTAAAAACCTGGAGTAGTTGCTGCTTCATGGAGTTGGAGGCAGGGGCTGTAATCTTACACCACATTGCAAGGAGTGAATGAAAAGATTCCTGCCCCATCAAGTCTTTCTTAACGGAACAATTCCTCACCTAGTTGTTAATACTCGAAAGAGTTAGTAGGGCTCTGTGGGGAAGTAAATATTCTAAAAGGACCCCTCCTGCACAGATCTGACCTTGATAGTATCTAATTATTGGCAGACTTTTTAAAACCAAACTCAGCAAGTATGTTAAGGGTGAAAACAGAGGTGAGTATATGCAAGAGTTTCGCTCTGTCAGACAGTTACAAATGGGCATACATGGCTCTGACTGGAATGGACAGCCCAATCTGCCTCTCCTCTGTCCTTAAATAGCTACCAATTGCTGGGCAGATTATGGTTCACAGTCACTAGCTGCAAAGCAGATTACATCTTCTTCCCACCTTAGGAGAAAGCGTGGGAAAAAGGGTCCATAAAGAAGGGGGCCAAGATGGCAAATGAGATAGCGTTCCAAGTCAACACAGTGTTTTCCCTTATCAGAAGTTCCTGTCTTACCTTTTCTTCCCTACCCATAAAGACTATTGTCAGAAAGAGCGAGAGACAGAGTGGTCACCCACCTTCACACTGGTTCCTTCACCATGTAATCTCTTTTTAAGTATACTAAGTCACAACTCCATTTCCTGGCAAGAACTCCCAGACAACTGTTGCTGGTGAATGTTAGTAGTAGTCTGGTAGCAATCAGAGGTCACACACTGAGGCCGTCCCCATCAACAAAAGGCAGATATACAAGGACCACTAATTTACAAACAGAGGAAATGGCAACACCCCTTGGTTGGTTCAAACCACCACTCTTTCAGCTCAGCACACTGTCGGTTGGACCACAGGGATGATTTGTTGAGGTAGTTATCATCCAAACACTGTCAATCCATTTAACAGGCTCTTTAACAGGGTGTGAAATGTTCTCTTGGCAGCAGGTGAGTTTCTGGGAACCTCTCCAAAAGCGGAAGTGTAGGGGCACTTTTATGCAGAGTGAGAGAGAGCCGACATAGAGGACAGAGGATCAACGCACTGCTTTCCCACAATTTAATCATGTCCTCTTAGGGGCTTTATTAAAAAGCTGGCAGAATACCATTGTCAGAGCCTATGTTAGTTTGGAACAGGGTCTGGTGCTTACCAGGACAGAGAGAGGAGGTTAATAGCTTGTTGAGAATGTAAGGCTGGGTCAAGCCATCTCATAAAACTGGATATATTGGAAAGGACCCAGGAAAGAAAAATGCTCACTCAAGTGAAAGAGCTGGAAGCAGAAGAGTGAAAGTGTTAAATAGATGTAAATGACAATTTGTTGTATGATCTTTTTGAGGCTTCTGTGTTTAAAAGGTTTCAAATTACTCCAGAGGCTCATCACCTAGATTTTACAAGCCCCAATAAACTCAATAAATTAAGTCACTGGGAATGTGTTCATAACAGGGGGGACTATTTGAGAAAATGGATGACAAGTGAAAGGTAGAAACTGAAGAAATGCTGGTAGATCTGTTTGTTCAAAAGCCCTTTGATGTCTGCTCTGAAGATGTAAGGGCAGCAATATGTGGAAAGTCCCCAGCAACTGTGGAAGAGGCAGTCGAAGCTGTTGACTTGTACCTGCAAGTAAGACCATTCCTAGATTACAGATCCCAAAAGGAAAGGTGAAGCCTTATTTGAAAGGAGGTTCCACATCTGTTCCAATGGAAGGGACTGTATTAAGCACACCTCACCCCTTTTCTGGTAACCCTAATTATTGGGCCCCAGCCCCAGGGGATGGCCCGGGAAAGTGAACCCCTTCGAACACATGAAGAAACAATTTCCTAGATATGTGGAGTCCTATTCAGTGCTTGATCCACCCAAGTTAATATGGGTACCTGCAAGTCAGAGACATCACTGGTGATAGGAGCAGAGATCTAGTTAATTTTGTCTGATCTGGTCTCCTGGAGGTAGATAAAGAATCTGTTAAAAATGTCAAAGTCAGGAGCAAAATACATTGGGGTGCAGAGATACTGGTGCCCAGATTCTATAGTCAGGATGGATACAATTAAGGAGGTTTTATGTTGTCATGGGAGGAAGTAAAACTAAAGAGATTTCTTACCCTAGGACAATTTAAAATCATTGGCTATGTCTACATTGGGGGGCTATTTTAAGTTGACTTAAAGCTGACCTTGTTAAGTCGACTGAGGGGTACGTCGACACTAGTAGACATACTCTGGGCCCGGGCTTGGGCCCCGCCCTGGGGTGTGATCCAGCTCTGGGGCCCCAATCCAGCTCCTGCTGCTGCCAGCAAGCTGCACAGAACCTGATCTGGCCCCGAGTCACTTGCCACAAGAGTAGCCTGCGAAATTGGCCAGGCTGCCGAGGTGCTTGCCAGCCGTGGCAAGCAGCTCAGGCTCCCAGCTCCTTCCCATTGGCAGCAGAAGCCAGCTCCCAGCTCACACTGCCTGTAGTAAGGGGCTAGGAGCCAGATCTGGCCTCCGGGGCTTGATTGGGGCCCTGGAGTTGGATCACACCCTGAGGCAGGGCCCGAACCCAGGTCCAGGATATGTCTACTCGAGTAGGGTGTACCTTAGGTCAACTTAAGGCAGGTTATGTCACCCTAAGGCTCCAGTGTAGACATATCTATTGTGTCCATATTGCATTAGAATGGGAAGGTTTAAAGGGATTCTTCAAACGTGGGGGTTCTTATGTGGACACTCTTATGAATTTGCCAGCTAATGTACTGGTGGGAAATGACATAATATCTCACTTCTCAAAGATGTTCACATAATGGCCCATAGCAAGAGAGAATATGTCCCTATTCTCCCAGAGTGATTCAGCTTCATAACATGGTGTTTGTAGATGAACCAGGTTTTGCATGCATGCATGCATCAAAGTTGGCAAAATTGAGAGAGTCCTTGAAACCTTCTGGCCTCCCTGAGAGCTCTCTCCCTCTCTTAGTTCAAATGTAAAAGATCTTCTTTGGCACTTGTTTGTCTGATGTTCTGGTGACATGGCTTGCCCATCTCATTTGTGATTTCGTCAGCAGCATATGGATGCTTGGAATACCTGCCTATATGAGAACTTCAGTATCTGGAACCAGGGCCATCACTGGCCCCAAAAAACTCTTTGGGCCTGGGCCCAGGCCCCACCCCCCTGCAGCACCAGCACCACTCCCAAGCTGTGATCCAGCCCCTGGACCCAATCCAGCCCCAGTTTCCTGGTCAGGAACCCAGGCTGGATCCACATCCTACTGCCAGCAGCCCCAGCTTCTGCTGCTGGCAGTGGCCCTAGGTTCTTGGGCAGGACAAGATCTGGTGACCTCAGGTTACCAGCCAGGGCTGGGGTCAGGGCCAGATCTAGCTGCTGCCAGCCCAGCAGCCCTGTCCTGTGTCCCCAGTCAGGGTTGGGGCTGAAACTTGGGACACTGGCGCTGGGACTGGGGGGTGGTTTCCCTTGTGCCCAGCACCAGCAACACCCATGTCTGGAATCTTGTCTTGCAGTCTTATCTTTATCAATTTCCTCAGACAACCCACATGAAAGTGATTCAACTTCATAACAAAGCATCTGTATACCAACCAAGTTTCACACACAAATACCAGCGTTGGCAACAAAATGGCTTTGTAGCTCTTCTGTTTTGTTTTGTTGTCTGATGCCTCTGCACTACCACACATTTGAATATAGTGGGTCAAAAGCCTCACTTGCTTTTGCAAGTCTGGTGTTGTTTTCATCATCAGTGTAATCTGCACAGGACACTGTACTGCCAAGGTAGGTGACCTTGCCCAATGCCTGAAGGGTGTGGCCATTCATTGTGACAGTAGGGTCTTCATAAGTAGACCCCTCCAAATCCGTGGATATCCACATCCGCGGCTACAACACGGATATCTGTGGACCATTTCTTGCAGATGCAGGTCGGATACAGATCCACGTATTTGTATCTCTGCAGGGCTCTATTCATAAGGCTTTCCTGTGGCAGGCTGCTACATCATTTCTGTCTTCTTGATATTGATTGTGTGACCAGAATTGTCACAAGCGGAAGAGAAACAGTCCATACGCTGTTGCATGTTAGACTCAGATTTGGCATTCAGGGAATAGTCATCAGCAATAAGGAGATCACAGTCACTTCCTGTACCTTTGTCTTTCCCTGTAGTCTCCTTAGACTGAAAAGCTTGCCATCGGTCTGGTATCTGGTGCCAATCCTGGTGTCACAGTCATGCATGAAAAGCGTCTGTAACCATGACAGAAAACATCTTAGTGAAAGGGGTTAGAATCAACAACAATCCTGCTGTATTCCATTGGTGACTGGGAATGGTTCTGATGATTCATTGTTCTCCATAAAAGAGTGAGCATGCCATTATGGAACTGCTGAATCACTGAGATTAAGCTCAGGGCAAAAGAATTTTGCCACAAATTTATATAATCCCTTCCAACTGACTTTATCAAATGGCTTTGTCAGGTCAATGAAAATCATCTACAGGTTGGAGTTCAGTTCCAGGCATTTCTGCTGAAGTTGACAAGCTGCAAACTCAATGTCTATGGTTTCACAGCCTTTCCCAAAGCCACAGTGGCTCTCAGGTAGGACCCTTTGTTCAGTGTGTTGCACAAGATGATATAGCAGAATTCTGGTGAGAATTATTTTGGCTATTGACAAAAAGTAGATGCCCCGATAGTCACTGCAGGATTTTCTATCATCTTTTTCTTGTGCAAGTGAATGATGGATGTATCACTGTGCACCTGGGGTATAATGCCATAAGTCCACAGTGACTGGAAAAATTCAATCAGTTTCAAAGCCACGTACAAGCCTCCAGTCTTATAGATTTTTGCTTGTATAGCATTTACTCCAGCAGTTATACCATTTGACAGCAAGTAAATTGCTTGTACAATTTCAATCAATGTTGCAGGGATCAGCAAATGATATGTTGATATCTACCCGGGACAGTCAATCATTTGCCTCCTCACTAGTAGATGATTGTTGATTGAGGATGTTGTTAATGTGTTCTGTTCTCCTTCTATCAGTTAGCAGTGCAGTCCTATTGACACTCAGTACTGGAGTTGTTGCGGATGACAGTGGCCCATAAATTGTTCCCAGAGCATCGTAGACGTTCTTCATATTTTCCCTTGCTCCACATGACTGACTCTCATCTACCTTGTTGCTCAGCCATGAGTTCTGCAGCTCTCTAAGTTTGCATTTGACAGTCCTCTTAATGCTGTTGAAGGCTGCCTTTTTAGATGTTCAAATGCTGTCGCCTAAATGGTCATTATACAGTTGATGTTTCCTGTTCAATAGTCTCTCTACATCAGTATTGTTTTCATCAAACCAATCTTGATGTTTACATGTGATGGAGCCAAGGGTATTGGATGCTGCTGAGTGCACAGGGTGTCTAAGGCAATGTCCACAGACAGTCAGTTAAATCGATTCTGCTTGAATCAATTTAACCAAGTCAATATAAAAATAGTTAAATTGATTTAAGTAAAATTGATTTAACAGGTCCAGACCAATAAAACCCAAATTGAACTAGCATGTCTGGACACCGGAGTTGCTAGTTCGATTTGGGAGAGGGGCACCCTGGGAGGTGCGACAACATGGCATCATGACAGGGCCCTGTTGCCACCTGATCCCCTGCCTGGCTCTCACCTGGAAAGCCAGGCAGGGGGAAAAAAGCCCCCAGGGCAGGGATCCCCCTGCCTTGTGCATCCCCACCGCTGGTCCTGCAGTGGGGGGAGGGACAGCCGGGCACCCCACATACCCCGCTGCTTGCAGGGCAGTGGAGGCATGGAAGCTGACACACCCGCCCCCCCCCACTTCCCAGCAGCTGGGAGCAGCGGGGCAGGGAGCCGGCATGCCGGGCTTCCCTGCAGCGGGCCAGGTGGTGGGGACAGGAAGACCTTGTGCCCAGCTTTCCAGCAGCTGGCCAAGCGGCACAGGCAGGGAGCCCACACGCCTGGCTTCCGTGCAGCTGGCCAGGCAGCATGGGCAGGGAGCCCCCACCGCCTGGCCAGCTGCAAGGAAGCTGGGGAAGCAGAGCGTGTGGGGCTCCCTGCCCACACTGCCCGGCAGCTGCAGGGAAGCCAGGTGTGCAGGCTCCCTGCCCGTGCCACCAGGCCAGCTGCTGTGGGAAGCAGGGCACTGAGTGTTTCCCCCACCACCGGCCCAGTCAGCTGGAGGTAGGGGTGGGCCTCCCTGCACCCCTCTGCACCTTCTTTCCCTCCATGGCCAGGGTGCTGATCGGCTCCCTGGCCAGGGTTCGGGGGGGGAGCCACTACCTTCCAGGGTGCCATGCACCCTGGGAGGAAGAAGGTCAACTGTTACATCGATATGTGGGTCATATCAATATAACAGAGCTACACGGGGTTATTTCGAAACCACAGTTTTGAGATAAAACCTAGTTTTATATCAAAATGAGGGTTATTATACTGAAATGATTTTCCTTGTTTTGAAATAAGGAAACGTCGTGTGGACAAATGTTCCCTCTAAGCTGCGCTGGTGCGCTGCAGCGCAGCCCGCCGCAGCTGCCAGTGCAGGGAAGGCTGCTGGCAGCGCACTGCCAGCAGCCAAAGGCCCTCCATAGAGCTCCTGTGGAGCAGGGAGTTTTGAAAACTCCCGCCCAGAGAAGCTCTAATGGAGCATGCCCAGAAAATCTGGGCATGCTCCGTAGAGCTTCTCTGGCCCCAGGAGCTGTGGCTGGGCTGTGCGGCTCCAGCCACAAGGTAAGTTTTTGGGGGCGGGGAGGCTGCTGGGCTGCCGGGAGTGGGCCAGCAGGAGTGGGGGGGGGTGGCCAGGAGCAGGCCCACGGGGGCGGGAAGCCGCTGGGAGCGGGGGGGGTGGCCGGGAGCAGCCCGCGGGGGTGGGGTGGCTGCCAGGAGTGGGGGCAGGGGGGGCTGCAGGGGGCAGCTGGAAGCAGGGGGCAGGGGGGCGGCCAGGAGCGGGGGGCAACTGGGAGCAGGGGGAGCAGCTGGGAGCGGGGGGGGGGCTGCTGGGAGCAGGGGGCAGGGGGGACGGCCAGGAGAGGGCTTCGGGGGGGGCAGGAGCGGGCCCACGGGGGGGGTAGCGCAGCGAGCAACATGAATTGCTCAGCTGCCACCATCTCTTAGAGGGAACATTGTTTTAAATCGAAATAACTAGCATTATTTCAGTTTAAAACCTGCGTGTGGACATACCTTAAAGGACACCCAATTTTCCTCGATGTTATTGGAGTTTACGTCAATTATTACAAATAGGTTGCACAGTGCTTCAGCAAAAGCCTGTTTCACATTCTTCTGTTTGAATGTGAAGGTACTAAATTAACTTTCTGGGTGCTTTTTACCTTGTGGTAGTATAAGGATGTGTCTTGCTATTCAACTTGGAGGCTAAAAGTCTGTGATCGGGCCGGCATTCTGCATGTCCGTTGTCACTCTAACATCTTGCCTATCTTTTCTTCTGATGATGACATAGTCAATGAGATGCCAGTGCCTTGGAGCTTGGATACATCCTTCTAAGGCATCTTGTTATCGTTTGACAGGTGGACAACTATACTGGTGATGAGGAGGTTATATTCAGCACATTTCCTCAGCAGGAGGAGACCACTGCTGTTGCATTTCCTGAGGCCAGGTGAAATGTGTGGGTGCTCACCTTCCCCTCCAGCTCCTATAGAACGTCCTTTCATGCCTTCCACGCATTCCCGACACCGCATTCCTTGCATGTTCCTGGGCTGGCTCAGCACTCCAGCCCCAGCTGTGAGGGTCTCAGTTTAAAAAAATCACTCTTCAAGTGTCATGTTTGTATATGCTGATGAATAAAAATGTAGTTATAAAAAGAAAATTGGTCTTTATTGATCTACTGCACAGAATAGTTGCTGCTGAAATTCATACACAATGGCAATCGGTGCAGTGGCAGAGTACAACTAACATACACACAGCAACCATTACAAGAGTCATATTACAGCACGAGAAAGCAATTCCTGGCTCAGTGCCTTACAGAGAGACACATTGGTGGGGCTTATTGTCAAAACACTTTTTCAAAGCCTCTCTGCTGTTGAGGCCCCATACCAGCCCTGATACCTGGCTGCTCCCAAGCAGCTGCCTGCCAAGCCCCCTCAACGTTCTACCCATGCAGAAACTTTCCCCACCTCATCTTCAGAAATATTGTGCAGAGCATGGTAAGCTGCTATGGCCATAGGAATATTTTCCTCATTGAAGTTTAACCTCCAGAAAGGCAGCATCAGCGACCCAAGTGGCAAAGACACGGTCTGTATCTCCTGGGCCGATTGTTGACTTTGACTGAAGTTGAAGTTTCCTGTGTAATGCTTAATAAGCCGTGGGAACCAAGGCCGTCCTTGGGGGGTACAGGGCCTGGGGCCAATTGGCCTGAGGAGGGGTCCCCATGCTGGGCGGGGGGTGGAGCGGTCCATCCCGGAGGCTGGCCCCACACTCCTGTCCTTGCCCTGAGGCAGCCACTCTGCCCCCGTGGGAGGAGTGGGCCAGTCCAGGAGCTGGGGTCTGCTCTCCTGCCCCGCTTTTGGGCTGGCCTCCCCACCCTGAGAGTGGAACAGCCAGCCTGGGGGGGGGGGAAGAAAGCAAAGCCTGGCCTCCAGGCTGGCCTGCTTCGTGCCTGATCCAGCTGTTCTGCTGTGTGTGTGTGTGTGGGGGGGGAACTAGCTGAGACCAGAGACCAGTTTTGCATTTTTGGGCCCCTCCGTCCCTGTTTCCTTTTGTTTCGCACCAAAGGCAGCAGGGAGGGGGCAGAGGACAGCTCAGCCGTGGAAGGTAGCGGTGTGAGCTCTGTGCTGCTCAGCTCATGGCAGGACAGCGCAGGACCCACAGACCAGCAGGACCAGGGGTGGTCGCCCCTCTTGCTCTGCCCCCACCCCAAAGACAGCCCTGAAGGGAACTAGGGGCTAGCTTTGTCTCTCAGGATCATAACTGGTATTTCCACACCACCAATTGTAATCTTCTTGTCTGGAAACAAAGTCCCTGCTTGTCGCTTTCTATACAGGCCAGAGTTTCTGAAGATGTGTATGTCATGCGCTTTACCCGCCCAACCCACACTGATGTCAGTGAAACAATTGTGATGATCCACCAGCCCATGCAATACCATTGAAATCACCGTATATACTCACATATAAGCTGAGAATTTTTTGCTTTGAAATCCCCATTGAAAAAGGTACTTGGCTTATGCACAGGGCAAGAGCTGGAGCACATCAGAAATAGAAGAAATCCAGTGGAACGCTATCAGCCCTGGCTGGGAGTTTTGAGATCCCCCATCCTGAGCATGCTATGAGCATGCTAAGGGCAGGAGCCCCAGCATGTGGTGTGACCTCTGGAGTGGGTAGGTAAGGGGTCCCTCAGTGGGAGGATTGGTCCAGGGGCGCAAGTGTCAGGGAAAGGAGGTTAAGGAGGGGGTCGGGGACTCTGGGGAAGCTGGTGGCAATATGTTCTTGCATAGTGCAGTCGATGATCATCAACGTAACTTAGTTTAACTTAACTTCGTATTGTAGACATAGCCGTAGAAACCTAGCTCCAAGAAAGGGGTGGCACTCAGCACACGCCTTTTTTTTTGTTGGCATTTCCCACTGGATACCTTAAGTGGTTGCCAAGTGTACTGGCTTGGTTGATCACAGTCGAAACCAAGACAATGTCTACTCTTAAAACACTACGCTTCATTGCTGCAGTTGTGCCATTGTAGCATTTCAGTATAGGCAGTCACCACAGTGATGGCAGGGATTCTACTGTAGTAGTTAGGTCCACATAAGAATTCTTCCATGGACCTGGAGCTGTCTACACTGGGGATTGGGTCAACTTAACTACATTGCTCAGGGATACAGATTCTTCACATTCACAATGTAGCTGGATTAACTTAATTGTGTGTGTGTGTGCGCGTGCACATGCGCGTAGAGTTCTTAACTGAGGTGTGTATCTTATCGCACTCCTTCTAAAGGGAGCCAAAGACTTTGTGCATTACAATGCTAGTCCTGTTTTTCTAGGCACCTAAAAGTTAGGAATTGTGATGCTCAGCACTGCAATGCCCAGATACCTTTGTGGCTCCCACTCACAGTGATTATAAACAAATGTTAAACTGCTTCGGCTCTTTTCACTGTCCAAAATAGATACAATGTACAGCACCATCATGAAGAAATTACTTTAAGTTTTCACTTTAGTAGTGACCTGAATCTGACACTCTTTCATTATTAAAACAGAATTCTAGGTGTACTTTCAAAGGTAGTGGTTTTTTAATATTGCAAACTAATTTAAAAATGTTTCACAACTTCCAAATAAGTTGTGTTGGGGAAAAAAAAAGGTCAATGTGCAGTTAATTATGAGGTTGGTGCTGTCCATGTTATTCCAGTGTTAATCCTGCAGTTACTGTGCATGCAAAATTCCTAGTGGGAAGCTCATTCACTTAAAGACAGCAGGAGAGGCAACCAGGAACTTAAAGGCCAAAGGAAAGTTTTAGTACACGACTGACAGGCACATTTGGAGCTCTCATTTTTCCTTGAGCTTATCAGGATTTGGCTGTTTCTGTTATACCTACTGGCAAAGCCTGAGTAGGAACTATAATTAGCCTAATTCTGGTGGTGAAATGAACTTTTGAGTTCAATTCTGGTAACAAAAAAACCAAAAGTTGTAAATGTAGTTCTGCTCTCTAGTGTGTAGCATGGTTCTACCTAGAAGGGATTCATGGAGTTATACTGCACCCTGCAGTACCCTGCTGTAGCTCTTCTTTTTTCATGTTCACAGTGAAGAAGTTGGCATATGCATAGCACTATGTACATGCCAGGTCAAGGTTAAGATTTTAATCACTAGTCCAAGACTTCAGCATTTAAGGAACATCATTTATTATGTGTACATGCAGCATTATATAGAACTTTAAATAATGCCGAGCAGTGTTATGACAATTTTAGCTCAGCACGTCTGCAAATCAGAGTTCAGCATCTCAGCTCAGACCCAGAAACTGAGGAACCCACAATTAGTGATCATGCGTGAAAAGTTTATTTTGAGTGACTTCCCCAGCATCACACTGGAGTTCACTGGCATGGTCAGGACAGCATCCAGTTCTTCAGGGCACCATTTAACTGTCTTATTTATGAGACAACTTGTTTGTGCAAATCCCTTGCCTCATTCACTACACAGCTTCCGACTCACTGCAGCTGAAGTCCATGCAGGTGTAGGTAGTCCATCCTGACCAGCCCTAAACCACCCCAGGCCAGCTTCCTTAAATAAGCTTTATATGGTCTGGGACCTACACCACTTAGTGTGCAGAGCTGGACTGTCACTTTCCCTCCTGTACCTGGACTAAAAGATGTTTGCAGGGTCAATCATAGGTATACCATGAAAAACAAACAAGGAGTCCTGTGGCACTCTAAAGACTAACAAATTTATTTGGGCACAAGCTGTTGTGGGCTAGAAACCACTTTGTCAGATGCATGAAGTGGAAACTTCAGTTTGATAGGTATATGCAAAGAAGGGTGTCTCCTGGACACTTTGCAGTTGTTTGGCTTCAACTTACTTTTTATGAGGTTTCATCAGGTGCTGTAGAAACCTTTGCAGTGTATGGTCAGGCTCACCTGGGCCTTGACTCAACTTGTCACCTTAGGTCAAAGGGCATGTCAGAGTTGCATGCTGTCTGGCCAGATCTATACTATTGGTACTGAGCCCTTCCTGCATCTTCTCTGCAAGAGGATGATAGGGTCAGTGCTGTAGGAGCTGGACGAGTGGGTGGTTCTACTGGCATAGGCTGACAATATATTCCTTGTAATGTTGCACCAGGGAGATGCCAAGCTACCTATTTAGTGATTTACTTTGCCTCAGTCACGGGTCTGCAACCTGAAGCTCTGGGGCTGCATGTGGCTTTTTGGCTGACTCCCTATGACTTGGTCCTGCCCTCAACCCCCAGCCAATGGTGGACCCAGCAGGTGGCCCATGCCAAACTCCAAACTCCCTCCTACCACTGTGGGACCTGCGGGGGGCCTGATGCTGGTTTCAGGCCCCCTGACCCAGATCACCCTACTCCCTACCAGACGGTTACACCCATTGCAGCTCTCAAAACACTTGGCTAGCTATTGCAGAACTTTAAAAAAAAGGCAGGTCTCATCTTTTGGGTTGCTGACCACTGGCCTAGGTCAATAGGGTCAAGGGCAATGACCAACCGGTGGAGCAAGGTGTGACACAGACTAGGTTAGGGGGACCATTTATAACATCAATATTTCAAAACTACAATAATTCTTATGGAATAGACCTTATCAGGTTCCATTAGAAGGGTTATAATTTGCTAAGTAGGATGATATCATTTGTGTGTCATATTTGTATTAAGTTTCTATTCCCTTCCTCTAGCAGGTTCCCTGGCAGAGTTCCTGTAGAGTTCAGGGCAGTGTCCATAGACTCCCTAGAAACCTGTAAGGGGCAATACACTCCCTATGCTGTTCTCTTGTTGGTGTCCCCTTCTAGTTCTTTAATTTTTAAACTTTAGTGGTTCCTCCCATTTAGCTGAAGGAAAGGACCTTCGGTTTTGAATGGGCCCAGCCCACACATACCGGTAGTTTACATAGCATATAACCTTGATTTATTCCCACTGTAGAGTTCACCCTTTGCACTTAATGAGAAAAGGGAGTTGATTTGTATGTTTCTGGTGGGATGTATAATACAGCAACTTGAAAGGGATGCATGCAGTTAACAGTGGCTGACTTAGGAAACCATGAACTGACTTACCCTATTAAAATCTCAACTAAAACTTTAGGGCATTTGGTTTAATACACTTTTACATTAATGTTTGCTCTTCAATTCTGCCAATAGCATTGCACATTTAAAGATCCATTTCAGATGGCACACTTGATAATTATCTGCTCTGTTCATTCCCTCTGAAGCACCTGGCATTGGCCCCTGTTGGAAGATACCAGGCTATGTGGGCAATGGTCTGACCCCTTATAGCTATTCTTTATGGCTCTTCAACCTTTTCAGACTACCGTACTCCCTTCAGGAATCTGATTTGTCTTGTATAGTCCAACTTTCATCTGATTCAGAAACCATTCCCTTGCAAAATCAGACCTAGAAATACAACTGTTACAGCAAACTATTGAGAAATTGTTTACTTTCTAATTTTATAACCATGGTTATAATTAATCAACTAATACAAATACTGTACTTGTATTTCAGTATATGGCACAGAGCAGTGGATTTTTTTTTTTTTTTACACTCAGGACTCTGTTAAAAAGTCATTTATGCCCACAACCCAAAAATTACATCTTTTAGCGGCAGCAAGAGGGCACCACAACCCAGCAGCTGATAGTCTGTGGTTTGAAAACTATTGGTATAGAGGGCAGCATGAACAAGTCACTGTGTGGATAAAATTTTAGTTTGTACTGACTTCACTAGTGCTTTTTATATACCCTGTTGTAAATCTAGGCAAATATCTAGATATAACCCTGCTTGAGAACCACTAGCCTATTTGGCAGTGACGCACCAACAAAAATCTTTTAGATCACAGTTTACATCTTTTGAGATTTCACATACAAATAACTCATGTAAGGTCCTTCTGAGCAATTTTATTGTACCATTCTACAGTAGGTAGTACTGGAACGTCTTCAAAACAAGTATAGTTGGAAATGACAGCTAAGATATTTCTCAAAAACACCTGCAACACTGTAGCTGTTGGCATGATTTTTAAACCTTTTTAAAAGTAGGTATTTTATTCTTGAAATTGTCCAGAACCCACAACTCCTTTCAGCACTTACACTATAGTCACTACTGCAGCAGCATATGGTAGATTATTCTTCAGTCTGCCACTTTCTCCAGTTGAGAGCTCCTCCCTGCAGTTGGATCACCAGGAAATTCAAGTTCACTTTTACTTCATTTATTAGAAACCGGTGACATGCTCACTTATCAGAAAAGAAGCTTTTGAACTTTATGGTTAAATGTTTGTAGTAAATGAAAATTTAAAACTTTCCCTCTTACATTGTAGCTAGATATTGCCTTTGGGTCTTCACTGAGTTATTGGATTTGTCTTTAGTTTTTCCTGTGAAGTGGTCTTTCATGATGTGTCAGCATTCAAGGATGTGTCTACACAGAAATAAAAACGAATGGCTGGGCTGGGCTTTGCTCAAGAACTGCTTTGTACATGTTTAAGCTGGAGCTTGAACTCAAACTGTTAGGCCTGAGCCTCATGGTCTACTGTGTTTTATCCCTGTACAGAAATGCCATAAGTAGGGATATTAGAGTAGCAGTAACTGTCATGAAACTGACCACAAATTTTCATTTTAAAAAGTACTGTTATAAAAGTAACTAAAACCATATTATTATTAGTTTAGAGAACAATAAAGACTAAATGCTCACACAAGGGAAACTGAAGGTTTAAAACAACCTGAACTTTGCAGACCCTGAACTTAGCAAAGAACTAAAGCATACAAGTTTTATTCAGCAGAGCCCTTTAACATGCTTAATGTTAAGCAGATGAGTATCTCCAGGGACTAAAATTAACCATAGATTTAAGTTCTTTGCTAAAGCCAGGACAAAAAAAGTGAAGTGTCCCAATCTGAGAGGAAAAAATGTCCAGATTTAAAAAGGAAAGGACTAGACTTCAAGATTTTTAAAATGCAGCTATTAACACAAAATTCTGCAGCAAACTGAAAGTTAGGGAGGATAGGGCAGTGTGAAATTAAGTTCATCATGTTAAGAATAGTGTATTTGTTTTCAGATTTAATTCTATGCAAGATTCCATTTTTGAAGGTCACACAATTTCCAGTCTGCTGCACTGAACAGTTAATCCAGACCATTCAATTATACGTAATTTTACCCATATGCAACAGAAAGGGTCTGCTTTAAGGGCAATGCATGAAGGGCAATAAATAATTTGAACAATGGAAGATCTGAGCTCCCTTTCTTGGTGCACGTCAATACATAAGGATGTGACTATTTGCAAGAAAACATGTAAGAACACACACAATGATGCTTCAAAACAGGCCTTGAAGTCAGTGCTTTATTGTCTTTAACATCTAGCAGTTACAGTGTCTAAAACAAAGAAAAGTTGTTAAAAAATAAATAGCTGAAGATGAACTGCTGAGAGCGCACTGATTTTTCTTGCTGCAGTGGCTCCATTATGTTTTATTCCCTGTTTTTCAGCTTTCATTCTTCAGATTCTCCTGGCCTACGAATATCATCAATCTTCAGAATCATTCTAACCATCTGAGTAGCCAGAGCAATCTGTTGCTTTTTACCAATTAAGGTTTCTATGACATGTTGTTCCTTCATATCTGTTAAAAAGTGAAATATTTAGACATCCTCCCAAAAGTTTAAAAAAAGTCAAAAGATAATTAAAGCTGTAGAGTGCAAATCACATTTCAGGTTTAAAATTCTACTTCTGTATATTCATGTCTTTTTGCTAAAACTTAAGAATTTTATTTTACATGCATATTATTCTCTTTTGGCCATTCAGAGACCACAGTGAGGCAGAGGGAAGATGACATGCCAACTATTACATGGCCTTATGTCTCTGAAGCTGTACATTTTGTTTGGCCTGTCAAGTGCTCATACTACAGTTGAGCCATTTCCTTAAACAAGATTTAAGGTTTACATCTCAGTCATAAAATTTACTTTGAGCTGAAACTTCTCAACTTGGGAGCATATTATTATTAAAGTTTCTCTATATTCACTAGAGCAACAAATTGTCCTGGTGGATACAGCATGATTTTTCCAATCTGTGCTACAAGACTGCAGTTCAGAATCAACTAGTATGAACTGAAATACAAATGTCAGAGTAAGGAAATAATGAAAGTCCTGATACTTACAAAAGCAAAGAAAGTTCCAGGTTAAAGTCTGACCTGAACTCACTCTACTTGTGTCGAAATTTGGCTCATGTGGTGTAAAATTAGTTTATTGTTCCAAATTGTTCAAATATCAAGAATTACTATTTGATTAGTTAATGTTTTAAAGAGCCTGAATTCAAAATTTATGTTGCAATAGAAGATTTTTGGTAGACAAGTGTACTTGAAAAATAAAGTAAATCAGCCAGAAAGTCCAAATAATCTCAGTTAGCAGCTCATTTAGAAAAACAAATCAAATCAAATCAAATCAAATCATAGGGCTGGAAGGGACCTCATGAGATCATCAAGTCCAACCCCCCGGGAATTGAACCCAGGACCCTCTGCATGTTAAGCAGAGGTGTTAGCCACTACACTATTTGCAGGGTCAGCAAACTGACATTAAAAATTGGAAGACATAACTACAAAACATTTGCATATTTGCATTTGTTGCGGCTTTGGTTTTTCTGCATGTTGTAGGTGATCACATACAACTCACAAAAGTGAGTTTAAGCACTTTGCAAATAATAATTTGGGGTTACAGTAAAACAAAAACAAAAACGCTCAGCAGAGCAATCAAGAACTTACAGCTTCCTGAAGGCGTCTGATTCAAAACACGTTGGTCTGAATTTTTTTTTTTTTTTACTTTTTCTTGTATTTATTTGGATTAAAATACTTAGATTTCTTGGATTAAGTTGAGTGATTTGCTATATGATTACCTATACATTATTGTTTTGCAGATTATTGCTTACAACCTTGAGTGTCGAAAGGTGATTCACTAATATGTTTTAAAAACTCAATTTACCCATTTATTTACAAACTTTTAGAGCATTCACAGTGATCTTAAGAGAATCTACATTATTTTTTCTAACATGCACTCCCTCAATATTTCCATCTTTTTTTCCTGTAGCACAAATCTGTCAGCCATCCAGGGGCCAGCCCAAAGACAGCAGCACCTCATGGAATCTCGCAGAGAACAGTCCCCCCACTGCCAAAAGACTGTTGCCACCACATTTTCTGGTGTCAGTGGAGAGTGCACCGGACCAAACCCCTGTCATCTAAAAAACTGCTGCAGCTGCATCTGTGCCTAGCATCCTGTTGCCAGAAAAAAGCACTGGGGTGGGGGAAGATACAGTGGCACCTTAAAATATCAGTGCTGCCAGCTCTACTTTTGGATCCCTACTAGGCACCATGGAAAAATCTTGGGTGCCTGGTGACCAGTATTTGTTGAGCCCTGGTTTAGCATGATTTTTAAACTTCACAGAAAAGGACGTGTCGGCGATAGATTATCACAAGGCACATCGATAGCAGTCCTCTACGTAGACACTTAAGTACTTTCATCACAACGAAGTTTAGCAGGCATAAAGAAAAAAAACAAAATCACACAGTATAAACTGTATGGATAAATGCGCTAATGTCATATTAAGAAAAATGTCCCATTGCAATCTAAACTCATTTGTTCAAGCTGCTACATTCTTCTCTGAAAAATGTGTCTTAAGCAGGGACACAGTACAGGAGAACACAATGCTGAAGCACAGAGATAGCTGCACAAGTTGTGGCAACAGAGGCATAGCTGAGCCATGTTGGGTACACACATACCAGGTTCAGGCATGTCTGAGCTCAGCACAGCTGAGCTATATCTCCACTGCAGCTATACTACTCCAGCTAGCTCTCATCTAGCTACCACAAGTACACGTCTGCAAGAGCAGAGAAATCCCATCCCTAGTTCAGTGTAGCCCTAGCCTTAGAATTAGGATAAAATAGGTAATCAGAATAACTTTTTTTTTTCTCCACACCACCAGTTTTTGAATTATATTATTCTGAAAATAAATCACTACTATTATGATGTTCTGTATCAAAACAATGCTGGGGTCTGGTGTTTAAATTGCATAAAAGTGAAGATTAAAACAATTCTTAATTCTGCTGTACTAGCCCTAATTGGACAATTGAAGGGATAAATAGCAGTACTTTCTTAGAGAAGAGAAAAATAGTTTTTACACAAATGTTTTAAAGAGCAAAAAAAGAAAAAGGTTAGAACAGTTTTCTATTAGCTAGAAATGTATTTTTCTAGCTCATTACAAAAATTACCAGAAAAATGAAGACTCATGCAGTTCAGTCAGTAACAGCGAATGAGAACTCCATCATACACAATAACCTCACACAGTTAATATGACAGAGGTAAATGAAAAAATTCTTCAGAGAACATTTTCTGAAGCCTTTGTAGTATGTTTACTACAGCTTTTTATATTTGTTGAGAAATGCCTTCTATTTAGTTCCTCTGCACAATATTTAGTGTATCAAAACTTTCTTACCATTTGTTCCTTTGCGCAGACAATCGATACCAAGAGCAGGATTGTTTTCTTTCACTTGCCTAGCTCGCACTTCAGTCATGGTCTGTATGGGGTTCATTCCACTGTTTTCAGAAAGCGCTATGGGAATGACTTCTAGGGCATCAGCAAAAGCCCTCATAGCATACTGTTCCAAAGAGGGGCACTAGGAGAGTACAGGCTAATATTAGACTGTTAGCAAAACTAGGTTATCACACAAACAATGAAAGAATGTATCTATATAGTACAGTTCCAAGTGTTCCTTAAAAACTCAGCCCTTCCTACCCAATCGGGCGTTCATTTGTCATGCCAATGTACTTATACACATTATATACCCTACATCAGTCTCAAGAAAAAAGAGCTTGCCTACATGGCAAGCCAGCAGGCACCAGCTGGATCTTTAGTAACTGAGAAAGCGTTCCCCGCTGCTGTCCAGTAGAAGCGCTGGTATGAAATGGCGGTAGTGACTGCAATTTAATTATCGTATTGAAATGAGGGACTAGTGAGTAGGGGATGGAATCATGTGCCACTGAATGCCCCATCCACACAGTCTACCTCTCAAGGATTGCACATTTCAAACTGGCTAAGACTGGAACCTTTTAAAAACAAACCCTAAAATCTGTACTTGAATTGAGATATGACTTTGATTAATTTCATTTGCCCTAGCTCATCTTTCAAAGATCATTTCAGTATTGCAAAAGCAAAATCATTGATAACAGCACATCAGTCTGGAAAAGCAGCTTGCAACCCAACAGGAATTTCACAGCATCATTTAATCAGTGAGCACTAAGAAGCTTACTACAGCCCAACAGCTTTTCTTCTATTTTGCTTTGCTATTCTATGCTACACCAGCAGCAGTAAATGTGCAAAAACTAGAGCTATACGACACTGTACATTAAATAAAAACATGCAACTCCTGAATATACACATTTTGCAGTTAAAAATACTAAAGCTTCATTTTTTAACTTGAGTGGGAGATTTTTTTTTTTTTTTTTTACCTTGTCTGCTGTTTCGCTAACTGCCAAAGCACAAGAGATCTCAGCAGCACCGCCTCCATAGACAACACGGTTATCACGAACCAGGTTCCGAATGACACACAATGCATCATGAAGAGATCTTTTTGCTTCTTCAATAATCTTGAATTTTAGAATACAATAAGTTACACTATGTAAAGTTAAGGGTTCCGAAAATCCTATTTTTAAAATTTCTTAATAAACTATTAGAATCTCCAAGCAGCCAAGAAAAATCTGAATAGAATTATATTGCTGTAACGACTTTTTAAAATTTGTTTTCATAAAACTTTAAATTTTGTATGTTAACCTCTAGTACTGAAAAACTGTTTATTTCAAAATGTAAAGATATTTGACTCTTCACTTTGGCAACCAAATCCCTTTTCAAGCCTGCAATATTCCCAAAATAAAAAAGGGTTTTTAAGCTTTGGTATTTATGGCCCTACATCAGAAAGTTCACTTAATATCTCCAAGATGTTAAAAAAACAACTAAAACATGAAAAGGATTTTTCTTTTGATTTTTAAAAAGCTCAAAAAGTCTGTTTTTAACTGTGTGTGTGACTTTTGACCTTCTCTCCCCTTGTGCTTTTGGCACAAAATAAGATTTGAATACCAAGCAGGATAAGAGCAATACACCAGACACTGACTGATTTAATGCAAAGTTCTGAAGTTCTCTTTACAGGAGACACCATTCTTATTTAAAGATCAGACCAAGAAGTACTGAAGAATGTTAGATACATACTACTGTTTGAAAACGTGTAAGGGCCTGATCCTGCAAAATCAGTCAGTGTAGTTTTACTCATACAGGCAGTCTATTAAAAGTAAAAGGGATAAGGCACAAGAGTAAAGCATGAGAACAAAGGATCTCAAGTTTTACTCAACAGCATGCAAAGAGAACCTAGCAGCACTTTGCAGTGAGTTGTCACTCTTAACAACTGACCTGTTCACTCCCTCTAGTCAGGTACAATTTAGACAAAACAGTGCAATACTGAGGCTTTCTTGGATGTACCTGCTTATTTTGCAAACTGTTAAGAATTTGCAAAAGACATATCTAACTCTCATTTACATAACTGAGCAACTCACCATCTTATTTCCTCCTCTAATGAAGATAGTCACAGCTCTTGAATTCTGACATTGCTCAATAACAAGCATTCTGTCCTTTGTTGTTCCAAATGAGATCTCTCGAACAATGCCAGCAAAACCTAGTTTCTCAGCTGTGATTTCACAGAAACGAGGAACAATGCGCCCTCCAGTTGCAATGGCAATCAACTAAAAAGTAAATAAACAAAGTCATTTGGAAAAGATTTTTCTTAAGGGAGGGGAGGATTTATTGTGGGATATAGGTAGAAGGTGGTCAACCTATAGAGTAGACTCTGAAATAGAGACTCTGTCCTTCAGAGTATTTCAGAGAATGATTGCTTCTGCAAACCATGGAATGAAGTTTTAAAGTTGGGAGTCTAAAGGTTACCCTCCTATTATCCATCATACTTTTCTAGCTCATTTTTAAATCATCAGTTATTATTTGTAGTGGATTAGCATCTAGGGGACTCAATTGTGGATCATAACTTTATGTACAATGGGCTCTTCTCACAAATGCTAGTTTACAATAGGCAACAGACTTGTGTGTATTAGCTGTGCAGCTCTTCTGAAAGTCAGAGCTTCCAAAGTGATCATGCATTATCATCCTTTGACAGCCAGCCCAGGTGGATGCAATATGAAGTCTGAGAGAAAAGTTTACTTACTTCTATTTCGGGTCCGCCAACCCAACGAACAGCAGGAAGCTCATTCTGAAGCAGTAAGTGATTAGCCTCATCATCAAAACCCCACTGACAAATAGCTAGGTTTGCACCAGTGTCTTTAATCTGAAAAGAATTCCAGTATGAGTTAGTAAATTAAAGGTAATAACATGGATTTAATTTGAACTTGCAAGTAGTGAAATACAGAGGACAGAATGGATGACTTGTAAAGACACTAACCATGAAACTGACTTTCAAACAGCAATCTGTTCATAAAATTACAGCTATTCTTTAAATAGTTTGTCATTCGTTTGTAATATACATATACATCAATACCAATAGCATAGCTTCCCCTAGAACTATCAGTCAAATCATACATGCAAAGCAAACTATTTCACTCTCGCATACAGTGAGGGTATATCACCTGGGATAAAAATATTCAAAAGCCTAACCTGTTTGACCATCTCTTCAAATTTCTCCTTTTCATATTTCTGCAGTGCCTTGTAATCTTCCACAGATGTTACATCAAGCTTGTGCTTGGTTTTAGGCTTAGGTGGCTCAAATGGACAAGTGAGAATTGCAATTTTCGCATCTTTAACTACCTATATGTAAAATAAAAATAAAAATTAATTATTTTCACTTCATTAATATCTTCACTTTCTCTGACTTTCACTCCATTCTCACACTAATAAAATAATTTTTCCTATAAGCCAGGACAGGGAAATCTCTGTAATATGTAAGAGGGGTTCAGATACAGAACTTGGAGGGACAAAGGAAGTTCCTTTAGCAGGGTGCTGGGCTAGCCCCTGCTCCAGAGCCCAAATCAAGAGGGAAGTAAAGCCAGTTGGGTGAGCTGGCTGGCCAGAGAGTTGACAGGGAGCAGCTGGTGGGTTCATAAACTAGGCTCCATAAAAGTTCCCAGGGAGCAAACAGAAGGAAGGCGTTAGGAGGAACAGCTAGCCAAGGGCAAGCTGCAGACAACTAAGGTTGAGTGTCCCAGATCTGGGCTGAGCTGGTGAAGCTCTGGGATTGTGTGGCCTGTGAAAGTTGTATATAGTTGGTGATGGGTTGTTCAACACAATAAAAGGAGCATGGGTGTCGCCAACACAGAGTCTGCATCTGCCTGGTCGGGGACAAGGAATGGTGAAGCAGGGAAGACTGAGAGAGCTGTTTATTTAAACCATCAAGGGAACTGTAAAGCTTAACACATGGACACTACCAGAGAAGTGTCACTTACTTTGGGCATCTGTGGATGGCTGAAATCTTTATCCACAATCACTCCTTTGACCAACTGGGTATCTTCTAGTCTCCCTCCCACTTTTCCTTGTACTTTGATTAGCTCAAAATCAACATCTTTGCGTTCCATATCAGCCACTGTCAGTACAGCATTTACAGCAATTTCTGCCATTTGTCTGTTGCAACGGTTAATTCTAAGAAAAACGTAACAACGTTAGTTAAGATTGTTCAAAATGTGATGTCACTCTCCCATATAACACAAATATTTGAGCTCTGAATGGTTATTCACTGCAGTAAGATGGGGGTTTTGGATGCTCTACTGGGGAAGTTAAACTACAAAATAAGAGAGGAAAAAAAATCTAATTGGTCTGCTTGTGTAGGGCAGATGAAAACCTCTTCTTGGATATGTTTTACTAAGAAGCAGATTTGGGAGTCTCCCACTTAACTGATTACAAGTGAGTTATAACCAGTGAGGGATTCAGGCTGTATGCCAAACAACATGCAAGCACCATCTGGGAAAGGACTTCTTTTAATGTAATTATATATTGCTGTTTACTGCAGTATGCCATAGACAACTGCTGCTGGAACATAAGAAGAAACAAAATAGTGTTCATCAGACCATCAACCAAGCTAAGAGTCACTAGTAGCTTCTCCTTTGTTCCTATAGTGATAGGATGAAACAACAGGAAAATTTTTGTTTTAACACAATCTAGCACAAAAAAAAAAAACAAAAACCAAACACCCACAGCTACTGTCTTAAAGGGGACTCAAATTGGTAGCAGTCAATTTGTTGAACGCTTGTTGATGTATCATGCTGGGTTACCCAGTACCGTTTCCCTGAACAACAGTGAACAACAATTATGGCAAGGGTCTGAAACTCAAATCACCATGAGGGTGGCATGAGGACTAGTACATTAGTCTGAGAGCCACACCACTGAAACCTTTTCATATAATGATATTGTAAATATTAATAACTATGGTGTCATTGCAGGCCGCAGGATATAACTTCAGGGGCCACATGCAGCCCATGCACTGTGAGTTTGAGACCCTTAAATTATGGGATCATGAACGTTTAAGAAAATCTAACTCCCTGTTACCCTTCAATTTCAAATATTCTGTCAGTCTCTCAAAACATACACACAAATTATACAGGCTCATCATTATCGATGGGAATCAAATGTTGTGGGTAGTAAAAAAAAAATCCTGACTTCGAACAAGGGGCTGCATATCTGAAGAGGCTGAGAGTCTCGCACCTAAAATATGTGCACCACTTTGGGCTGGTCTGACAGAGAAAATTCATATTACAACACCAAATCATTACATCAGTAAGTTAAAGAGCTTTATTTCATTTATTAATTGATGATGAATATGAAATTAAACTACCTATATTCCATTTGACTACAGTCAAGAAAAATAAGAGCAGTGACACAGACTAACATTAGTAAAGGTAGCAGATAAGATCGGCTATTTATCACATGTTAAATTTCATCTAGTGTCATCTTTTCATTAAGCAAACTATGATCTTTTGAAAGTGAGGGCAAAGAACCACACAAATATGAAAAGGGATATCAAAAAGTGTGGAAGTGATAAAGCAATTAAACAGCATGGAAGTATTTCTACTACAGCTACTTGTTGTATATCATTATCATACCTATAAGGAGAATGGGTTACAATGCTTCCTTTTAAATGTACTGTATCAGGGCATTACAACAGAAAATTTTACAGGTAATGAAAGTAAGGAGTGATAATGTTTAACTTTGAGCAACAATTAAACAACTTTTATATTCCAAATTTTAAAAACAAAAACAAAACACCATCACAAATGTTAAGGGTTTCCCCCTAAATGCTTTCAAGTACCAAACTACGATTAGTCTTTTCTTTTACTCCAGTATAAACTTACACTTTAGAACTTAGAGTTGTCTTTGCTGTCTGGATGAGAGGCTCACAGTTCTTTGGATCAACTGGAAAACTGTCACTGATTTTGTCTAGATTTTCAATGGCAATGCGTGCAGCCTGCTCATAACCATCTGCTATTCTCATAGGATGAATACCACGATCTAAGAGCTGCTCAGCCTGCTCCAATAATGCACCAGCCAGAACTGCAAATAAAATAAGAACAGGAATGTAGTTTCCTCCATCAATTTACTAAGTTATTTGATCTTGCAGTACACTGTTAGAAAGTGTGCTCAACAGACTTGCTCTAACAGGCTTAGACTATTTTGAGCACAAAATTTCTAAAGTCGCCAAGAACCGTTGACCAATCTTACTGAGGAAGCTATCCTCATTACTGCTTTTTCTTAAGAAGCTGGAGATGAAACTGGAATAAAACTATTTAATATATGCAAGAAATTAAATACATGGATTATTTAATATGAGAAATGGAGTATCAATACTGTCCTCAAATTTAGCCTAACCTTTAAAAAAACCCATACAAACCTGAATGCATGCATACACACGCTTCTGACTGATGGCCTGCAATACAGGAGCTGAAAGAGGATTAAAACGCTAACTGCTCTACTAAAGGTGTTTGAGAATGTAAACACGTTAATTATTTATAAAAATCAACTCAAAATATTTTTTAAGTAACTTAATATCAAAGATCACAGATTTGAGGAAAGTCTCTTACCAACAACCCCTGTAGTTCCATCTCCAATTTCATCATCCTGTGATTTAGACAGCTCTACCATTAGTTTAGCTATCTGATGATCCACATCCATCATACTCAGAATGGTGGCCCCATCATTTGTGACAGTCACTTCACCATCCTTGTCCACCATCATTTTATCAAGACCTAAAACAAGAGTTCAAAAAATATAAAAGTTATGAATAACCAAAGAAACCGTACAAGAAAAAAGCATTTACATTCTCATACTTACCATTGGGCCCAAGTGAAGTTCTCAGTGTATTTGCCACAGCCTTTGCTGCCATTATGTGAGACTGTGAACAAAAATGCAAATATGAAGTCACTCATTATGAAACATGCTCAAAAGTACAACACTTTGTTAATAATGCTATGCAAATAAGTAGTGCAAAAGGAAGTCCTTTCATTTCAGTTGTTTGCAGGTACAGCTAAATACCAGAGGAAGTTAGGTATCAGCATTTTCAAGGTCACCTCAACCAGAAACAATTCCCATGGATAAAGCTTGCACTAGTGATGAAAAATGCAGAGTAGTAGCTTCTCCTCCCCCCTTTTCCTTTTAAAAAAGTGTTAAGTGGGGTTGAGATGGGAAATAACTGTTACACAAGATTTCACTCTACTCCATGCAGAAATTAAACTCAGTGAAAATGTAAACTAGATCATTACCTAGATAAGGCAAACTGAACACACTCATATCCTAACATCAATACATTTCAATTTTTCCTTCCAAATTTCCCCTAGCTGGTTTATTAAAGGAATCTGACTTGTGGGCTGGACCTTTATTTACAGCCTCATATAGCCCATATAAAAAGTGATGATCCGCAAAGAACTTTCAGCAGATAAAGCATCGTTGCCATTTTGTCACTCCTTATAAATCCCTTGGCCTTTCAATATACTGTTACATTCAAACACATCCAAACTGCTAAGATGATCCACTAGGACACAAGAGTACCCCACCTCTGTTGGGACAAAACATCAAAAATCCTAGGTTTCTATAATTCATTGCTAAAAGAAAAAAAAAAATTGTAACTGGTGAATTAATGAGACGCAACATATCTATTATTTGTTACAGGACCCCACTGGGCTATATCCTGTGCAAACATGAAGAAAACAATGATCCCTGTTCAATTTCTAACTTAAGAACTAGTTTACATTGAAAACATCACACCCAAAAGACATTGCTATGCTGACCTAATCCCCAGTACAGACAGTACTAGATCCACAGAAGAATCTCTCTGTTCACCCAGCTATATAGATAAAGTATAGTGATGGGAGAACCCTTTCCATCACTGTAGACTTGACTACACTAAAGACTACAGAAGTGCAGCTGAAGTGTATTTTAAGTATAGACTCATCTCAGGCATGAGACACAAACCAAACAGATGGGCTCTGCCTGTACCTATCTCAAGTAAACAACGAGACACTATTGGTCAGCTCTGCAAAACAGCTGCCCAGCATCTTGCAGACAACATGGCAAAAGAAAAGTTAAGGGCTTGTCTACATAGCCCTACAGTTCAGATTAAAGGGGATGTGAGTTGTGGTTCGGTAAAGTGCTGCCCTGTAAGAGTACTGTGCAGACACTACTATTGTGAATTAGAAGATACCTACTCCATGTTGACAGGACTACGTTGATGTGAACTGGTATTTTTTAGTTCATTATTGGGGGGTCTCCAATAGGCAGTTAAGTACAAAACCCCAGCATGCAGCACTCCCACCTACACTGTTTATATCAGTGATTCCCAACCAGTGTGCTGGGGCATGCCCAAAGGTGTCCTGTGAGCTCCCCCAGAGCTGGAGTTAAAGTTCCCTCCCTGCTAAGCCCAGGCACCTGGGCTGTGCATGGCTGGGAAAAGGCATGGGTTAAAGTAAGGGGGAAGGCACTGGAACACAGTTCGCGGGGCCCACTATTTTTAAGCAAGCAGCATTCTGGCCCCCTAAAAATAGAGGAAGGCACTAAAACAGGGAGTTCCAGGGGTCCCCCTAAAAACAGCAGGGGCAGCCTAAACACACCATTCAGGTGGCTCCACTTTAAACCTGGCTCCACCTTAAGCCCAGCCAGTAGAGAGCTGGGGGAGGCTGGCAGTGTGTGAATCTCCCCCTGCAGGGCAGAGCAACTTGTGTCAGCCAGCCTGCATCAACCCAGGTAAGGGCTCTGGGGGGCAGGGCTGCGCGGAGCAGGTATGTGTGTAGCAGAGGTGGGTGGGAGTGGATGTGTGGGAGTGGATGTGTAGCAGAGGGTGTGTAGCTGGAGTTGTGGGGTGGCGTAGCTGGGGGCTGGAGACCCGGTTCTGGCCCCTGCAGTGATGGGAGGGTCCATCACAGGTGGAAGGGGGCTGGGACCCACTGGGGTGAGAGGGAGCAGCAGTGGGGTGAGGATTTGCCCTGGGTGGCAGGGAGCCACTGTGGAGAAGGGGGAAGTGGGTGCTGTGCCATGCTCCCCTGCCCTACAGATTCACCCCTGCCCCCCCGCCACATTTGTTCTCCCTTCCTCTCTCCTCTTCTGCCACCCTCGTGCTGTGCCCCACATGGCTCCCCTTGTCCTCTTTTGCCACCCTTGCCCTGCTCCCCACACTCACTCCTGCCACTGCACACAACTCCTGACCTCCCATCTATTGCCACACCCGCTCTGCTACCCCTACTACCCCACATACCAGCATTTCTGAAACACTGTGCCATGGTTCATGAATATTCATAAGTAATTTAAGTTAATTTGAATATTCACAAGCTTTTTTTTAATGGTGGTGTGCCTCGAAAAATTTGAAGGTATCAAGGTGTGCCAAGGTACAGAAAATGTTGGGAACTACTGGTCTATATACACTGCAGGGCTGGGCAGACAATCCCTTAGGCAGAGCAATCAGGAGGAAGATAATAAGCCTCATGGATGTTTGGAGTTGGGAAGGAATTCCCCCCCAGAGATTGGCAAAGGTTTTTTTTTAAACCATCCTCTGTAACATGGACATGGCTCACTTGCTGGGGGATTCTCTGTATTTCAAGTCTGTACACTATGATCTGAGGTCTTTAATAACTCAGTCATAGGTTAGAGCAGGGCCCTCAAACACACAGCCCCTAAAGCTATTTCCTGTGGCCCACAATGACATGATCGTTACTGATATTTGCAATATTGTTGCATGAAAAGCTTTCAGTGGTGCGGCCCTCAGGTTAATGTACTAGTCCTCATGCAGCCCTCATGGTGATTTGAGTTTGAGACCCCTGGGTTAAAGGTGTATTACAGGAACGAAGGGTGAGGTTTTGGGGCCTACCTTGCATAGGAGGTCAGATTAGAGGATTGTTTTGGTTCCTTAGATTCTAAGGTCATACAAGGAGCTCTTGCCAAATGAGGGGCAGCATGAAAGAAAACATAGGTGCTTATATCTGAAAAACGTAACAAGTGGACAACAGAGGCTGACATCATGAGATGACTGAAGGTGAATGTAAACAGCCAAACGGAGATAAGTAGGGTGGCAAAGTAAAGGTAAGGGGCTTATGTATGAAATGACAGAAGAGGGAGCCAGTCAGTGAAGGGATGCAAAGAGAGGACTGGTCCGAGGTTCTCTGTAAGCTGTGGGGGGCAGGTAGATGCACAGCCCCCGCCAGTCACCCAAGCAGGGAACAATGCTAGCCATGCATGACCAGCAGCCGTGGCCCCTATCCAGCCTGAAGACACATTCTTCTGGCCGGCAGAGGGCTTCTCCAGAGCTGGGAGCTTTTAAAACTCCTGCCCTGGGCATACTCAGTTAGAGAATGCTCAGGGTGGGAGGAGCAGCCTCTGGCCTGGCTGCTCCAGTGGCCAGGTAAGGGGGCCTTGAGGGTTGCGGGTAGATTGGGGACGGTTGGACACTGGGCAAGGAAACAGCATGGAGGGTTAGGAGGGAAGACAGGGTTGGACCAGCTGGGGGGAGATGGACTGGGAGAGTTGGTGGGTGGGTTAGGGTGGGGGGAAGGAAGTGGGCTGGCTCTGGGAGAGGGCAGCAGGGGTAGGGGGTGTGAGTGTGAGTGAGCCTCACAAACTGCCAAGCACCAAACACCATAACTTGCTCAGCTGCATCAGCAGCTTAGTGGGAACACTGGACTGGTCAAAGCAATGAGTTAGGAAAATCATCTTTCCAGCAGCATTCTGAAGCAGCTTGTGCCTGCCCACTTCCTAGAAAATAAACACACACAGTATTCTGAATTGATATGAATGGGGCAAAACCGCCTTTATCAAGATCAGAGACAGGAACGCTGGCATAACCGAGATGCAAGATGAGAGACTGAATAAAAAAAATTTAGTTGTGTGGTGGTGAAGAAATGCCTAAGAAAATGCCTGTTATGCAGACAGAATTGACAAGATTCTGACATAACTTGGATATGAATATTAATACAGGGATCCAAGCTGAAGATGAAATCGACCTTAAAGGCCTAAAGCAGCTGACACAGAGAATGAGGATGGTTGAGAGCTTTGCTAAGAAAATAAGAACGACCATACTGTACGAAACCAACAGTCCAGCTAGGTCAATATCCTGCCTCCCAACAGTGACCAACGTTAAGTGCTTCAGTGGCAATGAACGGAACAGGCAACATCAACTGACCCATCCTGTTGGCCATCCCCAGCCCCTTGCGAACAGCTGTGCCTGCTTATTCTGGCTAACAGCCATTGATGGAACTACCTAGTTCTTAACTGAAAGTAACTCTAGTCTTCACCTTAACAACATCCTCTGGCTCTTCTAGTGACATCATAAAACTCTCTCAATGAGCAATGGTAGTTATGTTGGTGGAAGAGCATCTCCTGCTGACTCCATTCAAGTGCTTGTCCTGGCAAAAAAACCCGTCGTTAAGGCTTATTCTTCCACATCTCTGATCAGCAAATGTTTTACCAGCATACTGTATTGCTGGTGTAGACTAGGTCTTAGTTTCTCTGCAATAGTTTTATTTTTCCTTGAGTGCTACTTCAGCATCTTGATCTTTCAGTGGCTCCCCTGGCTGTTTAGCAGGCTTCTTAATTTTGATGCACTTCAAAAATATTTTGCTGTTACTTTTGGAGTCTTTGGCTCACAATACTTCAGTTCTTTTTGGCCTTTCTAATTATATGTTTAAAGGATGACTTTGCCCCTAACTACTACTTTTACTTGGATTAGCTGCAATGTCTCTTTTTTGGAATTCTTGCTATGTTTTTTTAACTTGACGTATGTTTAAATTGAGTCTCTATTATGGTGTCTGTAAAAAGTTTCTACACAGCATGTAGAGATTTCATTTGACATTGTACTTGCTAACTTCTGTCAACAAACTTGCTCATTAGTGTGCAGTTCCCCTTTCTGAAATTAAATGCTACTGTGGGGGGCTGCTTTGCTATCTCCCCGTCTCAGGTCTTCAATTTTATTATGTCATGGTCAACATTACAAAGCAGTTCAGCTATCTTTACTACTTAGTCCATCTCCTGCGTTCCACTTAGGACTAAGTCAAGAACTACCTCACCTCTTGTGGGTTCTGGGAAAAGTGGCTCCACGGAAGTCATTTCAGGTGCCAAGAAACTTTCTTTCTGCATTCTGTCCAAAGGTGACATGTACCCAGTCAATATAGGGATAGCTGAAATCCTGCATTGCTAGAGTTTCCTTTTTTATAGTCTCTCTAATCTCCTTTTAAATGGCAGACCACAACAGATCATACTGAAAGGTGAACTATCAGGCAAAAAGGACATTACTAGTTGAGTTCCACAGCAAACTATCTGGAACCAGTCTTACTGAACATTTTTATTAAATAACCCTGGTACAACAAGTGGGAGAATATTAATAAAATTTACAGATGACACAAAGTTGTGAGATACTGCCAAGACAGAAAAGGACCAGGACATCATACAAGATCTAGATGACTTTGTCAACTGAAGTAACAGAAATCAGATAAAATTTAATAGTGGAAATTGCAAAGTCATACATTTAGGGACTAGCAACAAGAATTTTTGCTATAACACATCAGTTGGAAGTGTTAAAGGAGAAGGACCTGGACATACTGGTTGAACACAGAATGACTATGATCTGCCAATGAGACACGGCCGTCAAAAAAGCTAACGTGGTTCTAGGATACTTCAGGTAATGTATTTCCAGCAAAGAGACGGAAGTGTTACTACCATTATGCAATGCATTGGTGAGACCTCATCTGGAATACCGTGTGCGGTTCTGACTGCCCTCGTTCAAGAAAGATGCAGTCGAACTGGAGTTGATGCAAAGAAGAGCTATCTAAGGAATAGAAAACCTGCCTTATGAGTGGAGACTCCAAGGGCTTGTTTTGATTAGCATAACAAAACACAACACTGAGGGGAGATAAATGGATATAAAACTGCCCATGAGGACCCTCAGACCTGAAATTATATCACCATTCTCAACCTTTAGTGGACCAGGTTTGCGAACAGGGGACTGCAAACAGGGGAGTTTGCGAGGGAAGGAGTTGGTGCCAGGTGCATCCAAGGTAAGTGATTGCTGTGTCTTTTTCCCTACATGTGAGTTGCTTGTGTCTTTTTCCCCTACAGGTGATTGCTGTTAGTTGTGGGACTGTGCTTGTGTGATTGGGTGGGGGCTGTTTGCACCATTGTTCCCTGATCACCTTTAATCACCAGCTTCTAGTAGCCTTGTGATTGGCCTGCCCCTGTGTGTATAACAAGGGGCAAGGGCTGACTTAGGCAGAGAAGGCCTTTAAAAGCCACTGCTCAAGCGACCAGAAGGAGCTTGCGAGGGAGCTGGGGGAGGCCAAGATAGTGAAAAGGAGCCATACTGCTGGTGCCAGGACCCCTGCTGTTTCCTTTGCCTCCATTTGTAGCCAGACAGACTGTCTGACCATGGATATCTCCACCCAGACCCCGGTGTGGAATTGCAGGGAGTGTGGCCTTCATTTTCCTGCCATTGATGATCAGGCTAGAGAGATGAGCCTATGTGATAGGTGCCTTCTGGTGGCATCTCTTTGGAAACAAGCAAGAGAGTTACAGGAGGAAGTGTCACGACTCCGGGGTATCTATGCCCTGGAAAAGTTCCTTGACAGTGTCCACAATGAGACCTGTAAGGAGGAGGTCCCTATCCCAATGCCAAGGGCTATTGCCACAGCTCTGGAAATGGATGGGTTGCCTATGGCAGAGGAAGGACACTGGCAGCTGGTCACCTCTGGCAGTAGACAGTGCTCCACGCCTGCTCACATCCCACCATCCATTCTGGTGAAGAATTGTTATGCAGTGCTGGACACACTAAAGGAGATAGAGGAGATGCCATCCACCCTAAAGGCTAGGCAGATCACAGCCACCTCACCTAAGAGGAAATGTAGGGTTGTGGTGACTGGGGACTCACTCCTGAGAGGAATGGAGGCACCCATCTGTCGCCCTGACAAGGCCTCTAGAGAGGTATGCTGCCTGCCAGGTGCCCGTATCCGTGACGTAACAGAGGGATTGTCTAAAATCATCCGACCCTCAGACTACCACCCCATGCTTCTTATCCATGTGGGTACCAATGATACTGTGAGAGGTGATCCTCAGCAGATCAAAGGTGACTTCAGGGCTCTGGGAGTGAGGGTGAAGGAGTTTGGAGCACAGGTGGTGCTCTCCTCGATCCTTCCAGTTAAGGCTAGAGGCCTGAGGAGAGACAGATGCATCCTAGAGGTGAATGCCTGGCTGCGAAGATGGCGTGGTCAGGAGGGATTTGGCTTCCTTGACCATGGAGTCCTGTTTCAGGACAGAGAATTGATAAGCAGAGATGGCCTTCACCTATCCAGGAAGGGGAAGAGCATATTTGGGCAGAGACTGGCTGAGCTAGTGAGGAGGGTTTTAAACTAGGTTCAACGGGGGAAGGAGACCAAAGCCCACAGGCAAGTAACAATGTGGGTGATCTGGGGGAAAGGATGGAACTTGGGGGGGGGGGGGGGGGCGGGGACAGTATCAACAGCAATAAAAGAGAAGGTAGTTGGAACATGGGGGGGAAATCAAATAAATGTCTTAAGTGCTCTACTGAAGCCCCAATATGTGAGGAGAGTGGGGGAGGAGAACTCCAAGAAAAAATGCAAGGATGTTTATGTAACAGAATTGGAAATCAACATGACAAAGTAGGGCAAGCGGCCAGGTATCTTAGGTGCCTGTACACTAATGCATGGAGCCTGGGAAATAAGCAAGAAGAATTGGTAATACTAGCACAGACAAGGAACTATGATATTATAGGAATAACGGAGACGTGGTGGGATAGTCTGCATGACGGGAGCTCTGCCATGGATGGGTATAAACTGTTCAGAAAGACAGGCAGGGAAGAAGAGGGGGAGGAGTCGCGTTATATGTAAAAGAGCTCTATGACTGCTCAAAGCTCTATTATGGAAGTGGAAGTGTGCCAGTAGAAAGTCTGTGGGTTGCATTGAGAGGGGAAAGCAACAAGGGCGATGTTGTGGTGGGTGTCTGCTACAGACCACCAGACCAGAAGCAGGAGGTGGATGAGATGTTCTATGGACAACTAGTGGAAGCTTCTAGATCACAGGCCCTGGTGCTGATGGGGGACTTCAGTTACCTTGACATTTGCTTGGAGGCCAATACAGCAGTGCATGGGCAATCCAGGAAATTTTTAGAGAGTGTTGGGGACAACTTTCTAGTACAAATGCTAGAGGAACCAACTAGGGACCTTGCACCTCTCGACCTGCTGCTCACAAACAGGGAAGAATTGATCAGGGATGTAAAGGTAAATGGCAAGCTAGGCAGTAGTGACCATGACATGGTTGAGTTCAGGATCCTGATTAAAGGAAGGAAGGAAAGAAGCAAAACAAAAACCCTGGACTTCAAAAGAGCAGATTTTGGCTCCCTCAGGGAACTGATGGGCAGGATCCCTTGGGACACTAATCTGAAGGGGAAAGGAGTCCAAGAGAGTTGGTTATATTTTAAAGAAACCCTGCTAAGGGCACAGGAAGTTGCCATTCCAATTAGGAGAAAGAACAAACATGTGAGGCAGCCGGAATGGCTTAGCAGAGAACTCTGCTCTCAGCTTAAACATAAAAAGGAAGCTTACAGGAAGTGGAAGCTTGGTCAGATGACCAAGGAGGCATATAAAGATATTGCTAGGGACTACAGGGATAAAATCCGAAAGGCCAAAGGACAAATGGAGTTGCGGCTAGTGAGGGATGTAAAGGATAACAAGAAGGGGTTCTACAAGTATGTTAATAACAAGAAGAGGATCAGGGATGGTGTAGGCCCCCTGCTGAATAGGGCAGGCATCCTTGTGACAGAGGATGAGGAAAAAGCTGAAGTGCTCAGTGCATTTTTTGCTTCAGTTTTCACAGGCAGGGTCTGCTCCCAGTCCACTACCATGAGTATGGCAGATTGGAGAGAAGAGAGGCCCTTGGTGACGGAAGGTCAGGTTAGGGACTGCTTAAAGAAGCTGGATGTACACAAGTCCATGGGGCCGGACTAACTGCACCCAAGGGTGCTAAGGGAACTGGCCGATGAGAGAGCAGCACTGCTGGCCATTATCTTTCAAAACTCATGGAGAATGGGGGAGGTGCCAGAGGATTGGAAAAAAACAAATGTAGTGCCTGTTTTCAAGAAAGGGAAAAAGGAGGATCCGGGGAATTACAGACCAGTCAGCCTCACCTCAATCCCTGGAAAAATTATGGAGCAGATTCTCAAAGAAGCCATCCTCAAACACTTAGAGGAAAATAAAGTGATCAGGAACAGTCAGCATGGATTTACCAAGGGTAAATCATGCTTGACCAATCTCATCTCCTTCTATGATCAGATGACTGGTTTTCTGGATGCAGGAAGAACCGTTGATGTGATATACCTTGATTTTAGCAAGGTTTTTGATACAGTTTCCCACAGCATTCTCATTGGCAAATTAAAGAAGTATGGGTTGGATAGGTGGACTATAAGGTGGATAGAAAACTGGCTAGATCAACGGTTTCAGCGTGTAGGAATCAATGGTTCCACGTCTAGCTGGCAGCCAGTCACGAGTGGTGTGCCCCAGGCGTCGGTCCTGGGGCCAGTTCTGTTCAACATTTTCATCAATGATCTGGATGATGGAATAGACTGCACTCTCAGTAAGTTTGCAGATGACACCAAGCTGGGGGGGCCAGTAGACACGTTGGAGGGCAAGGACAGGATTCAGGGAGACCTAGATAAATTGGAACAGAGGGCCAATAGAAATCTTATGAGCTTCAAGAAGGACAAGTGTAAAATCCTGCACGTGGGATGAAAAAACCCCATGCAGCGCTACAAGCTGGGAAACATTCAGCTAAGTAGCAGCAGTGTAGAAAAGGACCTGGGGGTCATGGTGGATGGGAAACTAGATATGAGCCAGCAGTGTGCTCTTGCGGCCAAAAAGGCCAATGGCATACTGGGCTGCATCAAAAGAAGTATTACCAGCAGATCAAGGGATGTGATCGTTCCCCTCTATTCTGCACTGGTGAGGCCACATCTAGAATACTGTGTTCAGTTTTGGGCTCCCCACTACAAAAAGGACAGGGACATGCTAGAGAGAGTTCAGAGGAGGGCAGCCAAAATGGTTAAAGGGCTAGAGCACAAGCCCTATGAGGAAAGACTGAAAGCATTAAGCTTATTTAGTCTGCAGAAAAGAACACTGAGGGGGGATTTGATAGCAACCTTCAACTACTTGAAGGGATGCTCTAAGGAAGATGGAGCTCGACTGTTCTCGGTAATAACAGAGGACAGAACGAGCAGTAATGGTCTCACGTTGCGGTTAGGGAGGTCGAGGCTGGATATTAGAAAAAACTTTTTTTACTAGGAGAATGGTGAAGCCTTGGAATGAGCTTCCGAGGGGGTGGTGAAATCTCCATCTTTGGAGGTGTTTAATGCCTGGCTGGACAAAACCATGACTGGGATGGTTTAGTGGGAGTGGTCCTGCCTCTGGCAGGGGGTTGGACTAGATGACCTATGAGGTCCCTTCCAACCCTATGATTCAGATAATGTATTAGTTACTTCACCAGGAAAACCTGATGAAAACATTCTTGAAAAAGCTGCTAACAGTGGTGGGAAATAAGTGCCCAACTCACAGCAAAGCTTCCAGGTGTGCATCAACACTTGCTGCTACGTATCTAGAAACTCTCCTGTGACTGAGGCATTAAACTGCTCCTCTCCCTCCCCACTCAGTCCCCCTCCCCTCTAATGGAGAGGGATCAGGATGGGTCACCGAACTTCTGCACTATGTCTGAGAAGCACCCATGTTCTGTGGAACACCACTTAATGAACACAGAATTAGATGATGTTTCTAACCATCAAAGATAAATCACTCTATAACAGTCTTTCATGGGGAGCACCATGGGCAAAACACATAGTAACTAAGACTGAACTTTATAAGTTTATTGATGGAATGGTGTAATTGGACAGCCTAATTTTGGCAATTAGTTGATTTTGCCTTCTAAAGGTAACTATGCCCAGTAAGCTGCTACATGAGGTTTGTTTGGAATTACCGCACAGAACTGTTTCCTGGGTATCCCTCTGGTGAGTCCTGCCACTTACTCAGGGTTTAGCAGATCTCTGTATCTGGGGCTTGGAAGGAGTATTCCTCCTGAGCAGGCCAGCAGAGGCCCTGGGGGTGTTTCAACTGCTTCTGTAGCAGAGGTCACTTTTTGGTGGATTCTTTGTACCTTGAGATTGTTGAACCATGATGACACCTTCAACAGCTCTCATATAGGTTAAGGAGTTATTACAAGAGTGAGTGGGTGAGGTTTGATGGCTTGCATTGTGCAGGTCAGAATAGATGATCCTATCGATCCCTTCTGAACTTAGAGCAGGGATGAGCACACTATACCATAAACCAGGGGTCTCAAATTCAAATCATCACGAGGGCCGTATGAGGACTAGAACATTAGCCTGAGGGCTGCACCACTGAAACTTTTTCATACAATGATACTAAAAAGATCAGCACTAAGCATCATTGTGGGCTACAGTAAACAGCTGTAGGGGCTGCATGCAGGCCGTGTGTTTTAAACCCCTGCCATCAGCTGACCTGGGAGCCTTTCATCAGTCCCCCTAGCAGCGACTGGTCAGAGAATGGCAGTTACCCCTTTTCCCAGCCCTGGCTAGAGTATGGCAGCCACCCATCTCCCACCACGTGGCCCATCACATAATTTCTGGCCACAAATGCAACCCTCATGCCAAAAAATTTGCCCAACCCTGCCTTGAAGTCTATGAGAATTGCAATCACTATCACCATGCCAAGTTCCAAAGGGGCAGCAGTGTTAGTCTAGTAAAGCAAAAAAAAGTCAGGAGTCTTGGTGCACCTAAAGACTAACAGATTTATTTATTGCATGAGCTTTCATGAGAGAAAATCCCACTATGTCAGAATCTTCACAAATGGGATCAGGTCATGCTCCCACAGCAAGTTAGAGCATTTGTGAAGATTCTGACATAGTGGGATTTTCTCTCATGAAAGCTCATGCAATAAATAAATCTGTTAGTCTTTAGGTGCACCAAGACTCCTGACTTTTTTCCCCCCCTCTCTTTTATAATCACCATGCTGGCTAGGTGGTCAGTAATACAGCCTTACTACTACAGTCTTACTATTTAAGCAATGATTTACTATGCACAGACTTTGAGGCACAGGTTGGTTCATTTAACACGTTCATTTCATTTGACTCCATGCTTTCATTCACCCATTCTGCCAGCCTGCACCAGGACAACCTATTCCAGCCTTCAGACACATCGCACACCCTGGTACCACAGCGTCCCCTTGTTTACCCTCATTCAAACAAATCCCTGCCATGCCTGGTTATATCCATACAGAAATCGCTCGGAGACTTTGAACCATTTTAGCTGACTGCAAAGCAGAGAAGTCTGGAGAAGAGAAAGCTAGAGGTAAAGGATGTGCTTCGCAGGATTCACGGTGGGACAATTACGGGCGTGGGAGGAGCTCGACACAGGACAGACTGAAGCGTGTTGGTATCAGACCCGGGCAAGAGGCTGGTTTGGCTTGTATGGGAAAGAGGCAGACCCAGACTGGGGTGCTGACTCCCGACAGCCCAGCCACGGTCGCTAACCGCGCGCAAGGGAGCCGCTGGGCCGCGGCAGGGCCGCAGTTCAGCCAGGGTTTCGCCGCCGGGGTCCACCGCCCTCTCCCCCAGCTGGGGCGCCGGGCTGGGCGCGGAGCAGAGGCCGAGCCCACGGCTGCAGGCGGCGGAGCGGGCGCACATGGAGCCGGGGCGCCTCTCCCGTGGCGCATGCGCAGTTACCTTGAGGGCTTCCAGCCCCATGAGGCGGGTCTTGCGCTCCTGGTCCTTGAGGATGAGGAAGGGCCGCCCGTACTCATCAAACGCCAGGGTCCCCATCGCCGACATGATGGCGGAGCCGCACCGACCGACCGCTTCTGAGGAGCCGACACGCGCCCGCCGCGCCAACCGCCGCGAGCGAACGCCCAGAATGCCGCGCGAGCCGCCCCAGCGCTAGGACGTCACGGAAGTGACGACACGCCGGCGCGCGCAAGCGGCGGGCTACCACCGGAAGCAGTTCTCTCCCCGGCCCTTCTGGAAGTGTCTGTGGAGGAAAGAAAATGGCGCCAGGCGGTGGGCGAGACCACTCGCACCCGGGGCCGGGATTCGCCGCGCTGTAGCCAGAGTAAAAGGAGATAAGGCGGCAGGCGCGCGCTGCGTGAAGGGGAGGGAGCTATCTATAGGGCTAATACAGCCTATTATAGGCGAGTTCTCTTCAGTCCTCCGCCCCTTCTGGTCCAGAGGTGGTATCGTCCACCTCACTGTACCTACTGCGCATGCATGGTTGCAATCTCTCCCATTCCTTGCAATGTGACAGTGCTAAGAGGAGGAGGCGCTGGCTGAGCTAGACAGGATTGTGGGGCAGTCACAAAGTATTCATGAAAGCGCGAGGTTTGTAGTATTACAGGCTAAATATTGATCTAGATGAGATTATTGCATTCAGGGGCATACAGATTGTTTGTAACAAATGGACTCTTTCAGTTAATGGGGGTGTAGTGTTTGTAAATAAAATTACCTGAAATTGAGGCACAATATTAAGGCCTAAAGTTACAGATTTCTTTAGAGCTTCGGCAGCAAACGTGTTGCTTAAGGTTTTGATTTAAATAAAGTCAAGCTGCTGAATTTCTGAAAGTAACTAGCTCAGCACCCATAGCCAGAGTTGGTTGAGCTGCTAGGTCAGTCGTTCTTAAGCTTTTGGAGATGCTGACACACATGATGGTATGGTGTAGGGGTCTGAAACTCAAATCATCACGAGGGCCGCATGCAGATTATTATATTAGCCCGAGGGGCACACCACTGAAATCTTTCCATACAGTGATATTGCAAACATTGGTAACGATCATGTCACTGCGGGCTGCAGGAAATAGCTTTAGGGGCTGCATGTGGCCCATGAGCAGTGTGTTTCAGACCCCTGGTATAGTGGGACCCTACAGGACCCTCGCACCCCTCCCCCAGCCAAATCCAGCCATCTCCCTGGTTCTTCATGAAACTCTCAGTGCTGCGTGGTGACACAGTAATGAGCCCCAATGCTGGTTGAGAATGACTCAGGATCAGATCACTGAAGGGGCTTTAGGGGCTTAAGCCATGGGCTTTGGCCAAAGGGGGGCCCTGGGTTCCAGCCCCTAAAATTTCTCCGATAACTTGGCAGCCCCACCCTGCTGGCAGGGCAGGGGTGCTTAGAGTACTTCAGTTCTGCTGGTGCTAGAGGGACGGGGTGGGTTGGGGTCCTGAAGGCAAAGAGCAGGCTGATTGCACTCCACCCCACTCCTGGGCAGGCTAGTCTGCCCCCAGGGCTGGGGCAAGGCAGGCCACCGGCTGCTCCACCACTTTCTCTGGCTACAGTTCTCCAGGGCCTGTTGTGCTGGGGTGCTGCATTCAGGATTGGCTCAACGTACCATGTGTCAGCTGCCTTCCTCTTTCCTCCCTGCCCAGACTGACTGGAGCAGGAGTGCTCCCTGGCCCCAGCTGGCCTCCACGGTGGGGGTTGAGGCCCTTGGGGGGGTTGTAATGGGAGGCAGACTTGGCCCCCAGCTGGTTAATCCAGCCCTGGAACCACTGTGTTAGATAATGTCCAAGCAACCTAATGTCTGTTTTTGACAGGATAACTGGCCTAGTGCAGGGAGGGAGGGAGGGAGGGAGGGAAGGCAGTAGATATCATTTACTTAGGTTTGAGTAAGGATCCAGTCACAGATTCACCTGGCAGTTCTCATACACAAACTACAGAGATGTCCAAATGAAATTATGTTAAGGTGTGTTTATCGCTTGTTGAAAGACTGTACTCAAACTGCCAAAGGGGCAGCCGTGTTAGTCTAGTAAAGCAAAAAAAGAAAGAAATCTTGTGGCGGCACTTAAAGACTAACAGATTTATTTATTGCATGAGTTTTTGTGGGAGAAAATCCCACTTTGTCAGATGCTTTGGAGAGAGGGAACTTACAGAATGGGATGAAAATAAATGCAGGGGAGTGTAAGACATGGGATCACGTCATATTGCAACAGCAAATCACAGCATTTGTAAGGATTCAAACTCTAGGAAACAGCAAATGGGGAGAGTGAAGTCAAATTACTTGGTATAATGTGAAAAGAATCCATAGTCACATTTAAGTCCTGCTTTCACACTATCCAATTTGCATATTAGTTGGATTTCAGCTGTTTCTCTCCGAAGTCTTGATGTCCCGTTGATTTTCGTGAGGACCATTGTTAATAAATCATTAATGGAGCGATGAGGAGGATGGAAGCGCTCAGCAACTGTTTTTGTGTGTGTGTGTGTGTTGTAATTTCTAATGTCAGTTTTGTGCCCATTTATTCTTCTGCATAGGAACCGTCCTGTTTCTCCAATATATAAGGTGTGGGGGCATTTCTGGCCCATGATGGCATAAATCACATTAGTGGATGAGCAGGTGAATGAGTCTTTGATGGAGTAGCAGGCTTCACTAGGTCCTGTGATGGTGTCTTTTGTGCAGATATGTGGACAAAATTGGCAGCATGGTTTATTGCAGGGATATGTGCCTGCCTTAATGTTTCTGCTGTTAGGTCTAGTTGTTGGTGAGTATCTGTTTAAGGTTCAGGGGTTGTCTGTAGGCAAGGAGAAGTCTGTCTCCCAAGGCTAGGGAGAATGGGAGGTCATTTTTTAAAATAGGCTATGGTGACCAGTAGTGTTCTGTTGTTTTCTTTTTGGGGCCTTTCCTGTAGTAGTTGACTGCGGGGTACCCATCTGGCTCTGTCAGTCTGTTTCTTTACTTCTCCAGATGGGTACTGTAGTTTGAAGAAAACTTGATAGAGATCCTGAAGATGTATCAATTGTTTGTTGTGTAACTGAGGGTATAACTAGTGGGACCATGAGGACCACCCTGGCTTGGTGCTGTTTAATATTTGCGTTAACGACTTGGATAATGGAATGGAAAGCACACTTATAAAATTTGTTGATGGCATCTTGCTAAGCGGAGAGGAGATGCACACATTTTGAAGGGAAAGATTACAATTCAAAGTGGTTTTAACAAATTAGAGAGTTGTTCTGAAATCAACAAAGTAAATGTCAAGAAGTGCAAAAAAATACAGTATGGAGAAAGTCACCTGCACAACTAGGAGAAACGATGAGTTTGGTGGCATTTTTAAAGACTAACAAATTTATTCTTTGCATTCACTTTCATGGGAGAAAAGCCTGCTTTGTCAGACACTAGATGAGACACTGACAAAGTGCGATTCTCTCCCATGAAAGCACATGTGATAAATAAATTTGTTAGTCTTTAAAAGTGCCACCTGACTCCTTGTTTGTTTTGCTGAACTAGACTAACATGGCTACCCCTTGGGAACTAGCCAGGTTGTACTACTGCTGAAAAGAATCTAGCTAATTGATCACAAATTGAATGAAGCACCATTGTGATGCAGTTGCCAAAAAAGGCTCATTTTCTGGAGAGTAAGACCAGGACTGTCATTTATGATATGGGAAGTAATTGTTCTGCTCTGCTTGGTTGTTATGAGGTCTGAATTTCAAGTACTCTGTCCAATTTTGAGTGCCATACTTTAAGAGAGATGTAGAAAAATTGTCTAGAGTAGGGCAACAAAAATAATGAAAGGTTCTGAAAACCTGACCTACAAGGAAAGGTTTAAAAAACAGGGGATATTTAGCTTTGAGAAAAGAAGACTGAAGGTTGACCTGATAAGTCGTCAGATTTGTTAAGACCTGTTCTAAAGAGGATGGGGAGCAGTTTTGCATGTCCACTGGAAATAGGATGAAAAAGGCCTAATCTGCAGCAAAAGGGTAGATATTTAAGATAGGGTAGATATTTAAGAAAAATCTTTCTAATTTTATGGGTAGTTGGGCTCTGGAATAGGCTTTCAAAGGAGTTTGTGAAATTCCTATCAGTGGAGGTTTTTAACAAGAGGTGGGGCAAATGCTGGTCAGGGATGATATGGATTTACTTGGTCCTGCCTCAGCATAGAGAGAGGACTGGATCTGATGATTTCTCAGTCTCTTCAGCCTTACATTTCAATGAATCTGTGTTTCAATGACAGTCTTTCTTTAGTACAAATATACAGCAATTAAAATAGATGATTTAAATCAAATTTCCTGTTTGGGGATGTTAATAATGATTAAAATTGGTAAATTTAAATTGTTTTTATTTAAATCAATCCATCCCGAAGGAATACAAACCCTAACTGCCAATGATTAGGAAAAATAGTTTCCCTTTTATGTGGGGTATTAGTTGTGTATCTGGAGTTTCTTGCCCAGGTAATGGCCACTGAGTGAGGCAGGATATTGACAGACGAACTAGTGGTCTGATCTGTTCATAGGGTCTTGCATATGCATTTATTTTATGCCTGTGCTCAATTATATACATAAATAAATATGAGGTTATTGTGCAAAGTGGCCTCTTATTATTTGAATACAAAACCCAAAATTCTGCACATTTGGTTGTCGGATTAGCTTCTGTACTTAATTTTAGGTCTTCAAGAATTTATAAAATACTAAACAGTTAACCAATAAGTATTGGTAAGTACTGTGAAGATTAATATTTATTGGTTAACCAATGGCAATGGCTGTCGGTCTCCGTGACAGTGATGTCATAATAGCATTTGCTGTTATTTAGTCTGACCACCAGCACACTGCAGACCATGCAAAGTCACTGACCCACTCCTGTGATAGATGTGTAACCTCTGGCTTAGTTACTGAAATCCTCAAATCATGAGGTAGCATCTTGCTATTACAGTTAACAGCCAGATAGGCGATACTGACTGTAGAATGACAATATCTAATCAGGCAAGGAATCTGGGCAAGCCAAGCTGAAAGAACTGAGATAGCTTTACAGCAAGGTTTTTCAGGAACGACAAAAATATAGGGAAAGGTGGTAAAATTGAATTGTATATAGGTAAAGGAGGTGAAATAGCAATGAGGTACGTCGTAAAGAAGTTAGAAGTGATGGAGCTGATGAAACAGAACCCATGCATTCCTTATGCATAAGAACAATTTTTTTCAGTGGAGATGTTTTCATTTCTCTGTATGTGGGATTTATATACTTAACTTCTGTTTGCATTAATGACTGTTAAATATGTAAATTCCCTGTCTTCTGGACGAGAACAGACTGTGTGCTTCTTAGTATTTATACCTTTTTCTGCAGTACGTTTATGAGGCACTTGGTGAACAAAAAAGACAATGTAATGTGGCAGAAAGAACAGATTTTAAAACGTAATTAGTTTCTGATGATTTTCTCTAAGTCCATTTAATTGTATAATAAGATTTATGAATTCATACCAATGCAAAAGTAAGCTTTATGTAAAGTGTAGCTTGAACTTTAGAGTTTAATATGTGAATCTGTTGTTGTGTGTTACTCATTAGCAAGAGTGAACAGATATGTACATGGTATTTTAAAGAAGTCATGTTACATACATTTTTCCTTTTTTCAGGGGCACTTTGTGATGTCAAAAGTACTTCAAGGAGAGACCCCTAAACAAGACATCTCGCATATGAATCTTAATGATAGCGCAAGAAAAAGAAATTGGGGACTGTTGGTCACTGGTGTTGTTGGTGGAACACTGGTGGTGCTGTATGCTGTTGCCACTCCATTCATAACTCCAGCACTGAGAAAAATTTGCCTGCCTTTTGTACCTGCAACTTCAACCCAGATTGAAAATGTTTTGAAAACATTACAGTGCAGAAGTGGATCCCTGGTTGACATAGGCAGCGGAGATGGACGTATTGTGAGTTATATAGCTGTGGCGCCTCTAAATTCATGTACATCAAACTGTGTTATTGAAGTGAGCTAGGGCTACTCTAGTAAATATTTTCCATTATGCACCCCTTTTTCCTTGGTGCTTGTGCAGGTTCTTTACCCTGTATCAAAAGTTGTCCTCCCCATGCCACAGAAATTCAGACAAGACCGATGGTTTTGTTTTTATGTATCTAAATGGTTGATCCTTCTTCAGGAATTCCATTGGGCAAATAATAAAAATAATCTTCAAGTCATGAGAAAATGTCGAGTCATTTGACTGTATTTGTGACTATATACGTAGTGCATAATGGAAAAATGCTCATTCCATAATTAATATGGAAAAATTCAGAACTTGTAGAATAAACTATTTGATTCATTTTATTCAGGAAAAAAATTCTAATGCAGAAATTTTAAATGTAATTTTTACATAATTTGAGTTATTTTATTATTTAAAAATGTGAAGTACCGTATATCATCATGTATAAGCTGAGAATTTTATGCCTGAAAATTGGCTTCAAAACAGGCACTTGGCTTATACTTGGGAGAATATGGTAGAGAGCCGCAGGCAGCCCTTTCCCTGACCATGCGGCAGGCCAGAGCCCTAGGGTTGCCGGGCGGCCATCTTGGGCATTTGGCCCGGGCTGGGGCTGGAGGAAGGAAGGGACCCCGGCACCTGGAGCGGCCAAGTAAGGGGGTGCTGGGGGGGGGGGTTGGCCTGGACATTGAGGGGGGGATTCAGGGAGGCCAGGGAAGCGGCAGCAGGGACCGGGGGTTGGGGGAGGGGGTCGGAGAGTTGGGGAAAGTGATGGGACGGCCGGGAGGGGCGGCAGGGCTCGGGCATTTGAGGGGAGTCTGGGGAAAGCGGCAGGAGGACCCAGAGTTTTTGGGGAGCTCAGGGTAGCAGCGACCGGGGATTTGGGGAGCGGTGTCTGGCAGGCTGGGAAGAGCGGCAGCAGGGGTTGGGTGGTGAGGGGGAAAGGGTGTTGGGGAACAGGGAAGCTACAGCAGGGAACTGAGAAGGGAGCAGGGGGGCGGCAGTGGGGAAGGGGCAGAGCAGGGGGGCAGCAGTGAGGGAAGAGGCAGAGTGGAGGGCAGCAGGAGGTAGCAGTGAGGAGGGGGCAGTAGGAGGAGCAGAGAGCAGCAGTGAGAAAGGGGCAGGGCAGGAGGAGGAGCAGGGGGCAGCAGTGATAAAAGGGGGGTGTTGGGGGCAGCAGGAAACAGAAGTGAGCAGGGATAGCAGTGAGGAGAGGGCAGAGCAGGGGTGACAGCAGTGAGGAAGGGGCAGAGCAGGTGGGAGCAAGGGGGCGACAGTGAGGAAAGGGTGGAGCAGGGGGAACAGCAGGAAACTGAGAAGTGAGTGGAAGGGCAGCAGTGAGGAAAGGGCAGAGCAGGTGGGAGCAGGAGGGCAACAGTGAGGAGAGGGCAGTGCAGGGGGGCAACATCAGGAAACAAGTGAGCAGGGGGCAGCAGTGAGGAAAGGGTGGGGCAGGGGGCAACAGCAGGAAACAGAAGTGAGGAAGTGGCAGAGCAGGGGTGACGGCAGTGAGGAAAGGGCAGAGCAGGGGGGCAGGAGTGAGGAATGGACAGTGGGGGTGCAAGGGAAAAGCAGCAGTAGAGATTTTGGGGGTAGGGAAGCTGTCAGAAACTCCAGAGGAAGCCAGCAGCAGTGGGTGGGGGTTAGGGGCCAAGGCCAAAAGGGGACCTCGGCTTATACCCAGGTCACCAATTTTAGTTTCTTTTTTGGGCTCAGAATGGGGGGGGGGGTCGGCTTAAGCCCAAATCGGCTTATACCTAAGTATATGCGGTAATTTAAATCTTGTATATTGCATATTTTGGAAGTTGCATATTTTATCATATGTTTCTCCTAATTAATCTGTATTTCTTTCAACTATCTAATTCTCCTCTGAAAAATGAGCATGAATGCACTACTTTATTGATTTGTGGGATTTGCAGTATGTTTTTTTAATTTAGGAAATTTGTAGAAGGCAAGACTGATCCATGCCATAGATCAACAAATATGGCAGACTTGGGAACAGAACTTATTTTCCTTAGTACATATGTAGATAGTGTTTCTTCATTGCTGTGATCAGATGTTTTACATCTAATTTACAGGCAAGTCACTGCAACTACTTGCATGCTTAAAACAGCACACAGATAGTTTGTGGCAGTAATTAAGCCTTATATTCTGATTCTGCAGAAGTTTTCTCATGTGCTTGGTTTCACTACCATGAGTAGTTCAATTGATTTGAATGGACGTTCTCATAGTACTGAAATTAAGCATGTGCACAAGAGTGTGTTTGTGGACTGGAGCTTTAGTGTTCAGGAAACAAAGGGTGGATAAACACAAGTAATGAAGACATAAAGCACTCTTAGATTCTGCTGTAAATAAAATTACATTATTCTCTTCTATTTCCAGTGAGCACAATTCTGTAATAAATAGTGTCCTACTGAAGATTAGTCTAAGCCTGAATGAAGACTTTCTTTTTTATAGGTGATAGCAGCTGCAAAAGAAGGATTCAAAGCTGTTGGTTATGAATTAAATCCATGGCTAGTTTGGTACTCCAGATATCGTGCTTGGAGAGAAGGTGTGCATCAGAATGCCAAATTTTACATTTCAGATTTGTGGAAGGTATGTGTTTTATGAAAAAGCTGTATAGAAATCAAAATGTGCAATAATAGTTTCACTAGTGAATTAAAGGTGATCAATTTGAAACCACACAGCTGTGGATAATTATCAAAAAACTCAGTTGTATTAAAATAATGTTACTGCTAAATATCCAGGTACTGAAAAGTCAGGAAATGCCAAAGGCAAAGTTGCAAAACTAAAATGCTCATGCAATATGATGCAGACTTCAGTTAGGTAATCACACTTTCTCAGATAACATATCATATAATTTTTCTACAACTTTAAATATGCTAATATGTGGTTTCTATTAGGGCTGTCAATTAATTGCAGTTAATACATGTGATTACCAATATACATATTTTCGGATGTTTTTCTGTCTTTGTAATATATTGATTTCAATTACAGCATAATACAGTTGTACAGTGCTCACTTTATTTAAATACAAATATTTGCATTGAAAAAAAGATGAGTATTTTTCAGTTCATCTTATTCAAGCCCGCTCTGTTCTACTTCTTATTCATTCAGTTGCTAAGACCAACAAGTTTGTTTACATTTATAGAAGACAATACTGCCTGCTTCTTGTTTGGAGTGTCACCTGAAAGTGAGAATAAATATTTGCATTTTAGTCAGCATTGCAAGGTACTTTCATTCCAGATGTGCTAAACATTTGTATGCCCTTTCATGCCTCGAGTTCTAGGTTTAAAAGTTTTACTTTCTTTTGGTTTTGAGTGCAGTTATGTTCTTTTAAATTAAATCTACATTTGTAAGTTGCATTCTCACACTAAATTGATTGTTACTTGTCAGCTCTGGGTTCTTGGGAAGCCAGAATGCAAAATACCTACTGTCTGAGTCACCTATATACCCCTGCACCACCACTCAAAGAAGAGGCAGTGGGAGACACACCTAAACTCTTCTAGATAAGCCTCTCCTTCTGCCTCATATACATTGAAGTTGGAAGCAAGGCATCTTCATTAGCACATTGAATGGAAAACAGAGAGCCTCATTTGTGTCAAAGATGGAATTAAAAACAAACAAACAAACAAAAAAACAAGCCCCAAGGCAGGAACCACCCTGAACTCTGAGATCAGAGAAGCACGGAAGTGCTCCATGAAGGGGGAATATCTGCTCTGGTTGTTAATGAATCCACACCTGTGTGCACATAGCTCTCAGCAGTTACGAGACCAAAAATCCTTTGGGGTTGGCTCATTGGGGGGTGGGGATAGGGTTCTGTTACAACACTTGTAGAGTGAGAATGTGGATACCAATTTGCTGAATGTGTGGCATATAAGGGTGCAGCTAGAAAGTGCTGCTGTGCCCAGTTTGTGGGGTCTGGGGGCATGAAGGGGTGTGGGGTGTGGGAGAGGCAGCTGGGAAGTGCTGTATTAACCCAGCCTGCTCAGATGCCCTCTGTTAATTTGTGAATGTGTGTGTTTGAATGTGTTTGAGTCTGGGACTGGGAAACAGATCTGTGGGGTAGCTCCTTTGAAGGGCGACTAGCAGAAGTGAGAAGAGAAACTCCATATAAAAATCCCAAGTAACACAAGCAGTACATTAATAGAATTACTTTCCCCTTCCCCAGGAAAGTAACCCAAATAAATGACTTTATCCCAGGGTGATGGACAAATCTGGTAACAGGATTGCACTACAGTACTTGTATGAGGTGAATTGAAAAACACTAATTTGTTTCTTTTATACCATGCAAATATTTGTAATTTTAAAAAAGTTAGTATTGTACATATTGTATTCTGCCTTGTAATTGAAATCAGTATATTTGAAAATGTAAAAAAAAAACCCCAAAAATATTTAAATTGGTTTTCTATTATTAAACAGTGCAATTTAAAATTGCAGTTAATTGAAATTCTTTTTTTTTCACTGGGTGACAGCCCTTGTTTTTACAATTTTAGCTAGATTATTTTGAATCATTTGAGACTAGTATGTAATGCAACTGATTCATGTGCACAAGAAAATAGAGTTAAAACTGAAAGGGCAAGCTTAACTTTAGCAGTTGCTAATTTCTTGAGTTAGCTATCGTGAAGCCTCTCAACAGTTTCTTATTACAATATTTTTTAAATAATGGAACTCTCAGATATTTCTTTTGAAGAAAAAAATAAATTCATAATCTGGAATTGTTTTATTAGACACCACTAGAGAGTTGGCCACCATAATGTGCTCCTTCAGGCCCTGATCCAGGAAAGTATATAAGCACATTCTAGATTTAGGTATGTTGGAGTATGCACTAGCTTAAGTGTTTGGTTGGTTTTTGGTCCTGAGTTATACTCCCCTTACAAGGAACATACTCAGTTAGGCAAGGGCTCTTTTTGGAGCCCTGATGCATTGACTCCATCTTATGAATGAGGCTGGATGCTACAAAGCCATACCTCAGACAGCTTGATCAGTCATTGAAGTCAACGGCAAGGCTATTCCCCGTAATGATGGAGGACCAGGCTTTAATGGGCCCCGTAGAAGATCGGTGTGTTACTCACCAGTAACCGTCCTTTGAGATGGGCTGCTCGGATCCATTCAGTAATAGGTGTCTCCATGCCGGAGCACCGGATTGGTTGGAAAAACTTTTGTCCTAGCCTGTCAGGAGAGGGTAGGCGGCCACCCCCCCCCCCACGCCACCCAGTGGCTATATATACGGCCACCTCCTGACCTCTCCCCAGTTCTTAGGAGTCGCCAACTCTGGATGTGGGGATGTAGGGGCGGGGCCTGAATGGATCTGAGCAGCCCATCTCAAAGAAGGACGGTTACTGGTGAGTAACCCACCATTCTTTGAGTGCTGCTCGGATGCATTAAGTAATAGGTGACTACTAGCCATGCTGACAGATGGCGGGTGGAGTTGGCCCTTCCGCCTGCAGCACAGCAAAAACACCCCAGATGGGAAAAAGCCCAGCAAACAAGGCTCTAGCAGGAGTCAAGGGACCAATTAGGGCTCTTGGCCTGGCAATGGGGAACTGAGAACTGTGGGCCAAACCCAAAGAAGGGGGTAGGTCCAATCCAGCTGAGGCAAGCATGTGTGGGCTGGGCGGACTAAGGTCACCTTGACCAGAGTTGAATCAACGCAACACGAATACATGGAGAAGATGCATTTGGTTGCTCTACCTGTTTTGGGTATAGCTCAAAGTATGAGAGCCAGAGGATTAACGTCTGGCCATAGGACACTTTGGCATGAACTTATGAGAGAGCGCTGGAAGCCATAGGGTTACGGGACTGGCCGTGTCAGCTGCATCCTACGCAGAAAACAATAGGGGGGAGGGGAAGAACATGATCCCTCGCACTGGCTGCGTCAAGGCCCGAAGGCACATGCCCAAAGGGTGTAAGAATTTGAAGTACCCGGCGAAGCGGAAGGGAAAGACTACTGAGTTCAGCTGAGAAGGGTCTAAGGAAGACACTTCGCACTGGTTAATGAGAAAAGAAAAAGGGGCCAGGGGTGGTGTGATGAGCGCCACATGGCATATTGGGCAAGATGTCCCTGGGCGAGGAGGATGCAACGCAAGCCTCCAGCTGTGTACAGTGTAAGAACCCAGAAGGCTACCATTGGGAAGGAGCATTTCAGCCACTAGGTGCTAATAAGTTGGCATGGTGGCCTTAGGAAGTGCTGTTGACCTTGGTCTCTATGAATACCTTGGCATATATGAAGACTCACAGAAAAGGACCCTCCTCTTGACCCCTTTGTTCCACCTCAGGATTCCGACACCAGGAAGACTGCCGGGGGCGGGGGGGAGGGAAAGACAAGGGCAACGGAAAACAATATCGCTGATTGGCCACTTAGTCGTGACAACTGAAAGGCCTATGGGTTTAGAAGTACAGTGATTTAAAACCTTGTGTGCCCGGGGGCACTACTAGGAGTGATATCCGCCTCAACTACGCTGTATCTATGTGTGTGTGGGAGTTAAGGACTCGGTAAGAGAAGGACTACCTTTTTAAATTATATGGTTGTAGGAGGAGTGAATGGTCTCCTCCCACGACCACCTGGGAATATGGCATTCCCAGAGTGAAAACCACGGCTCTGCAGGAGTACCCTGGATTTTAGAAAATCTGACAAGGGTGGCTTGTGCCTATCTAGCGATCTTATCCAGGACCGTATCCCACCATGGAGAAAGACAAATTTCTGAGTTTTCGTGCAGGTTGGAATTTTTTTAATCCACTTGAGCTCCCTCAAGTGAGCGGAGGAAACACAACAGCCCTTAGCAGATGCCCACAGGGAGGGTATCATGTAGAGGCTACCCAACGGTTTTCGGTGTCAGGTCCCGCAAAGGAAGGCATAATATGATTTCCAGACACTCAGGTAGTAGTGTCCTGGGCCCAGATATGGGTAATCATGGTACCAGGGTGACTTAAGGTGAGCCATTTATGTATACCTCGGTTGGGTGACAGCCTTGTGTGTGACCCAGTGGTGCACATGAAGTATGTCAACGAGTTAGCCTCATGGCTAGCTAGCAGTTAGTTTGGGAGGCCGAAGGTGAGTTTTTCATCTCTGTCCACATGGTTGGGGAAGAAGCCTTGTCTCTTCTCCCATGGGCCCTACTGACCTGGTTAACTCCAGGTCGGGCATATAGAAGCTGATACTTCAGGGGTAGAGAGAGAGAGTAAGGAGGGTATCACCCCACTTTCCTGGTAGGGTGGGGCCTAGATAGGGATTCCCAATTGAGGATGCCCTGGTTAGATATGAGGCCGTCCCAAAGAAGTGGGAGAAGCTGTTGTTTACCATCGGTGGTTTTCCCTCTCCGTGGCGGGCGATTAGCAAAATAGGGATTGCAAACAGTTCTGCCTCAGCCTCTCCTTGGGCATCGAGCTGCATGCAGTAGAGTGTACCAAGTATCGTATTCGCACTTAACAGGTGGGATAGAGGGAGAGTTCCCATATTGTAGAGGTGGCTGAGGACCTACCAGGACTGACTTAACCGCGTGTGCCGACTGGTTTTATTGGGGTGGGAAGATGCCCAAGGCATTCCTCCCCATCCGAGGTGCAAAGGAGATCCTACCTGATGTAGGACAGGCGGCTGGCAGGCGTGGATGGGGTTCCATGCATCTGGATGGGCACGTGTGTCCGCACATACCAGGAGTATTTGTGGTCGTGGCTACAGCTACTACGTGATGCGTCCTTCAGTTTTAATGAAGGCTGCCCTTAACGTTTACGAGGACAGAAGGAATCGTTGGTTGAAGAAGTACCTGAAGGGCTGAGGGAGCGGGATCTTCCCAGTTCCATTTCCTCCAGTAACAGCCCCAAGGGTAGCAATGGCTGAGGATTGTCTGGGCAATGGGCAGCAGTTTGGATGGGTCTTGGTAACTGAGAGGGGCCCTTGGTTACACGGGCTGCACCTCTTATAAGACTGGGGAGGCAAGGCCAAAGACTGACTCACCCCTGTTCGCAATATCGACGCAGGGTGGATGGGGGGCAACGGCCTTAGTAAGCTCCCCGTTCTCTCACTAAGGGAAGGGAGGGAGAGGGGTGTCAGTCACCTCTGATGGTGAACTGAAGCCATGGCCATATCCTGGATGTTATGGGAATTACAGTGGGCAGTAAATTGAGATAGGCTCCCTTCCTTGCAGAGGAAGGAAGGGGGGAAAAGGCACTAAGAAGCCCCCAGAATAGAACTGAGGGGATGGTGGGGAGGGGCTGGGTCCCTAACCCGATCTCATCCTGGAGGAGAGTGGGAGGAGTGGTTTTCCGCCCCATATGGTTTATGTGTGGCAAGGGTGGGGTCCCGATGGGAGGAGACCGAGGTATTTTACCTCTCCCCTAGGATCCTGTGCGGTACCCACTACAGTTAGGGTCTCAGTTAGGTTACAGTTAGGGGAAACAAAGCATCACCCCCGAAGGGCAGATCAAGCACCACCTGCTGGGCAGCGGGGGACACCCTATACTTGAGATTCTGCCGTGTCTGAGACCGCGGCAATAGAGCTCGGATTCTGCCATTGGGTGGATGTCAGGTCCCAAACACTTGGGTGGAAAGGGACCATAAGTGGCTCTGCTGAGAAGACCGGCCCGAATATGGTGTCTGAGGGGGGGTCGGAGGGCTGGACCTGCATCCCTAAGTGGGCTGTGGCACGGTGCAACAGATTGAAGTGCAGTGATAGGTTGCTTGTGTACGAGTCTGGTGCCAGGGACAGAGTGGTACCGGGAGTCCGCCACGGAGGGGAGGGGGTCTCGCAAGGGGACCATTCTTGAGGGCAGAAGCGGAAGGGTGATGGCGCCGGGGCCGCTTAGAGCCCTTCGATGGACCTTCCCCAGGGCTCGAGCAGGGGGAGTTACCTCCTGATTCTTGAGGCGGTACTGGCGATGGCAAGGTGATACGTTGCTGCGGGGATGGCTCTATGCTATCGGGGCCTAACAGAGTAGAAGGTGGAGGGCTTTGGGGTGAGGGAGATCGGCATCTCCCGTGATGGACCCAGGCCTTGGATATGAAGGCCGGTTTGCCCCTCCTGACTGGTGTCGGGGAGGGTGGTGTGGGCAGCAGGAGTGTGCGAGTGGCCTCCACAGCCTCCGGGGTTGTTGGTATCAGGAGCGACCTCGAACAAGCCCATGGTGAGCCCTTAACTGGGGAGATAGGACTGCCCTGTCGAGACAGTCCCTGCACCATTGGTACTGGGCTATGATGAGCCTGCAGTGCTGGGGGTGACTGTGGTCGGTGCCAGGCTGTGCTGGGACTGCTGTGCTAGGGGTGACCTTGAGTGGTGCCGAGGGACCGATGTTGGTACCGAGCTTGCTCTTCGACGGCCACTGACAGCATGGTGCCAGGCCGGCTCCAGTGCTGAGCTAGGTCTCTAAGGCTAGGGCACGGTGCCTTTGTTCCCTGTCCTTGACAGTCCAAGGTTTAAAGGATATACAAAGGGAACATGTGGAGACCAAGTGGTCTTCGCCTAGGCGCTGGAGGCACTTCCCGTGGTGATCGTCCCAAGGGAAAGCCTTGCCGCACTCGGAGCAGGGTTTAAACCCTGGCATGTTGATAGACGATCTCTGATGTTCTGGCCTGAGAGTGGAGGATCCCTGAGGTGGAACTATGTCCACGAAAAGATGCTCCCAGTTGGGTGAAAAGCTTATAGAAAGACGGACAGGCTGCTTGCGTTTGCAAGGAGCGGATGTTCCAGATTCAACGCGTAAGGCAGAAGAAATGAAAACTGGGGAGGGGTCGGGAGGCGGCCGTATATATAGCCACTGGGTGGCATGGGGGGCGGTAGCCTCCTACCCTTTCCTGACAGGCTAGGACAAAAGTTTTTCCCACCAATCCGGCGCTCCGGCACGGAGACACCTATTACTGAATGCATCTGAGCAGTGCTCGAAGTTCACATTCAGCTTCCTTAGTATGGGTACCTATCATGTAAGCTTGCTCTCTCTCTTTATGTATATGTAACACACACACAAAAAAATCAGTTTTGAACAATGATAGTTATAAAACAACATTGTGCAATTTGATATTTTTTTCAAAGCCTCATATTCAGTTGAATCAAAATAATTTTCTATCACTTGGGATGACTAATTCTCTGTAAGATTTCAGCTTATCTATCGCCTGCTATTTTAGCCATTGAAGAAAAAGAATGGCAAGAAGTTTTATATAATGGGAAAACTGTATCTCCCCATCCCCATTCTCCTAATGTTCAAAACCAAACTATTTTTCAGTGAGAGTTTTTAAAAACCTATCTTAAGCCAGAGAACTGATCTGGACAATTTATGCCTAGTAGTTAAAAATTGCAGAAAGTTGAGAGGGATTCAAAACAGTCTTAAAATAGCAATAGTTTGTCAGTTTCAACTTTTAGAGAGATTGCTGAAGACTTAATTGACAGGTGGCAATGTTAGGATGTTAAATAAGAAAAGTTTTCCTTAGGGATAGGAACATCAGTGAAAAATGAGCAAACGCGGGCAACTTCTCTGAACTGATCAGTGTTTTGGAATTTAGGGTCAGAGTCTTGGTGATACTGAAGGAGTTTTGTGTTACCCTGCATTGGAGAGTCCTTGGGCTGTCTCAGGCTGGTGTAGTGGCTTCTGTGTTATTCCCAGTTTTGGTCTCCGGTGCAGGAAGCGTGGCTGAGAGAAAGGGTTTGACTAAGGGAAGATGATAATATTGAACATTCTTGCCAATATCCTCTCAAATATTTATTCTCCACAATATTAATATATACTTTTTTTATAGGTTAGTTTCTCCCAATATACAAATCTTGTTGTCTTTGGGGTCCCTCAAATGGTAAGTCAGTCTTAATTTTTTACTGTCTTTCATTGTCTCTAGTGTGTTTTATGACTGTCATAGCAAGGCATTCAGCACTGGTATATTGATGAATCTCCTTATTAAGTACCTTGGACTGTCCAGTCACTGGTTTGACAAAATGCTGATTATAGTTTATGAACATTTAAATAATACAATCTGCTGCTGCTACTTGAAAATTGTGAAGAAGACATAAATTTCAACTATCTGTCTGTTTTTCTGAAGTTCTAGTGTGTGCCTTGCCTCATGATGTCCAAATTCCAATACAGTTCAGAACCATAATTCTGTGAACTCCTACAAACAGTTTAAATTACTTGGAAAAATGAATATAATATGCAGTTGAAATTGATCTGTCTCTGTATTTGTAGTAAAATAATTTTCAGGGAGGATGAGTATTGATTAGTTTCAGCTCACTGTTGTACCAAATATGTCCACAAAAGATTATTGGACTTTGATTATACACTGTGCAAAACCCGAAAGCACCTCAATAGTGTACAAGTTGATAGTATTGCAGTAGTCTTCAATTGCCTTTGTAAAGGTTTGTAAAATGGAGTCCTTTTACTATAGTTTGCACAATATGCAGGGAAATTGTTTTTCACTTTTAGAGGAAGCGGTGTATCATCCATGAAATGTCAAGTTCCAAGTGAAATTGTGTGTCTGTTTAAAATCGCTGTGAAAATGGTATTTCAAGAGAGGCCATTTTTATGGTATAGTAGGTAGACTTATTCATACTTTAAAAATTCATTTTTGTGTATTTTCAAGTGCTCTTTGGTCATATTTTTACACTTCCCTTTTAATAGTAAGGACATACAATACTTTATTCTATTACGTGCTTTTATGACAGTAATTTTGGAGTACTTGCCTTGTATGTGTTATGAATGTACTCAGATATCTCCTTTTCGCTCCCCCATTAATATTTCTAAATAGCTTCATTCCCTTCAGGCAGGCATCCATGTGGGATGGGATGCGTGAAGCATTTTATACCAGAGCAATGTGCTAGATGGTCATCGTATAAAATAGGAACAATATGTGATAGAATATTGCTGTAAAATGAACAGGGAGTCATAGTCAGAAGCATAATAAAACCTACATTATGTTATGGTTTTGTTCCTTTTTCTTTTCTTGTAGGGAGTGACACCTGATTACCTGATTCAGACACCAACCACAGCACACAATTTTCAAAATGAGAATTTTAAAATGCAGTTTTATTTTTACTTTTGTAGTTCGCATATTGAAGGAAAGTCTACATTATCAAGTATTCTGGCAGTTTTACTGTGTGCATTCCTGAGAGACCGGCCATTTTGGCCTATTTACTGCAGTGTAGAAGTTTTTGTTCCAGGAGAGGGCAGTAGATGCCTTTATTACAGGAATATCTGTAATTACTATACAGTGTGTTCAATTGCATGATTTTGATAAGACTGCCATGTAGTAATTGTTCTTTGAAGCAGTTAATGTGTGAGGAAATTAGACCACTCTTCTGAACTGAGTGATATCATGATCACTCTCTGGTTCATTTGCTGATAGAGCTATGATTTTGTAGTTAGAAATTGTATAGCCGCACTGCAGAATCTCTAAGGGAAAAGGTGCAGAGACAGGAAGACCATTTCGTAAATAAGTCAACAGTTACTCAGAAAAACAAATAGCTAGACAATTTGCTCACATTCATTTAGAACAGGCTTCAGAATTAGTAACATTTTAAGATGAAGTTAATTAGTCATCATTGCTATCTGTAGGGTTTTTAAATGTTCCTCCTATAATAAAACATTTAGATTTTGGTATGATCACAAATGTTGTAATAAATGAAATGGGCCCAAATGTGTGAAGTAAGTGCTGAGGGCCTCTTTTATGTTTGTGGAATGCCCCATTGACTTCAGTGTGACAGTTGAGAGTTCAGCCTCTGGAGGTTTTGTAACACATTTTCTCTATGCCCCACCCCGGTGGATGAATACATCTTATTACTCATAGCAAGGTCAGTTACAGTGTTGGTGTACTTTGAAGTCATGAGCTTGTTGCATTTTTTTTCTATTTAACATTTAAGACTTACTTGCAGAGACAGAACCTGGATTTACTGACCTTCAAACTACACTGTAAGACCTCTGTTCTTGCAAGCTTTCCCTAAAGATATGTGTTGATCAATATATTTGTGTGGCTGGACTGAAGTAGAGGATCTCATCTGTAGTGGATGGAGATAATTTGTGGATATTGGGTAGACTGACGAGAAGGAACTTTGGGATGGGTTGGAGAATCTTTTTAACCTGTTATCTGCTGAAAATTTTGTGTATGTTTTATAATTTTATACAGTACTTACTGCCTTTGTCTGTTAAACTGAAGTAAATAAATCTATAAATATGTGCTAGCACAAAATAAAAATGAGCATTGTCTATAAAAACAATAATGAACCATCTGGATGTCCGAAATGTGTATTGTTACTAATTATTTTATGGGTAAACGCCAGTGTTTCAGATTTCTTTTATATCTCTAGTTTGTCAGTTGAGGAATTAAAGCTATAACTGGGCTATAATTAATTAATGTATATATAACTCTCAAACATAATTATGCCTGATATTATGTAAACATGAGACACAAACATTTCATATTCTGTATATTAAGAATTAGATTAGTTGCATATTTATGGATGCCTTAGTCATCTAATTTACATACAGAATAGACTCCTTTATTTTTGGGTTTATGTTGACTCTGCCTGAGATTCTAAAATCATGGCAGCTATAAGAAATAAAGACATATCAACATGAATGTTTAGAATCATTCTTTGTATGGACAAAATCAAGAGTATGAGACACTTCATTATTTTAAAGTAATCTTTGGTATATTTTAAGTCTCTTAATGTTATTGCCTCAAAGGGAGTGATCTTTGGAAGTTTAACGTAGCTATTAAGGAAATTGTACAGGTATTCTGTAGCTGCAGGAGGTGCCTGTAAATTTTTCACTGTGGAAGCTATTTGCAACCTTTGACAGTTTTTTTCTAAGTTTGTCTTCTGGGCCTCACGAAAGAGGGTCTTACTGCCTGACTGAGGCCACTGATGACATGAAGAATCCTTGTAAAATTTTTTTTGTATTTTTGAGAAACTCCTTTGAGCAGAATTTTACTTTGTTCTTTTAAATTGAGTTATTTATATGCATAAATCAGTCATTTTTCTTTCACATTCATTTTTTAGAAACTGAAAATTATTTACAGGAGATAAAGGGAAATAACTTTTCCTCACAACACTACGTGTAGTCTGTAGAACACTCTGCTATAAGCAGTTTTTGAGACAAAAATCTGTACAGTTAAACATTAATATGTAAAAATAGACACCATGAGCCCTTTCCTGAGCCAGGATACAAATGAGAAGGTCTGTCAGCTTTCATGCTTCAGGTGATTAAGTGGTGAGCTGCTGGGGTTAGGAAGGAATTCCTGTCAGATCTACAGTAGGTACATTGTGGAACTTTTTCATTTTCCTGGGAAAAATCTGGTGTTAGTTATTGTATGCATTAAGATGACTATTAGATACTCTGCTATGGCAAATCCTATTTTTTTGGCTTTGACTATATCCCCAGCCTTCCGAAAAGGATGCTGGATTGAATGATCTGTGGCCAGAGGGTCGTACACATAAGGGGACTTGTGTATATTGGCCCTGTGGTATTATTTTTAAGGAATTAACCTGCACAAGATTAGAGGATAGAGCTAAGGGATCTGGCCTCTCTGTGGCATTATTTCCTCTTGAATTACTGTATTAGTCAGTGACTCCACCTTCTAAACACCACTCCTGTTGATTTAGGTCATTAGCAATCAGGAATGCATCGACTTGTCCAAGAACTGCCATGGATCATGAAGCAGCATAGATGCACTAGCCTCCAAAAATCTCCAAGTTTTGTGTGGATCCTGGAATATAATAAAGTAACATCTACAGCTTTAGGGAACTGAAACTCTGTATGTTCCACAAAGGGTCAAATCCCCAGCCCCAGTCCAGTAATCCAGATGAAGTTAAGAATAAAGATTTGTGGACTGTTCTGACCCTTAAGTTCTAAAAAGTTATGCAAATTTAAAATGCTCTTGATCTTGTCATTCAGAATAAATTAAAGAGTATTCTGGATTCATATTTCTTAACCTGCACATCAAAGTTACATATGACCGTGTAGCATGTAAGTTTTCTAAGAATAACACAGGGATCTTCAGGTCTAGTACTAGTCTTGTGTGCCTGTAGTTGTTTCAAGTGATGACAGTTCTGTGTTGGCCACCATTTGAAGGATTTTTGTTCTCACTCTACAGATGCCACAGTTGGAGAAGAAACTTGAAGAAGAACTTGATCACAATGCCAGGGTTGTTGCCTGCCGTTTTCCTTTCCCACACTGGATGCCAGATCATATTATTGGAGAAGGACTAGACATGGTGTGGGCCTATAGTTCAAAAGCTTTCAGAAGAAATGGAAAGAAATGCTCAGGAGTTGTACCATAGATGCATTCTTTGTTTAAATAATATTGCCGGTGCCAACTTTTAACCTCTAAATGGTGACTGTCTCATTTGGTTCTTAGTATACCAATATTTACAGCTTTATCTTCAGTAAGTGTTAAAGTGGTAGGAGGATAACAAGAAGCAACACTGAATGTTTCTCAAGCCCATTTTATTTCCTGGGTGTCTTGTGGTGTTGAGTTAGACTCTAGTATTGTTTCATCTGATAGCAAAGAGAAGGCCAGTAAAATGTAGACTAAAGGTATAGTGTGGAAAAACACAAACACTGGTATGGGTTGATTACAAAAAGAAACTTAAGAAATGTTAGTATTTTTTTAAAACCTTTACTTTTACATGAAAAGTTACAAGGTGCAGACAGAATTCGGTAGTGTTAAAGAATGTGTAAACTAAATGCTCTATTATTATTATAGTTATTTTAACAGTTTTTGGTTTGGCCATGTTTTGAGCTCTCATCACTGATGCTGCTAAGCTTATTCATTCTTTATTTGTGGGTAACAAAGTCACATGCAAGTTGCTTCTCCCAGAAACTAGTTAGTTATGACTTGGAGTCTAATACTCAAAAGTGAAAAGTAGTGGAGAAGTCATTTATATGTCTATACAATTAGTGTCAAATGTGACTGTTCTGATTGTCAGTGAGTTACATCTATCTTTTACTTTCTTTGCACTGCCTTGTACAATGAAATCAGAATCAGGTCCATAGCCCTGGCCCTGAATAGCTTACATTCTAAATTTAGATCGACAAACAAGTGAGGGTCAGAGGGAAGAGGAAGGACCTAGGTTACTATAACAAGATAGCCCAGGTACTCAGTAGGGTTCATGCACATCTTCATGGCTTTGTTAAATTGAATTAACTCATTTTAATTAACTCCTTTTAGGCAGAATTGTAGAAATGTGGCTTTAGGAGAGATTTCCATTAGTACAGGTGCTCTACAAATTATCATGGCTTTTCTTACACCAGTCACACTATCTCTGTTGACTAATGAGACAAAATAAAGACTCAAAGGTCTCCTGTAGAAAGAAACTATTTGTGTATTTTTCTGCTATATCATACATCAAAAAGGCCTACCTGAAAATTTTTGTCCCTATTTTTGCAGAACGGCATTTTGGGGAGACTGAAATCTGAGGGGGAAAGACATTTTTAGCAACACTGTTTAAACCTATCTTTGAATTTAATTTGGTTTAGCTTAACACCTATTTAACTTGCTTTCTTATCAAGTGTTAAGAATTTTTTTGTTGGGAGACACTCAGCAATGCTGCATGTTTCAAGCCCAAGAAAATAGTTTATTCATACTCCAAGGTGGGAGAAGACTGGAGGGAAAACAGGCAGCACAGGACCTGATATTTCTAATATAAAAAAACAAACAGAAGCCTCTCCAACTCTCTTCACCCCTCCTCCACTGCCCCCCCCCACAATTGTCAGACTTTCTGTGTATATCAATTATGATGCTCGTTAAAGACAAATCTCATCTATGATCATGTTTGCACCTGTGTCCACTGACTCTGCCAGCAGGTTTGAAAATTTGTGGATCTTGGGGGGCAATTACTGTGCAAGCAGGGTACCCTTTAATCTTTATTAAAATGAGTGTGGGTGTCAGGTGGGTGATGGGGGGTGTATGTGTGGTGTTTATCACAGTGTTTCCAATGGGGTGTTGTGAGGTGCTTAACTTTGTGGAGTGGGACAGGTAGGGGGGTAATGAGGACTCTACAGTCATAAACCTACTCACTGTAACTTAAAAGATGCTCCCATAACATATGAATAGAAGGGGGGTGCACTGCAAACTAGTATGCCGCAGTGGCAGAGGGGAGAGGACACAAATGGGGGGAAGCAGGATCACCAAGGTCAGAGGGGCCCAAAGAAGGGGAGGGCAAGTGGGCTGGGGACACAGGTGGGGGGCTCGGGGCAATGGGGGGGGGAGCAAGAGGGGCTGGGCAGCCGAGGATTGGAGAACGGGAGCGGGGAGTTAGCGGCAGTGGCGGAGAGGGCTTAAGGGAGAGGGGAAGCGAGTAGGGATGGTGGGATGGAGACACACATGGGAGTTAGGGCAGGGAGACAGGCACATGAGGGGTTGGGACATTTTTGGGGTTCGGGGAAGCAGGAGGGGCTGAACAGAGTTTTGGGGATTCGAGAGGGAGGCAGAGGGTGGCTGGATGGCAGGGAAGGGAGTGGCAGTGGAAGAAAGGGAAAGAAGGGAAGGAAAAGGGGGAGCAGGAGGGGCAGCCGCGGGAAGCCAGTAGGGGCCTGGGCGGCTGGCGGGGCAGGCAGCAGCTGCGGGGAGCAAACAGCAATCACGGGGGGCAGGCGGCAAGGAGACTGCGAGAAAAAAGCGGTGGCTGGAGAGCAGAGAGAAGGGGAGAGTCGTGGGGAAACTGGCAGCTAGGGGTGCAGAGGCAGAGGGGGGGACCGGTGGGAAAAGCAGCGGCTAGGGGTGCAGAGGCAGAGATGAGGGCCACTGGGAAAAGCGGCGGCTAGGGGTGCAGAGGCGGGGGGGGGCGTGGGGAAAAGTGGCGGCTAGGGGTGCAGAGGCAGAGACACAAAATTGGGCAGGTACAGTTTATTCGGGGGGATTACACACGGGGAAGGCAAAGCAACTCTACAACTGTAGAGTTCTAAGGGTCACAACCACAGGGAACAATTTTATAACCAGTAGACTAACTTAATCGCGATTCCAAAGGTAGCAGATCAGGGGAGACAATGAGACCAACAAAAGCCAACAAACCAATACAATTTCCAGGGCAACAAACCAAAGGGGACAGTCTTCTAAACTACCAAACAAACTTAATTCAGTCCTAAGCTACCAAACCAAACGATACAATGTTGTGTGCTATGTTAACACTTTCACAGTTCAGAGATTATGTTTAGACAATGTTGCAACTTATAGTAACACCTTTTTCCTTAAAATAATGAGAGACACACAGCCCTTAGGAGAAAGATACAACTTAGTATAAGGCAGTGGCAAACAGCTGAAGACCTGGGAACTTTAGAGCAGTGGAAAGAAAAGTTACAGCGAGGTGAGACAAGTAAGAGAGGCAGCAATAAAACTTAAACAAACCAGCCCTTAGAAGCTAGGGCTTGTTAGGGCAGAAGGAGAGAGAGAGAGAGAGCAGTGGCAAGGCAGCAATATAAAAAGGAGAAACCTTTTACTGAGAGGAGCTGCAGGGGCAAACTCTTACCAACACCACTAGCAGCAGCAGAAGCATCCCAGGAGAGAGAGAGACTTGTTACTCGGCCGGCAGTTCAAAACGTGCGGTACGCTTGGGGAAGAACGCGTGAGCAGAGGAGGTCAGCGTCTGGGTGATCAGGCCAGGCAGGATATCAGGGACTGTGCTGCCTGAGCCCCCCAAGACCTGAGCTTTTAAACTGTTTTTCCCGCCAGTTCCCTGATTACAGGGAATGTGAGGAAAAACGTTGATATGAGTCATACCTTCAGTGTTACAAAGGACCTTGCAGTCAGGCAGTGCCCACCTGTGCCAAGACCAGGAAAACAATGGGGTGACAATGGCCATCTAGTTAAGTTTAAGGGCCATCTAGTTAAGTAGAGGGGGCCATCTGCTCCCCTTACATTCTTTACATGCTTAAGTGATGGCCCGGGAGGGGCAGCCATCAAATCAATCCAATGAGTCGCGAACATCCTCCTGTGTCATAGTGCTCAACAAAAAAATAAGCTAAATCGATTAGCTGTAGTGTCTTTACTATAACTAAACCTAAGACTTTTATTCTCTCTCTTCCTTAAGACTTTGGATAAAGACTTTCAGTTCTGTTTTCCTAGTACTCCTCTCCATCTCTTTTTAAAACAAAGAAACACCCCTTCCCCCAGCCTCACCAAAATTACTGTTTTTTCTGCTGGCCTTCAATCCATGCATTGGCACATTAACTATTCTGGATGGTACTGTTTTTAGTCTGTCTTTAAAGACAGTGCTTATATAGTTTTTTAAAATTCATTCTTAATATTAAGTCTACTCTACATCAGATATAATTGGACAAATTAGATAATCTCTTATAAGAAAGTGCAATATTTACTGAGCAGTTCATCTTCTGTTTTGTAGACCAAGTTTTATGATAGCCCTTGATCTCTGCTCTTGATGTTTGAACCAAAGTCTATGTGTATGCATTGCAGCAGTTCCTATGTCAGCCAGCTTCCTAAAATGCAATGGAAGACACTTACTATGTGGGAAATTTGGTTACAGGAGCATACTTAAGGTTCCCATGTGCAGTTGCTGTCCAAGAATGAATGCTGTGGACAAAAGTTAGATTGCATTTGGTGGTTAATTTAAAGACAGGCTCTCATAACAAGAAGGCCTTTTACTGAACTAAGTTATTGTCTTCACTGCAGTCTCCTTCCATCCCTGTTGTGGCACCAATGCACTTTTTCAGATCACTGACTTTCTCAACTGGGTATTCTGACACACAGAAATCCTCACCTAGAAGATTTGCTGTAGCTAGTTCCCACATTAGTCCCTTTCTGCTCTTAGTGTAGTGAAATGTGGCTGGAGCAGTACAATATTCTGTCTGTTCTTGACTGACATAATAGCCCTGAGGAGCCATAGTGAAGTAATAAAGCTGCTCTAACATACACCAGGACTAATCTAGAATCAATGCTGGCATCAGCCAGCTCCTGTATAGTCCCACAACCACAGCTGTGCTTAATGGATAGTGGGCACAGCTGAGCATTTGGACTGCTATGACCTCAATGTGGGAAAGAGAAAGTAGCATAGGTGACAGCACATGACTTTCATGATGAGATGAACCCCTTGGCTGTACTTATCCAGTTTCCCCAAAGAGGTGCAAATTATTGTGGAGGACATTCGTTTTGAAGGTACAACGTTGTTTGCTGAACAGACAGATGCTTTCCCCCATACCTTAAAAGATGCTAGGGCTACTCTGATCATTCAGAATCATCATGCCTCGGCAGAAGAAAAAATATGTTCCTCAACCGTCCTTCAGAGCTTGGTTGTCACAATATTCATCTCAATGATCTTAGAAACCCAAAGAAAGCAGTTCAGCCTCCTGAAACTGAAACTTCAAATCCAACCTTCTTACTGCCATTCACCTCAAAATGATAGTTTTGATGGAGGTGCTGTCAGACTATTTTCCTACACAATGGTATCCAATGCTGGAAAGCCTCTCTGATCCCTGTGGATGCCATCTCACCTTGATCTGCAGCACCTAGGAACAGCTAACCTCCAACAAATTGGTGCTGGAGATTATTCAAGAGTTATACTACATCCATTTCACCTCTCTTTTTTTCTTCTCTCATCCCCTTTCAGGAACCTTTTCATGAGATCCTGGTATGACAAGAGATAGACCACCTCCTCAGTGTAAAGCTATAGAGTAAATGCCCATCCATCTTAGAGGTAAGGTTTTTGCTCTCATTACTTCCTTATACCAAAGAAAAAAGGAGGCTGGAGATGGATAACTAGACCTCAGTGCTGAACAAATTTGTCAAGGTTGAGAAGTGCAAGATAGTTACCTTGGCCAAGATTATTCTGGTATTAGAGAAAGAAGACTATTTCTTGGCCTTCAGTCTTCTAGATTTCAATCAGACTGCATCACAGCTGATAGTGCAGGTTCACACTAGGCCAAGACCACCACTAGTTCAGAGTACTCTCTTTTGGCCTTTCACTGCCCCCAGAGTATTCTTCAAGGTCCTCTTGGTAGTGGTGGTCCACCTACACTCCCAGAGCATTATGATTTATCCTTACCTGAGTGATTGACTCCTCAGGATGCATCCCTTTGACAAAACCCTGCCCACCCATACCACATTGATATACCACACATATTAAGAATCTGGGTCTACACAAATCAGCATACAGAAATCAACATCAATACCTGTCCAGCAGTCTAGTCCTCACATACCAGCCAGACACAGCCTTCAGCTTCTGGGGCACATGCTGTAGGCATGCTTTTGATAGTTTATGCCAGACTTCTCATGAAATATACCCAGTTGTGGATCAGTTCCATTTACAGACCAAACAAAGACAGCTTAGACAAACTATTATTGATGCCTACAGAGATCAGACAACCTTGACTTGGTGGAAAGACTGAGCAAACAGCTGCCTGGGAATCCCTTTTGCTCAACCGATCCCTCATTCACTGATGCACCCTTCACAGGACAGCGCACTCATCTCTGTGATCTTAATTTTGGTTTTCAAACTTTTTCCCAAGGGACCCAGTTGAAAAAAATCCTTCATGCCTGTGACCCAACATTTACATCTTTCAGCAATGCATTCCAGTCTTTCAGTGGCAGCAGGAGGGGGCACTGTGACCCAGTACATGAGAGTCTGTGACCCAGCACTGATTGGATCCTGATCCGTGGTTGGAAAACTACTGTTACAGAATTGTGCAAATGATCTCCATCCAAGACATGCCTTCACATCAAACTCAAAAGTTAGGAATGCATGTGCTCAATTCCCTCCACAGATCAGAAGCACACACCCAAAGGTCATGATCATCCTCTGTGTGCATGAAAGCATTAAAGTTATAGAACTGGTGCATTTCCCACAATATTAGAATCTTAGCGGCCTACCTACTTGTAATGTACAACATGACAGCAGACAGTTGCAGCCGCAGATTCCCACAGAACCACAAGTGAGTTAGACTCAGTGGTGTTACCAAAAAGTTCTCAAACAGATCCCCCCTGTCTCAGGCATCTATCAACCTTAGCCCCCCTGCAGTGGAAGCACTCAGTTCTGATCCAGTAACACATAAATTAACATTTATTAACACACAAAAGGCAATGTCAGTAACAGCAGAACCCAAGTAAGTACAAACAAAACAAACCCCAATATACCGACACACACACCCCTACTCCCAACCTTCACAAGGTCCCTATCCTTATTCACAGTCTGTCTTCACTGCTATGGGCATTGCTGTTCAACTCCCACAGCAATCCTCCTGCGACAGTGTGTCCTCGGGCTTCTGCAGCGGAGTTTCCTCATTTGGGCCATTGGTCGGGTCCAATAACACAAAGTCCATTCACCCATAAACGGAGTCTGTGTGCAGAGCCTCTCCTAAATCCAACAAGTCCAGAGGCCTCTGATCTTCAGGGACTTTGGCCTTTGAGCCTCCCACGGATTCACTCCAGGCCTGACTGAACTCCTGATTCAGTGAACCAAACACTCAGATCCTGAGGCTCTTGATCTCCGGTGACACCAATAGGGACAGACTGCCCTGGCGTGATTCTTCTGTCTGAACAAATTTAACCTTCCAGAGACGCCCAAAGCACACTCACCCAAAGACCGTTTTCCTCAGCAAGATCTTCCTTATAAACAAACACACTGTCCAATCACCGTGCACCCTTTCCCGCCACAGAGAGCCTCTCGTTAGAGTCTACGTAGTAAATTCCAGAAACACTGCACTCGGCCCTCTTCAGCTGCGCACGGCACTCTCTGTTACCAGGCAGGCTGAGGCACTTGGCTGCCTTCCAAGCTACCCTGTCACTCACTGACAGCTATTGTGCAATGACGCAATTATGTAATACAAGGGTCCCATCTCTGGGGAGGGAATTTCCTAAACATATACATACCGCTATAACATGCCATTTTACATAACCAATATTTATAAACAAAGAAATCCTCGTCACACATGTATGATTTTACCCCTACAATGGTACTCCAAGATACAGTCTGGGGATGGGGAACACTGATAATAGTTTGCTACTTATCAGAACAAGAAATGTCCGTGGTACTGCTTCAGAATAGGTGTAGGCTAGCCCTCTTTGGAGGACACACTCCTCTTTTCAGGTGACAAGGCCTTTTTTACATCTTTCCCCCATTCCTTATATTGGTGAAAGGCTCATTGCAAATAAGAAAGGAAAAGCTCCTACCTGCTCCAGACAGACATGCATCCTTATCTGTCACAACTAGCACTGTGTCCACTGATGACCTTTCCAACCACTTCTTACCTCCTTTCAGAATCAGGGGCACTCTCCATACGAGGGGAAAAGTATTTTCCAAACTAAACTAAGCAAAGCTATTTAAATATGAAATCTGTAGTTGCAGTAGGATTAAAGAATTATAGAGCCAGTTATAGCAGGTTTTATTGCTGGGAACAATTATTCATCAGCTATCAAATCCCCTGAGACATGCTCTGTTATTACAATGAACAGTGTTTTGGCTTTCACTAACTAAAAAGGATACAAGTCATTTATGTTACTCTCGCAACAGGGACAGCTATAATTAGATCATACATTATGTCAATTGCAGACTCAAATGCCAATACAGTTTAACACATACATGTGTCTGTTGTACACAAAAACATTTCTCCAGAGCAATAGCAGAGAAATCCATGCTATCCGGATGATGGAGAAATGCTTGTTATGTCAATAGCACAGACAACAGCAAATCATCTCGACAGAGGAATGATTATAGATAGAAACTTATTAGCTTGCAGTAATGTTACTAGAACATTATAGTTCCCTTGAAAACAAATGTTTGAAAGTCAGGAAATTAGAATGGTGTAATAATGATAATATAAAAAAGTCCTTCAATCAAGCCAATATGGCTGATGGAATTTGCATAGGTGTTATGTTGCACTACAAGATTTGTGAATTCCTTTCAAGCAAACTATTTGGGTGGTAGCGCTTGCAAATGTCTTCAGATTCAGCTGCTCTGCATGGTTGGTATAAGTTTATATGCTTTTGAGTAGGCTGAATATTTATACCATGTCCACAGACCTGCTGACTGTAGAGATCTTCCCCATAGACTATGGACGGGGGCTTGAAACCTTATCCAATAAGGTCCTTGGCATAAGGGTGGAATAGGAAAAAGTGTATAGAAGATGTGGTTATCCAATCTATTGCTGGGATACCATGACAATGACATGGAACCACTGGGTAGGAAGCCTCTCTCTTAGAGTGATTTCCACTTACTTTTTTTCCATCTTTGCTTCTAATGCTCCCCATAAGGGTGCAAGTATGCACAATCTAAGACTGTAACTCTGAACAGTGTAAGAAATCACTTTTCTGTACCTAGCTTATTCTTACACTTACGTATATTGATTTTTCCTAAGATTTCAATTGTATTTGTCCTCATTAAGTTAAGCTCATTGTTTGGGTGTACGCCTCTTTAATTTCATCTTCTTAATGAATGGCAAGTAACACCTTGAAAAAGAACTGTTATTTGCTATAGGTGCACATTGTATATTAGATTAACATTAGGCTCCACTTAAAAATGCAGCATAGGTCTGATTTTCCACCTCTTTGCTTCATCTTCTGGCATCATTTACTCCAATGCAAAGGTTGCCCAAAATTTTACCATTCTCACTTGGTGGTGTTTGACGCAGGGCTATTGGCTACAGAAGGAGCAAGGAAAGAAAGTCATCCAAATTTAAATAGCTTCAGGAATTAAGGTAATGATTATATAGCATTGGCAAAGTTCCCTCTGCTGCTGCTAGACATGCCTCCCTACTGAGGGAATGGGTTCAAACAGTAGTTTTCCATGTGAAAATGTGTGGGGGTTGCATGGAACACTCAGGACTTCTCAGGCTCTTCAACCTGTAGATCTCCTGATAAGCTCTTCAGGCACAGATGCCTTTCACTGGAGAGGCCCTTGTCTTTGTACTCACTCATCCCTGTGGCTCTGCCCCAACATTAGAGCTGTTTTCTCAGAGGCTCCTTGGTTGGTGACAGGCTCAGGTGCTTTAAATTGCATTCTTCAGTGCAGATAGGGCCACACATTATATATAATACATCCTTTGGGGTTAAGGGCAATAGTAGTTCCACTGTCTTTATGGGTTTGTACTCCTCACAAGTAGGATAGCTACCATTTAGCCAGTGGCTGGTAGGGGGAGTGGAAAAAACACTTGTTTACCTTATAGTAACAGTGGTTCTTTGAGCTGTGTTGTCTTCAAACATAACACTATCAGGTTCTTCTGAAAGTGTCTATTGAAGTTGTGCCTGTGCATTGGGTGTCCTGGAAACCCCATGCCCAAAGGGTAGAATGGGCTCACTGAGTTTCTTTACTGATGCAGTATCCCACAGGAGCAGGACTGTGAATAAATTGGGAAGGAGAGTGGATCATGGAATATTTGTAGACATGCTTTGAGGAGCCACAGCTACTTTAATTGTTCTTTCTTGTTTAAATGATCACCTGCACTAATTCTTCTCTTTGGCTATGTCTACACTGGAGGCTTAAGTCTATGTAAGCAATTCCATGGCCACATTTGGAGTTTATTAAGTCAACTTAAGCACTTGTATAAGTTGACTTAATAACTCTCACCCTTAAAGTTGACTTTAAGGGTTAGGTTGACTTTAAGTTGACTTAACAAAATGTGAGCATTAATGGTCATCTTAAGCCAGGGGAACTATTTTAAGTCAACTGATAAAGTCGACTGTAACAGGGTCCCCGGCTTAAGCTGACTTTATAAAGTCAACTTAAATAGGGACTCTCTAAGTTGACTTAATAAAGTTGACTTTAAGTTGACCTTGTTGAGTTGACTTAATGGAGCCTGCTAGTGTAGACATAGCCTTTGTGATTAATAAGCAATTGCCCAGTTGCTTGGAGCTAGGTGTCACCCAGGTCTCCTGGGATAACCACATGAAAATGCAAAGATCAGGGCAAGCTGATAAATGAGAGCAAATTCTCTCAGCACTGAAGGGTGACTCTGAAGACAGACTTCCCAATTAATCACTAACAATACTTCTAATTCCCCAAATGGGTTAACAAAATATACTCAGCCCCCGATTCGCAAACAGCCACTGGTTTAAGTAAAGATAATGTTACTTGAAACGCCAAGTGCTATAGTAAGAAGGTTCTCCTGACCCTAAAGAGCCAGCCACATTACACAGAGCCATATATGTTTGGCTCTTACCCAACTTACCATGCTGCCAGTCAATTCTTCAGTAACCAAAACTGAAGGCTTATTATATAAAGAGAAAAAACAAACTGTAAGAAATTTTAAAGCATTAAAGCAAATTGCAGACATACACTGATTAAAAGTTCATGTAAATCAAGTACTTGGTAGAACATGGAGTTTGCAGACTTGTAGAGTTCCCCTGGTGCACATCCAGCACCTGGGTGAGTCTCAGTCCTTTGTTCGCAGCATTAGTTGTAGATGAAGAAGTAGGTGTTGACTGAAAGCTCAGACTGAAGACAACTATGTAGGCCTTTTATCACCTCTGGCCTTACCCTTGCTGTGTGCAAGGTTTTTCACACAAGAAACCTGAGCCTACAGTCACATGGTGAGACAGGCCGCTCCCAGAATCTGGTCTGGTGTGCCGCTGTGACCCCCGATCTACAATCCTGAACCCCAACTTATCCAGCTTTGCCAGGTGACCACTCACTTTTAAGTCAGTCCACACCAACCTCCTGTGTGTTATCAGTCCCAGGCAGTGGGTGTGTGCTCTCTGATCACCTATGAGGCGGTCCCCAAGGGAGCATCCTGAGTCCCCAGACACCACATCAGGAACAACTGTCCTACAGAGATTGGGACTGACCCCCAATCACCAAAGACTCCTGTTCGTCCATTTGACATTGAAATGGATTGGCCCAGCCACTCTGATTCACACCCTCTAAAGTCTACACAGCTGAGATAAAATCATATTCTAATCAATAAACTAGTATTTGTTTTAAGTGACAGTATATGAAGTCAATGAGGAATCATTTAATAGAGGAGTCAGGAGTTACCATGAGTAAATAAGAGATATAAAACATTCTACTAACAGTATTCAAGGTTAATCTTTAGTCTATTCTCCTTATTCTTACCCACAAGACTGACTTTTGGTGTTGTTCAGCCAGCTCAGGCCCTCCTGGCCATGTAGATAGGTTCAGTATCTTTCAGTTGCTTCCACACAGAGACCCAATGCTCCTCTCCATGCCATGTTGCAATACAACTACTCCTTCATACCCATCTGCATTAAAACTAAAATGAGCAATCATTCACTTCTAGTGTTCCTGGAAATGAACAAGGTGCTGGCAATTTCCCCTTAAAAGGTCACAGACCATGTTAGGAGGACATATAAAAATTCTCCTCCTGTCTGACAAGGCATATCATTCCCCATCTCCTTCAGGTTTCTGTTGCTGAATATCAGGAGTAAGGGAGCTCAGGAAATAGGAGTGAGAAGGAGGGTGGTAGATCAGACCATCCCTGTGACTTCTAGCCAACTTGTTTAAGTTCTCCATGCACCGAAGAAGTGGATGGCATCTCGGCGCCCAGCTGAGAGATGACACCCTGCTGACTCACACTGAAGATACCTACTGCTGTGGTTCTCAAGCTTTTAAAACAGAGCCCATGCTTCCTCTGAACTTTGCTATAATGCTTGCCCCCCCCCACTTTGATTGGCAGAATGAGATTGTGGAGCATGGGAGAGGAGGCTGGCAGCGTGCCACAGAGCAGGAAATTTAAAAAGGCTCTGGTCCTCTCCTAGCTTCCAGGTGTATTCAACCCAGGTAGGAGAAGTTGGGGAACTCATGAGGCAAGCAGGCAGGCTGGCTGGGGCTGTCAGTGTGTTGCCGTGAGCAGGGTCACACTAAACTGCCAGACCCAGCCAGGCTGCCTGCCTTCTGCCTCCCCAGCAAATAGCCAAAGAGAAGACAACAGAGAAGGCTCCTGCATTATTCTTCCCACTGTGCCCTTAACTCCTGCCAGATGCCCAGTCCCCTCCTGGGGAAACAAAGCAGAGAGGACTTAACAGCAAAAACTGAGTAAGCCTACTCTTACAAGAAAGACAGAGTCTAAAAATAAAAATATACAAAAAAAAATTAAAAACCAAAAATACAGCATTACTGGGACAACAGTATCCAGTGCAAGACAGACAACATTACAGGAATTCAAAATGAAGTACTGCAAAAAGATAAAGTAAAACAAGCAAGGCATCTAGTAACACTTTCAAAGAGTAACAAATTTATTTATTGCTAGAGCTTTTGTGGCTGAAATCCCACTTTGTCAGACACCTGAAAATGGTTTCCAAAATGGAATTTCACTCATGTGATAAATAAATATGTTACTCTTTAAAAGTACCACAGGACTCCTTGCTATTTCTACCGAATTGGACAAACAAGGCTTAACTTTGTGGCATGCTGCCTGGTAAGTGTACTTATGCTGTGAACAACTCATAGGAGGGCAAAACTGAAGAGCAGAATAACTAAATAGTATTTCCAGCCTGAAGAATGGCAATGTAACAATGGTACTCACTCATCAAAGGGCTCTGCTCTTTCAGGGAATTCATTTTCTTTAGTGGTAAAAGTAAGTTTTTACTGTTTGTACTCCTGTTTGCCCTGCAGAGCCAACTCTGATTGGACAGTGGGTGTTGGACTCTTCGGCTGTGTTCACACAGCATTCTTATTTCAAAACAACAGAGGTTGTTTCGAAATAAGAAATACCCTGTTCACATGACGCATGGTTGTTTCGAAACAACAGTGTTGTTTTGAAACAACTTAAACCCCATTTGGGGGTGAAAAAACGTTGTTTTGAAACAATTGTTTCGAAACAATGCAGTCTGAACATGTTTCGAAACAACAGTGACTTGTTTCGAAATAACTGTTGCCTGAAACTGCTATTTCTCTTTGAGCTTTTTTCCTTAATTTGAATTAACAAACTGTTAATTTGAATTAAGTTATTTCGAAATAAGGCATTATTTTGATACAAGTTGTTTCGACACAACTTGTATCGAAATAATGCCTGTGTGTGAACACAGCCTTTTGCGTCTTGGTCGTCATTAACAGAAATATTCAATACATACATCCTCTTTGCAACTAAATGCAATGGGACTATTTACTCATTTAAACCCTCCTACTTAACCTCCCAAACCCCTTCTGACCCCTTTGTTTCTCCTTCCCACCTTGACAGGCTCTTCACAGAGTGCGTGCACATCACTTGGCTCCCAATACAACCCTCTGCCCCTGGGCTATTTCCCCTTCTTTCTCACCACTCACTTGGCTGCAACTCACCCCCATATCACCTGAGTCTAAATTGGATCCTCCACATTTTTTAACCTTCAGGTTTTTTTTCATCTTTAGAATTATTTGCTAAATTAAAGAACAGGTGCAACTGCACTTACCACCCACTGAATGTTATAGGGTAGCACTAGCACATGTACCACTGGCCATTGAATTTGAAGGCCATGGGTCTACTCAAGCTTGGTGTAACTCAAGGGAGAATTTGGCCTGTGCTGTATAAGCAGGAGAGAAGAACAGAACCCAGCTACTTTCGGATCTGTGGAGGAGTGGCAGTGGGGTTGCAAAGGGAAAAAAAAATTATTTATTTCCTGAGCAAATTTGATACTGGGGATGATGATCAAGAGGCACCAGTTTAAACCCAGAATGCCCTTTCTGAGGTTAATTTCAGGAGTTCTGTTGTAACCAAAATCATATAAACTGCCAAAGTGTTTGGCTTCTGGTTGGGAAGTGATTACAAGAGCCAGGCTTCACATTTGAAACTTTTATTTTAAGGCTACATAAATGAGAAGCATTATTCCACTGTGCTTTTTCAACACAGGTCAAAAACTGAAGCACATAAATTATGTAGACATGTCAACTGAAGCAAATTTATCATGAGCGACATTATTGATAGGTAAAGCCTCACTCATGATCTCCCAATTGAATTCTCAAATCTAAGGATTTTTCTCCCCAGCCCCAGTCTGCTAATGTTAGCCCAGTCTTCTGTAGCTACAATGTAGGGACATAAATAAAATGAATAGAATTTACCTTTAAAGCATCTGTAAGGCAATACTGTGCATCTGTTCTTTAATATTATAACTAAAATAATTAACTCAGTTTAATAGACATTGTAACCTATATTTAACAAAGCTTCATATTGTAAACTTGGAAATCATTTTATATCCTTGATGAAATTTCTTTTAGGTGGAACACTGTGTAATTTCATTTAAATGTGTGAAAAAGATGTGTGAATGAAGGGGCTGTGTGATGGGATCAGTTGATGCCAGCCTGTCGTGATGATATGCAAATACCACCTTAATGGCTTAACAATTCAAACTAATCTCTGAAAAGCAAGAAGAAGAATCCACCCTAGAAAGAGAAAAACAACATACAAGATCAAAGTCATGTATGCAAATGACTGGTGATCAATGATCATCATACAGGAGCGTTCAGGCAGCAAGACATAGCAAGTCCCATACACTTGTAAGGTAGGCTTAGAAGCTGTGCCTAACAGCTTCTGGGGAGGGGAGCAACTAATCTGCATGCATTTAGTTTTTGCATGAGCACAAAGAGTAGATTAGCATAATCAAACTATGCGTGCAGGGCAATATGGGTAATGGTATTTGGGGTTGATCTGATCACAAATCTGTCGATATCTGTAATTCTACTGAAGGAAAATATGAAGTGCTGTCTTTAGTGATATGCTACTCTCTGATTGTTCCAAATCTGTTTGGGTTAGTTAAAGGGTAAAAGCTACCCTTAGCTCAAAAGAGACGTAAGAGAGGCCATTGCTTGTTTCAGCCTGGAAAGGTAAGACAGGGGAGAGGCTTATATAGCTTAATCTGGACCTATGTTTGAAGCATTTTGGCTCACTTCAGCCCCACTGCCAAGTGATAGTTCTGGCTGGCCTTCTTTTGAGGCCTTTTATTTGTTTTGTTAATGGAAGTAGCTGTTTGCAGGTACTTGATGTTTAAGAGCTGACATCACTGAGAGAAGAAAACTTTCTCTCTCTCTTTCTCTGCACTGAAATCACTGAGGAGGAGCAGCAGATTTAGTAACCAGTGAGCAGAGCCAGCAGATAGTAAGAGCAGCCAGTGGTGAGGTGGGCAGCATGAGTGACCAGTGGGCAGAGCTGATGGACAGCTGGTGTGAAAGATACTCCCTACATACCCTTGGGTTGGTTGGGACCCTAGTTAGCACTGAGTCCCTGGATAACTGCTGAGTTTGCTAGTGATTTTACATTTGCTGTTATGATATGTGGGATCATGTTGGAAGCCTGATTAGCACTAATTCCCCAGATCAGTGTGGGTTTTGTCATTAAGTCTTGTATGTTCTGTTATGCAGTGTGAGTTGCTGGGAACCTTGCTCTGTACTGATTTTCTAGATCAATGCTAATGTCTGTTATTTGGCCTTTTACATTCTGTTTTTACTACTATTAAAAGTTCTGTATACTACACTCATCTTGTGCTTGCGAGTGGGGTAGCCTTACCCCTTTCAGGTGTCCAGGGAATAGTGCATGATTTCTCAGAAATCTGGGCAGGGGCTCCAGCCAGCTGGTGGTGTGACATTCTTTGGAAACTCCTAGATACAGAACCCGGCCCTTGTCCTGCCATCTCACCCTGGCAGAACGGTTACATGCATGAGAGTCAGCAAGTATAATAGATGGGTAAAAATGTGAAAATCTTTTTGTTTACTTCTGTGACTGTCATCTTGGAGAACCAGATTCATGACCTATAGAGGCCTGGCTCCCTCCTTGTGCCCAGCCTAGTTGGCCACTGGGCTGGCTCAAGCAACACATAAAAGGACTGGCAGTTATATCAGCTTCCAGACTTTCATGGGTATCAACGTGTGTGTCTGTTTTTTGCTATTTTTACATTTACAAATAAATGTGGCATGTTGCCTTGCCCTTAAAAAGATCCTGCTAGTCTCTTCTCTTTAAGTATAACAACTCCATTTCCTCCAGTCACTCTCTGCTTAATGTAAAACAAACCATCACACAAGAAAACAACAATTGGAAGCACAGAATAAATACTGGGTGCAGCATATGGTGGTGTTCAGCAGAACACAACTTTATAAATAATATCACTGCTGCTGAGGCTACACCCCCAGTCCACCTGATGCCCCAGCCTCACAACCAAGGCAACAAGGCAAGGGCAGGAGACCCCATGGTTGGGCCAGGCTGGCCCCACCACTGAGGGAGATCCTGTGGTCAGGCCAGGCAGCTCCACCACCTGGGCATGGGTCGAGGGCAGGAAACCCAGGCCTGGCTGTCCCCAATGCCTGGGCATGGGGTGATGGTTGGAGACTTTGGGTCGGCTCCCTGACCTCACCCCCTGGGCTGTGGGCAGGGGGTGGGTCCCTGGCCAGAGCTACCTCTCAGCAGCCTGGCTACCAACCCGATCCCCGGAGCCCCAAGGTTGAGGAATGATCTCTGGCTCACCTGCCCTCTGCTGGCCAGACCACGGCCTGGACAGAGGCTGAGAAATATCCCTTAGCGCATCCCAGCACCAAGGTGGGCGGCTCCATCCCCAGGCCCACCCACCTCCAGGGCTCATAGGCCATGGGGAGACACCCCCCACCACAGCTGGGACCTGGAGGCCATGGGGGGAATGCCCCCAGCCCAGAGGCTTAGCAGCACCCTCCTGGCTCCATGTGGGGTCCAGAGGCCTCGGGGGCAATCCCCTAGTCCTACCTGGGGCATAAAGGCCTAGAGGCAAGCCCCCCAGTGCCACCTGGGTCCCAAAAGCCTGGGGGGAATCCCTGCTGCCCGACCTGGGCCCCTGAGGCCTAGGGAAGAATCCCCTGGTCCTACCGTGGGCCTGGAGACCATGCAGGGAAGCTCCCCCCACCCCAGCCAGCCCTCCCTCTCCCCCGACTGACTGGGGCCCCTCTAATCCTCCATGAGCTCCCCCCACAGTATCGACCTGCTCTCTGTGTGGTCCGGAGGGGAAGCTAGTGCTGGAGCTGCTGCAGACTGCCGCAGCAGAGAGGTGGGGTTTGAAATTCCCTCGCTCTCCACCCTCTGAATCAGAGACATTACGGCTGGAGCAGCGTGGGTGCGGGAGGGGCAGCAGCAGATGAGTGAGGCTCAATAAGCTCTCCCAGCACGCCAGCAGGCTCTCCCTGTGCCTGCGCCAGCCCTGGCGAAAAGATTCAGCGCCCCGCCACAGAGATTAGTGTCTGTTATGTAACATTTCACATCTCTACACATACTTGATGCTGCAGGAAACATATCACAAGAATAAGTCAGAGCATTGATGATAAAACCTTGCATGGCATAATTGGCATCAAGACACAAAATTACATTGCAAAAATGAACCGAAGAATTGCCCAGATCATAGCCCATTGTGCATCATGTGACACATGGGTAAGTTCTAGTAGCTCAACAGGTTTCTTCCTAGGCTCATCCATCATACCTGTGGACTTCCTTAACGGGCCATTAAGGAGACTATTGCTATAACCATGCTGTCTGGGGTGCTTCCTAGAACCACAGCATAAGTTGAAATACAGATACAACAAATATATTTATAACTTCTAATACAAATATGACAGCTACACATAAACAATATCATAATTCTTAGCAAATTATACCTTTCTATTGGCTATCAAATACAACACATCTCATATGATTGCAATTTTTGACATGTGCTAAGTAAGATAATACATGAGCCTCTAAATCCAGACAGCATCGCAGTAGGTAAGAGGTGAATCCTTTGAAACCACTTTTATTCAGAAGGAAGCTGACAAACTCCTAGAGAAGGTGAACACAGGGAGAACTTTTTATTCAACTAACCCTAAAAAACGGCCAGGGCCAGCGGAGCTATCCCTTAATAGTTTAACTCTACTGCTATAGAAACAAGGGGATTTGGTTGCTGTGGTAACCCTGGCAATTAGGTAAGACACCGAAATACAGAACAGACAGTATCCTAAAGCTACCTGATTGGCTGAGTGAGTTATTTAGCCCTAGAGGGTGGCCCAGGCTCTTGTCTAGGCAACCACATAGACTTCTGGTCTGCTGTGAGTCCAGACTTCACCTTGTCCTCTGATGGTTGGTCCCTGACACTGACTTTTGCCTCTTGAATCCACTCTGGTACTAGCTCTGATCTTTGGTCTCACTCTGACGCCAACTCTGACCCTGACTCCAACTGAACTCGGCTCTAGTAATTCCTCTGAACCCTACTCACTGATTGCCGTCCTTGATGGGTGAACCCCAGCCTAACTGTGGCTGCCAGGCCAAACTGTCTATGCCTTGGCTTCTTTCTCAGAGAGACACAAGGCACCTAGGATGCAGGTGGGGTGCCAGTGGACACAGCTGTTGAAAAGAATCTGGTTTTGCATGCACAAGGCATGTGTGCACTGAGAGTGGAATCTGTGTGGACAATCATGCAAAGTAGTTTTTATTTCGAAACCATCTGCTTAAATTCCAATATATTTCTGATAGCAAGTCAGTTGGACATGTAGCTTCATTTTTCAATCAGGCTGCCCTTCCTCTGTCCTCTCCAACAAGAGTAGTTCTGCTATATTGGGACTCCCCAATGAAAATATTTTGTGCTGTCATCTTCCATTTGAGTGAACCATTTCGGCTCCTTAGCCAGTCCTGTGTGAATTTTCCAGGACTCTGAAAGCTTTGTGTCTGTAGTTGAAATGTTGCACTTTTTTTTGTTTGTTTTTTAAAGTAAAGTGGTCAAGTTTAGCACACAGAAGACTCAGTGTTTTAAAATGAAGGTGGGGAAAAATAATAATACCAATGCATGAGTAATTTCCTAAAGAGATTTCATTCCAGGGTTGTGAAAACTGCAGAATTAATATTTAGATTAAATAGTTGTTTGCTCACAAGAAATTAGGCCTGGTTCTATATCTTTACATTTGCTTACCCTATGTAACATTCCTTTCTTTTACAACCACAGTTACCATTTCTCATAGAATCATAGAATCATAGGGTTGGAAGGGACCTCATAGGTCATCTAGTCCAACCCCCTGCCAGAAAAAGCAGGACCACTCCCATTAGATCATCCCAGTCAGGGTTTTGTCCAGCTGGGCCTTGAACACCTCCAGAGATGGAGATTCCACCACCTCCCTAGGCAGCTCATTCCAATGCTTCACCACTCACCTAGTAAGGAAGTTTTTCCTAATATCCAGCCTGGACCGCCCCAGCTGTAACTTGAAACCATTGCTTCTCGTTCTGCCCTCTGTTACTACCGAGAACAGTCGAGCTCCATCCTCCTTGGAGCAACCCTTCAAGTAGTTGAAGGTTGCTATCAAATCCCCCCTCAATCTTCTCTTCTGCAGGCTAAATAAGCCTAGTTCCTTCAGTCTTTCTTCATAGGGCTTGTGCTCCAGCCCTTTGATCATTTTTGTTGCCCTCCTCTGGACTCTCTCTAATTTGTCCATGTCCTTTTTGTAGTGGGGAGCCCAAAACTGGACACAGTATTCCAGATGTGGCCTCACTAGTGCAGAATAGAGGGGAATGATCACATCTCTCGATCTGCTGGCAACACTTCTTCTGATGCAGCCCAGTATGCCATTGGCCTTTCTGGCAGCAAGCGCACACTGCTGACTCATATCCAGCTTCCCATCCACCATGACTCCCAGGTCCTTTTCTCCAGTGCTGCTATTTAGCTGATCACTCCCCAGCCTGTAGCAGTACATGGGGTTTTTTCGTCCCAAGTGCAGGATTTTACACTTGTCCTTGTTGAACCTCATGAGATTCCTCTTGGCCCACTGCTCCAATTTGTCTAGGTCTCCCTGAATCCTGTCGCTGCCCTCCAGGGTGTCTACCATTCCCCCCAGTTTGGTATCATCTGCAAACTTACTAAGTGTTCAATCTATCCCATCATCCAGATCATTAATGAAAACATTGAACAGAACTGGCCCCAGGACTGACCCCTGGGGCACACCACTTGTTACTGCCTGCCAACTTGACATGGAGCCATTGATTCCTACGCGCTGAAACCGTTGATCTAGCCAGTTTTCTACTTTTCTCTTTTTAAATGCCATCTTTTGTTGTCTGAATTCTCTCACTCCTATTTCAGCATTTGGTTTCTGACGTGGTTCTTATTTGGGCTCTCTGACTATTTATTTTGACTGTGGACCAATCTTTTCCTTTCATAGACCTGTCTCAGTTTCTAATCTACCTCATTTTAGTTTTTCCTGTCAAGCAACTACCTCTTTCTGTCAACTAACTTCTTTGCAATTCTTAAAAGATGAAATATATTTTATAAATGTCTCTTTTGATATTTTAGCATGTATTTAACTTACCTTCCTGTTTCACGTGGCATTCCATATGCTGATTCAACACTACTTCTGTTTCAAAGACGTGAAAGAAAAATACATCCACCCACATAACACTTGGTTTTAAAAAAAGCAATTCTAAGTATTCCGGAAACTGAAGTACTTAATGAGTTTACATTATTATTATATTTTACCAGTTGGCCAAGTCATACCAGATTTTTATCCATTCAGTAGATGTGTTATTTGTTCAGGTGGAGTTTTAGTGATTTTCCTTTTAAATATAATTTAGGTCTGTCTGTTTAGAGACTTGACCAACTTGAGAGTGTGATGGTTCTGACTTACAAAGCTACTACCTCTTCTTTATCCCAAATATTCCTATATCCCAAAGAACAGGAAATTTCCTCATACATGGAATGAAATTCCTGCAGTATCTATGGGTTGACAGTAGAGGTATGGTTGAAAAGCTCAGCAAAGTGCTGTATCCATGTTTCAGAGCTGCTTCTCTAGTCCTGGATTAAGGTAGATCCATCTGAACTCTTCAATGGAGTTGGCCCCAGTTTTGATGTGGCATAGTTGGTCTTCAGGGAAACATAAAACATCTTTGCAGTATTAATATCAACATAACACCATGTTTATTTTGCTTTCTTTTCCCATCAGTCACCCTCAAGGACACAAAGTTGTCTGAGCTTTGGCTTATAGGTGCTTGAATTTATTTTTATTTGATGTTGATTCTTTGTCATTTTGCTAAGAGATAAACAGGTTATTTTTCTTGAAGATCTTTTGGATTTTCATCATCATTTTCATCAAACCAGTACTGGTGCCTTCTTTGATTTTCATCTAGAGTTTCTTTCAAGGTTTGAAGAGTGGTTGATTTCAATATAACCACTTTTTTAGTGCACTATTAGATGATGATATAATGTAACCCTTCTGCCAAGCAAAACCAACAGTAGCAAAAAGGCAGGGTTCTATATCTAAGGGTTTCTATCAATGATACCAACTGGCTTGAGCCCTCAACCAGTTTCCTGTGAAATCACACATTATCCCCCGGGCTCCCTAAAAGGCAGTACTTCCCCTCTCACAAGGACAGTGAGTGTAGACTATAATCCTTTTAATAAAAGGAGGGAAATATCCAAAAAGTGCTGGGTTGAGACAACAGTGATATGCAGACTTCATAAACAAAATGAGTAGAACCCACCCCACCACAAAGTACATGGGGTGTGTCCTTTGCTTCTCCCATCTCATTTTCCTCTGTAGTGACTGTTGTAGTTGCAGAGTCCAGCTCTCGGGGGGGAGGGCTAAGCGGCTCAGTCAGTCCCCTCCTGCAGGCTCTTCCTGACTTGGGCTTGCCCAGGCCTGCCCTGCTGCTGCCTCCTGCCACCTTTGGACCTCAGTGAGTCCCCATCTCTGCCTTTCACCATATACTGGCATTGACCGCTCATGGCTCCTAGTGATGCCAACCACAACTGACTGCTCATGGTTCCCACTGTCTGCTGGCTCAAATCATCTGCTTGTGACCCCTGTCATCTGCTGGCATCAACTGCTTGTGGTTTCTGCTGTCTACTGGCAGCAATGGCTTGTGGCTCCTCTCTGCTGCTGGTCAGTTTCTCAGTTTCTCTAGTGATTTCAGGTCGTAGATTATTTCAGCTCATGGGAAAACCTTTCTGCTGATACAGGAGCACTGTCCCTGCTTCCAACAGAAGACTCTGAGAGGAATCATTAACTCTATCTTTTAACAATGTGTGTGGAGGGGGGGGGTTAGGTTGAACCCATTGTCAGAGCTAGTACAGCAGCAAGCTCTCTCAGGCTCTCCATTCGCTTACAATGTGAGCATCTCTCTGCCAGTCTTTTGAGCTCTGTTTAGATGAGAGTGAATTTTTCATCACAACAAACAAAGCATAGTTCATGCAAAAGACACCATACAATCAAAGGACATTTTTCAGTGCCCCTTCAGTTAAACAGAAAGGATTTGTAACTCAAATTAGCCATACTAACTGTTTCCCGTCATGCCCAGCCCCAAGGTGAGTTTATCCACATACATGAAATTGTACTCTTTGCAAGTATGAAGTCCATGCAAATAAGGTTCTCCCCTTTCAGCTAACTGAGCAGGAGTGCCACCTTTGGATGCTCAGACCTTGCTTACACTATCAAATTTTTCTTCTAAGTTTTCCTTCAGTTTTTCTTGAAGGAATGGCTGTTCTGCCTTTGCTATGTTCAGCTTCAGCTTAATCTGTTCAGCATTGTTTTCACTACAGGGCAACAGCATGTAAATTAAAAAGGTCTCTGACCATCCTTTGGTGAGTCCAACAGTTTCCCTCTTACATTGCTCTGGTAATCTTATGATGTCCCTTTGCAGTATAATGATATAGTCAGTCAGGTATCTGTTCTTTGATCTTGGCAGCATGCATGAGATTTTATATTTGTTGGCTTGCCTGAAGATTGTGTTGGTAATGATAGCTCATTCTCAGCTCACTTGCTGAGAGGAGGAAACCATTGCTCGTTCCTCTGATGCCCTGGGTCTTCACTACACTAGTTCAGTTCTTAATGTCTTTTCCAACTCTGACATTCATGTATCTGAGAACTATGAGGATGTCTTTATGGAGAATGGATTCAGTTATGTCACTCCAATCATGATAGAACTGTTGCCTTATTTTTTTTTCTGTACTGTTCATAGTTGGAGCACTGATTATTAGGCATTCATTTCTGCCCATACGCAGTTCTTTCCCAGCCCAGGACCCTACCAGTAGCAGAGAGTTCCTCCATGAGGTCAGCAGGCTTCCACCCACAACATGCTGACACCGGCTCACTTGCAAACCTAGTCAGACAAGTCAGTTGGCCATGGGCTCCTTCCACGTGAACCTAGGTAGATCAATGATTTAGATAATGGCATAGAGAGTACAACTAAAGTTTTCAGATGATACTAAACTGGGAAGGGTTGCAAGAGCTTTGGAGGATAGGATCACAATTCAAAATGATTTGGACCCAATGGTGAAATGGTAGGAGGTAAACAGGATAAAATTCAATAAAAACAAATGCAAAGTACTCCACTTAGGAAAGAACAATTGATTGCAAGCATACGAAATGGAAAATGACTGCCTAGGAAGGAGTGCTGCAGAAAGGGATCTGGATGTCATAGTGGACCACAAATGAAATGAGTCAGCAGTGTAACACCACTGGGGAAAAAAAACCCCTAAACATCATTCTGGAATTTATTAACAGGAGTATCGTAAGTAAGACACAAGAAGTAATTCCACTCTACTCCATGCTGATTAGACCTCAACTGGAGTATTGTGTCCGGTTCCGGGTGCTTCATTTCAGGAAAGGTGTAGAGAAATTGGAGAAAGTCCAGAAAAAAGCAACAAGAATGTTTAAAGGCCTAGAGCATTTGACTTATGTGGGTAGATTGAAAGAACTGGATTTGTTTAGTCTGGAAGAAAGACAGAGAAGGGGCATGATAACAGTTTTCAAGTACCTAAAACACTGTGTTATTCTTAATTGCTGATAGGACAAGATGCAATGGGTTTACATAACAGCAAGGGAGGTTTAGGTTGGACATTAGGGAAAAATTCTAACAGTCAAGGTGATTAACTAATGGAATAAGTTGCCTAGGCAGGTTGTGGAGTCTCCATCACTGGAAGTGTTTAAGAGCAGATTAGACAAGCACCTGTCAGGGAAGGTTTAAGAGGGTACTTGGTCCTGTCATGAGTGCAGGGGAATGGGGCTCGATGATCTATCACAGTCCCTTCCAGTTTCTATGATTCTTGGACCTGTCTTTCATGAATTTTTCTAATTCTTTTTTTTTGAACCCATGATTATAGACCTTCATTATTCCATGCTTCTCCCCCAGTTTTAAACTGAACAGTTCCAGTCTTCTTAAACTCTTCGCATATGGAAGGTGTTCCACACTACTAACCATTTTTTGTCATTCTCTGTACCTTTTGCATTTCCAATATATCTTTTCTAATATGGGGTGTTCGGAACTGCAGACAGTATTTAAGGTGTGGAAGTACCATTGATTATACAGTAGAGTAGCATTATGATATTTTCTGTCTTATTATCACTCCCTTTCCTAATGGTTCCTAATATTTTTTGACTACTGCTGCACTTTAAGTAGATGTTTTCAGGAGACTACCTATGACTCCAAGATCTCTCTCTTGAATAGTAATAGCTAAATTAGACCCCATCGCTTTGCACGTATAGTTGGGATCATATTTTACAATGAACATTATTTTGCACTTATTAACAATGAACGTCTTCTGCTGTTTAGTAACATTGCTTTGTAACTTCAAAGCTGACTGTGAGAGCTAACTATCTTGAGTCTAGTGGCACTTTCAAAAACTAACAAATTTATTTATCACATGAGTTTTTATTGGAGAAATTCCAACTTTGTCAGAATCAGACACTTGATGCCAGCAACGACCTAACAGAGCTGACCATTGCCTGGGAACTGTCAGTGCTGCCTGAGGCCTGTCAATTGGAAGAAACATCTGGGTCCTGTGACCTAGTGGAGCTGCCATCTGCTGATGCCCCTGAGGAGTTTCTAGATCTGCTGCCAGCCAGTGATGAGGGACTAGTAGGACTCCCACCAGCCATCTATCCCAGGAAGCTGAGGATGCCCCTTGGCTGCACATAATCAAAGAAACTGGAAGGGACCAGGAAAAGTCATCAGATCCAGTCTCCTGCACTCATGGCAGGAACAAGGACGATCTTAACCATTCCTGACAGGTGCTTGTCTAACCTGCTCATAAGAACTTCCAATGATGGAGATTCCACAACTTGCTTGGGCAACTTATTCCAGTGGTTAATCACCCTGACAGTTAGGAATTTTCTCCTAATGTCCAACCTAAACTTCACTTCCTATAATTTAAGTCCATTGCTTCTTGACCTACCATCAGTAGTTAAGGAGAATAATTTTTCTTCCTTCACCTTGTAACCAACTTTTAAGTACTTGAAAGCTGTTATGTCCCCTCACAGTCTTTTCTTTTCCAGAGGAAACAAACATAGTTCATTCAATCTTCCCTCATAAGTCAAGTGTTCCAGACCTCTAATCATTTGTGTTGCTCTTCTTTGGACTTTCTCCAATTGGTCCACATCTTTTCTGAAATGAGGCACCCAGAATTAGACACAATACTCCAGTGGAGACTTACTCAGAACAATGTAGATCAAAAGTATTACTTCTCATGTCTTACTTACAATGCTCCTGTTAATACACCCCAGAATGGTGTTCGATTTTTTTTGCAAGTGTTTCACTGTTGACTCATATTTAACTTGTCGTCCACTATGACACCCAGATCCCTTTCAGCAGTACTCCTTCCTAGACAGTCATTTTCCATTTTGTATGCATTGTACTGATTTATTTTTCTCTAAGTAGAGCACTTTGCATTTGTCCTTATTGAATTTCTTTCTATTTACTTCGGATCACTTCACCAGTTTGTCCAAATCATTTTGAATTGTGATCCTATCTTCCAAAGCACTTGCAACCCCCCCCCCCAGCTTGTATTATCTGCAAACTTTATATATCTACACTCTATGCCATTATCTAAATCTGTGTGAAATCAGTAAGGGTACCTATAAAACTGAGGAAATTCCTCAGAACTTTGAAGCTGCAATCATAGCTACATTGTACAAAAACATAGGCCACAAGTGTGGCAGCTACCAGGATATCTCCTTGCTATATAAAGGTAGTAAAATCCTTACTTATATTTTGCTCAGCTGGCTTGTTAGAACAATACAGAGAAGTTTCCACCAGGTACCCAATGTGAATTTAGATCACAGTGCCACAGACATGATTTTCATTGTTAGACAGATCCAGAAAAATAGACAGAACAAAATATGGAACTGTATATTGTCCTCATTGATCTAAAAAAGTGTTTAACACTGAGCAGAAATTCTAGAAAAGTCTGTCCTACTGATTTAATTAACATCATACCTTAATTCCACAAAGACCTGATTCTCAGATGGTCACTTTTCTAAACCGTTTCCCATATCCAATGGGGTAAAACAAAACCATATGCTGGCTTCAGCCCTTTTTTGTCTCTTTTTTGCAGCCTTTCGAAATGACAAAACAAAAGTTTCAAAAAGGCATCTACATAAGATACAGAACTGATGAATAATTCTTCAGTCTCCAAAGTCTTACTGCAAAGACAAAAGTTCTTGAGGAACTCCTATATGAAGCCATTTCTGCAAATGATTGTGTTCTGCTTAGCCAGGTGAAAGTGACCTATGGCTAATCAAACACGTATTCTCAGAAGCACCTGACAGTTTGGACTCACTATCAACCTTGAAAAAAGTTGAAGTTCTCTTCCAATGAGCTCCATCAGCCATTACCACTAAGCCAAATATCACCATAGATCGTATAGAGCCAAAGAGCATCAATGACTTTACTTACCTTGGTGGTTCCCTCTCAACTGATGGTTCTCTGAATTATGAAATAGCAAACAAAATGTTTAAGTCAAGCCAGGCTTTCAGAAAACTTTGTCACAGGGTGCCAAATCAAACAGTCAACAAAAATGATGATACACAATGCAGCAGCGATTGTATCATTTTATATGGGTGTGACACATGGTCAATTTATTTCAGACACAGTAAGCATATAAATGCTTAAAATGTCACATCGTCTGTCTTGACTGTATTCTGAAGGTCCACTGGCAGATGAAGACTTGAGTATTCATCTTCTTAAAAGAACAAAAACAAACAGGGTTGAGTCATTGATTATGAAAGCTCAACTTAGACGGACAAGTAATGGTATCAGAATGGGCAATGACAGACTCTTGAAAAAGTTTTATGTCGCACAATGAAACTCTGAAAGCACAGGAGTACTGGTCAATGAAAACACTTCACAAGACACTCATACGCAGAATTTCACCTAGGATACCATAAATATGATGACTTTGAAGACAGTCACAGATAGATCAGAATGGAGAGCATCTATTAGTCAACATTATAAACATTGAGGAAGACAGACATAAAACCTAACTGAAAAACATGCCAAGTCTCATGCCCCATCTTCAGTGGGACCCTGCCCATTCCTGTGTGTTATCTGTTCATGATATTGCTCCTTATGGGTCAGATTACACAGCAACATGAGAATACAGGTGATGCCATGACATTAACATCTGATACAACAACCACAAAACAGTGCAACAATAATAGACTTTAAATTGCTGCTACGCATGAAGGGTCATGGTTTGCTGGTTAAAGTTGATCATACTTTTTGTTTTGTTTGTTTCTGTGCATGATTAATTCTAACTGCCTAGAAAACCAGGGTGTGGCCAATTGATTGTGCAGTTTTCATATCCATTGGCTACATTTCAACCAGGCCTTTTACTTAACCAGAAATTTTTCTGTGGCAAGATTCACTACAGAACCTAGCTTCATGGCATGTGAAAGCTACAGAGCTCCTGTGTTTACCCTCCAAGATCCATCTCCATACAAAGATAATGTGGTTACTGAGGACTTCTTGTATTTATGGAAGAAATCAGTGATTTCACTCTTATTGAAAAAAATGCACTTACATGGCCTTAGAGATGCAGCCAGATTGAACACTTCCCTTTTCACTATCATAACAATTAACATGCAGAAACAGTCATATGTATGTAAGTTGTCACTTGGTGCACATTTGTTAGAAATCCTTTTGGCAAAGTGTGACCCTCAAATATCATGTTTTCTAGACCTTTAATAATTTTTGTTGGTCTTCTCTGGATTTTCTCTGATTTGTCCATATATTTCCTGAAATGTGGCACTCTGAACATGACACAATACTCCAGTTGAGGCCCATCAGCATGGAGTAGAGTGGAAGAATTATTTTTTGCATCTTGCTTACACCACTCCATCTAATACATTCCAGAATGATGTTTGCTTTTTTTGCAATGATGTTACGCCTTTGACTCATATTTAGCTTGTGATCCACTGTGACCCCCAGCTTCCTTTCCGCAGTACTGCTTCCTAGGCAGTCATTTCTCATCTTGTCAGTGTACAACTGACTGTTCCACCCTAAGTGGAGTACTTTACATTTATCCTTATTGAATTTCATTCTATTTACTTAATACCATTTCTCCAGTTTGCCCAGATCATTTGAATTTTAATTCTAACCTCCAAAGCACTCGCAATCCTTCCCAGCTTGCTATCATTTGGAAACTATGTAAGTGTACTCTCTCCACCATTATCTAAACAATTAATGAAGATATTGAACACAACTGGACCCAGAACTGGTCCCCACAGGGCCTCACTTGATATGCCCTTCCAACTTGACTGTGACCCTCTGACAACTAGACGCTGGGAATGGTGGTCCAACTAGTCATGCACCCACCTTATAGTAGCTCCATCTAGATTGTATTGTAGACCTGTGCAGAGGGAGAGGGTTACCCATTGAAAGGTTCAACAAGATGCAGCTGATTGTGTTGGGGTAAATTTCTGCTATACCCCTTATTTTTCCTTGTTATAATGGTAAGTTGCCATTAAGTAGTGTACCTAACCAGCCTCAGCAGGCTTGGTTATGTTAACCAGCAGAGTTGCACAATCCAGTAACGTAACAGTTATGTTACAGTGGCAGGCAGCCAAGGTTCAGAGTCCGCCTAGCAGCCAGGAACAGAGTCTGCCTGGCAGCCCGAGAACTTTCTCTCAGGACTGCCATTTGATGGGAGAGGCAGACGGGCTGCGAGAACCTTCCATAAAGTTTTATATTTGATTGGGGGGAAGGTTATTTACTGCTGGAACTTTCTGTGTGCTCTGCTAGAGGATTGGTAGGACCCTCCACAGCGGGACAATGCTACACTCTGATTGGGCAGTTTGAATGGGCCACAGAGTTTATTAGAGGTTGCCTGCTGGGAAGAGGGGTTCCTGTTCCTGTTCCTTTTTCTTGGGGAATCCTTCTGGTGCTTCGTTGTGGCTTGGAGCTGGAGAAGAGCCTGAAGACCAGAAGACTGGCAGGTTGGCTAGTTTGGTTTAAGCACCTGCCACTGGAGAGGACACCTTTGGGCAGTGTGCGTGTGTGGACTTACTCCGTTGCTGGGACTTGGGCTGAGGCACCTGGACACCCTCAGCTGCAAGAGGCGGAGTAGGAGAACTGAGTGGGACTTTTCTTAACTGAGGACTCTGGCTTGGGCACCAGAAGCCCCAAGTGCAGCTAGAGGAGGAATCGTTGTGGGACACTCAGCGGACCGGCTCGGGAGAGATCCTGAAGTGGGATCCGTCCGGAGAGCCTCCGGTTTGGAGCCTGGGACTGTGTTCCAAGGCCCTGCTCTACCCTGGGAGGCTGGGATCCCTGGACTTCGCTTAGGGTGAATGGACTCTAGTTGCAGGACTAGACCACCAGCAGTCCAGAAGCAGATGGTCCACGCTCAGAGGACGCCGGACCTGGGCCCAGAAGCAGATGGTCGGAGGAGCTTGGCGCGGCCTGAGAGTCACTGATCAAGTTGAGCCCTGCGTGGCTCCTTGCAGTGGTAGGACTCAGCCTGTGCCTGGAGCTGAAGACTGCATGGGAGTCGTAGGCCAACGCCCCGTGCAGGGTGAAGCAAGACCATAAGGGAAGTCCAGGCGGTTGGGCATATAGGTCCTCTTGCTTCCCCTTTCCCTGTTGTTCTCCTAGTTTAAGGTTTCGGGGTTTGGGCATTGGCCTACTGGGTGGGTGTGTTTGGGCCGGGGTATGAAGGGATAGCTTACCTTACTGTAACTGGGGTGGGGGTTTGTTTAATAAACAGTGTTTGTTTTGGAAACCTCTGTCTCCTAGTGTTTATTCCCCCAGGCTATACAAAGCGCGAGTTGATAGAGGCTCAAGGGGCAGCTTGTATTCAACACTCTTGAACCCATTTCTGGGAATATTTAGTATTTTTCCAGAATAATTGCACTGCTGGAGGATGATCAATCTTAGGAGCAGTTCCTGACTCAGTCAGGGCTACAAGAGGGCTTGGGAGGAACTGGAGTGGCAGTTGGAAATCTCCAAGACCTACATCACCATCAATCAGGAGGTCTTCCTGACTTAAGATGGAGCTGGAGCTGAGAGTGAAGGAACTGCAGTTAGAGCAGCAAAGGTTAGAGGACTATGAGAAGGAACAGGAGGACCGTGGGCAACAGTGAAAGCAGAAAGAACAACAAGAGGAGAATTGCAGATCAGAGAGACAGAGGGACCTCTCTGAGAGGCCCCCCGCCCAGTGCCAAGTGTGGTTAGACACTGGGTTGCCAATTCCATGGGGAAACTAGATACTAAGTTGCTGCCCCAGTTTTAGGATGTGAATGGGTAGAGGGGGGATAATGGATGCCTATCTCATTGCCTTTGGAAAGGCTTTCAATTTGAACTAGGCTGACCCTGCAGAAAGGCTCTGGTATCTAGTCTCCCTTACAAGATCTCAAGATTAGTGGTAGGATTATTAGCAATGCATTGGTAGGAACATTGCCAACAGATGGAAGGAAGTGATTATTCCCCTTTATTCAGCACTGGTGAGGTCATATTTGGAATACTGTACCCAGTTTTGGTCCCCCATTACAAAAGGATGTGGACAAATTTGAGAGAGTCCAGAGGGTGGCAAAACAAATGATTAGGTGGTTGAAGCACATGACTGATAAGGAGAGGCTGAGGGACCTAGGGTAATTTAGTTTTCAGACGAGAGGAATGAGGCTGGGATTTGATAGCAGTCTAACTACCTGAAGGGAGCAGGGGTTCCAGGGAGGATGAAGCTAGGCTGTTCTTATTGGTAGAAGAGGTGTACAGTGAAAGGTTTTGGGGTGTACAAAAGAGCCCAGCTGGGACCTCCATGAAAGTCACCACTTTGATGGGATAATATCTCCACAAATAGGGTAAACATGCTGGGGTCACTAGCACAGAGGATGTGTATGATCTGCTGGCACTGGAACAGATGTACTAGATCTGCTCTCTGGATTTAAAAATGTGATTAGCGGACAGGAAACCCAAAGACCTGCAATGTGCTCATTGGCTGGCTTATGAGTTTGTGGACAGCAGGCCTGGGTATGGGAAAGGATCACAAGGGGATTGACTTAGGTATGAGTCCAGGGAAGGGAAGCCTGTGGAGGCATCCAGGAGTGGAACTCAGGTAAACCAGGTGTTGAAAGAAGCCAAGGGGAAGTGAACCTCCTCCAAGGGACCCCAGAGCTCTGAGATGTAACTGCTGTACACAGACGGGGCATAAGATTATACAGTGCCCAGTGATCATGGAAGTACTGCCCACAGTGACCACTCAAAGGCTTAACTTGGTGAAGGAAAGACAGCCTGTAATTCAAGCTGAGAGTTGGCTGTCCATCTGATCTTTCAGCAGAAAACAGTCACTCTGATACCTCCATGGGGTTCTGACCCCAGCATATATGTTTGCTTGTATTCTTCTGTGCTCAGCCACCTCCAGCCTACTGGGAGTGGAAGGTGGTGGTCAATGAGGAGACATTCCTGGGGTCGAGGGATTTTGGGACACAGAGAACTGTGCTCAGGTCTGCTGTAGTACAACCCCACCTGATCTGAAGAGCTGTGTGACTTGGGTGAAGTCATTTGCACAGCTTATGGCTCAGATCCCTGTGCAGACACAGGAAGGAGTAGGGTGGTTGGGGTGCTCCAGGACATCAGCTTTTACATACTTTTGGGGAATGACTGTGTTTGAGACAGGATCCAGGCTCCCCTTCTATAATGGCCAAGGCTTTGAATTTGAATCCAGAGGATCAATGATTGTGATTGAAGCTGTCAGTGAAAATGCAAAGGACCTGGTTGGCAGCAAGGACTGCTTAGCTTGGGTTACCTGCCTGTCTGTAACCACACCCCTGGAACTGATGAGTGGGACAAAGAATTGTTTCCCCAGCATCTCAGCACCAGAAAGGTGACTCGTGGTGGCTTTGATGATCTGAGCAAAGTGGAAGGTTCACTGCCGACTCTCACTGGGACAGCAAAGGCAGAACTGAGCATGGTGAGAGCTGAGAACCCAGCTGAGTGTGGGGAGACATAGGCAGGGCAAGATGACTGCCAGCCAGGCTCACTCTGTCCAGAGATATGAGAGGCACCAGGGAAGTGGGAAGCAGCTGGAAGAGTACTATGGAGAACAGAGATCCCTGGTCAGAGGGTGGCCAAGGCAAAGATGAGGTCTCTTAACCAAGAAAGGCCAAATCATGATCCTCCAGACAGAGGGACTGGCAGAGGACATGATCCCAGTTTGAAACCCAAAGGCACTGGGGTGGCAATTGGACATAGACCATATAAAACTTCTGATGTGCACCCAGGGAGCCAGAACTAAGGATGAATGTGAAACTGGAAAGGTCTGGTATAATTCTCACTGAGGAATGGGAGTGATGCTGTGGTATCCATGGAAACAGTGGGTTAAACTTCCTGAGGCCACAGCCTGAAATGACCCCAGTTGACTCTTTAAGGTGGGAGAGATGTGATGAAGTGAGAATTCCCTTAACGTTTTGTATGAAAACTTGGTATGTGCTTCAGGTTCTCCATGTGTTGCACAAATACAGTGGTTGGCTAAGAGTGTGTGATTGTTGCAGAGACCCATAAAGGACAGGTGTGCCTGCCTTCTAGCTGCCTCGGACCAGACAATAGCCAGACATGCTATATCCTGGCATCTGATGGCTAGGACCCAACCTCTGCAAGGGTCAGCCAGAGTTGTTCAAGAACAAAGAGAGACATGCAGGCCAGGTGATCAGTTTGCCCGGGAAAGAGACAAAGGATGGAGAAGGGGCATGACTGAGGGTGTTCTGATGGAGACTAGTCAGACCTCTGGGCTCGGCCCCCTCCCACCTCATAGGTTTCGCTGACTGTTCCTACTTTCTGTGCTGACAAGAGGTGCTCTATACTGTGTTCCCAATGACTAAAATTTTCTGCTTTACAACAACACTGACAGTCAACGCTGATTGCAGAGCTGGGATGCATGACCCCTTTGGGGGCATGTAAGGCTTCCCCAGCTCTCCTATTCAAGGTTCTCACAAGGGGAAGCTCATGACATGATCGGGGTGCTGAATGTTCTAAAGTCAGAGTCAAGGAGCTGATGAATCCAAGAAGGCTTGTGTTTGTCATGCTAGCGACAGGTCTTGTCTGACTTTCATTCAGAGCACTGAGCTTGTGCATCCGTAACAACAGGGGCTCAAACAGAAATTTGGTACAGCCATACAAAAGTTTGGAGGCTGAAGAAACCACCATCCCTTCTATCAAGACTGGCAGAGTACTGATGAGCACTAACACAGATTCTAGTAAATTCAGACTGTGCTACTCAGCCCAAGCATTAATAACTAGGAGCAAATCATAGCCATTGGGGAATGTTAATACTACTGCTAGTGACAGCTACTGTAAGTTCTCCCTTACCACAAACACAGAGCTCTTGCTCTTAAAAATCAGGTCTCAGAGGTGTTGCTGGCTCTCGGAAAGGAGGGAAGGGTGGTAAGATTCACACAGCCTTCTACAGAGGCGTAAGTGATAAGCATGGGAATCTTAGCAGTTTCTGTCCTTCTGCCAACAGCCACCTTCTTTCCTTACCACGACCAGACTCAGCTCCTCTGCTTCTTGCCTTTGGAATCAGCAGGCAGCCCCCCCTGGCTTTTGTTTGCTTCTGTCAGTTTGCTCTGTTTATTCTAACTCAAAAGTCGCTTTGGAAGTAACAAAAGAAATGTCACTAGGAGGAGTCATAAAAAAAAGCTAATGGAATTAATGTCAAATTAGATTGTGAGATTCCAGGTAGTTTGTTTTCATTACTTTGTTCTAGAAAAACTTCTTCAGTTACATTCAGTGAGACTTTTAGGTATGAATAAAAAGGGAAAATATGACTCACAGGGAAATTTTTCTTCTCATTCCCCTTCCTCCTGGAGCAGCCAAGCAGACAGGGCGCAGATGACAATGAAACAATAGCATAGGAATACATGTTTTTATGGCATTGGGAGAGCAGGCTTCTGGTGTGTCTTTAACTAGAAATCTCATGCCACCAGCTTAGAGAGTAAACCAACAATATAACAAGAGCAAACTCCCCGAAAAGGTGAATTTAAAGCAAAGCTCTATTTATCCACCTAAAATTTGTGAATGCTTGTTGAAACTTCCAAAATCATAGTGGTCAGTCACTGACTGTGCTCATGGAAATCAGTGAGTTTCCATCTCAGTTAATATGTGCCCAGGGATAATGGAAATAACCTTAAGCCCATTCTATTGTTTTTCACAGAGCACTGTAATTCTGAAATTTTAGAGGAAAAAATCACTAGTTTTCCTGAAGGTACAGTTGGGCTGAGTGACAGAGAGAATTTCATTTGAATTTTCTGTTGTGTAAAATCTCATCCATAATTTTTTATTAGCATAGGGCTAGATCGTGCTTTCGGCAGGGCTCTGAGCAAGGGGAAATGCCCAAACGTAGGACCAGGAGGTACTGTGCCTCTCAGCCACAGTTCCTTCCCTGTTCCCTCCCATTTGCACAGCTGTGCTGGCCACAAGCTGGGGAGCCAAGACACTGCCCATACCCTCACTCATCTATTCCCCCCGAGTGACCAATGAGGTGTGTTCCTATTACGACATGTGTTAAGGGCTCAGATGCCCCCACATAGGAATAAGTGGGTTCTTATTTTTCCTAAAAACAGACAAAGAGTCCCATGGCACTTTTAAAGACTAACCCATTTATTTACTGCATAAGCTTTCATGGGAGAAAATCCCCCTTCGCCACATGCTTTAAAGTTCCCATGAAAGCTCATGCAATAAATAAATGGGTTAGTCTTTAAAAGTGCCACAGGACTCCTTTTTGTTTTGGTGCAGTAGACTAACACAGCTACTCTTTTGGAACTTATTTTTCCTTGCTCCATCTTGTACTCAAATAATTTTCCAGCCTATGGTATATTTATTGCACTTACATTTTAAAAAGAAAAATAACATTCTATTAAATTAGCATGTGTGGGATGGATATGTACTTGTTCTATTGTGGGGAGCCCCAGGGAGATGTACGTTCATACATACAAAAAAATCTGAAAGCATTCACTGTGCTAAATTTTCTTTAGTTACTGCTATGCCAACTCACTGAGAAGAGAATTTAGCACTTGAAGTGCACTTAAATTAATAAGAATAATGATATATTATGTACATACCATATGCTTTTCTCCGTCAAATATATATTTCTCATTGGGGTTTGCACATGTGGCAAGTCTTAACTCACAAAAAGAAAATAACCCCCCCCACGGACCCCCCCCCCCCAAACCTAACAATCCCATCCCCCTAAATAAAGATTTAAAACATTTTAAAAAATCCCTTTTTTCATGCTAAAATAAGGAGAAAACAGACAGGTGAATGTTGGTCAAACATGGGGGAGGCAGGAGGAAGAGGAAGCCCCCTCTCCAGAAAACCATTGTTGCTGCTGCCACAGTGTTAGTGATTAGACATAATGTATAAATTTGATCCAAACTCTAAAACAGGCTTTCCATCATGTTTTGTCAGTTCTGTTTGTTGTAGGTATTTCCCATGTGCCTTCCATCATGGTACAGTGGACAGGGGAGGAGACTTTTAAAAGATTCCACCACTATAACAGAGTTTTCTGGCTCCAGATAAGGCTCTGATCTACCGCTTTTCTTAAGTACATGTGTAGCTTTTAGTGTACAAGTAATCCCACTAACTTTGAGTCTTTTATGGCCTGGATCCACGTTCCCTACTTATAAAATGGGGAAATCCTTTAGGATTGGCATCTTTCAAATCAGTTGGATATTTTCAAAGGCACTGAGGGTAGCTAAGAATGTTCTCATTCTGCATTATATCTTACTACTTCAGTGATCAGTGACAGAGAGCATATAAAATGTAACATAAGGACCAGTAGATTCTACAGGACTTTCCTTGAATCATGTGAACAGTAATACATGGAAGTAGAGAGAAATAAATTTGTTGTTTGACATTATTCTGCACATCTGCATGGCATAGATTGCCCCAAGAACTATAAGAACACTTAAAACATGGCATGTTGATGTTTCTTAAAATGATCTCACATGAACTTTTAGAAACTACGCTGTATTCTGCTAAGCACAAACGGATTGTAATTTATAATAGATCAGTTTTTAAATCAGCATAAAAATTGTACTGATCAGACAGATAAAGTTAATGTCCTTTATGTTACTGAGCTCTATCAGGTTGCTCTGATAAAGAAGTTGATAGGAAGGAAGCAAAACAGACATTTGCTCTTCTTTACTTTGAGCAGACTTTGCTCCTTGTAGCTTATAGCAGTGCATTGCTACTGCCATATAAAAGGCTTTATCACAACATGTACATATGATGGATTAAAATATAAAGGTAATAATTCAACACAGGCCCACTGGCCATAGAATAAGTGAATATTACTGAGTTAGGATTTCTGGTATATCAAGAGACAAACTAGAATGGTCTATTTTCCTTTAGATGAGCACACATCATTCCTCTGAATGTTGAAGGAACATGCTAGGGCCCGATTAATGCAGGGGCTTTAGGGGCTGCAGCCCAGGACCCCAGTGAGATTTTGCTGTTTGATAATGGATTCTTTGGATACAGTTGAGGGGGATGAGACACTGAAACAGACACTGGGTAAATCTGATTTCTTTTACTAACTCAATTTATTTATTTAAATCTAATTAGAGTAAATCATCTTTTCTTACTCATTTTAATGTTCTAAAGCAAAAACAAAAAGATAGCAAAAGGTTTATTACAGCAAAAGTATAACTATAATTCCTAAATCTGTTCCTATTACTAAGCCCTTAATTGATACTGGGCTCGAATCAGTACTGTTAAGCATTATCCCTTATACTTACAAAACCATGGCTTATTCATTTTATTCAGATTCAGTTTTGATTCAGATTCAGTTTTTACTCAGATTCAGGTGCACCAGTCCTATCCGAGGTGGGACGTTTTGCTCTTGTCCAGAGAGCTTGCCAGTGAAAAGATTTATCACTGGGGAGGGAACCTTGGGTGATCAGTCCTCAGTTTGGCAGTAGGTTTGTGCCTCTGCAGACCTCTGCTTTGTCTGGGCTTTTCAGTGGTTTTATTACATTCCACAACCCCACTTTCAGTTTCTGGAAGGTAGCATTCCTTTATTTTACCATATTTGGCACCTTTGAGAAGCTACGCCACCACCTTATTGATTTTTAGACTGGTTACAGCTTTTTTGCTGACAGAACACTGTCACTTATTATTTGCCAAGGAGACATGGTTTTGCAAGTCAAGGTACTATTGCTGACCCATTTCCTTGCAGGGTAATCTCTTTCTGCAGGCAGGAAACAGGCCAACGGCTGCAATGAAACTGTAGTAACTGCAAAGTAGAAGCAGAGCAAAAGCAGAACAAGAACAAAATTAGCAATTAAACTATTGTCTATCAAGCCTTATCTTTTAATTCCAGATGGGTTTTATTGACATAAACTGTACCCCCCTGTTGACACCCAGGTCAGTGGGAGGGAATCCAGTCCCAGCCAGCTGGCTCCTGCTTCCATGGAGGCAGCACTAGGAGGGAATGTAGCAGAGATCTTCCCACCCACTTCTTCAGGTAGGGTAGCCTCCCCACCACATACCCCTTGGCTGCAGGGGAGTGTTTGGCTCCAGGCAGCTATCAGCTGAGCTGGCAGTGATTCTTCCTCCCCACCCCCAGGAAGCTGCTCTCAGCTGCCTTCATTTTCAGGGGAGGGACCTTGACCCCTGGCAGCCAGAGCCTTAAGGGGGCTGGAGAGGGATTTGGAATAGGGATATGAGGGACCAGAGAAGGTGATGGGTGATGAAGGGGCAGGGGTGATGAGGCAGTGTAGGGGAATCAGCAGGCAGGGATGTTATGGGGCTGGGGGAGGGAGGCTGGAGCAGAAGGGATGTGTGTGTTGGGGGGGGATACTGTGAGGCATGGGGGGAATGTGGGCTGGAGAGACAATGTAAGAGTAGGAGCTCCACTGCCCAGGCTGTCGCAGATCACTGGCAGCCTGGGTGTCCTCTGACCCTTTCTGCCTCTGCCCTGGGCAAAAGGAGGGCACTACGGAGAGCCTGCCATGGCCACCCCACTGTCCCCACAGCAGGGATAGGGCAGGTGACAGGCTCACAGATTCTTCCCAACCCTGCAGGGTACTGCTGCTGCCAGTGACAGGAAGAGTGGCGGAAAGCAGGACACTGGCTGCAGACTCCCCCTACAGTGTACTGCCACTGATGAGTGGGTGCCAATATAAGTATGCCCCCCAGGTGCCAGAGACCCCACTAGCCTGCCCCCAGGCTGACTGGTGGGCAGCTAGGGGCTCCACAAACTCTTATAGCCCTGGGCCCACAGACGCATTAATCCAGCCCTGGAACTTGCATGTACATATTGAAGGAAAATAAAACCATTAAATGGATACAGCACTAGCAACTAGAGGGTTAAGTTTCAGCTCCATAATAATAATAATAATAATACTTAACACTTATGGAGCACTATTCATCTTTGAAGTGCTTGCCAAACATTAATTAAATCTCACACCATTCCTCTGGAATAATTATGTGTCTTCTCCCAGTTTACAAATGGGAAAACTGGGGCTAAGAGGTTAAGTGACTTGCCCGTGATCACCAAAGGGAAGCAGTGATGTAACCAGGGTTAAAACTTGGAAGTTCCTGGCTCCCAATCTACAGGCTTCTGCCACTAGACCACCCTCTCCTCTCTATGGCACAGTATCTGCTCATTGCTTCTAAAGGGCTTTTAGTATCTCCATTCATTCCCCCCATCACTGTCCCTTGCTCCTCAGATGCACTTTGTCAAGGACATCTCTCCAGTGAGGCACCCCAGGGGTGTGTTTGTTAAAACTTGGCAGGATCTCTTCCCTCCGGACACCAGACACTGAGGTGTCTGTGTGGCATTCCTAGTCACTGTCAACCCAGCAAACTCACATTTGGCAGCATTGTGCTTTGCCATTCTGCCACTAGACTGGACCAGCATCTTCTAGTTCCGATTGGTTAAGATAGATGGAGAATGAGTGTATCTAACTAGTACCTTGCTGAGTCAATGATCTTCAATTATAACTGTATATGACAGGTAAGCAAGGGATTTAGCTTTCATACTGGTGGTAATAAATTCCCTTCCAACCTATTCTGGTATGCATAGCTTCCTGCCTGGTACTAAACTCAGTAAGGAGGAAAAAAAACACCCCACAACTTTAGTTTTGTGAATGTTCTTATTTAGAGAAATAAATGTCAAGTTGTGGTATTGTCTTTTCTCTCTAGGTCAGGGATCAGCAACACAGGCTCAGTGAGCCACCTGTGGCTCCCTGAGGATCTCCTTCTGGCTCCCTGGCAATCTCCTCCAGGGAGCCAGGTGTGCTCTGGGGCCTCCCAGTTGGCCCAGCATTGGTGCTGAATAAGGGGGCTCCTGGCTGGCACAGCACCCCACTTTCAGGGTGCTGGGGTCGTCCCCACCCTCCCACCAGAGCTGCATGAGCCCAAGAGTGGCAGCTTGTGGAGGCAGAGCCCTGGAATGACCCCTCTGCAGAGTTCAGGCTGCTTCAACCCAGCCACCCTGGACCTGAATAGAGGCCACCTCGCCCCCAGGCCCTGGATCAGGCCCATTCAGCTCTCCATGGAGTGGGCCCTTCCCAGGCCCCACCTTCACAAAGTGCATCTCTCCACTGGTCACTCTTGGGATGGATGGTCGGCTGGGGGTAGGTGGGGCAGCAGTGTTCCGCCCCGCCAGTGGAGGGAGAGATGGAGGAAGTGCACACTGGCGGTACACCCCCTGCCAACACTAAGGGGCCATGGTGTGGCCACTGGGCCAACTTGGGCTCATGCAGTTGTGGTCGTGGTGGTGGGGAATGGCTCTTCTGCTCTGTTGGGTTGCTGACCCTGTGCTCTAGGTGGATTAGCTACAGCTGTTAACCCCAGAGGATTCCCTATTCATCAGTTTAGTGCAGTTGTTCCCAACCTTTTCTCTGCCACGGCACACATTGAGACCTTCAAATTTTTTGAGGCACACCACCAATAAAAACTCAGGAATATTCAAATTAACTCAAATTACTGATGAATATTTATGAACCATGGAACAGTGTTTCAGAAATGCTGTTATGTGGAGTAGTCAGGGTAGCAGAGCAGAGGTCAGGAGTCATGTGCAGTGGCAGGAGTGAGTGTGGGGAGCAGAGCAGGGCAGGGGTGGCAAAAGAGAACAAGGGCAGCCATGTGGAGAACAGCACAAGGGTGGCAAGAGAGGTGAGAGGAAGGGAGAACAAGAATGGCTTTGTGGGGGGCCAGGGGGAACCTGGGGAGTAGGAAGGTAGGGCAGGGGAGCATGGTGCAGCACCCACTTCTCCCTTCTTTACAGTGGCTCCCTGCCACCCAGGGCAAATCCTCACCCCACTGCTGCTCAGAGGCCTTGCTGGCATTGAGCACACCAGGGCACGTGCCCCGGGTCCCAACACCAGTACCCCGGATCTCCAGCCCAATCAGGCTGGGGATCTGGGGCCCGATCCCCGGCTGGCCACGGCTATGGCCGCCCCATCCCCTGCCGGGGATCCGGGGCCCGGCTGGCCGCCTGGCAAGCCCCACCCCTGACCAGTGATAGGGCTGGGGGGGGGGGCCGAGCCGCTGCGGGCAGCTAGGCCGTGGCAGGGCCGGGCCAGAAGCAGCTGCTGGAGGCTGGGCCCATGCCCGCGGGTGGCCAGGCCCCCGCTCCTTGGCCAGGGATCAGGAGCTTGGCTGGCCGCCCGTGGCCACAGCTGCCCCGTCCCCAGCCGGGGATCGGGGGCCTGGCTGCCCGCAGGCGCAGGCCCAGCCTCCAGTGGCCACTTCTGGCCGCACCGCACCACACCATGGCCTAGCTGCCTGTGGCGGCTTGGCCGCCCCCGGCCCTATCCCTGGCCAGGGGGCTGGGCCTTCTGGCTGGGGGTGGGGGCTGGGCCCATGCCCCGGGTCTCTCCCCGCCCCAGTGATGCCTCTGCTGCTGCTCCTTCCCCACCCCAGTGGGTCCCGTCCTCCCCTCCTCAAGCCCCCTGCTGCCTGTGATGGACCCTCCCATCACTGCAGGGACCAGAACTAGGTCTCCAGCCCCCAGCTACACCCCCCACACAGCCACCCCACCCCCCAAGCACACACCCCCCTAACCGAACAGCCACCTCACAATTCCAGCCACACACACACACACACACGCACACCGCAGCAGCCCTCCCCCCGCCCAAGCCTTTACCTGGGCTGTTTGCAGGCTGCTGACACAAGCTGCTTCCCCCTGCAGGTGGGGGGATTCAGACACGCCCAGCCTCCCGCAGCTCTCTGCTGGCTGGGCTTAAGGTGGAGCAAGGTATAAGGTGGAGCCACTGTAACACTGTGTTTCAGCTGCTCGTGCTATTTTTAGGGCAAACCCTGGAACCTTGCATTCCACTGCCTTCCTCTATTTTTAGGGGGACCAGAATGCTGCCTGCCTAAAAATAGGGGTCCCAGAACTGTGTTCAGGTGTTTTCCCCCTTACTTTAACCCTTGCCTTTTCCCATCCCTGCACAGCCCATGTGGCTGGGCTGAGCAGGGAGGGAACTTTAACTTCAGCTCTTGGTGATGCTCCCAGCACACTTTGGGTGTTGCTGCAGCACACTGGTTGGAAACCACTGGTTTAGTGGATAATTTACTGGGTAGGTGGCTGCAGCCTTGTTAATTGCTGATGTGTTTTAGGTTAAGATGATCAACATCAAATAAATATCTTTCATAAAAAAGTTTATTGCCTCCAGAGTGAAATTTGTATGCCACTTGACAAATATGCAGCAGCTCAGTGATAGGAAAATACCGCTTCTAAAAAACACACCTTGATAACTTTATTGGCTCTTTGGATAATTTAATCATGGGTCTGTTATAGCACATTTGCTGGGATTAGCCTGTTTTGTACTGTATTAGACATTTGATCCTTTATTAACATCTTTTCCCAAGACAAAAAATAATCTTAATCTGCAGCAAGGGAGATTTAGGTTAGATATTAAGACTAAGTATTAGAGTAGATGAGCTCTGGAACAGGCTTTCAAGTCAGGCTGTAGAATTCCCATCACTGGAGATTTTCAAGAACAAGATGGATAAACATCTGTCAAGACAGCTAAGTTTTACTTGGCCCTGCCTCAGCACAAGAGGCTGAAATTTGTCATTTCCTAAGGTCTCTTCCAGCCTTCTGTTTCTATATAGTCATAATTTTTCTTGGTATATCTAACCTCACCTTATTATCAAGGTATCTTGATACCAGTCAGATGTTTTAACTTTTTCTAAAATATCACAGTGAGACCAGTCTCAGTTAAAGCATCATATACCTGTCTGTCCCCCTTCTGCGACTAAGGATTACATTTTTCATTTTATGATCTTCCATTTCTTCAAGTCACCCTTTTTAACCAGTTCCCCATCATAGTTGGAAAAGTAGAACACAAAGTTACCTAATAAATTTCTGAATGATGCACTAACAACTCAACTGTAATTGTACTGAAGATTGACACTTCATCTAAAACACAGAAGACTATTCTAAATTACTTTTCTTTGCAAAAGCATGTTTGTTCTTTTGGCTTCCCTTTAATTGACTTGTTGTGCAACTAACTTTTCTTGATGGCTATGTTCACACAGGGTATGCTTGTTTCGAAATAAGACGTTTTGAAACAAGCTGTTT
>ML682060.1:33076601-33142434 GCA_007922195.1 Podocnemis expansa
GGAACACTTTGTTCCGAAACAACATGTCCGAACAGGGCTGTTTCGAAACCTCTGGTTTCGAAACAACCCTGTTTCGACATGCAACGAGGTTTAAGCTTTTTCGATAGAACCACGGCCATTTCAAAACAAGCTGTTTGCTTGTTTCAAAATGGACATGCGTCGTGTGGCCATGGCACTTCTTATTTCAAAACAACCTGTTGTTTCAAAATAAGAAGTGTGTGTGGCCATACCTGATGTTTTCACAGACTGACAAACTGAAATCAATTTAAAAAGAGAGCCAGACCACCTTATTTTGAAATGCAAGTTTGTGAAATGAGCTTTTATAGTCACAAAGAAGATTCGAACCATGAAATTTAAGTGTAATCCTCTTGGCCTAAACATACACTTTTAATACACTAAAAATAAAGATGTACGTATAAGTCAGTGAAAGAAAAATGTGTTCAGAAAAAGCAGTAATAGGAGCCCCTTGCTGAATCAAAACAGAATGCCTAGGTCTTGACCCAAGCATTTAATTGCTATAGTAGAAAAGTTTGCTCAATAATAAGGAGATGATTATCCTGGTTTGATAGAAAAAACATGAAATCTAAGGAAAGATAATCCTCAATAGTTGGGAAATTTTCTGTGTAAAATGCAATTCATATAGAAATTAACTATATGCAGTAAGGTATATTTGCCATTTTTTCCCCTTCCTTGTCCAGTTAAGAGGCAACAACCGTTTCAGACAGAGGCTTCTACCTTTTTGTATTGAATCATGAAATGCTGATGGGTGTGTAAGTTCCAGCATCAAGGTGATGGGATGCAGCTTCATCATACCTGAATAAAATTCTATCATCTCTATTTAATCATGCAGATGCCAAATTCCCCAGAAAAAAGGCTATTCTAGAGTCAATAGAAGATTTTAAATAAAGCCTGCTTAGGACTCTGGGTTTACGTAGAAAATAGACACAAGTACTAATGTGTGGACTCAATAATTCTGTTGTGAGAAACTGCTTTATAGTGACATTATGTAATTATAACAGGTGCTTGCAGGGCCTACTGCTGCTCAGGTCATCTGCACCCACAAATCACTGAGAGACCTCAGCTTCATGCTCCTGTCAGCATAATTTATCTACCAGTTGCTTGCCCACTACCTTTTACACATAAAAATTTCAGTTTACCTGCCTCAGGGACCACCCCATCTCAGCCACCAATGGACTGCAACTTGCTCTCCTCCCTCCTCTGTAACTTTCACCTATCTGGCTTCCTCCATGGGTCCTGCCTGCGAGCTTTTTATAGCCCTTGGCTAATAAACCCAGTCGCTGCTCGCTATCTGCTCACTAAGTGCAGGCTTACTCAGCCAGCTCCAATTTTCCCTTAATTAGGGCTTACATGCCAGAAGACTTGCTCAGCCTTCTGTTGCCCAGCACCCTGTCATTGTAATTCAAAATCATCTTTTTTTTGCCCCTTTTACTACTTCTCTTCTTTCGTTTATATTACCTTTTCCCAGCATGCATCTCTCCATTTTTTTCTTGTTTGGTTCCCTGCATGAAAAACAAATTTCTGAGGAAGCAAAAAAGTCATCTTTCAAAGTTCTTCACATAAACAACTCAAATGAGAAGCAGGACAAAAACGTCAACTTCTTAGATCAGATTCTCCATTGCCATGTACCCTGTGCTAAATATTACTGACAGGTTGTATGCCCTTACTACTCCCCTTAACAGTGGCATAAATTGCTATGCAAGGGGCAAGATGGGGAGGAGAATCAAGCCTGCTGCATCCCTGACTCTTGTGGTAGTTTATTCTGCAAAGAAGTGATTTAATCTTGAGTAAGATTAGATGGGCTAATATCATAATCCAGTGAGAGATTCACTATTCCTTAAATAATTAATGTTGTGAGACTTAAATGCTCCCTCAGCAGCAAAATTAGCATTGAAACCAGAGCATGTTGTCACCCCCAAGTCATGTAGCCCATCTACAGTATCAGCAGCAGAAACCTTATTAAAATGAATCAGAGTCCCTGGATGGCAACTTTAGAAAGTGAAAGACGGAGGGGAGTAATTAGGAAACTGTCTCAAATATAGAGTTTGCTCCCCGTGTCTGCAGTGTACGGAAGAAATCATTGAAGATAGCGTTGCAAATCCAGTTTAATAGACCTAAAAAGGGTTGCAGGGCAGTTCCTTCCTCTAGTAAGAAGGACTGAGGAAATAAAACATCTTGTTACAGCAAGAACATCATGATATTTCAAAATACGCTGTTTCTACATCTTAGTGTTTTTCTCTTGTGCGGAATGCCATTTTGCTTCAAGGTGTCACCCATCCATTTTTAAAGCCTTCAGAGCACAGGTGTGCCAGGCAGAACAGCAACGACATGCTGAATCACAATCCTAACACGGATCTTACTCTGATAATAGTAAGTAGCTGCTCAGCATAAGTTTGCGTGATGCAGTATTGATGGTGCAATAGGATTTGCTAAGTCAGCATCAGAAATCAATAAAATCAGTCAGCTAGGATTTCACAGCTATGAGACAATGCATTACTGAAATGGAATGAACAATGTAAAGGGGCCAGTTAAACTGAAAAAAAGATTCACAAGACCCTGAAAAGCAGAAGAGAAGCCAACAGAGATGACCAAATCCAGCATGTGGCTCTCAATTTGTGCTGCAATAGAAACGTGGGATTTAATTAAAATAACCTAACTGCTCTGAAATTACAAAAGGAATCTGAGGTAACATCAACAACTGTTAGAAAACATCCTACCACTAGAGCCCTTGAAAATATGGAAGTAGGTCTTCTATCAAAAGCTCAGACACATTTGATTAAAATCTAGTGGAGGGTCCTGGGGGTGGTAAATATTCACAACTCTGAGAGAGGTGTGGGAGTGTCATGTATAAACTCCCATAAATAATTTCCTGGGGAATGGGATTCAAAAACACCACCAGAGAAGCTGGTGAACAGGGGGTGGAAAGACTGTTAAATCACCCTCGTATAGCTAACCTTTACCAATACCCAGAATGTTAATTTTCTGAGCCCCAAAAAGCAATTGAAAAAGCAAGCTTTAATCTGCAGGGCTCCATTACTGAGAACAGTTATTTTGACTGAACAGAGATCTCTGCCTTGGTTAAGGCACAGAAATCAATTATAACATGAAGTTTTCAAAAAAGGATGGATTTACCTCACACTGCATTTTGACCCAGTGCTGAGGGTTAGCTGTATTAGTCTAGATCAGCAAAAATACTCACAGGACTTGTTTGTTTTGCTCAGCCAGTCAGGAAATCAGTAGCATACTGTTTCTCCTTGAAAACAGGCAACCAGGGCTAGATTAAAGGGCTCCAGACTACTCACTTTTGTGGCTCCCCCAGCATGCAGCCCCACCACAGGTCCCCCAGCCTAGGGATTCCCATCACAGTTGCCTAGGAGTGGGGTAGACCAGCACCTTGAGGCCAGAGGCCACAGCTGCATGGTGCTCTTGTTCTGCTCCCAGGCTCCTGAGGCTGGGGCTGGCTGGTGCATTTCCATTGCGCTCCAAGGCTGGGCGTCAGCTAGTGCATGGAGTGGCTTCTAGTGTTGCTCTGGGCCCTGGGAGGCTGCATCACTTGCTGCTTTGTATGCTGACTGGCTTCACCCCAGAGCACAGTGGACACATGCGGCCCTGCCTCGCCCTCAATTTGCTGCAGCCTCTGGCCCCAGGGCCCCACCCGTCCAGCACCTGTACCCCAGCCTCTCAGGGCTGGATCAGCAGAGGCTTTAGAGGCTACAGCCCAGGGCCTCTCTTCAGGCTCAGTCCTGGGGCTACAGCCCCTAAAGTCCCTGTGTTATTCCAACCTTACAGGTCAGATCTAGAAGATTGGTGATTCCAGTTCAAAATATGCTTTGTAGCATACAATGTATAAGAAAAGTCATCTAACATTTGAGAAAATATGGCTTCAAGAACATCACTTCTCCATGGGAATGAGTAATTTAATTATTCTCATTTTTTAAAAAGCTATTTTGATGGTAGGTGAAGAGGAGGCAGAAAGATTGTTAAATTACCCTTGTATAGCTAAACTTCGCTAATATCCAGAATGTTAATTTCTTGATCCACAAAAAACAAATTGAAAAAGAGAGCTTCTGCAGGGCTCCAACACTGAGGGTATGTCCACACATCTCTTTTATTTTGAAATAACACTGGTTATTTTGAAATAAAAAAGATTAGGTCCACATGACATTTTCTTATTTCGAAATGACAGGCTCTGTATTTCAAAATAAGAACTGTCATTTCGAAACATCTTAAACCCCATTCATTTTAAAATGGCTGTTATTTCAAAATGGTTATTTCAAAATAACGCTGTTTGGACATGTTGTTTTGAAACAACACCATTGTTTCAAAACTACTGGTTCGAAACATGTCCAAGGCTGTGTTCACACACAGGCATTATTTCAATACACGTTGTATTGAAACAACGTGTATCGAAATAATGCCTTATTTTGAAATAACTTAATTCAAATTAACAGTTTGTTAATTCGAATTAAGGAAAAAAGCTCAAAGCAAAATAGCAGTTTCAGGCAACAGTTATTTTGAAACAAGTCACTGTTGTTTTGAAAAAACATGTTCAGACGGCATTGTTTGAGAACAATCATTTTGAAACAACATTGTTTCGTCCCACATGGGGTTTAAGTTGTTTCGAAACAATGGGTGCTGTTGTTTCGAAACAACTGTGAGTCGTGTGAACAGGGTATTTCTTATTTCGAAACAACCTCTGTTGTTTCGAAATAAGAGTGATGTGTGAACACAGCCCAAATGGCCTTATTTTGAAATAACCATTTCAAAATAACAGCTGTTTTGATAGCAGGCTTTCCCTTAATTTGAATTAACATTTTCTTAATTTGAATTTACTTATTTTGAAATAAGGACTTAATTTTGAAATGAGTTATTTTGAAATAATGATGTATGTGTGGACATAGCCTGAATGTTTTAAGATGTCTCCAAATATACTGAATGGTGTAGAGATGGTATAACTGTAGGAAACATGTCTTAAAAAGTTTTCAAATCCATTCGATATAATTTGTGGAAACCCACAGCATTTCACAATGTCCGTGCAATCCTGTAAAAGCCAATAAAAAAGTCCCACAAAGTCCACTGCAGGTATTTCATCAGCTTCAAACCACTCCTACCCCTTTTATTTATGGTCTTCCTACTCCTAGACTACACACAGGAACAGCATTGACAATGCCCTTTCTGACTCTGTTTCACACAGCAGCATATAGCTCAATAGATGCTGAAAGGGATAGGACAGTGGTTCCCAACTTGTAGCCTGGGGGCCAAGGGTGGCCTATGGGGTCTTTCAAAGTAGTTCATGGCTCCCTTCCCATTGGCTGCAAAAGGAGCCACTGCCTAAGGACTCAGGTGGATTGCATTTCCATGGGATTAGAAGATTGGTGCAGGCTCTTGCTGCAGTTGGGGGAATGAGAGATTGGTGCTAACCTACCCCTTGTCGTAGTAGGAAGGAAGGCAAAGCATTCTACCTAGATCCATAGGTGTCAGGGTCCTTGCTGGAGACAGAGTGATGGGAGCACTGATCTTCCATCCCTTTGGCTGAAGAAGGCAGCCACTGTCTAGGGGACCAGGAAGAGTGCCAGGGCTACAGGCAGGAGCCATGCTGGCCGAGGAAAAGACCCAGGGCCTGGGCCTCATGCCCCCTGTGCCAGTTCAGGGCCTGGGCCCAATCCTGCCTGGGGTTCGAGGCAGGGCCCATATCAGGCTCCTGCTGCAAGCAGCCCGGCCCTGGGTATGCAGCCAGAGATGGGGCCAGGGAAGACAGCCGCTGCAACGGGTGGCCCAGCCTCAGACCCCTGGCTAGTGCCGGAGCCAGAGAAGACAGTCACCATCGCGGGCGGCCTGGTGGCAGACGCAGGGAACTGGCACTGGGACTCAGGGCACGAGTCCCATGTGTGCAGTGCCAGCGACACCACTGGCTACAGGACGTGTGTGGTTTCTGTGCTGCAGCTATGGAGATGAGAGATCAGCAAGGAGAAAGTCTGCTTTTCTGGGATGGGGTTGTAAATATGCTGTCCACCGTCCTGAGGGAAAAAGTGGCTTGTTCAGATCCCCGGCCCCTCATGGGGCGGGACTGCCAAGTCTATAGCCCCTTGGCAGGGTGAAAGGTTCACAGCTTCGGTTTCAGTCACTTGGCTGAGGGGAAAGTACCAGGCTGCCTCTCAGGGTTACAACCCGAGCGGTGGCGTATGGCAGGGGTTGGAATTAACAAGGGCGTTGGGTTGCACAGATTCACTGTGTCCTAGTCAAGGTCACCAACAGGGGCTGAGGCCTCTGGACAGGGGTTAGCGGGGTCCAAGCCGCAACATGCCAATCCCGAGGTAGGCCCTATGGGACTGGAGGCCTTGGTGCAGGGGTCAGCGGGGTCCAAGACGCAACACACTGCCCCTGAGATGGGACTCCCCATCGAGGGCTGAGATCTGCACTCCCCTGGGCTACCCCTGGCCTCACACTCCCACCGTACCTCGTCTGGTGGGTCTTTGGAGTAATCCCCCAGGGGTAGGTGACAGAAGCCTTCCATCTCATCAGGTGGCGGCAGGTCAGGGAGTCCATCAAGCTCCTCCTCAAGTGGCAACTCCTCCAGGTCACATGAGGTGGGCGGAGGCTCAGGGCTCCCAGCAGCAGGGGCAGCTCCTCCAAGTCACAGGAGGGTGGCAGCACTTCGGAGAGCCCCATAGGGTACAGCTCAGGAGCACCCACCTGCCTTGCTGGCGGCCACTCTCTCTGTCGGCCTGGGGTGGACCTGAACCCAAGTGACAGCTCCCAGTTCCCAGCCACGGGTGGGCCCCACCAGACATGTGGCCCCAGGTCTGGTGGCCAGAGCCCAGCTTCCCCACAGGGTGGCCCAGGGTCAGGAGTGAGCCAAGGTGCATCCTTCCCCTTCAGCAGCTGGTGCTTAACTGAACTGACTGCCTCCCTTTTTATACTTCCTGTTCCTGTCCTGCCCCTCTGCTTCCAGCCTGACTGACAGGCTGGCTCTGGCTCCGCCCACTGCAGGCCAGAGGGTTCTGCCTGTCTATCTTTGAGGGGGGCCGGGCCTTCCTCCTCCAGGGGTGGTGTGTGCTGACGGAGGCTGGTGGCCCTTCAGGGCTGTAAAAATGATATCTTTGGCCCTCAATCCAAAAAGGTTGGGAACCACTCAGATAGGACATCCCAGACATTGAATCCAGTTCTCACTAGTAACTGGGGCTAGCAACAACCTCATCTTTTGTTACCTCAGTCACTGTTGTCAGCTATGCAGTTGAGACTCCTTGATTTCTTTGACCCTGTAGAGGCAGGATTCCTGTGATACAAGCAAAACTAGAACAGCTCTTTTCTCTGAAGCTTGAAACAAAATGTGAGTTTTAAAAAGGCTAGCCAAGCAAATACCAACTTGAGAACCTAAGGTCTCAAGCGCAGCTGGGAGAAATTTTTCTGCCAATTTTTTTGTGGGTGAAAAATGCAGAGTTGGCAATACCAAAATGTTCCATGAATTCAGCATGGTTTCTCCAAGTTGTTTGTGGTGAAGCAAAGCAAAACTCTAAAAAGATCAAAATGTTTTGATTTGAGATTTTTTAAATAAAATATTTTAATGTTCTGGATCTAAATGACAGCTAAGAAATTTCCTTCCATTTTTTTTAAAGTACTATAAATTGAAATGAAATGTTTCAACTAGGGTTGAATGAAATAATCTATTTCAACACAAACCATTTCAATTCATCAAGGTTCTTTTTTTCAACGTGCCCAAAAATGAACTCTCCGCCAGTTTTTTGGAATTGCCAGCAAAAATCCAGTATATGTACAGTTCTGGTCTCAAGTCCTTCATTAAATGTAGTAAATAGGCCTTTCTATACTTTGGGAATATAATTACTCTTGAATGGAAATGCTCTATGTGACAACAACAACCGCAGCGACAAAAAATTCAGTCCTACCCTAATCCTAGCTGTCAGAGTAGAACTGATTACTCAGAATGCCCAATCAAGGAAAATTTGCCTTTTCCTGTACCTATTCCTAGTAGTCCCAGACTGGTTGGGTTCATTACTTGCCCCATGTCTACAGATTCAGTTGGAGAGGGAAAAGAGCAGAATTAAAGAGAAGTTTCTTCCACATAGAACAGGAATCAGGTGTTAGCCCTCTTAACCATCAATAACTATTAGCAGGTAGCATGCCCAAACTATCTAATACTCTAGCTAAGCAAAACCATATACATTGTTTGACTAAGCATAGAAAATCCAGGTCTCTGGAAGGTTTTGACTAGTTATAAAGAGAGGGAGCATTTGCAAAATTTGGATTTTGAAAAGCCTCAGTTTGGGGGCATTTGGATGTCAAGTTCCAGCCCATTTCTGCTGTGAAGATTCACTTTTCTGAGTATCTCCTTGTGACAGGCTGCTCCCCAGATCCAGTCTGGTATGGCACTGTGACTCCCTGATTCCCACTCCTGAGCCCCAGTTTGCTCCACTTTGCCCAGTGACCACTCACTCATGAATCAGCCCATTCCAGCCTCTCGTGTGCAATCATTCCCAAGCAGTGGGTGTGTGCCTTCAAGGTACTTCAGGGGCAGTCACCAAGTGAGGACCCCTGGCTCCAGTTACCATACCAGGAGCCACTGTCTACAGAGATTGGGACCTACTCCCAATCACCATACACTGAAGTCCATCCATTTGACAAAGAAATGGATCATGCCCAGCATTCTTCACTCACATCCTCTAAAGACCACACAGCTTTAGATAAAACAACTACTAGTTAATTGATCAGATTATAATTCTAGGTGAGAATATGGCCAGTCATGGCAGAATCACAATATAAATGAGTCAGGAGTGACCAGAAGGAAATAAAAGGTAAAATATGCATACTACCCTAATATCTCTGCCTAAACTGACCTCATAGTCCAAGCTTATGCTCAAGATGTTTGGCTGCCAGATGTTTGTTCAGCCAGTCTCTGCCTGAGACCAGGCAGGGCCCAGGTCTTGCTTGAAGTTGTTTCAAGATGGGATTTCTCAGGCCAAAAGTCACAAATCCCTCTTAGTGTCTCTCTTTGTTCCAAAACTCCCCCTGACCTCTCCCTTTCTGGGCAGAGGTGATCTCTTTGTGTGGTCTGAGCCAGGGAACTCAATTAGCATATCTGTGTTGCCTCCTCCAGGTGCTTGCTTGTTTGTTTCCGGGAGAGAGCTCTGCCCCCATCCCCTCCGGAGCTATGTTACACATCTGTACACATGAATGTGGCGGCAGGAAATGCTGTCATAGTAATCACGTAGAATAGATTATGAGCATCCATAAAGAAACCTTGTATGGTGTAAGTGGCACAAAAACATACAATCCCAGTGGGTAAGGAAACAGAAAAATCATATAGGTCATAGCCCAGGGTGCACAGATGTGCATCCTGTGACACTCTTGCTCTGGTATAATATTTCTCAACAGACTGGGCAGACAATGTAGTCCATATCAAAACTTGAGAACCAGTTACAAAAACTCTGAAATGTGGGAAGACCTGAAGGACAAATTGTCCTTCTCTATAATATATCGTGCTTTGAATAGTGCTGAAGTACTTATTTGGAGCACATAAAACCTGGGAAGCAGAATATCAGGAACCCTCTCATTTTCTTGCTGCTTTTGGTATAAACCAGATTGCTTGCTACTATTTGGGTACCAGGATGTGGGCAGGCACAAGCCTCCCACTGCTTAAAACCCTTCAGCCAACCTAAGAGGATTTGCAACTTAGCTTGGAACTCAACTGGTCATGAGGGACAATGAAAAAAAAAGGAACAGGCATGACGATCAAAGGGCTAAACAGAGGGACCCTGAGGGGCGCTTTGAGCAGAGAACCCCAGACAGCACCCACTGCTCTTCAAAAGGAGCTAGGGAGTCAGTGGATGCAGTCCAAGGAACTCTGCCTGGATACGTAATCAGACTGCTAGGGGTGGTAGGTGCTTGTATGAAGTCCAGTGTAAAAACTAACATCCTGTCTCAGCGTAAGCCTAAAGGGAGGGCAGTGGTAGAAACAGCTCCTGCCTGTCCTGGTGGGTGAATTGCCCTGAGGCATAGTGGGCCTTGTAACATTGTTCTTCCCAGTATTGAATGGGGGTGAATTTAGCGCAAGTGTATTGAAAGGTCTGAAGTACACTAGTAGCCTATTGTAAAAGCAGGAATATACCTAAATAAGTTGATGTACTCACTGGAAGACCACTGCACACATATACATACCTTTGGTTGAAAATCACTGATTTAGACCATTTTAGTCATCCCATCCATGTGACCTGCCCTTTGCCACACAGCATGCCATTCTTCAGGCATTCTCCCTATGCTGGTATTCACTCTACTCTGTTAATGTGAAAACACAAGAATATATGTCCCACCCTTTTGCTTACTGACTACTTTCTTAAAAACCTTAAGCAAAGGTGCTGTAGAAATAACATTTTAACTTGCTGGAAAGATAAAATAAAATTGTTACAGTAATTCAAATGGAGACTTCAGATCACTGGCTAATCTAGTACCTAAAAAAATCAAGCACTGTTTATTGATATTCAGTTAAACAGTGACGAAACAATACTGAGCCTTTTACTGGTTCAGGACCAATTTTTTTCACAATATTTGTAGCTCACCATATGCTTGAAGTAGGGTATAATCCTTATGAAGCACATTCAATTTGTTTCCTCCAAGCTTCAATAGATGCAGTTGAGTCTGTCTCTTGTTAGACAAATTGTTAATGAAAAGGTAGCTGAACAATCATTTTCTTCTAATATGCAATTCTGTCTCCTTAAATACAGGAGTCTGACAGAGCTGTTCAGCAGTTAACAGTTTCTCTATGGGAATGAACTCTGTCTGACCCTTAGAAACTAACAACTTTAGCATAAAGGGATAGATGGAGGGAAAAATGGCTAAAAAGAAACACCCATTTGTAATAAATTGTGATGCTGAAGTCCTGAATGTTGAAAGGAAAGAGCATTTGTAATATTGTTCTTTGCATACAAAGAATGGCCTTTTGCAGAAAAATGAAAGTTTTTATGGATTTGTTTTGTGATCTCTTGTGGGATTGCTCTGTGTGTAGTGGTTTTGCCTTAAAGAGACAAAACAATTGCCACCTCAAAGACACCAAATTCATTGTAATATGCATTCGTGTCATAGAATTTGTAAGAGATTTTTAAGGAAATCTGTGTTTTTATCACTGGCAAAAAAGAAACAAGGAGTTCTGTGGCACTTAAAGACTAACAAATTTATTAATTTTATGAGCTTTCATGGGAGAAAATCCCACTTCATCATATGCTTTGAAGACACTTAATAAAGTCAACTTAACCCTTAAAGTCAACTATAAAGGCAGGAGTTATTAAGTCAACTTACTGAAGCCCATAAGTTGACTTAATAAACTCCAGATGTGGCAAGGGCTTTGCTTAAGTCGACTTAAGCCCATAGTGTAGACATACCCAGAGTGAGAACCACCAGAAGGTGCTCATTTATTTAAAGGACTATGATACAGTTCACATACACTACAAGGCTGTATGTCCTGAGCATTGTACAAACACTTAGTGACAGACAGTCTCTGCTCCCAAAAGCTTACAGTCTAAATAACATGTTGCAGATAATTTATCCCAATCTCCATGCATTCTTAAAGCCTTCAGTGTATCCTCAGAAAAAGGCTAGAAAAATAACAGACCTTGCAACTTGTCTAAAAGGTCAGCGGACTATGGTCTGTTACAAAACACCTTTCAACCAGCCTACTTCATTTAATTAGGATGAGCTGTTATTCTAAGCACTAACCCAAATACACATAGGGTATTGTCCACACAAGTCTTTTATTTTGAAACAACACTGGTTGTTTCGAAATAAAAAACTGAATGTTCACACGATGTTTTCTTATTTCGAAATGACAGGCTCTGTCATTTCGAAATAAGAACCATCATTTTGAAACAGCTTAAACCCAATTCATTTAGAAACGGCTGTTATTTCAAAATGGTTATTTCGAAATAACGCCATTTGGACATGTTGGTTCAAAACAATATCATTGTTTCGAAACAACTGTTTCAAAACAACATGTCCAAATGGCCTTATTTTGAAATAACCATTTTGAAATAACAGCCGTTTCGAAAGCAAGCTTTCCCTTAATTCTAATTAACATTTTCTTAATTCGAATTAACTTATTTTGAAATAAGGACTTTATTTCGAAGTAACTCATTTCAAAATAACTTATTTCGAAATAATGATGTACGTGTGGACATATTGTAGTATTACATGGGGAAACACTAGCAAACGGAAACACATTTACATTTGGGGAAATCAGACAGTGGGTCCGGGACATAGTTAGAAACAGACCCATGTTTCTTGGCACCTTCTTCCCTGCTCTAACTTCTCATAACATAGCTAGCAGATCAATTTCAGCAATCAGTGTGACTCATATTTTTCAATAATTAACGAGTTCTTCTTAAGTGATGGTCCCGGTGGGGTTTCCCGTGTGTGTGAGGGGGGAGGGGGTATTTATGCACACCAAACACCTGAGTCCGGAGATTTTTTTAATGAGCAAACTAAACAAGGAGTCCTGTGGCACTTTTAAAGACTAACAAATTTATTTATTGCATGAGCTTTTGTGGGAGAAATCCCCTCTTCATCAGATGCTTGAAAATGGAAAACTTTCAGTATGGGAGGGAAAAATAAATCCAGTGAAGTGTGAGTGACAGGTACAGGTCAGACTATTTAAGCAAATCAAATGAGTTCTTTAGGTTCAAACTGTGTGGAACAACATATAAGAAGATTGGGAGCTTGAGAGAGGTGAAAATCACCTTTTGTAATGAGAAAGTCAGCTCATATCAGTATTCAAACCCAAGTTACATGGAGACAAGAGGATTGGGCAGATTGGCAAAGGCCCTGGGGGTTTATCACCTTTCTTTGTAGCACGGGGTAAAGGTCACTTGCTGGTGGCTTCTCTGTACCTTGAAGTTTTTAAACCGTGATTTGAGGATTTTAGTAAGTCATAGGATAAGGGTCTAGTACAGGAGTGTGTGGGTGAGGTTCTGTGGCCTGCACTGGGCAGGTGATCAGACTAGATAATCATATTGGTCCCTTGTGACCATCGAGTCTATGAGTCTCCTCTCCTAAGGTAGGTTTTCCCTTCCTCTGATCTTCCTAGTAGTCCTTTTCTGCCATTGTTCCAGTATGAATTAATCTTTATTAAACACTGGAGATCAAAACTGCACACAGTACCTCAGATGAGGATTTACCAGGTGTGATCCAGGCCTCCTGAAGACTAAAGACAAAATGGTGATGAGTCCCCTGCCCTTTATCTCAGAGCCCTTGCCAGATCAAAGTGGAGTTGGGCCACATGGTCAGTTTGGGTAGCTGGTCAAACAAGTTTCTTCTTGGGCCCACTGCAGCTAGCTGGGAGCTCCTCCTCATGGGCCATTAGTATGACAATTGGTTGTAGACGCGCAGTCTGGGATTGCCTCAGCTCAAACAACTTGGAACACACATAAAACAAATAAGATTCCTAATTTCTAATACAAATATGATACCTACATATAAATCATATAATCATTCCTAGCAAATTACAGCCTTCCTATTGATACCAAACATGGCATATCACACATGGATCATTGTAAATATGAAATATTAATATGGAAAATAATCATAAACAGTCCCCTAGACCCAAACAGCATCACACCAGAGCCTTGTATAATGGTACTCACATTTCTCTATCTCTACTAGAAATCCCCCTAGAATTATATTAGCCTTTCACATTGGCGGCTCATAGTCATTCTGTGGTCAGCCAGTCCACCCTGAGCTTTCTTCTCCTCTGTTGCTTCTATCTGATAAATTCTAGTGGAGCAGAGTAGAGGGTGAAATGCCCTCTCAGTGTCCTGGTCACCCCCAATCCAGCTGTCTGGGCTGGGACAAAGTGGGCTAGCAAAGCCACAGACTACAAAGAAGAAAGCAGTAGCTGAACATGCTGATTAGAGTGAACCAGAATCTGGTCTAATGTGGCAAGAGAGAACAACTCTTCCTCTTGCTGGAGAGGGATATGTAAACCAGTTAGGGAGGAACTAGTAGGGGAGGCACAGCCAGGTAGGTGGCTAGGAGCCCTGCTACTCAGTTTGTCTCCTGGCCAGGGACAGTGAAAATTTCTGGTGTGGAACTCTATAAACACCTTACTGAAATCCAGGAAAATGAAATTTATTGCATTTCCTTTGTCTACAATATTAGTTGTCATCTCAATTGGTCTGGCATGGTCTAGCTTTAGTAAAAATATATTATATGTTATGCCAGTTACCATTCACCTCTATCTTCTTAATTACCTTTTCATTCAAAAATTGTTCTAAGACCGTACACACAACTGAGGTTAAACTATTGGGACTGTAACTGATAACTTTTTTCCCGCTTTCTTACTATATGGGCACATCTACACACACAGGTTTATTTCGAAAGGGCTCCTTTCGAAATAAGGGAACCTGCAGAATTGAAACGGCCGTTATTTCGAAATTGATGTTTCAAAATAACGGCAATGGGACCGCTGTTTCGAACTGTTGTTTTGAAACAACAGTGTTGTTTCAAAACAATGGGTCTAAAGCCGTTATTTCGAAACATCCATTTTGAAATAACGGCCATTTCGGGGGGGTAAGTTTTACTTTTTCAAAATAAAGATTGTTATTTCGAAATGATGAGCCCCGTCATTTCGAAATATTGATACGTCATGTAGACTAAATTTTTTTTTATTTCAAAATAACGGGTGTTATTTTGAAATAAAAGAGCCGTGTAGACGTGCCCTATGAGGTACTATATTAGCAATTCTTGGGAAACAGGGTACAAACCCTGAGTTTATCCATTTATTAGAGATCCTTGCTTATTGGGCTTGCAGTTTTAATATTTTTGGAAGGAGATTATCCAGGATCCTGTAATTGAATTCCATTAAAGCATTAGAGTTTGATTTCCACCTTGAATGTGTCCATTTTCTACTTTCATATCCTCATTTCTATTAGCCACTCTATCACTATTCCAAAGATCCTCAGTAGACTTATTAGAAACTGAGGCAAAGTATTCATTTAGGGGTCTGGACTAATTTGAATGCTGACCACACTAGCCTTTGGCTAGTTCGAACTAAAAAAAGATTTAGTTCAAACTAATCAAAGGTTAGTTCAAACTAGTTAGTTTGACTGATTAGTCTGAACTAACTGCTCATTTTGAACTTATTTCAAAGTTTAGAATGAACTAGCCCAATGGAGACATGCTAGTTTGAATTAGTGGTTAGTTTGAACTAAGTGCGTTTTTTAGTTCGAACTAACTTTTAGTTTGAACTTGCCCCTTGTTTTGAGTTTGAACTAAAAAGTTAGTTTGAATTAAGAAAGGTACAGCTAATTCGAACTAACCGTGCTTAGTTTGAACTAAGTTTGAACTTCTTAGTTCGGACTAACCAAGTCCAAACTAAGATTTTAGGTGTAGATATAGTCTTAGGTCTTGGAAAATGCCTAGATTATCTTTAATCTCTACCCCATCCTCAAAATATAATGGTCCCATTTTCTTCCTAGTTTTCTTTTTATTTATATAGATACAGAATCTTACTACTGTTTTTTATTTCCTTGTGAAGTCTAACACTGCTTGCCTTTGTCAGTTCTTACTACCTCTTATAGTTTCTGACCTCCAAGAGGTAACTTTCCTTTCCGATCCATCCTAACTTCCATTCATTCAATCCATTCACTACTATAACAGTAAAGATTCAACCAAGAGATGCTGTTTGACCAAATGGAAGTGTTTCTTATTTTGGTCATGATAATGCTAGTTATCCCCTGAATCTGCTGGGTTTCCTGTTATTATATAACACTTATTCACCCTTATGATGATGAGTCTATCAGTTCTCTACAGCTCCATCTTGCAACAATCAGCAACTTTCACTCTTCAGTTGAAGCCCATATACTCTTTACTTATCCCACACTTGGAGGAAGTTATTTGAACTTTTCCACCAGTGGCGAAACCAACACCACAATGGTATCTCCATCTCATACTTCGAGGCCTCACAAAACCTTCCTTCAAACTAACAGCTTCCTAGTCTATGTTTCCTTCTCTTGATGACAGTTGCCTTCCTATTCACTACCATACCAGCCAAAAGGGCAAGTGACATGGGAGCACTCATGGAAGATCCCCCATATACCATCCCTCTTAAAGAAAAGGTCTCCCTTTGCCTTCACTCAAAATTCATCCTCAAAGTAATTTTGGAGAGTCACAAGTATCAAATTATCCATTTACTGGTATATTTTTCAAAATTTTATGGTTCTGATGAGGAGAGAGACCTCCAATGGGCACAGGCATTTTATCTACAGAGAACAAAAGCAATAGAATAACATCTAGACTTTATCACTCTAGTAGAGTGATCAAGGGGTCAAGCTCTATCTATGCAGAGATTCTGTAAGTAGATCTCAGTTCACATCTTTTCCAGAGGGGGTAAGATCCCATTCCACCAGAGCACAAGCAACCTCTACAGCAGTGGCTCCCAAACTTTTCAAGTCTAAGAACCCCTTTTTAATGTCAAAAAATGTTGCAGACGCCCCAGATGATAACAGTTGTCCTTTTAGTATTTTATTGATTAAGAAAATACATAATAACAAAAAGCTAATGAATTCAGTAACACGTTTAAATGAATTTGTATTTTATTAATCACAACAGCATCAACATACATTTCAAGAATAGTAATACATATATGTGCAAGGCAATATATGTGCAGTGTACAGAAGATATGAGTATTTATTTATTATACTGAGTCATTTAATGAGATGGCTTTTGCTGTTTTGCAGCTTTCACAGATTGGAATCTGGTTGAAGCAATGAACATTTCAACCTTAGATCTGGTTCCACATCCAGCTTGTTTCAATATTTAGATTTTCAGTGCAACAAGTGCAGAAAATCCACTTTCATAAACATATGTTGTAACAAAAGGTGTCAGGTACTTCACAGCTTTATCAGACAGTTCTGGGTACTCAGAATGAACATGTAGCCAGAAGTCTGTCAGGTGCTTTTGTGTAAAAATTAGTTTTAAAGAATCATCACATGAAAGTTCTGTTAAACTGTCTTGTTCTTTTGCTGAGAGATCTGAGATTACAGCATCATCAACATTCACAAAAGGGTTTCTAATCCAGTCATATCTGGACTCAGGAGCAGGAAAGTACTCACACACTTGTATGTGAAGACTGCAAGTGTTCACTTATGTCACTTTTTACTTTTTCTGATAGCAGCATTTCATATGTCATTAACAAATTCAAAAGGCATGAAAATGATTCACAGTTTGATTGATTCGATCAATGAGACCACAGAGCTAATTTCTTGATCATAGTTTCTATTTTGTCCTGGACTATGAACTCATCTATGGCCTTTCCCTGCAGACTTAGGTTGAGTCCATTTAAATGGCTGAAAATATCAGCTAAGTATGCCAATTTAGTTAATCAAGAAAAGTCATCAAAGCAATGTGAGAACTGAAAGTTGGATTGAAGCAAAAAAATCCTTACTTCATCCCATAACTCGAATAGGCAAGTAAGAGCTTTCCCTTGAGAAAACCAACGGATTTCCGTATGTAGAAGTAGATGATGATGATCACTGCCCATCTCCTCACACACAGCTGCAAATATTCTTAAACTTAAAGGGCAAATCTCAATGAAATTAATAGTTTTCACAGATTCATCTGAAACAGACCTGAGCTCAGCAGGGATTTTCTTTGTTGCTAGTGATTCCCTGGGGATGCAGCAGTGAATAAATTTTGCATCTGGTAACATGGCTTTCACATGAGCAACAACTCCATTGTATCAGCCTGTCATAGCTCGAGCACCATCAGTACTAATTCCAACACATTTTGACCAGTCAATATTGTTCTTCTTTATGAAGTCGTCTAAAATTCCAAATATAGCTTTTGAAGTTGCTTGTGTATGCAATTGTTTCAAAAAGAGGAGGTCTTCATTCATACTTCCTTTATATTCATTATTAACAAATGCCAGAATATTGGATAGGTTCACAAGGTCCATGGATTCATCCAGTTGCAGAGCATAAAAGTGACTATCATGTATTCTTGTTATTAACTGTTCTTTCACACCTTGGCCATCTCTCCAATTCTGCGTTGAACTGTAATATTTGACAACCAGATAGCATTAAATTGCTTGCAAGTCTTCTCTCCCAGTGCTGTCCTCACCACTTCCTTTACTGCAGGTAACATTAACTCTTCTCCAATCGTGTGCAACTTACCTGTCTTTGCTATCAGAAAAGCTAGTCGATAAGAAGTTTATACTGCATTCAAGTTATTACTACCCTTAGCTGTATGTTGGAGCACTTTGCTGCTTTTCTTTAACTCTTGGAGTTTCCTTTGAAAAAATTCCACAGGCTTATCTGCACTGTCTCTATATTTGGTTTCCAAATGTCGACAAAGTTTGCTGGGTTTGAAGCCTTCATTTGAGAGCACTTCATAACAAATCACTCACAATGGTCTTTGGTCATCTTCAGAACCAGACCACGTAAAACCCATCTTTAGATAGCTGTTGCTGTATTTCTGAAGTTTGTTTTTATTTTGTGTGTGTTGCAGAGAGTCACTATTTGTATCACCGTCACTTTGCTCATTTTGCTCTTTTCTTTTCAATGCTTCTGTTTTCAACCAACAATCCGTTGTCAAATTGTAACACCCATTGGAACCAGATACTGAAATAAAAAAAAAAAATCATCATTGTATGATACACACCAAAACTCTAGTGATTTTTTTTCAATATTTAGTTCTCACTGAACTCATAAAAATCAAAATCTATTTATAAAAATTCATTATCAAAATCACAGTGATATTTATTTGAATTGTCACATGGGAAACCATGGACATTAGGTAGAAAAAAATGGTTAGAGAAATTTTTAAAAATGACCAAATTTTCATATCTTATTCTCCAACAATAGATATTCTGTTACTGAAGGTGAGAAAAATGACATCTATTTTCTGGAAAGGTTTGTAACTGTGTGGTGAGAGGAGAACATCACGATGATTCTACTTCACTTTCAGTGATATAATGCCAAAAAATCTGCTGCAAACATGACAACCTCCACACAAGCCGAAAACATGGCAACTGTTCACCATTACTCACAAGTAGTTTGCTCAGCCAAGCCCTATGCAAAATTGCCAAAGTGTGCCATGCTTCTTTTATGTATATATATACACCTCCCCATGCACCTCATTTTATTCATCTGTGAAATCAGAATGACACCTCCTTTCCTGGAAGGAATATTATGAAGATTAATTCATTCTTTTTAAAATGCTTTGATGCCTTTTGAGGATGAAGGTATACAAGTGAAGCATATATTAGAAGAGAACAACATAATTAATTGGATCCGTGGAATAAACTTCTGAGTTTATCATTTTGCAGACAATATGCATGTTGAAATTTCAATGGTATCAGTTCCCCACTTTTAAGAGTAACTAACTGTCAAAAGAGGAAAAAAAAACCCTAAAAAATCCCAGAAAAACAAAAAAGAACACACATTGCAACTGTCTTAAAAAAATAGTAGGAGAGGGGCATGGGAGGTCAATATGAGTACAGCTGACACCCAGTCCTACCTCAGCAGGGAGGTAAAGACCAGCCACCACCAGTGGTGGGGTCCTACTGCAGAACCCAGCCCCTGCTGGGACCAAGAGCCACTGCTGCTGGGATCCATTTGCTGCCAATGTGATCTGGCCAGGCCAGGGAGCAGCATTGCTAATGGGATCTGGCCCTGGCCTTGAAGCAGTGCTGCTGTCAGGATGTGGCCCCAGCCAGGAAGTGGCACTGGCTGAGTGATCCGACCCTGGCCGGGGAGTGGCGCAGCTGCCAGGATCCTGCCCTGGCTGGGGAGCAGTGCTGTCATGGTGATCTGGCCCCAGTTGGGGAGCAGCACCACTGCCACCATAATCTGTCCCTTGCTGGGTAACGGACCAGGTGCTGAGATCTGGCCCCAGTGTGTGTGTGGTGCCACTGCCAGGATCCGGACCTGGCCAAGGAGCGGCACTCCTGTGTGGATCCATCCTGGGTAGGGAGTGGACCAGGTACCAGGATCTGACTCCGGCCAGGGAGCAGCCCTCCACCGTCACCGTTGGCCCTTCCCCAAGCCCCTATGGGTCTCCTGGGGGCTCCTGCCAGTCCTCTGTCCTCCCCACTGGGGCCCAATACATTCTTTCTCGGATCCAGATCTGGATTGTCTCCAGGAAGATAATAGAAGATGAAAACAGAGATCTGTAGCAAGGCATGGACTTCCCTTTGGTTCTTCTGCTGTTATCATGTTTCTGGGCCCCAGTGACTGGGGAGACTGGCAGCTATAGAGGAAGTACTTCATTATTGCCTTTACATCAGGCAGGAGAGTGAATGAATTTAACACACTCTTCATTTTTACTTCCTTTCATAAGGGGAAGGTACTCCATAGACCTAACCCTCAGTTCTTATGCAAGTACGGTTGGTGTCTGATTCTCACATTTATCTGTACATTCCTTTCTTATTTTTCCCTGAACCACATTTTAATAAATGAGAATCTGTTCTCCAGACACTGGATGATAGAAAGGCTCTGACCTATTATTTGGACAGAACTAAAAGTTCTCATAAATTATCTAGAATATTTGTTTCATATGCTAAGAACAATATGGCGTGTATGGTTTCTTCTCAGACTATTTCCTGGTGGATTAAGCAATGTATTGTTGTGTGTTACACACTTGCAAAAGTTCTCGTGCCTTTTTTAATTCAGCTACATTCCACCAGAGCTCTAGCTTCTTCCTTGGCTTGTCTTTGGCAGGTGCCAATTGCTAAGATGTACAAAGCTGGCACCTGAACTTTGGTACACACTTTCATCAAGCATTATGTTCTGGATTTGGCTTCTAGAGTGGACACTGGTTTTGGCAAGGTGATGTTTCAGTCTTTGTTCAATTAGGTCTCCGTTCCCCCTTCCAGATTAGTCTAAGCATTGCTTAGACAATTTTACCTATAAGTGAAAATATACAGAACCAAAGAAGAAATCAAAACTATTTACTTGTAATGGGAGTTTTCTGAGATGTCTCTGCATATTCACATTTCTCTCCCTCCTTCCCCTGTCTGTCAGAATCCTTGTACTTATGAGTCTGGTTTTACAGTGAAAGGGTCATTAAGGGCAGGACAGAGTATGAGAGTGCTCTAGTTGATACTGCTGAATAAGGATTTTATCGGAAGGCCTCACAAAGTGGGGGACTACATATAATCATGGCTATCCATAGACTTTAAGGTCAGAAGGGACCAATATGACCCTGATCAATGCAGGCCACAGAACCTCACCCTCCAACTCCTGTAATAAACCCTTAACATACAAATGAGTTACCGGAGTCCTCAGATCATGCTTTAAAGTCTTCAAAGTACATAGAATCCACCACCAGGTGACCCATATCCCATGCTCCAAAGGAAGCCAATAAACTCCCAGAGCCTCTGCCAATCTACCCGGGGGAAAAACTCCCTCCTGACCCAAATATGCCATCAGCCAACTTGTGAGCATGTGGACAAGCTCACTAGCCAGGTGCGCAAGAAAGAATTTTTTGTAGTAACTCAAACCCCACCCATCAAAGTGCTCATCACAGGCTATTGGCATATTTATGAATACTAGTCAAAGATCAGTTTACTGCCAAATTAGGCTGAACCATCATACCATCTTCTCCACAAATTTATCCAGAGCCATCTCAAAGAACTCTGGATACAGGTAAGTAATCTTCATTTATAGATTTCCATTTTCCATCACATATTACATAACTTTAAATTTAAAATTCATCAGATTTCACAAGATAAATACAGTTGAGCTTGTTCAAGTACTGAGGAGACCTAGGGCAGAAGGTCCTTCAGGTAAGCTTCAAGATGTAATATACATGAATCAGTAGAGAGCATCTTCTCTGAAGTTGAACCAGTGCCTTTCTATGGTATTAAGATCACCATGTGATTGAGGGTGTCATCTTTTGGTTGAGATGTAAAGCCAAACTGCTGACCACTTCTTATTTTTTGTATTGCTACTAATTTTTGACCAAAATAAGTTTGTGTACATTTAGTACTTGTGAAATGTTGTGGATTCACAACACTGAAGACTAAAGTGCTCTATTTATTAACAAATCAAGTACAGTAAAGACAGCAGAAATACAAACTTCACTGCCCTGTTACGATAATATGCCTCAACTCAGTTTTGGAGGAGGTACATCTAGGCAAGAGGGCAATATGGTGGCCATGCCTAGTTAGCATTTGGCCTCTACACTGAGTCTATTGGTAAGGAGGGTGATATAATGCTTGTCTAGTGGGAATGGGACTATGATCAAACTAACTTCAAATAGGTCAGCAAAAAAGCCATTATAAAGTCATCATTGGCTTATTCTGAAGAGATTATTTAGTAGTGAGAGACTCTATATCTCATTAGTTAGAGTTAGCCATCAAATAAATAACCCATTCCTTACAATATTGTAGGAGTCAATGAATAATAATGCTCAAATATATATGCAAAGAAATGGGGGAAGCGAGAGATCAGTAGTAGGAAAAGAGTGAATCTGTTATACTCTGAATAAATGGTCAAACAATATAAGACACAGCAAAAGTTAGTCAAGATTTACACTACTCCGTGACTAGTTGTCACACATTATGCCATCCAGACCAGTAATACAGCCTTTTATCAGGAGGACATCAGATCATTCTGCAACAATTGGTTTAGGAAAAATTTAATGGCAGCTGTGAGTTGCAAAAAAGAGTGGCAAAGGAGAAAAGTGCTTGCATTTCTTTTGCATCTAGCTAGTCAGGTCCTCATTCTAAACCTGGTCTTTTAGTTATCTTCAGACTCAACATTTTTTTGCCCCATTAAAATAATACATATTCACAATAGTGGACTTCTTTCCTCTGTTACCCAGAATTTTGTTGGATTGACTATCACTGTCAGAGTATCTAATAAGGCTTTTTTTTTTTTACTTTTAAGATTGAAAATATAGCTCTGTCAAATTCCAGGGCACAACCATATTCCTTTGTCTTATTAAAGTATCTTCTTTTGTTTCTTGACTATGTACATTATCCAGTCACAATCATTTTCAAAGGAAAAGCAAATAACTCTAGTCTGATACCTTAAACATTAGTTTTTCTTTGAAGAAACAAATATATGTTGTATGCTATTCATTTCCCCAGGTATTCTAAAAGATTTCAGCATCTTAATTGAGACATCAAAGGATTCACAGGCAAAGCACCAATTAGTTATTTTATCCTGGCTGAAAGAACCTTAACTTCAGCACATTCTTGTCTCCTTAGAATCCTTAAATTTTTGCTTATCAAAGTATTTCCAAACATCCCTTCTCTACAGATAGGCATAATTAGAGGACTGAGCCCTGCTTTAACATTATCCACTTCAGTTTTAGTTCGGATTGAGTCCCCACAGATTGAGTTTTCACACTAGCATTTTTAAAGTGTTTTCCAGGTTTGACATTCTAGAAGTAAAGTCATGGATTTATGATGTGCAGTGCTGTTCCATGGCTTCCATTACATGTAAAATTGCAGTTATCAATTTGAGAATAAAGCCACATTATTTTTTGTAAGTGGGTAATGACCTTGTCCTTTGCATTCTATCAAGCAAATGGCTCCATTCCATCTGAGGCAGGGCTTCGGCATCTGTGGTAGCCAGTAACTCTTCACTCTGAGAGTGAGAACCCTTGGCTTCCTTTCCCTTCACTGTCCTTCCCCTGAAGCTGGCTACCCACAGGTACTGGACAGTCTTTGCCAATCCCATCCCTTGAAATCCTGATGGCTATGTCTACACTTACACTTTAAATCAAATTAATGATGATTAATTCAATTTAATGTATTGCATGGCTACACTAGCTTTCCTTAGTTCAAAATAAAAAAAGTCATTTTGAAATTATAAAACCTCCCTTAAATTTGAAATGATGGTTAAATCAAACTTATTAGTTTGATTTAACCCAGTGTAGCTCTGTTAATTCAAACTAACCATTAGTTTGAATTAACACTTTTTGCCCTTCTTCCTCCCAAGGTGCCTTCCTCTTTCTATATTGTGGCATACTAGTGATACCTCCTGGTCCTGGGTCTCATGCTCCGCTTGTCTCAGGGGTGTTAGGGTGGCTTCTGTCCTCCTTTCTTCTGTCTTTGAGTGCCCTGCCCTCTGGCATCACCCCTGAGGAAGAAAGGGGGGTTTTGGGACTCAGGCCCACACTCTACTCCAGGTCCCAGCCCCGAGGCCCTAAGATAGGCAGTTATGTACTGTCAGACAAGTCTCAGTTCTGCAGTACTTTCCCCTGGGCTTGTTTCCTCCCTCCTCCTCTGTACCTTTAGGATTCTTGCACCCAGTGTCGCCTTCTCCTGGGCTTGTTTTCTCCCTCCTCCTCTGCACCTTTAGGACTTTTCCTCTGTTATTCATCTCTTCCCATCTTTTCTCTTTCTCAGTAATTCTCCTGGAAATTTCCAGAGCACAGCACTGCCCTCCTGTTCATTCCCTAGTTTGTGCAGCCTCTGTTTGGCCAGGGAGGCTTTTATTATGCACCTGGCTGCTTCTTAATTGCATTCAGGTACTCCCATTTATGCTGCAGTACCCTGCCTAATGGCTAGGAAACACAGCCTTCAACATCCTATGGCTTATATACTTTCCTTCTTCTATTCTGTAGCTGTTAGTTGGTCTAAATACCTCACAATATATTGGGTGGGGACATGGCCCTTTTTGGGGGACATGTTGCCACACCTCCCATGATGCCCCTCTCCTAAATGGAGCTAGCTAGTCCTGTCCATGGACACTGTAATTTGATTTGGGTTTCTAGGGAGCCATGTTAATTCGATTTAACTTAATTCGATTTAATGATTATTAGTTTGATTTAATTAGTTCAATTTAAGTTCATTCACTTTAACAATCTAAGTGTAGACATAGCCAAAGAGACAGAAGCCTCAGCATTTATTGGGAACTCTTCATTCCACAAAAAGGAGTATTCCATACAAATCAGTTGTGCTGCAGCACTTACAGAAAAAGAAGCAAATTTGTCTGCAGAATGCTTGATCTGGCTGGGTGCTCCTAGAGGACCACTTGTTGTTGCTCATCCTTTGAGTTTGAAGATGACCACGATATCAGTGATTGCTATGATTTATGTGAAAATGTGAGTGACTGATCAGACCAATATGAGCTTTGAACTGTCAGTGGCATATGAACAAGAAAATGATGCTAACAGTTATTTGGTTAACAGCCTACATACTGCTGTTGCGAGATTTATGCTGCTGCTACTTCTCTGCCTCAGCAATTCTCCTCTGCTCATACACTGTAGCTCCAGGAGGTATGAGGTTTCACCAGGTAGAACCATCATTAGCAAGATCTTCCCAGAACTCTGGGTCAATGTTGAAACTCCTCAAAGATAACTTGAAGGAGTCCTTGAAAACATTCTTCTGGTCTCAATGAGCGCTCTTTCCATCTTTTAGCTCACCATAAAAGATCTTTATTCATCTACATTCTGGTGACATGGCTTGCCCATCTCATCTGTAACTTCATCAGCAGGGTGTGGATGCTTGGAATACCTGCCTATGCGAGTACTTCAGTATCTGGAACCTTGTCTTGCCATCTTATCCTCAGCAGTTTCTTTAGACAGCCCATGTGAAAATGATTCAGCTTCATAACATAGTATCTGTATACCAACCAACTTTCACATGCAATTATCAGAGCTGGCAACACAATGGTCTTGCAGATTTTCTGTTTTGTTTTGTTGTCCGATGCCTCTGCACTCCCACACATCTGCACACAGTGTGCCAAAAACCTCACTTGCTTTGGCAGGCTTGATGCTGGTTTCATCATTGATATGAACTGCACAACACTGTACTGCTGAGCTAGGTGATCTTGTCCAATGCCTGAAGGGTGTGGCCATTCACTGTGACAGGAAGCTGTACACAAGGCTTTCCTGGGGTAGGCTGCTACATTTCTGTCCACTTGATCTTGATTATAAAACCAAAATTCTCATAAGCTGAAGAGAAAGAATCCATGCTCTGTGTCAGACTCAGATTTGGTATTCAGGGAACTGTCATCAGCAAAGAGAAGATCATAAACAGTCACTTCCTGCACCTTTGTCTTTCTCTGTAGTCTCCTCAGACTGAAAAAACTTGCCAGCAGTCTGGTATCTGGTGCCAATCCTGGTGTCACAGTCACAAAAGGCATCTTCAAGCAAGCCAGAAAAACATCATGCTGAAGAAGGTTGGGGCCACAAGGCAGTCCTTCTTGACTGCATTGATGACTGGGAATGGTTCAGATAATCCATTGTCATCCAGAAAGTGAGCAAGCCTGCCATCATGGCATTGATGAACTATTGCCCATGAATTTCTCAAGGCACCTGAATTTTCTTATGATCTTCCAAAGGCTCCCCTGACTGACTATTAAATGCTTTTTTGGGTCGCTGAAAGTCATATTCAGATTGTAGTTTTGTTGCTGGCATTTCTTCTGATGCTGACAAGCTGTGAACACCATGTCTATGGCCCTGAAGGCACACTGACTTTTAAGCAGGAGCCCTTGTTAAATGTGTTGCACAAGGCAATTCAACAGAATTCTGGCAAGAATTTTGACAGTTATGGACAATAAAGAGACACCCCAATAGTTGTTGCAGGATTGTCTGTTAACTTTCCACTTGTACAAAAGGATGATGGATACGTCCCAGTATTCTTAGGCTATAATGCCTTGAGTCCACATTGATTGGAAAAATGCAGTCAGTTTCAGAGCCATGTGCAAGCCATCAGCCTCGCAGACTTGGTTTAGCATCTGCTCCAGCTGCTTTGCTATTTGAGAGCTAGGTAGTCTCTTTCACATTGGGGAATCAGCAAGAGATATGTTGATATTAATCTGGAGCAGCCAGTGAATTAACTTCTTCCTAATAGATATTGAGGATGTTATTAATGTGTTCTGTCCTCCTTTTCTTTTGTCATTGGCACTCAGTATGGGAGTTGTTCCTGATGACAATGGATCATAGATTGTCCTCAAAGCATCACAGAAGTTGTTCATATCATTCTTGTCTGCATAGGACTGAATCTCATCTATCTTGTTGCTCAGCAATGAGTCTTGCATGTCTCTAAGTCTGTGTTGAACAGTCCTCTTGATGTTATTGAAGGCTGCTGTTTTAGGTGTGGAAGTGCTGTCTCTTAAACAGAATTTATAGAGCTGATGTTTCTTATCCAATAATCTCCCTGTGTCAGTATTGTTTACATCAAACTAATCATGGTATTTACATGTGATGGCGCTAATGGTATTGGATGCAACCAACTGCACAGAATCTCTAAAGAAAGTCCAATTTTCGTTGATGTTACAAGCATTTGCATCAACGGTTACAAGTTGGATTCACAGTTCTTCATCAAAACCGTGATTCACATATTCCTGTTTCAGTCTGGAGCTACTGTATTAAGCTTTTTGGGTGCTTTTTACCTTGTGGTTGTCTACTAGGATGTATTATTCAGCTTGGAGACTATAAGCCTGTGATAAATTCAGCATTCTACATGGCTCATGACCTTTGTCATGCTAACATCCTGTCTATCTCTTCTCCTGATGATATTGTAGTCCATGAGATGTCAGTGCTTGGAGTGCAGATATATCTTTTTATGGTTTGACAGGCAGAAGACTATTGGTTGTGTTCAACACATTTCCTCAGCAGAAGAAGACCATTGCTGTTGCAGTTCCTGAGGTCATTTGTTTTCTGATTATACCTGGCCATGTCTGATAATCTGTGCCACCTTTAGCACTGAAATCACCAAGGATGATGACCTTTTCTGCCATTGGCAATTATTTGATAGGAGACTCGAGGTCTTCATAAAACGTGTCCTTGATCATGTCATGGTTGGTGCTGGGGGTGGGGGGGGCACAGCTGCTAATGACGATTGCACATTTTTTCTCAAATAATGGGAATGTCATTAGCGTGAGCCTATTTTTCATGCCCTTTGGACACCTGATAAGCTTGCTAACTAGCTGTATTTTGATGGCAAACCCAACACCAGCTTCAGGTTTAGTCTTCCTTGATATGGCCACTCCAGAAGAATGTATAGCTAGCTCCTTTATCAGTAAGTTGTCCTTCAGCTAGGTGAATTTCACTCTGGGCTGTTATATGGGTGTTACATCTAGTCAGTTTGCTACTAACAAAGTTGTTCTCCTTTCTGGTCTATCTTTTGTTGTGCAATCCATTAACATGCTCACATTCCAAACACCAATAGTGAATGGTGTCACTTTTGTCTTTATTATTTTTTCATGTGCCTTTGACTGCTGTAGGAGGTTCCCCATCAGCCATGATGTGCTTATCAGGAGGTGTGTTCCATACAAACAAGTTGAGCTGCAATGCTTTGAGACAAAGGAGCAAAGTTGTGTGCAGAATACTCACTGTAGGTAGGGTGCTCATAGAAGACCATTCCTTACAGAACACACACACACTGACAAAATCAGGCTGGACTGATTGCAAGAGGACGTTGGAGGTAGATATGTTAGTCTTGGAATGATAAAGGCCCTTTTCCCCACGAGCTGAGAAGGGGTTACTTTAGGTTAATTAAGAATACCTGCATCCAGTTAAGGACTGCCAGAGATCTTTTAAAATCCATCCTCTGGTGACAGAGAGACAAGCGGCTGTAAGGCCAGTGGGAGCAGGGAGTTAGGCTTCTCCAGGGTGAAGGTCTGCATTCGTCCCCCAAAGGCGAGACAACTGAGTGCTTGTTTAGGGACTGATAGACTTTGGTCAACAACTGGACATCACTCCCTCATGTGAGGGGGTAAGGAACAATATCTCCCTTTGTTTTGTATGTGTAAATTTGTTCCTTTTTTTGTTTGGTAGAGAAACTCCTCTTTGTGCCTGCTCCAAAGCCTATCTTGAAAATACCAATAAGTAAACATGGAGGAGAAAAACAAACACTGTTCAGACTGAGGCTAATTTACCCCACGTCCCACCAGTAGGAGAAAGTGTTCCCACAGGCAGGGCATCCTTAGGGCTTGGCAGGGCCCAGGGTCAATTGGCCTGGAGGGCTCTCCCCCCTAGTACTGGGGTGCAGGGCCGCCCTGCACTCCCACCCCACCCCTGGGCTGGCTGGTCTGCCCCCGGGGGGAAGCCAGCTTGTGACTACTCTGCCCTGGGGGTGGAGCCTGGTAGCATGTTGCAGAGGCGTTGCTGGTGTCTGGCACACCGGGCACATGCCTCGAGTCCCAGCGCCAGTGGCCTGAATGTCTGGGTCATCCCCTGCCTCTCCCAGCCCCATCCCTGGCCGTGTGTCTGGGGCTGGGCCAGCTACGGCAGTGCCTGCCTCTCCTGGCTGGGTTCTCCCAGGCTGGACCACCAGCAGCAGCCACTGTCTCACCCATCCCCATCCCCTGAGGATTGGGGGCTGGACTGGCAGCAGCAGGACCCTGGGGCCCCAACTCCGGACTGGGGCCAGGGGGCATGGCTGAGGCCCAGGAGGTGGAGCTCGGGCCCCAGGCCCCAAGTCTTTCCCTGGGCCAATGATGCTCCTGGCATGTTGTAAGGCATCCAGTGCTGCCTTCCAGGGCCCATGGCTGTACTGGAAGCTGCACTACATGCCATTCGGCCCCACAGGGCCCACCGAAGCAATGGGCCAGGCGCTGTTAGCCTGACTGCCCCTCTCCCCCACCATAAGGACAGTCCTGCTCTCAGGAGGAAGTATGAAGTCCAGTGACATGAAGGAGATGCCCTGCCATAACACACATATGCATCCCAGAAATACTGGGCTCCAGCCAACATGAGAGCAAGTCAGTTATTTCTGCTGTTGGGATCCTGCCCAGGAGCATTGCTGCCCCCAGGAAAGACCTGGGACACTGGCCCAGGCCCCACCCCCTGATCGCAGGCCACACCCCCAGCGGGGGACAGGGCAGGGAGCGGCAGCCGTGGCCACAGGGCCACCCGGCCTAGGAAGGGGCCGGAAGCGGCAGCTGCCGCCACGGGCACCTGGGCCCCAGATCTCCGGCCAGATCCAGCCGGAGACCGGAAGAGGCAGGGGCCCCGCCAGGACCTGGGGCACTTGCACTGGGATTCAGGGCACGGGCCCCGTGTGCCAGGCACCAGTGACGCCCCTGATCCTGCCTGCTGTTTTTGGAAATCTTGTATTAAATCACTAATAGAAATCTGAACAGGTTAGTGGGAATCCTAACCTGGCAAATTCTGAATGTGAAGGTAATTTCGTGCTATTTCTCATGAGCAGGAATATCTCCACTGTCATAAAAAGGTGCCCATCTTGGTGATCAGGAATGGATGCTGACCATGGTTCAGTAGAAGGTGACTGGCTCTGTTGGGACTTGTCTGAGTTTGTGGGATGTCTTAAAGGCTGATGAAAACCCTGAAAGGTAGATTTCTTTTCAGAGGCTCAGTTTAATGGAGGGATTTTTTTTTTAAACACTATATTGATGAGAGGTCAGGCCAGTGTCTCAGCAGACCATTTGGAACAGCTTGGATAGGCAGAATACACCCCTTCTAAAGCACTGGTACTATCCAAGTGGGAGATCATGGACATTCTTGTTTAGTCCTATTTCACGGAGCTGCTTAGATACTACAGTCATGAGGAGGTCAGTAAAAACCCCGGCTTTAGACATAAAGAGAGGAAATGGCTCCAGATTGGAAGCCAGAATGGTCATTCTTAAATCTGCCAAAAAGGCTGGCAGGAAACCTCCAGCCCAAAACCCCAAAGATATCTCTGGCAGTCAGACCACTTTGTCCCATTGCATGATTTGTCCTCCCTACTGCAGTACGGGCAGAGCTGAGTAAGTTTCAGATTTTCCTTCTCACACCAAACAGATCAAACCCTCAATAATAGTTTTGCCAAAGTAAGGATGGAGTAAAGATGTGAAACTTATTTATATGCAAAGCACTGTGCCTTCTATGTTAATTCTTGCTGTTATAAAATGGCAATATGAGCTGGAATAAAAATAACACAATAGTTTTTGTACTGTTTATACATCTTTTATGTGATTATGTTTTTGGGGTAAAGCTCATTTGCAGCCCATTAGGATGAAACATTCTATTTCACAACATGGGGCTAAGGAATACTGAAGAATCATTTAGTAAATACAGTAGTTTGAACCAGTGTCCCTGAGAAGGACATTGTGTCTGTCTTCTCTTATTTGATACAGCAGTAAAGGAAGATGTACCTAGTGGCAAAGGATTCAATTATTTGTGTACGCTACTGGAACTTCCAGTTTGGCTGTGACCTTCTAAAGAGCCAGTAACAGATATTCAAATGTAAGTAGCTTTCCTTGTGCACCAGCTAGAGAATTGTAAATGGAATATTTGTACAGTATTTTGAATCACTGCCTGCTCTAAGAATTCTAGAAATACTCTGCTGCAAGTGTAGCACAAATATCCCATGGGCATTGTGCTATCAAAATATTTTCCTTCAAACAGAAAATTCTAGCAATGCAGAATCATCAGAATGTAATGAAGCAGACAAGAAGCTGATTCAATAATTTCCATTTATGCAAACCAGGCTTCTAGCGCAAAAAATCTGGAACCCACACTTTATTTGCATGAACATGGGATATGTTACTGTCTGTAATAAAGAGTCTTGGAAACTATTGCTCAATTAATCATCCAGATAGATAATGCACTGAAGGAAGCTCAACTCCCTTGTCATTCTCTGGGGACCAAGACACACACATGCACGTCACCAACCTCAGTGAGAATGGGATATTCAAGGGGACTTAAGTTGGGGGGCTATCGCCCAGACACACTTCCTTCTTAATTAGTTGTTTTGTGTTTCACTGACAGCTTTGGTTCCAGGAACCATCAATGAAACCATCACCACTCCACTGGCCACCCTGGGAGATGCTGAGGCCTGACCACTTAACACAGCTCTCAGTGATTCGTGGGGAAGCCTCATTGCTACTGCAGATTGGGTAGTCTCTTGCATCAGTGATACTGTGCCAAAGCAGGTCTCACGTTGAGACCTGGTTATCAGTGAGTTCAATTCTACTGGTATGTAATAAGACTCTTAAATGAGTCTTAATGTGCTCTGTTATTATACAAAGGATCAGATGGGATCTAGGACCCTGAGGCAGGGCCCACACCACTAAATGGAAGCATCTATCTCCACTCTCTCTAAACTCCATAGGTCTTTGACACCCATTTTCCTTGCCTAGCGAGTGTGGTTTAGTTGAGGGTGAGTCCCTCCACCAGGGTATGGTTTTTGATGCAATGCCAGCCAAAAGTGATCATTTGTGCAAATGAGTTCCATCATGCTGAGCACCTAGACAGACTGGGTGTGCCCATGCAGACAGTGTTGTCTCCTGAAGTCCTCTTCTCCAGCTCATCACTAAATGTCAGGGGAGAGCTCATTCAGACCCTGCTTACTTTATATACCAGGAGTGGCCAAACTGTGGGTCAGGAGCTGCATGCAGCTCTTAATGAAAAAGTGCGGCTCACAGAAGAAAGCCAGAGGAAAGCAGCTCCAGCCTAGGAGTTTTAAATCTCCTGCCCTGAGCATGCTCAAGGGGGGAGCCTCCACCCGTAGCTAGCTGCTGGAGTGGCCATATTGGATGCTCATCTCAGGCAGGGCGTAAAGCAAGGGGAGCAAGCTCTAGCCTGTGCCTAGCCGCCAGAGCAGCCACATAAGGGGGCCATGGGAGGGTCAGACCTGGGGAGCCAGCTTCAGGGCCTGAGGGGTGGGGAGGGGGTTGGAGAGGGCAGGGAGAAGTGGTGGCATGGTCAGAGAGGGCGGGGAGAAACTAAGTTTTTACTGTATAGCTGAGCCTAGTTTTCATGGTAACCTTAAGTAATTATTAGAATCTGACATCAGTAGGATTAATATTTGCCCTCTTTTTATGATAAAATTAAAGTGTGTAATGAATTTTAAACTTCATAATTTTGTAGTAGGTAAAATATGGCTATATGCCTCAGTGTGGCTCTCAAAGGTTTAATAATCAACTTGTGTGGCTCTTGAGTTCCATAAGTTTGGCCATTCCTAATATATGCACTGCTTATATGCACTGCTACTTCCTCTGGGTTTTGTGATCTCTGACATGCAGTGAAACAGTGAGTATCACTAGAGGGCTCACAAATTCTTTAGTAGATAAAGTACCCTCTTGATACTCATAAGAGTACTACTTGATGTAAGGGTGACAGAAAGGGAATAAAAGTATCTAGCTTATGTTTCTACTATGTCTTTTTTTTATTACACTGCGTTGTTGCCCATGTTTCTAATAAATGTGTAAATTGAAGAATGGTCTAATTATGTAGTTCCTACAAACACAAAACTCATAATGACTGAAAGACTGGGTTTAAGTGTGCATTTGAACACAGAGAATAGTTAAGGCAGAACTGTTGTTGAAAAGATCTTCCCATTAGCATCTTAAAGAAAGTCTCTTTTTACCAACCTTCAATGTTCACAGACTTTCTTCTACAATGTTACAGTATTTTAAATGTTTTCCTTAGTAGTAAGTAGATTTATATAATTTCTTTTTAACCTTAGAATTTAAATAAACTCTAGAATGCATTATATAACCAATAATCAGCCTTGATATAAATGTCACCAGAAAAACAATATGGCTGTGTCTACACACAGGCAGTTAAACTGATTTAATAAAATCAATATAAAAATCATTAAATCGATTTAGGTTAAATCAATATAACAGGTCCTCACTAAAAACTCAAGTTGAGTTAGCATGTCCAGGGACAGGTCATGTTAGTTTGATTTAAGACAGGGGCACCATGGGAGGTGTGGCAACATAGCCCCCCCAGGCCATGCCACGCCACCCACCCAATCCCCTGCCTGGCTCTCACCCAGTAAGCTGGGTGGTATAGAAAACCATCCCCCCCCACCTGGCCCTCTGTGTGCTGAGCCAGGCAGGGGAAAAGGCATCCCTTCCACCTGGCCGCAGCCCTGGGCACTTAGCTGGGTGCCAGGAAGGGACCCCCGTGCCTGGGCTGTGTGTACTAGCCAGGTTGTGGGGGAAGAGACCCCCATGCCCAGCTCTCCGCATGCAAGCTGGGCAGCAGGGAGAAGAGCCCCCATGCCAAGCTTCCCCAGCCCTATCCGGGTGTGGGGAAAGGACCCCTGTATCCAGCTCCCCCACTGCTAGCTGGGTGCAGGGAATAGACAGCCCCTGCACTAGCTGAGTGGCGGGGGAAGAGATGGGGTGTTGCTGGTGCCTGACACACAGGGCCCATGCCCAAATGCTGGCACCAGTGCCCCGGGTCCTGGCGGGGCCCCGGATGGGGCTGGAAATCCGGGGCTCAGCCGCCCACGGCCGCAGCTGCTGCTCTCGGCCCTGTCCCCAGCTGGGGATCTGGGGCCCAGCTGCCCATGGCAGCAGCCTCTGCTTCCGGCTCCTTCAAAGGTCAGGCAACCCCATAGCCGCGGCTGCCTCTCCCCACCCTGTCCCTGGCCGGGGGGTGGGGCCTGTGGGCAGGGGGCAGGGCCTGGGCCCATGCCCCTGGTCATTCCACAGGGCAGTGATGTCCCTGGGAAGAGACCCCCATGCCTGGCTCCCCCAGCGCTGGCTGGCGGTGGGGAGAAGAGCCCCCTGTACCCAGCTCTCCGCGCACTAGCCGGGCATCAGGGAAGGGATGCTCGGTGCCCAGCTCCCTGTGTGCTAGTGGGGTGGTGGGGAAAGAGTCCCCTGCACTCGGCTCCCCGCGTGCTACGTGTTAGCTGGGTAGCAGGGAAGGAGACTCCCAGTGCCTATACACTAATGCAAGGAGCCTGGGAAATAAGCAGGAAGAATCGGTAATACCAGCGCAGACAAGGAACTATGATATCATAGGAATAACGGAGACGTGGTGGGATAGTCTGCACGACTGGAGCTCTACCATGGATGGGTATAAACTGTTCAGGAAGGACAGGCAGGGAAGAAGAGGGGGAGGAGTAGCACTATATGTAAAAGAGCTCTATGACTGCTCAGAGCTCCATTATGGAAGTGGAAGCGTGCCTGTTGAAAGTCTGTGGGTTACATTGAGAGGGGAAAGCAACAAGGGGGATGTTGTGGTGGGGGTCTGCTATAGACCACCAGACCAGAAGCAGGAGGTGGATGAGTTGTTCTATGGACAACTAGCGGAAGCTTCTAGATCACAGGCCCTGGTGCTGATGGGGGACTTCAATTACCCTGACATCTGCTGGGAGGCCAATACAGCAGTGCATGGGCAATCCAGGAGATTTTTAGAGAGTGTTGGGGGACAACTTTCTAGTACAAATGCTAGAGGAACCAACTAGGGACCTTGCACCGCTCGACCTGCTGCTCACAAACAGGGAAGAATTGATCAGGGACGTAGAGGTAAATGGCAAGCTAGGCAGTAGTGACCATGACATGGTTGAGTTCAGGATCCTGATTAAAGGAAGGAAGGAAAGAAGCAAACCCAAAACCCTGGACTTCAAAAAAGCAGATTTTGGCTCCCTCAGGGAACTGATGGACAGGATCCCTTGGGACACTAATCTGAAGGGGAAAGGAGTCCAAGAGAGTTGGTTATATTTTAATGAAACCCTGCTAAGGGCACAGGAAGTTGCCATTCCAATTAGGAGGAAGAACAAACAAGTGAGGCAGCCAGAATGGCTTAGCCGGGAACTCTGCTCTGAGCTTAAACATAAAAAGGAAGCTTACAGGAAGTGGAAGCTTGGTCAGATGACCAAGGAGGCATATAACAATATTGCTAGGGACTGCAGGGATAAAATCCGAAAGGCCAAAGGACAAATGGAGTTGCGGCTAGCGAGGGATGTAAAGGATAACAAGAAGGGGTTCTACAAGTATGTTAATACCAAGAAGAGGATCAGGGATGGTGTAGGTCCCTTGCTGAATGGGGCAGGCATCCTCATGATGGAGGATGAGGGAAAAGCTGAAGCGCTCAATGTTTTTTTTGCTTCAGTTTTCACAGGCAGGGTCAGCTCCCAACCCACTACCATGGGTGTGGCAGATGGGAGAAAAGAAGACAGGCCCTTGGTGACGGAAGGTCAGGTTAGGGACTGCTTAAAGAAGCTGGATGTACACAAGTCCATGGGGCCGGACGAACTGCACCCAAGGGTGCTAAGGGAACTGGCCGATGAGATAGCAGCACTGCTGGCCGTTATCTTTCAAAACTCATGGAGAACGGGGGAGGTGCCAGAGGATTGGAAAAAAGCAAATGTAGTGCCTATTTTCAAGAAAGGGAAAAAGGAGGATCCATGGAATTACAGACCAGTAAGCCTCACCTCAATCCCTGGAAAAATTATGGAGCAGGTTTTCAAAGAAGCCATCCTAAAATACTTAGAGGAAAATAACGTGATCAGGAACAGTCAGCATGGATTTACCAAGGGTAAATCATGCCTGACCAATCTCATCTCCTTCTATGATCAGATGACTGGTTTTCGGGATGCAGGAAGAACCATTGGTGTGATATACCTCGACTTTAGCGAGGCTTTTTATACAGTTTCCCACAGCATTCTCATTGGCAAAGTAAGGAAGTATGGGTTAGATGGGTGGACTATAAGGTGGATAGAAAACTGGCTAGATCAATGGTTTCAGCATGTAGGAATCAATGGTTCCATGTCTAGCGGGCAACCAGTCACGAGTGGTGTGCCCCAGAGGTCGGTCCTGGGGCTGGTTCTGTTCAACATTTTCATCAGTGATCTAGATGATGGAATAGACTGCACTCTCAGTAAGTTTGTGGATGACACCAAGCTGGGGGGAACAGTAGACACGTTGGAGGGCAAGAACAGGATTCAGGGAGACCTAGATAAATTGGAACAGAGGGCCAATAGAAATCTTATGAGGTTCAAGAAGGACAAGTGCAAAATCCTGCAGTTGGGACAGAAAAACCCCATGCACTGCTACAGGCTGGGAAACATTAAGTTAAGTAGTAGCAGTGTAGAAAAGGACCTAGGGGTCATGGTGGATGGGAAGCTAGATATGAGTCAGCAGTGTGCTCTTGCTGCCAAAAAGGCCAATGGCATACTGGGCTGCATCAAAAGAAGTATTACTAGCAGATCAAGGGATGTGATCATTCCCCTCTATTCTGCACTGGTGAGGCCACATCTAGAATACTGTGTTCAGTTTTGGGCTCCCCACTACAAAAAGGACAGGGACATGCTAGAGAGAGTTCAGAAGAGGGCAACCAAAATGATTAAAGGGCTGGAGCACAAGCCCTATGAGGAAAGACTGAAAGCATTAGGCTTATTTAGTCTGCAGAAGAGAAGATTGAGGGGGGATCTGATAGCAACCTTCAGCTACTTGAAGCGATGCTCTAAGGAAGATGGAGCTCGACTGTTCTCAGTAATAACAGAGGACAGAACAAGGAGCAATGGTCTTAAGTTGCAGTTAGGGAGGTCGAGGCTGGATATTAGGAAAAACTTTTTTACTAGGCGAGTGGTGAAGCATTGGAATGAGCTGCCAAGGGAGGTGGTGGAGTCTCCATCTTTGGAGGTGTTTAAGGCCCGGCTGGACAAAACCATGACTGGGATGGTTTATTGGGAGTGGTCCTGCCTCTGGCAGGGGGTTGGACTAGATGACCTATGAGGTCCCTTCCAACCCTAGGATTCTATGTTCTGCTCCCGCAGTGCTGGCTGGGCAGCAGGATAAGAACCCCTTCATGCCCGGCTCCCGATACACATGCTGGGTGTGGGGGGGTCTCTTCCCCTGCCACCCAGGTAGCAGTGGGGAAGCTGGGTGCTGGGGGGTCCCTTCCCCGCACCTGGATAGTGCTGGAAGAGCTGAGTGCCTGGAGTCTCTTCCCCCACCACCTGGCCAGGTCTGCGGGAGCTGGGTGCAGGGGTCCCTTCCCCATGCACGGATACCGCTGAAGGAGCCGATTGCCGGGGGGGTCTCTTCCCCTGCCACCCAGCTAGCAGTAGGGAAGCCAGGTGTGGGGTTCTCTTCCCCACCACTCAGCTGGCGCTGCAGGAGCTGAGCATGGGGGTCCCTTCCTGCCACCCGCCTAGTGCATGGGGAGGCAGGCATGGTGGTCTCTTACCCTGCCGTCTGACTAGCAGTAGGGAAGCCAGGTGCAGGACTCCCTTTCCCTGTACCCAGCCAGCACTGGTGGAGCTGGCGCAGGAGTCTCTTCCACCCCCCCACCCTTCTGGCCAGGCTTCTGAGGCCTGGCCCTTCCTTCCAGGGTGCCATGCCCCCTGGGAGGAAGAAGGTCAAACCGTGTTAAATTCATATAACAATTATATTGAGATAATACATCCATACAGTGTTACACTGATATAACGGTTTCAATTTAACCATCATATTGACATAAAACTAGGTTTTAGTATACCAATAAGACTTTCCTTATATTGAAATGAGGGAGGTCCTCATTTCAATATAAGGAAGCGTTGTGTGGACCTACCATTTTTTAAATCAAAATAACCAGCATCATTTCAATTTAAACAGTGTGTGCGGACATGCCCTATATTATAAGCTGGCAGGCTGGAGGAAAGGTGACCAGAAAGCAAAATGCGAAAAATGGGAGTGGGGTGGAGGGTAGTAGGCACCTAGATAAGAAAAAGCCCCAAATATCAGGGCTGTCTATATAAAATTAGGACATCTGTTCACCTAAGTGAAGCATCTCCTTCAGAAACAAAAGAACAGTCTTCCAGTCAGCAAACACTGATTATGAGATTTATAGTGTAACATTGTCTATGAAAACAACAACAAAATTGCTTAATCTGTCTAGGAAGTTAACAGAAACCTCCAGGTTAGGGTTACTAGTCCTGTAACAACAAATGCACAGTTCTGCCTCCTTGAAGTCCATTCTAACTATCAATTGGTTACTTTAACAGTCTTCTATACATCTTCTGAAGACCTGATTGGATTTTAAGGACCAGTTTGAATGCTTATTGAAATTCCTAATTCGATGAGGCTCATCCTAGGTCTGCCTCATATGCTTTTATTAATTCTAAGCTGGAAGCTAGCACCTTTGTGACATGCATGAACTATTTAATGAATAAACTATTTCCTCTTACACACATTTATATGACTGTAATTAACTAAAAGCGTCTTAATATCTGTTCCTTTAAAAATATTTTCCATTCTTGTGTATTATTTAATTAGGTAAAGCATTTTGCAATGCACTATTATGAAAGATACAAAATAAATTTTAACTGTGTAGAATCAATATATCATAAATATGGTCTATTATAATTTTAAATACATGAAAATAAAGGCATTGACATTGAAATACTCTATTTAGAAATAAACATAAAATATACATTAGAATAATTTGATCTAGTTTTTAGCTTCCATTGACCTTATAGTCACTTCAGTGGTTACAAATGAATACTGTTTCCCTTAACTAAATAAGAAATCTTAGACTGCGTGCTAATTATTGGCAAATGTTAAGTTTTTAATGGTGACCACTATCCCTTTAAAGCGTGATCCAATGTCCATTGAAGTCAATGGAAAGAGTCTCACTGATTTTTTTAGCTTTATTTCAGGCCCTTAATGAACACCATGCAGCTTGAATCCCTCTTGCTCTCTTGAGGCCTGATCCTAAGTCTGCTGAAGTCAATTAGACTGATATTAGTGTGTTTTGGATCAGGGCTTTGTGCAAGAGAGTTAACAAAGTGCTTGTGTTTGGCTTTTTGTTATTTTTATATTACAGTAGGAGTGAAAGGCCCCAGTCCAGATCAGGGCCACATAGCGCTGGACTTAGTACAGACATAGTACAGCACAATACCTACCTTGATTAGTTGATAATTATTTTAAAATGTTTTTAATCTTTCAACTCTTGTTATTATCTACAGTATTACAACCTCTTGAGAATATTAAAGGTCATTGAGTGTCATGGACATAAAAAGTTGTAGCATACTCATTATAAAGTAGTCTCCTTAAAAAGGCTGAGAGAGATAACAAACAATACATTGCACCAGTTTCTTCTTTTTTGTAGATTTTATTTGCATACCAAATGGAATTAACCATATGTAGGATTTATCTAAATAAAGCTATCTTCAAAGTGCTTCTCAGACGTGAACAAATGCCCAATCTTTATTAAAATAGAGACTGTCTAATTTGTTTTAGTAAATGAGGTATTGTGTGGTCTGCAGGCATTATCTGGCCAGTAGATGAGATCATGTTGCCTGTTTGTTTCTGTGTAAATGTCTGAGTCTCACACCCACGTCAGGAGGAAAAAAGATATTTAATATTTAACTGTGTCATTTAATTTAAATATTTTCACATTCACTTACCAATTCCTCTACAAAAATACAACACATAACTGATATAACAAACAAGTATTGGGGTAAGTTGCAGAGGGGTAGCTGTGTCAGTCTAGTTCAGCAAAACAAACAAGGAATCCTGTGACACTTTTAAAGACATTTCAGATGGGTAACCATGCTAATAAGTATTGAGGTGTTTGCGTTCTGTCTAGAGATGGTCAGATTAGTACATTTGTATTTGTTCTGTTTCTGCTCTTGTAAAATTTGTGATTTGATTGTGTGGCTTATGACAGTGAAATTCTAAGCAGTGGCAGATATTTGGTGCTAGTATGTAGACACTAAGATGAGAAAATGTAACCTCATTACTACTGTGGTATAGAGAAGGAGATGCGTTTAGTCTGTTTATGAACATAGGATGTGAGATGTCAGTTTGGTAGTTTGTAAAAGCAATGGTATAGTAGAAGAGATTCTGTGACTAAGCAGATGACTTCCAGGAAAAGAGAATATTGTTTACACCCCGCTATCATAGCAATGTAGGACTGAAAGGGACTTCATGAGGTCATCTAGTCCCCCCCCCCCGCCCCCGGTGCTAATGTAGGATTAAGTATACCTAAACCATCCTTAACAGGTATTTGTCTAACCTATTCTTTAAAACCTCCAGTGATGGCGATTCCACAACCTCCCTAGATAATCTGTTCCAGGGCTTAGCTATCCTTGCAGTTTGCAGCAAAGGATATTTAGGTTATATATTAGGAAAAATTTCTCAACAATAAAGATAGCTGAGTACTGGAACAGGTTACCTAGGGAGGATGTGGAATCCCCATCACTGGAGGTTTTTAACAAAAGCTACATTGACTAGTATGTTGAGTATGGGAAGTTATAATGGGAGCATGTGGATGCTGGAAGTGTAATAAAAAGTATGGTATGGGCATGTGGCTGTAAAGTTGCCTCCAGGATAGGTAAACATAAGCTCCACAGGAATCCCTTATACAGTCAAGAGCTATGTATGAGGGCAGCTGCAGGTCCATATGGGACCTGCAAGTTCCAGTACCTGTAGCAACTACAGTCCTCCACAGGAATTGCTGAGGAATTTGGAAGCTCCACAGGAGTCTCTGAAGTAGTCACAAGCACCAAATGGAGTACTTACAAGTCCTACAATTCTTCCTCTAACAGCTATAACCTCTGTAATGTTAATGCTTCCTTCCTGTGACAGCTATAACCTCTGCAGCATTAATGCTTATGAACTATTTCTTTAGTGCCAACAATGTGTATGCAATGTGTTTATAACTGTTGTGTGAGGCCTTTCAGTGACCTCATAAATATTCCACTGGTCATTTTTAAAACTTCTTAGAGCTTTTCGTTGCAGAGATCCTAACCCATTACACATACACAACTTGAATGTATACTTCAAAAGATATTCAGCCCATGACACCTGTAACCTTGGGGGGCCAAAGCACACAGGAAGAGTGGTCTTAGCAAATACTGTGAGATTTCAAGTCTGGGCTCAGATCAACAGAATTTCTCTCCATATTCATTTCAGTAAATACAAAATGTATAGTAAATTATGATACCTCACCTAATCAGATGTGCAAATTTTTCCCATATTTTAATAGAAAACTCCATCTACCCATTTTGCTTTGGTCAGTAATCTGAAAATATATACAGTCAGAAGCACCTCTCAACACATATATATGTTCCAAAGGGGTAGCCAAGTCAATCTAGTTCAGCAAAACACATGTATATGGTGAACTAAATGTGAAAATAAAATGCCTCATATTCAGAGGTGCTGAGCACCCACAGTCCCATTGTTTCCAGATGAAATAAGGCTGCTTAGCAAGCCTGAAAGTTAGGTCCAACATTTTAATTAGCATAGGTATTGGATTCAATAATATGTTTTCTCTATTCAGAGTTAAAAATATGTATGTAAAGCTTCCATTCATGAAAGAAAAGTTTTCTATGTAAACAAGAGACTGCCTGAATCAAAGGTATGGAAAATACAGTGTGATTCTGCATGAACACACTATGCTAATGAAAAAAGACAGTGTCCTTTGAATACAACTATTTACAGTTCTTTTGTAGTAAGTGACACTGTACATTTTTCATTCCTTAAACTGTTTTTTTGCCAGCTTGCAACTTTAAAACACTGTAGGTAAAGCACTGTTGGGGGGAGGGGGGGCACGGTGGAAGGGTCGGTAAAAATGTGCTTGTCCTCTGGGCCGTAACTAGAAGTTTTGATGCCTGGGACAAGCAGCCCCAGACACAACTCCCACCTGTCCTGATCCAGGACGGATCCGGATCCCTTGGCTGGCCATCGGCTGGGGATGGATACAGATCCCCCAGCCTGCTGGCGGTGGCAAAAGCTTCCCAGACACCATGAGAGGTGGCAGGAAGCTTCCACCACTGCTGGCAGGCCAGGGGGTGGGGGATCCAGATCTGTCCCCAGCCACAGCCAGAGGTGGTGGGAAGCTTCTACCGCCCCCAGCGGACCAGGGAGATCCAGATCCATCCCCAGCCAGGCAGTGGTGCCTGAGGATGGATCCAGATTCCCCTGGCATGCTGGTGGTGGTGGAAGCTTCCAGCCAGCTCTGGCGGTGGCTGACGACGGATCTGGATCCCCCCAGTCTGCTGTGGCGGTGGCTTCTGGTGGCGAGCCCCAGCTGTGCTGGACATCCCAGGTGTGGAGTTTTAAAGGGCATAGGGGAGGGATCCAGCTCCATCCTCAGCCACTGCCAGGAGCTGGAGCTGGAGCTGTCCCCTGCGCCCTCTAAAATTTTGCTCCTGGCGCATTGCCCTGTTTGTCACGGCCTAGTTATGGCCCTGCTTGTCCTCTAAACAAGCATTAATCACCACCAGGAGTAACCCTCATCAGTTAGTCTGTCAGGGCAGAAAATGTTTCGGCCTACCCCATCTCCTCCCAAGCAGCCATGCAGAAAAACCAAACCAATCAACAGAATGAACAAAACAACTCAGCAGCACATCAGTATAGTATCCCTGGCACTGTGCCTGCTCCTCACAATCCCAGAAAAGATGAGCTTTGTCTAAAAGTGATCTGTAAGAGAGCAGGTTATAGTGTTATGACCTAAATTGGCATTCCTGGACTTCAGAGTTACTATTCCTATAGAAATGCATGAAGTCATTCACTCTCCTCTTAGGACCAAATTCTGCTTCCCAACTCAATGAAGTGTAAGCTTGGAATATAGATTTTTAACAGAGACTGAGAGAAAAAGAAACCTAAATTCCTACTATGCTACTAGTTTTAATACAGAACGCTTGCTCCACTGCTGTTGCTACAGCCTGAGTTACCATCTGGGCTCTTCCTCCCTCCCTAGCCCCTTTCTCTGCTCCTCCCCCATATAGAATGGTCAGTGGGTGACTCTAAGTCCTACAGATGTCTAAGGATCTGATAGAGGCACATGCCCAGTGGTATGAAATGCACCCCTGCTTTCTCTCCAGTTTTCTATCAATCCAGCTCCACTGCCTCAGACTTCATTAGTCATTCTATAAACTTATTGTTGATTGTCAGTGTAAGGTTACACGCCAAAACCCAGCTTTCTCTTCTGCCCATTCTCTCCTAACCACTGCAAGTAACTTCTGGGGCAGGGAAAGATAATGCCAAGAGTCTGCCGAACACACCACATTGCTGGAAGGAGTAAATTTGCATCCTGGGGGAACAATTGATCCCTATGCCTTTGTTAATTATATAACTCATATTTTCAATTGCTCATAACTAGTCCTTTCGCCATTACCATCCCACACCCAACTACCCTCAGCCCAAACGGTAATCCACTTTCCCAGGGTTTATAGTGGACTTCCCCTTCATTCAGACCTGTTCCCTTCTGCACCTGGGACATACAGCAACAATTAGGAGCATTGATGTTGCAGATAAATATTATACTGTCCTTCATTTCTTTATCTTTTTCTCTTTCCATTTTATTCTCTTCTCTTTTTTTTCCTTCCATCTCTCAATCCCTCCCCTATTTTTCTCCATAACTCTGTTTTGCATCTTTTCAGACTGTTCTCTCTCTCTCTCTCTCTTTCATTGTCTCTGTTTTTGCACTGCTCTTCTCCCTCTTCTATTCTGATCTCTTTCTTTCTTCAGTCTCTTTTGAACAAACTCTACAATCTTCTGCTATCTTTTGCACCTCCCATAGTCTACTGTCTATCTTCAACCCCTTTCTGGCTATATCCTCCCCTGCTCGTGTCCCTCCATTCATCCTTCATCTTCCTGAAGTCCTTTTATCCTTTACCCTGACCCGACCTTCATATCATGCTGTGTCTACTCTTTCTCTTCCCCATGGTTTCTTCCCTGAATCTGTCTGCCTCCCTTGCCAAAAATTCCTTTTTACATTTCCCTAAAACCATCTACCTCTGCCACAGACTCCTTCTGATAGTTTTTGCCTTCTCCTGCCCTTCCTCACCTGTGAGGTCTTTTGATGGCTGCTATGTGGACTCCTGGAGCTTTGACTTTTCCATACAGGGCCCCTCTGTGCTTGGCACAGGGGAAAATATGACTGTTAGTAGGAGTTGTACTTCTAATTCCCAGTTATGCCTTTGAAAATCTCCGCAAGATTTAGAGGGGTCTAATCAGGAGCAAGTCTCTCACTCAACCATGCTCATCCCTGCAGAAATAATGATAATCAGCAGGCCAGGTCAGGAACAGCCACCAGCATTGGGAGCCTGGGATAAGAGGCACCAGGTCGAGGCTCCAAGGACTATAGCACATAGACATTGCTGGTAAGGCACTTATGTCATAACAAAATGTTCTTGCTCAGCTTGAAAACATCACTAACTTTCTCAGAAAATGCCCTTCTTGCCTGAGGTTTCTTCTGTGTGTTCTCAAACTATCAGCATTTCATTCTGAAGGAATGTTTAATAAAATTATGCATTTCAGACATTGTTCTGTTTTGCACGTATCTGAAAGTGGAAGAAAGGGTTGTGCAACTAAGGGAGCTTTTCCAGAAATTTAATGCTCAGATAAGTTCAAATGGTGTTGTTTGAAAAGCTAGTAATACGTTCAGCCCAAAGAAAGATGGGATCATTATTTTACCTCATCACACAATGTAAAAACAATGCCCCCTTTAAATCCCAAGTGGCTCTTATACAACAAGGGATTCTTGTCCTAACTGAGAAGGTGACATGCCTTATTGCCCATTTAGGTTAATATATGGGCCCTCTATTCTAATATATCTTTGCTTTATTTTGAAAATGGATTCTTTGGGACACTCTTCTATTTTCCAGATTTGCCAGCATGACCCATAATTTCTGTGTTCCCAAGAAACTATTCTAATCTAGCTCATAAAATAAATATGAAATTGATTATTTGATGAATAAGCACCTGCTGCTTTCCAGAATGTGATGCGTCCTTGAGTTCATTTCATTTTCTCAGTTGTGTTTCCTCGGCTACATGCTGGACTGAACTAAAGTTCAATTAGTCAAGCCAGGTAAATGGATTTGTGAAGTGCATTTAACAAATAATATGGTCAAGAAGGTTGATTTTCTGGTGTGTCACAGCAAGCCTGATTTGGAAGATATTCCTTAAACTATGCAAGCCTTTGTATCAATTGACGGATCAGGAGGACAAATAACAAGTAGCATGCAGATGTTGGAATACAAAGCATTGGCTGTGATAGATGTGTCGGCTACTAGATAATGATTCTCCCGGCTTTGTTTACAGTCAGTTTGATTACTTTCTATTTTGCATCTATATTTGATTTGTTAAAAGATTTGAGGTAGCTCTTCTTATAAACCAGAGCCTGGAAGTAAAACAAGTATTTGTGGAAAGAGATGTCTTTAAAACTGATACATCTTTCCATCCCTGAGTTAAACCACCATCACGGGGCTCTCAAACATAATCTCTGTCATTGACCTGACAGCCAGAACAATCTATTAAAAAATTACTGCAAATCCAAACCAGCGGCCATGGCAACTCAGCCAGATATCTTAAAAAACTGGTTTAGGATCTAAGGTGATATTACTGAAGCTTATCCATGGGTTCCGGGCAAATGGGTCTGTGAGGTAGCTAAGGTTTCTTTTCTTTTATAAACTCATGCAAAATGGTGAATTATCTGCTCTGTAAACTGAAGGCACAGAGCACGTGTACTAAAACCAGAAGCAGTACAAGTTTCCTTATTTACTCTGTCTGCCCATAACTCCAGCCTGAAATCTGTACCAGCTGCAGCTGAATTATAATTTTAGATTTTTATTGCATTACATCTGAAAATGAACAGTACAGTCAATAAAACATTTCTTGTGCTCTATATTTTTATATTAAATCCAGTTTATTCATATTTTTGCTGTTCTAGAAAGTTCAGTTTTTAATGTGTCACAGATTTTTCAATTCATAATTATATTGTAGAAATTACCATGGGAAGAAGCTGGAGTTATTGGCCTAGTAAGAGCATTTGCTACCCAAAAGTCTATCGGAGGTAGACTGAAGTTTTGATACTCAGGCACTAATTGAGGCTTTGAGTGGGTGTAATGCATTTTTCCCTGCCCCATTGGACAAATTGTTTAGGCCCAAATCCACAAAGGTGGCTACAGTTTCCTGATCTGTAAAGCAGAGATGCTTGTTACAATGCTTTTATTGTGAATCTCATTATATGTGTGTTTTTGATAAACCTCTGCTCCTAGCTTCAATTGATTATAAGAGAAACTTGCTTTCTTTTTTTTAGAAAGCAAGTATCTAGAGCCCTGCGCGGGTACAAAAATGTGGAACTGCATCCGATCCGCATCCGCTCAGTGTTAACATTAATCCGATCCGAAATCCACATGCCAGGGTTTAGCTGCATCTGTAACCGCAGCTGCAACCGAGCTTGGGCACACATACAACTATTCAGCCTTTGATTGGTTCATTCCTCATATGGGTCCCACCCACTTTTTCTTTCTTGTTTGTGGTTCGCAAGCTGTGCTATCAATCAGATTTCTTCGCCCACCTATGAAATCTCTGATTGATAGCAATGGCTTGCCAACTAGAAGCAAGAAAAGGAAGAAGTGGGCAGGGGAATGAGCCAATCAAAGGCCAGCAGTGAGTCTCCAAGTCCCACCTTGAGACTGATTGGCTGGCAGATCACAATCTAGGATTGACCAGAGCACTTCCTGGTTCCCTGACATGCTACCGACACAGCTCAGCGCAGCAGCTTCGGCAATGGATCGCACTGTGATAAGGTAACAATAGAAGCTGCATCCGTGAGTCAATCCACAGCAATGGGTCTGTGGTTATCCGCACCCGCACCCGCGGATGCAGATACCCGTGGATATGCAGCGGATACCTGCAAATTTGGAGGGCTCTAGTTATGGAGAAAAACTTGAAAACTTTATCCTTAAGGGCTCAGAAATCAGAACAGAAATAAATGGAACCTAACATTTTTATTCTTAAAAAAAATTCATACTTTTAAAGCCAAACTTATTATTGTCTGGGGCTTGACTACTGATTTTGGAGCATTTAGGGTTGGCAGTACTGAAGTCAGGATTAATATTTACCTGCCTCACGGTGTTGCGATGTTAATTCATTCACATTAATAAAGCAAGTTTAGTTTCTATAATGAAAGTTATTATGCAAGTGCAAACTTAGATAATCCCTCTGCTTGCTAGTGCCTCTGCATTAATATGTTGATAGCTGTTATGCTATTCTAGCTCTGTAATATCAATTGTGAAAAATCAAAACATTTATGTAATGTGAAGCCCCCCCCATTAGTGTTTATTAGAGGAAGATGCTTTTAAACTGGTAAAATGTGTACAATGGTTTATATGAAAATATTACAGGGCTCTGTTCTGGGTTCTTTGCCTCCTGTTTTCCACCTTTGCTCTTCCCTCAGTAACATCATTCATTCACAAGACTTCAGCTATCAGCTTTATGCTCAGACCTCCTAATTTCTGTCTCCAACCATACCAGACCTCTTTTCCTTAGCCAAGTATGTAATCTCCCTCTGTTTCTGACACCTCTTCTGGCTGTTTGTCCACTTGTTGTCCACTTATTGGTCCTGATTCTGATCTCCTTTCAGCAAATGTACGTCAGCAGTAATACTGGCAAAATCAGTGGAGTTTGTCAGGAAAAGGCATTTTGCAAGCTACCACATGAAGCTTTGTTGATATGTCTAAAACTAAGCCTTCCCCTGAGCAGGGACTGCACTGAATTGTACCTGTGTGAAAGAAATGGAGTGTAGGAAAGGACTGCATGGGAAGTTAGCAGTTGGAACCCATGCCAAAATTTGAACTTTGAAGTCCAAAAATGAAAAGCTAGCACTTAAAGCATTCCCTTCAGCTTTTCCATTTGGTGAACAGATGATAACCAAATTGAAAACAACATTTTCCTAACTCCTTTTTTTTTTTGAAGTCTCTTCCAGGTTTTGACTTTGTTTTGGTGTTTTGTCCTTCTCATTTTGTTTTGTTTTCTTAAAACCATATCTCACTTTTGGCTTTCTGACAATCAAACTAAAAAGGTTGTCCTGATGACATTCAAGTCAATTGTGTCAGGTGATAACCAAAGGAGCCACTAAAATTATTCAAAAGCACCCTCTGCTTTTTTGTCTGTGAATTTTGGAGGTATGATCCTGCAGCCACAGAACTTTGTGGCATTTTGCCATGTAGAGTGGTTCAGGCCTTGAACCAAGTACACAATACATGTAACTAACAAAACCTGGCAAACACTTCATACATTGATTTGATCAGATGTTGTATCCCCTTCTCCTTCCCTTTCTCCTCCCCCTCCCTGTCTGCCTGTGGCTTTAGACCATAAACCATTAGGGGAGAGGATTTTCTCTTTTCTCTGTTTGTACAGGACCTAGTGCAAGGCAGCCCCAATCTAATGTGCTACAACTATTACTACTGATGAAAACTAGGGCCACTAATCACTGGTAATTTATCTCAAGTAATTAGATTAGGCAACAGTATTTCAGCTACAGATAGTTGTAGCCAGTGTCCCCTCTTTCCAGTTATCCATTTTGTTTCTAATAATCAGCTGTTTTTTGGTTTCTTAGGGACAGCAAAATCACTTCATATCAGGAAGACATTGTCATCTCTAGAGAAATAAGTAAACTTTAAATGAATTCATGTCCAGAAATGAGGTATTGTTGATGACTACATATGTGCCAGGAAGGAAGTGAATACCTTTTGTGAGGGGATATACGAGCCCCATACTGGCCCTGAAGGGTTAAAAGGCAACCCCTCTGGGGTTGCTAAACATGCTCCAGCTTAAGTAGCTGGTTAAAATGGGCTCAGAAACTCAGGTAAGGGGGGAGAGTTGACAGGCTGAAAGAGAGAATTCTTCTCCAGAAAGCCATCCAGAAGGTGGAACCTGAGATGGGGACCACAGATTGTACAAGGCTCCCAGCAAGGTCATCTCCAACTACTAGAGAATCACAGAATCACAGGGTTGGAAGGGACCTCATAGGTCATCTAGTCCAACCCCCCTGCCAGAGGCAGGACCACTCCCAATAAACCATCCCAGTCATGGTTTTGTCCAGCCGGGCCTTAAACACCTCCAAAGATGGAGATTTCACCATGTCCCTTGGCAGCTCATTCCAATGCTTCACCACTCTCCTAGTAAAAAAGTTTTTTCTAATATCCAGCCTCGACCTCCCTAACTGCAACTTGAGACCATTGCTCCTCGTTCTGTCCTCTGTTATTACCGAGAACAGTTGAGCTCCATCTTCCTTAGAGCATCCCATCAAGTAGTTGAAGGTTGCTATCAAATCCCCCCTCAATCTTCTCTTCTGCAGACTAAATAAGCCTAATGCTTTCAGTCTTTCCTCATAGGGCTTGTGCTCCAGCCCTTTAATCATTTTGGTTGCCCTCCTCTGAACTCTCTCTAGCATGTCCCTGTCCTTTTTGTAGTGGGGAGCCCAAAACTGAACACAGTATTCTAGATGTGGCCTCACCAGTGCAGAATAGAGGGGAATGATCACATCCCTTGATCTGCTGGTAATACTTCTTTTGATGCAGCCCAGTATGCCATTGGCCTTTTTGGCAGCAAGAGCACACTGCTGACTCATATCTAGCTTCCCATCCACCATGACCCCCAGGCCCTTTTCTACACTGCTGCTACTTAGCTTAATGTTTCCCAGCTTGTAGCGGTGCATGGAGTTTTTTCGTCCCATGTGCAGGATTTTACACTTGTCCTTCTTGAACCTCATAAGATTTCTATTGGCCCTCTGTTCCAATTTATCTAGGTCTTCCTGAATCTTGTCCTTGCCCTCCAACGTGTCTACTGTTCCCCCAGCTTGGTATCATCCGCGAACTTACTGAAAATGCAGTCTATTCCATCATCCAGATCATTGATGAAAATGTTGAACAGAACTGGTCCCAGGACCGACCCCTGGGGCACACCACTCGTTACTGGTTGCCCGCTAGACGTGGAACCATTGATTCCTACATGCTGAAACCATTGATCTAGCCAGTTTTCTATCCACCTTATAGTCCACCTATCCAATCCATACTTCCTTAATTTGCCAATGAGAATGCTGTGGGCAACTGTATCAAAAGCCTTGCTAAAATCAAGGTATATGACATCAACGGTTCTTCCTGCATCCAGAAAACCAGTCATCTGATCATAGAAAGAGATGAGATTGGTCAGGCATGATTTAGCCTTGGTAAATCCATGCTGACTGTTCCTGATCACTTTATTTTCCTCTAAGTGTTTGAGGATGGATTCTTTGAGAATCTGCTCCATAATTTTTCCAGGGATTGAGGTGAGGCTGACTGGTCTGTAATTCCCCGGATCCTCCTTTTTCCCTTTCTTGAAAATAGGCACTACATTTGCTTTTTTCCAGTCCTCTGGCACCTCCCCCGTTCTCCATGAGTTTTGAAAGATAACGGCCAGCGGTGCTGCTATCTCATCGGCCAATTCCCTCAGCACTCTTGGATGCAGTTTGTCCGGCCCCATGGACTTGTCCACATCCAGCTTCTTTAAGCAGCCCCTAACCTGACCTTCCGTCACCAAGGGCCTGTCTTCTTTTCTCCCATCTGCCACACCAATGGTAGTGGGCTGGGAGCTGACCCTGCCTGTGAAAACTGAAGCAAAAAATGCACTGAGCACTTCAGCTTTTTCCTCATCCTCTGTCACAAGGATGCCTGCCCTATTCAGCAAGGGGCCTACACCATCCCTGATCCTCTTTTTGTTATTAACATACTTGTAAAACCTCTTCTTGTTATCCTTTACATCCCTCGTTAGCCGCAACTCCATTTGTCCTTTGGCCTTTCTGATTTTATCTCTGCAGTCCCTAGCAATATCTTTATATGCCTCCTTGATCAGCTGACCAAGCTTCCACTTCCTGTAAGCTTCCTTTTTATGTTTAAGCTGAGAGCAGAGTTCTCTGCTAAGCCATTCTGGCTGCCTCATGTTTGTTCTTTCTCCTAATTGGAATGGCAACTTCCTGTGCCCTTAGCAGGGTTTCTTTAAAATATAACCAACTCTCTTGGACTACTTTCCCCTTCAGATTAGCGTCCCAAGGGATCCTGCCCATCAGTTCCCTGAGGGAGCCAAAATCTGCTTTTTTGAAGTCCAGGGTTTTGGTTTTGCATCTTTCCTTCCTTCCTTTAATCAGGATCCTGAACTCAACCATGTCATGGTCACTAGTGCCTAGCTTGCCATTTACCTCTACATCCCTGATCAATTCTTCCCTGTTTGTGAGCAGCAGGTCGAGCGGTGCAAGGTCCCTAGATGGTTCCTCTAACACCTCATCCACCTCCTGCTTCTGGTCTGGTGGTCTGTAGCAGACCCCCACCACAACATCCCCCTTGTTGCTTTCCCCTCTCAATGTAACCCACAGACTTTCTACAGGGACGCTTCTACTTCCATAATGGAGCTCTGAGCAGTCATAGAGCTTTTTTACATATAGTGCTACTCCTCCCCCTCTTCTTCCCTGCCTGTCCTTCCTGAACAGTTTATACCCATCCATGGCAGAGCTCCAGTCATGCAGACTATCCCACCACGTCTCTGTTATTCCTATAATATCATCGTTCCTTGTCTGTGCTAGTATTACCAATTCTTCTTGCCTATTTCCCAGGCTCCTTGCATTAGTTTACAGGCACCTAAGATACCCGGTCGATTGCCCTACTTTGTCATGTTGATTTCCAATTCTGTTACATAAACCTCCTTGCATTTTTTCTTGGAGTTCTCCTCCCCCACTCTCCTCACATATTGGGGCTTCAGTAGAACACTTAAGACATTTATTTGATTCCCCCCCATGTTCCAACTACCTTCTCTTTTATTGCTGTTGATACAGTTCCAGCACCTCCCAAGTTCCATCCCTTTCCCCTGATCACCCACATTGTCACTTACCTGTGGGCTTTGGTCTCCTTCCCCTGTTGAACCTAGTTTAAAGCCCTTCCCGTCAAGAAGCAGCATGGGGCTTTGAAATGAAATTGACTGTTCAGACTACAGGAGCCAGACCCCCATCTGAAGGGGCACATAAGAAGGATGTAGGCCAGGGAAACAAATTTAGGCTGTATCTGGTGGGTGTGTCTCAGCCTGCTAGTGTTACTTCCCATAGGGCCCTGGGTTGGGGCCTGGTAGTCTGGGGCACTAACCTCTAGGACATGACCCTCTGAGAACCCCGTCACACCTTTATAGAGCTCTAATACTCTTTAAAATTATCAGCATGTTGTTCAGTATATTCTGATAAAACATTGATCACCAAAATAGTTTACATTACTCCAGTACAAAATACCCTATCTCAGAAAGTTCAAACTTTTTCTTTCTCAGTCATAGCAAATGTAAATTTGAGCTTGGCCTCTTTTAGGACTTTTTTTTTTTTTTTGCGCATCAGTTAAAGATTCCTTTCAGCTTTCAAGGAATAAGGAACAAAAGTTACCTATTTTTCTTCAACATGTGATCTAAATAATGAAATGAAAGGCACTCTGATACAAAAAAGACAAAGGGAATATGATAACATGCAGCTTCTAATTTAATTGAAGAAATGCAAACAAGAAGTCTAGGGACAGCTTTTCTCATTGGTACTATGACAATGTTTTGGAATTTTAAAAATAATTACTTTTTATTTTTCTGTTTTAATAGTCAGGTACATGCCTGCTCTGCTGAAGGGATGGGGAAGACTAGCGGTGTAAATATGAACAAGAAGGCATCAGTAATCCATTCATCTGGGTGGGATTGCATCCCCCTCTATTCCTACAGCAAGGACAGCATACCCGAAATGGCACAGCAAAGCAACTTCAAAAACTCACTTCACAGCAGTGTTTTTGTCCAAATATAACATGAAAAGATATAGTTAAAAACAATGAAGTGTTCACTTTCTATTAAAATTTGTTCTCTTCCTGCAGCGCAAAAAAAGCTATCACCAATTACTCACTTTGAAAATCTTCATCTGAAACACATTTTCTTCCCTGCTCTCATCGTTCCTAGGATTGTAGAGGAAAAAAGATTCAAAGGGGAAAAAACCATAGAGGAATACTGCATTTCTCATTATGCAATAAACTAATGATCAAACTAAAATTGGCTGTAGGTCCAGAGCATGGAGGCATCCATCTTTGTTGACTTCAGAGGAATAGTTCCAGAACAAAATTCCCCTTTCATATTAAACTGATTATTAGCTTAAAATTGTCAGAGGAAAATTGTGCCTGGCACTATATGGGTATGCAGTGGTGGAGGTAGGCAGAAAAAGCCTCCCAGGTTTGTGGCAGGAGTCCAGCAAAATCACAACCTTAGGTGCCTAAACCCCAAAGACTGTGCGACCCCAGTGTGTCCATCTGTGTGAGTTCTCAGGGGTTAGGAAGGGAGCAATGATTTTATTCACCAGTCACAGAAATGGAACATTTAAATTAAGATAGGGTCTAGGAGTTACACGGGGCAGATCTCTGAACTGAGTTATACAGGAGCTCAGACTAGATAATCACAATGATCCCTTCTGGCCTTGGAAATTGTGAACTGACCCAGCAAAGGATGAAGGCAGCCCATACTGCACTGGTTAGATGGCAGTAGCTGCAGCCACAACCTACCTGCTCCCCTGAGCCTTAGAGTGAGCAGATATACCGGCCCATGCAGCAGACCACCTGACTGGCACACAGCAGTCATAGAACTCCCCATGGCCCTGGCCCCAGGCCCAGCAGAAACACGTACTGGGGTGTGGCTGGAGTGACAGGCAACTCTCGGTGTGGCCTCAGAATATGTCAGTTTTAAAGGTGGCTTAAGGCCACCGCTGACCCCTAGAACTCGCCCCTGCCCCATGCGCATGATCCGAGGGGTCAATGTCGCCTGGTGCTGTGATTGGTGGGGAGTGTGCTACACCTCCGAGGCCAGACTAACCCAGGCGCTTTAGGGGATGTGGCCCTCGGCCCCAGCCTGAAGGAGGTTCCTGGGCTGAAACCCTGAAAGCCCCTGCTGCTCTGGACTTGAGGGGCTGGGGCACTGGGGCTGAAGGGACATGGCACTGGGGCCAGAGGACACAGCAAGCTGTGGAGCTCCTGCCCTATCCTCTGGCTGGCTAGTTTAGCCTTGGAGACAGGGAGGGGTGGGCCAGCACATTTCCACTGTGCTCTAGAGTAGGGCTATCCAGCACATGGGGTGGCCCTTGGTGCAACCCTCCAGGGCCCAGAGTGCTGTTGGGCCATTGTGCTGAGGCCTCCACGGCCTGGACTGGTCTGGTCAGATCTCCAGGCAGCCTGCATGGAGGTCCAACAGTGCTCCAGGATCTGGAGCACCACGGTAGACCATCCCACACACCAGCTGACCCTGCACCCAGCCCTGGAGCACAGCACGTTGTGGGGGGCCAGGGCCCCAGGTGGGGGTGATGCACAGTGAGACCCTGTGCTGGGGAAGCCCACAAAGGTAGGTAACCTGTGGCCCCTTAATCTGGCCTTCTCCTCTTCCTGTGTAAGCTTGTGCCTTAAAGGCATAAAGTAGTCTTTAGCATATAAGCAAGATTGTCACTTCAATGTCTGTAGCATGTACCAGGTGAGGCTTTTCACAGCACACAGTGAGATCTACAACACCAGCCTGCTGAAAGTCTTTTCAATAAAGACACAAACAATGCAGCACTCTTTGGCAAATCCAAGACCCCTAATATAGGTGTCTGTATCTTTCTTTCTTTCTTTTTTTCTTTCTTTCTTTCTTGTCTGGATCCTCCACAATAATTTCAATTTCTAATTTATTTTCTCTAACAACTGCCAGACAGATTTGACATTTGAGAAGATGAAAACTTCCTTGCAATGCTCAGAGGTGTTGCTGGATAGCAAAAAGACCCAGGGCACAGGCCCCCAGGCGCTGCCTGTGCTAGACCCCGCCCCCATCATGGGATCTGCTCCCAAGAGGCCACACCCACAACAGACACCACCCCACACCCCAACAGGGCCTACCCCTATCTGGGGCCCCACTTGAAACTGGAATTCACATGAAATATTCTGAAGTCCACATGAAATGGAAATTTTGGAAACATGGAGATGTGATGTTTCTGAAAGGAAATACGCTCCCTGGGGCCATGCCAGCTGATGACTAAAATTGAAGCTGTCAGTTTCTAGCTAGCAGCTGTCTAGGCACCAATGCAGTCTGACCATGTAGATCACCATGGATTATCCTGGGCCAGAGTGCTTAGCCTCTGCCCCACTCTCCCACCACACAGAGGCCCCATGCCATGTTGTGATACAACTCCTTCATACCCCTCTGCATTAAAACTGTGAAATGAGCAATCATTCACCTCTAGTGTTCCCTACAAATGAATCAAGGCGCTGGCAATATCCTCTTAAAAGTGCACAGAGCATGTGAGGAGGACATATCAAAATTCTTCTCCTCTGACAAGACATATCATTCCCTGTCTCCTACAGGTTTCTGTTGCTAAACATCAAAAGTCAGGGAGATCAGAAAATAGGAGTGGGAGGGAGGGTGGTGGATCAGACCATCCCTGGGGCTTCCAATCAACTTGTTTAGGTTCTCCAGATACTGGAGAAGTGGATGGCATCTGGGTGCCCAGATGAGAGATGACATGCTGCTGACCCATGCTGAAGATACCTACTGATGCAGTTCTCAAGTTTTTAAAATAGAGCCCACACCTCCCCTTATCTTTGCTGTAATGCTTGCCCCCCACTTTGAGTGGCAACATGAGATTGTGGAGCAGGAGAGTGGAGGGATGGCAGCACAGCAGCTGCAATTTGCCATGCTTGGCTGCTTATTCCACAGGGCATGAAATTTAAAAAGGCTCTGACCCTCTCCCAGCTTCGAAGTGTATGCAACCCTGGTAGGGGAAGTGGGGGAACTCATGAGGCAAGCAGGCAGGTTGGCTGGGGCTGTGAGTGTGGTGCTGCGAGCAGGGTCACACCAAACTGGCAGACCCAGTCAGACAGCCGGGCTGCCTGCCTTCTGCCTCCCCTGCAAATAGTTAGAGAGGACAACAAAGTGAACTGAAAACAAGGCAGAGAAGCCTCCTGCAGTATTCCTCCCACTCTGCCCATAGCTCCTGCCAGACTCCCAATCCCTCTCCTGGGGAAACAAAGCAGAGAGGACTTAGAAGCAAAAACTGAGTAAGCCTACTTTTACAGAAAAGAGAGAGTCCAAACCAAAAACACAGCATTACTGGGACCACACTATCCGATGCAAGACAGACAACATTATAGGAATTCACAATAAAGCACAGCAAGAAGATAATGTAAAACAAGCAAGGTGTCTAGTGGAACTTTCAAAGAACAACAAATTTATTTATTGCTAGAGCTTTTGTGAGTGAAATCCCACTTTTGTCAGAATGGTTTCCAAAATGGTATTTCACTCATGTGATAAATAAATGTGTTATTCTTTAAAAGTACCACAGGACTCTTTTCTATTTTTACTGAATAAGACTAACATGGCTACCCGCTTGGAACTTTTCAGTAAAAGGATGGTTAACTTTGTGGCATGCTGCCTGGTAGGTGTACTTATGCTGTGCACAATTCTTAGGAGGGCAAAACTGAAGAGCAGAATAAATAGTAATCCAGTCTGAAGAGTGGCCATGTGACAATGGCACTCACTCACTCACTCAAAGCGGTCTGCTTTTCAGGGTATTCATTTTCTTTCGTGGCAAAAGTAAGTTTTATTGTTTGTATTCCTGTTTACCCTGCAGAGGAAACTCCAATTAGATAGGTGTTGGATTGTTTTCTCTCTTGGTCATCACTGACAAAATATTCACTACATACATCCTCTATGCGACCGAATGCAATGGGACTGTTCACTTGTTTAAAGCCCCCTACTTACCCTCCCCCAAGCCCCTTCTGGCCCCATTCTTTCTCCTTCCCAGATTGACAGGCTCTCCACAGTGTGCATACATCTCACTTGGCTTCCAATACAAACCTCTGCTCCTGGGCTATTCCCCCTTCTTGCTCACTGCTCACTTGGTTCCCTATGGCTGCAACTCACCCCCAATCCACCTGAGTCTAAGCTGGATCCTCCACTTCTTTTAATTTGCAGATTTTTTTTTTGCACATTTAGAATTATTTGCTAAATTAAAGCACAGGTGCAATTGCATTTACCCACCTACTGAATGTTACAGGGTAGCACTAGCACATGTGCCACTAGTCACTGAATTTGAAGGCCATGGGCCTACTCAAGCTAGGTGACTCAAAGCACAATTTAGCCTGTGCTGTATGAGAAGGAGAGAGAAGAACAGAACCCAAATACTTTCAGATCTGAAGAGGAGTGGCAGTGGGGTTACAATGGGAAAAAGAAGTTATTTGTTATCTGAGCAAATTTGACACTGGAGAGGATACTCAAGAGGAACCAATTTAAATCCAGAATGCCCTTTCTGAGGTTAATTTCAGGAGTTCTATTGTAACCCAAACTACATAAACTCGCAAAGTATTTGGCTTCCAGTTGGGAAGTGGTCACAAGAGCTAGTCTTCATATTTGAAACTTTTACTAAAAGGCTAAATAAATAAGAAGCATTATTCCAGTGGGGCTTTTTCAACACAGGCCCAAAACTGAAGCACATAACTTATGCAGACATGTCAGCTCTTGCAAATTTATTATGAATGACATTTATTGGTAGGGAAAGCCTCACTCATGATCTCCCAACAGAACTCTCAAATCTCAGGAATTTTTTCCCCAGGCCCAGTCTGCTAATATTTGCTCAGTCTTCTGTAGACACAATATAGGGACACAGATAAAATGAATAGAATTTACCTTTAAAGTGTCTGTTAGGCAACACTGTTCATCTGTTCTTTAATATCATAACTAAAATATTTAACGCAGTTTAATAGACATTATAAGCAATATTTAACAAAGCTCCATATCATAAATTTGGAACTCATTTTATATTCTTGATAAAATTTCTTTTAGATGTAACACTGTGTAATTTCATTTAAATATGTGTGAAAAAGATGTGTGAATGAAGGGTCTGTGTGATGGGATCAGTTGACACGAGCCTGTCCTGATGACATGCAACTACCACCTAAATGGATGAACAATTCAAACTAATCTCTGAAAAGCAAGAAGAAGAATCCACCCCAGAAAGAGAAAAACAAAATACAAGATCAAAGTCATCTGCAAACAACTGGTGGTGAATGATCATCAGACAGGAGCTTTGAGGCAGCAAGACACAGCAAGCCCCATACACTCACATGAGACTCAGCAAGTATAAAAAACATGAACATTTTATGTCACATTCTCCAACTGTCATCTTAGAGCACCAGATTCATGACTTAGAGAGACCTGGCTCCCTCCTTGTGACTAGCTTAGTCGCTCACTGGGCTGGCTCAAGCAACACATAAAAAGACTGGTAATTATATCATGCCAGCTTCCAAAATTTCATGGGTATCAATGTATGTCTCTGTTTTTTTGGTATTTTTACATTTACAAATAAATGTGGCATATTGCCTTTTCTAACAATTCCGTTTCCTCTGTTATACCAAAAGGGCACCCACTAAAATGATGTGCAACAAGAGCACCCAAAACAAAAGACTAGCAAGATCTTATTCAGGGGACAAGGCAATATGCCACATTTATGGTAAATAAGAAAGGATAGCAAAAAGCAGTCTCTCACACACACATAAGAAGTTCTGCAATCTGGCATGATATGATTACCAGTCGCTTCATGCATTGCTTGAGCCAGCCTAGTGGCCAGTCGTGAATCCAATGCTCCAAGATGACAGTTGCAGAATGAGACCCAAAGTTTTCATGTTCTTGTCCATCTTTTATACTTGCTGGCCCCCATGTAAGTCTATGGGATTTGCTGTGTCATGTTGTCCTCAGGGTTTGAGTGAGATCATTGGTCACCAGTCACTTACAGGCTTGATTGTATTTTGTTCTTTTCTTTCTGGGGTGGCTCCTTCTGTTTGCTTTAATCAGAGATGTCCATTGTTTGGCCAGGTAGATGGTAATTGTGCTTCATCAGGACAGGCTGGCAATTGAGACTGGTCCCTTCAAACACACATTTAAATGAACATACACAGCGTATGCCTAAACCAGGTTTCATCAAGTATACAAAAAGGAGTACAATGTTTAAAGCAGGAGTTCCAAACTGACAATATGGAGTCTTGTTGGACCTTGGTTATAATGCCTATTACTCAGGGTCACAGAATTATTTTACTTATGGCACTAACGGACAGATACACAACATTAACTAACATGTACTTTAAAGGTAAATACAATTAATTATGTCTGTCCCCCCATATTATCCGTCCATGCCCCACACCTCCAGTCACTCTCTGCTTAATGTAAAACAATCCGACACACAAGAGAACAATTTCAAGCACAGGATAAATAGTAGGCACAGCATATGGTGGTGTTCAGCAGAGTTCAACTTTACAAATAACATCACTGCTGATGAGGTTACACTCCCAGACCACCTGCTGCCCCAGCCTCACAACTGAGGGAACAAGGCACTTGCAGGAGACTTCACAGTTGTGCCAGGCTGGCCCCACCACCACGTGAGACCCTGTGGTCAGACCAGGCAGCTCCACCACCTGGGCATGTGGTGGGGGCAGGAGACCCCAGGCCAGGCCAGCCTCAACACCTGGGCATGGGGAGAGGGCAGGAGACCCCAGGGGGACCAGGGCAGCACCATGGTCTGGGCATGGGGTAAGGGTAGGAGTCCCTGGGTTGGCTCCCAAGCTTCGCTCCCTGGGCTGTGGGGGGCTCCCTGGCCAGGGCTGCATCACAGCAGCCTGACCACCAACCTGATCCCCAGAACCCGAAGGCTGAGGGATGGTCCCTGGCTGACCAGCCCTCTGCTGGCCTGACCCTGGCCCAGACAGAGGCTGAGGAACATCCCTTGGCCCAACCCTGGGCTCAAGGTCAGGGGCTCCATTCCCAGACCACCCACCTACGAGGCCCATAAGCCATGTGGGGGTCCCCCCTGCAGGCACTGGGGAGACACTCATGGACCCAGCTGGGACCTAGAGGCCATGGGGGGAATGCCCGCAGCCCAAGGGTACCCCTGCCAATCCCAGCTGGGCCCCAGAGGACTATGGACACCCTCCCCTGGTCCCTCCAAGGACCCAGAAGCCTATGGATAGCCCCCTGAGTCCCACCCGGGCCCCGGGGACACCCCCACCAGTCCCATCTGGGCCCCTGAGGTTTGGCGGCACCCCTGCCCATCCCACCCAGGCCCTGGAAGCCTATTGGCACCCCCCACAGCCCTACCTGCATCCCAGAGGCCTGGGGGGAATCCCCCACCCGACCTGGGGCCCAGCCCAGAGGCCCAGGGACTAATTCCCTGCTTCCACTGGGGGTCTGCAGACCATGCAGGGAAGCCCCCCTTGGCCCCAGTCAGCCCTTCCTCTCCTTGCTGCCTGACCAGGGCCCCCCAGCACCTCCCTGCTCTGTCCTCCGGAGGGGAGCCAGTGCTGGAGCTGCTGCTGCTGCCAGGCAGAGAGGAGGGTTTTACACTCCCCCCCGAGTCACAGAGGCCGGCTGGAGCACATGGGCAGGGGAGGGGCAGCAGCTGCAGCTCAGAGGCTGTCACCCCCAGCACTGTCAGGGACTGGCAGCCTCTCCCTGCACCCGCACTGGTGGCCCAGAGAAAACATCGGGGGCACTCCCAGGGAGATTCAGGTCATGGGCCCTTTGTGCCCAGTGCCAGTGACGCCCCTGGCAATGCTCAAGTCACCATCTCATTAGGAACACTTACACGCTTACTTGGAAAGACCTGTCTTCCTGGGAAAAGCTCATTTCTGCTGGCCCATGCAGGAAAAGCTGATCCTTCCACAGCTCTTGACCTCTTCTGTCTTCAGGATTCTCTAGGGGCCCAGTTCCTCCAAGAATAGCATACTAAGAGAAGTCCCAAGTCCCCCAATGTCCTTGACTATGACCCAGAAGGGATGGACTAAATGTTTTGATAAATATATCAATGTCCCAGAGGTCTTTATTTTCCAATAATCATCAGAACACTTCTAGTTCAGTTTCAGATCCGATATGCCAGCTTTTCTACTTGCTCCTTACACAGAATATTATTTTTTCCATGATGTTGTTGAGAGTGAGCTAAGGAGAACTTGGCTCTGAGGATTGATAGTGGGCTATGGGAACAGTCATCTTGGGGTTACTCATTTAAATCCAGTCCAGATCAGGAATGACCAAAAGGAGTAACTAGCTGATAAATGTTTGGTGGTCTCTATTCACTGAGTTGGTGGTTTTCTGATAGCTCCCAGTGGATATATACAAAATCATCACCATAACAGCTGGTCAGATATTAAAATGTCCAGATATTTTGCAGGTGCAGGATTTACCACAGACTCAGTTTCTTATTATGGAAATATTTAAATTGAAAAAAATATGTTTTTGGCCTAATTGTTACAAAGATAACCTTTCAAATATGAATTGAATACGAAGTACTGCAGCACTATTTTTCTGAGCACACCCACTGACTATGAAACATTAGCTTTTGTAAACTGTGAACTGCCCCTTTCATCTCTATGACATGTGAACTCTGAATTCTGAGGCTGACTTTGTAATATCAACTTTTTTTTATTGTTTCACTGCTGATCATTCATTCAGCAGAAACATCCAGCTAATATATTTATTCATTGCTGGGATATACTGTGGGGCCAGTGGAGTGACTAGTTGCTAAAGGCTTCTGGGATAGGAAACTCAGTTTAACCCCAGCCCCCCACCCCCATTTTGTCATTCCTTTTTGTCCCCCAAGACATTCGCTAGCCTTCTATATTTGGATAAAACTATAAAAAAACTAAAAAAAGTAAATAATAGAAAGAGATTCCACACCAAAAGGTAGATTGGAGGAAAAATGTAATCTGAACAGATATATCCTAATTTAATTAATACAATTATCCACAGAAGAACATTTCAAGTTTTTCATTTTAGTGTTATAAATATCCTTAATGAGTGCCTGAATGCAGAAATATAGGCTAAAGATTATTATTTTCCTTGGAAAACTATGAGAGACAATACGTCACTGTCCTCACCTTTGTGGTCTGTTCCTACCTGCCTCTCCTCAACTCAACCACTATTAAAGAATGAGAAACAGTATGTAAAAGTGACATTCTTAGCAAGCTGTTACATGTCTGAACAGGGACAGACCTATGTAGAGAAAAAGACTCAAATTGATCAAAAATACTGTGACATACAGTGTGTTTGCACTCATACTACATACTGTGTGAATAGGGATGTTAATCCTGATGTCCTGGCCTACTACAGTTTGTGTAACTCCATTCCACCCACCTAAATTCCCTGTAATGTAAATTGAATGTTCCCCCCACCCCATTTCCTCACAGACCCTCTGCCTCTGTACTGATCTGTGATGTTAATTGGGGGCTATGATGTACTCCAGGGGTGGATGCATTAGAATGGTAGAAGTGATCTTTAGTTCCTTACTGTTGGGATACATAATATTTGTAGGAAAAAAACAAACAAACAAGGAGTCCTTTGGCACTTAAAGACTAACAAATTGATTTCTCGCAGGAGCTGTCATGGGAGAAAATCCCGCAAGTGAAAGCTCATGTGATAAATAAATCTGTTAGCCTAAGTGCCACAGGACTCCTTGCTTTTTTCTTCTGAACTAGACTAACATGGCTGCCCCTATGGAACTTGGCATAATGTTTGTAATGCACTTTGATAGCCTCTGCTACTCTGTATGGTGCTATCAAAGAGAAAAGTATCATTACTACAGCTACAGTAATAACATGGCCTTTTTCATAACCTTCCCTTGCTAGTGAAAAAGGAAAAATCAGTTTCCACCTCAGTACATTCTTTTGAGTTTATAGAGTTCATTGTAAAATTTCCAGAACATTTCCCACCTGCAGAGATGGGCTTCTTTTCCACTTCCTCACCTAGAGATAGGGATCTGTACCATTCCCACATACTGGAATTAGAACCTGGACAATTGCAGTCTTTGAAATGTGTCATTACTGTGAAGGAAGATCCCTGTATTGTATAGTGGGGCTGTGTCCAGTCATCCATGTTTTTATTGCTTTAGATGTCATAAATTCTGTGAACAATACATATGAGAGGAAAGATTATGGTGTGTTTAGTGGAGATGGGAAGTTAGGGAAGAGAGACGTCGACAGGAAAAACTGGTTCCAGAGGGGTAGCCATGTTAGTCTGTATACACGGTTGGGGTGTCAAACTCATTCAATGTGGGGGGCTGCATTAGAGGGCAGGACACCAGTCATGGCCCATGTGTCTGCATGGGCTACCCAACTCTTTCCCCTGCCATGTTCAGAGTGGCATGGGTTCCCCTTTCCCTTCCTCTACCCTGCAAGCTCTCCTACACCTTCCTTTTTCCCTACCCTGGGGGGTTCCCTTTGCCACACTGGCTCCCTGATCCCCCTTCTCCTATTGTGCAGGTCCTGGACCCCCCCCCCCTTCACCAGCTTGGCCACTTCCAGACCCCCCTTCTCCTTTCCTTTCCACTTCCCCTTCCATTCGGCAGCAGCCAGTCTCAGTCACGGCCACAATCAGGCTGGGCTCCTGCCCCCTGCCCCCAGTCACTGTCAGCATGGTGGCTTTTGGTTGGCTCAGTCCTGGCTGGCCTTTGATTGGCTGATTTCCAGATGGGCCCCAGGCACTTCTTCCTTTTCTTAGTTGTGATTCATACAACCTACAGTCAATCAGATTAGCATGCCAACTGACTGACAGGGAACAGTTGGGATGAGGGACAGTTCAGTGACTCTCTGGGAGCCGGCCCAGTCTGCTGTGACTGAGACTCTGATTGGTTGGCAGACCACAGCAGAACTGAGCCGGGATTGGCTGGCGTGCTTCCTTTGTCCCAGTGTTCTGACTCACTCACATGATCTGAGTCACAAGCAGGCTTAATCCTACTCTGTCTGCAGCAGCATGTGCTTGTTGTTTGTTGCTGCTGCAGAGCATGCCTATGTACAACCCACGCAGTAGCTTCATGGGCCAGATCAGTGCTCTTGGTGGGCTGGAGCTGACCAATGGTCCATAAGTTTGATGCCCCTGGTATACAGGAAAAGCAGCGAGAGTCCTTTGGCACTTTATAGACTAGGTGTGGCCAAACTGCAGCTTGGGAGCCACATGTGGCTCTTGAATGAAAAAGTATGGCTTGTGGAAGAAGATCAGCAAATCAATTTAGTAGGTAAAAGTATATGGCTATATGCCTCAGTGCAGCTCTTGAAGGTTTAACAATCAACTCGCGTGGCTCTTGAGTTCCATAAATTTGGCCACCCCTGTAGACTAACAGATTTCTTTGAGCATAAGCTTTCGTGGGCTACAACCCACTTTGTATACAGCAAAGACAACAAGAGCCTATGGCACAAGAGTAATAGTTTTCTTTTCTAAGATGCATCTGATAAGGATGGAAAAACTGGGAGGTTGATTTTATATGCAATGAATGTGAGCTGGTGACAGGCCATCTCAAGCTCCCTCATGGTCAGGAGTGTTTGGATACAGAGTTCTGCCATTTACAGAGATGAAAACAAAACACCAAATTCTGGTCTGGATGCAGACTTCTCTGAAGGTCAGGGTTGGAGAAATCATTCAGCAGTGAGGTTTTTGTTTGGATTGTCTGCTACAGGCATTATACTACACAATGAATTTTTTCAAATTACATGTGCTCTCTGTTTTTCTAGTATGTTTTACTTGTATTGAACAAAGAAAAAGGAGGGTCCTCTAAGACCACCTGTCTTTGATATAGTTTCCAAATATGTTAGAGCCCAAATTCTGAACACCTAACTCAGGCAAAACACCCACAGAGGGAACTGGCAGTTTTGTCGAGTATGAATAGGGCCCCAACCAGAAAAAGTGACTTACCTGTAGGTAAGGAAATCAAAGCTTATACTAAAGGCCACCTGTATTAGCACATTCATTGGCTACAATGGCACGTGGCTTGTGAACAACAGTTAGCAGCAAATATCCTCAGTGGGACATTAGATGGGGTGGGAGGGTTCTGAGATACTACAAAGAATTCGTTCCCAGCGGTCTAGCTGGATGGTCTTGCCCACATGCTCAGAGTCTAACTGAACTCCATATTTGGCATTGGGAAGGAATTTTCCACTGGGTCAGCTTGGTAGACACCCTGGGCATTTTTTCAACCTTCCTTTGTACCAAGAGACATAAGTCACTTGGGTTGTGTTCACACAGCACTTTTATTTCAAAACAACAGAGGTTGTTTCAAAATAAGAAATACCCTGTTCACACGACTCACGGTTGTTTCGAAACAATGGCACCAGTCGTTTCGAAACAACAGCGTTGTTTTGAAACAACTTAAACCCCATGTGGGGATGAAACAATGCCGTTTGAACATGTTGTTTCGAAACAACAGTGACTTGTTTCGAAATAACTGTTGCCTGAAACTGCTATTTCGCTTTGAGCTTTTAGCCTTAATTCGAATTAACAAACTGTTAATTCAAATTAAGTTATTTCAAAATAAGGCATTATTTCGATACAAGTTGTTTCGACACAACTTGTATCGAAATAATGCCTGTGTG
>ML682060.1:33153179-33376718 GCA_007922195.1 Podocnemis expansa
TTCTTTCTTTCTTTCTTTCTTTCTTTCTTTCTTTCTTTCTTTCTTTCTTTCTTTTTTCTCTTTATTCCATCTCTTTCTTTTTTCTCTTTTTCCTTTCTTTCTCTTCCTCCCACAGGAGTTGCTGATGCCTGGCACATGGGGCCTGTGCCCTGAATCTCTCAGGCAGGGCCCCGAATGAATTTTCCTCTGGCGGATATGTGCTCTGCCTGTCTGCCTGGGAGGGCGGAGCAAAGCTGCTGCCCAGCCCACAAACCTTCAGCATGCTGCACGCACACAGACACTCCAACTGCTGCAGTACAGCAGAGCAGGAATTTAAAATCTGCTCTTTGGCTGGACTGCTTTCCTCCTCTGGCCCTGGGTTGGGTGGGCAGCGTGGCTAGGGATCCCCTGCTGGGGGGTGGAGTGTGTAGGGAGGCAGGCCCCAGGTCAGGTCAGGCCAGGCTGGCAGCATAACTGAGGAATGGCTGGGCGGGATGCCCCTGGACAGGCTGGGCTTGCAGTGTGGCTGAGGATTGGCCATGGGGGAGGCAGGCCTCAGGTCAAGAATAGACCGTGGGCGTGCTGGCCCCAGGATGGGATGGGTAGGCAGGATTGGCCGTGGAATGGGAGGACAGGCCAGCAGCGTGGCCAAGGAATAGCTGGGGGAGGGGTCAGGCCTTGGGTCACACCAGTAGTGTGGCCGAGAATCAGCTGGGGTGGGGCAGGCCCCACGATGGGACAGACCCTCCGTGTGGCTGAGGACTGGCTCAGGGGGGAGGTCTCAGGTCAGGCTTGGGATGGCAGCCTGGATGGGGTGGGGCTTGGGGCAGGAGCGGGGTTTGGTCCTGCACCCCAAATAATTTTGCTGCATAGCAACGCCCCTGCATCCTCCCATCTGTTTCCTTTTCTTTCTTTCTTTCTTTCTTTCTTTCTTTCTTTCTTTCTTTCTCATCCTCCCATCTCTTTTTCTTTTTTCTACTTTTTCCTTCCTTTTCTTTCTTTCTTTTTTCTTACTTTTTCCTTTCTTCTTTCCTTCTCTTGCTTTCTTCTGCTTCCTTCCATATATATTTTTCTCTTTTTTCTTTCTTTCTCTTCCTTCTCTCTTGTTTGCTTTTTTCTTTCTTTCTCTTCCTTCTACCTCTTTCTTTTTCTTTTCTCTTTCTTTCTCTTCCTTCTACCTTTCTTTTTCTTTTCTCTTCCTTCTCTCTTGCTTTCTTTCTGTTTCTCTTTTCTCTTCCTCCCTTCTCTTTCTTTTTCTTTCTTTCTATTCCTTCTCTCTTTCCTTCCTTCTGTTTTTTCATTCTTTCTCTTCCTTCTCTTTCCTTCCTTCTCTTCTTTTCTCTTCTTTCTATCTTCCTCATTATCTTTCTCTTTTCTCTCTTTCTTTGTTTCCTTCCTTCTCTTTCTTTTAAAACTTTAAAATATTTAATTTTAATTAAAACCTTTAAAATTCAATTAACCCCAATTAATTATTTTATTTACAATTACTTGAATTCTATTAATTTTTAATTTAATTTTAATTAAATAAACTGGTGGCACTTCAGAGTTTTAAAAACTGTTGTATGAAAAGGTTTCAGTGTTGTGGCCCTCGGGCCAATATCCTAGCCTTCACACAGCCCTGGGGTTAAGGGGACTGTGCCAAGGAAGCAGGCATCAGGGGCTGAGGCGCTGATAGAGGGAGGGAGAAGAGATCATGGTCAGGCCTCAGCAGAGAGGCAGAAGCCAAGACCTGATCGGACAGGTGGAAGCCAGGGCCTCAGTGTGGCTATCGTAGGCTTAATAATCAACTTATGTGGCTCTTGAGTTCCATAAGTTTGACCACCCCTGGTGTAGACATATACTTTTTGAGGCTATCATAAAGAGGATGAAGTGCAAAGCCAGATTTTCCTAGCATTTATTGAATTGGATCTGACAGTGCAAAGACCTGCTTTGAGAGTACACAGAAGGACCTATTTGCTGTCATTAAGCTGTTTCTGTTGAGAGCTCAGGTAACCTCCATAAGTTCAGTAAGAATACATCTGTCCCAGTTATATACAAGGCAGTGACCTGGAGATCTATTCACATGTTCACAGCACTGTGTCCTTAACAAAGCCTTGTAGCCTGACTCTTTATGATTTGGAATTTGGATAGGGATAGACAATAGATTTTGCCAGGGAATTTGGTTTTTTTGCCTGAATTTGACCACAGATAAAATTTAAGATGAGGACCCCCAGGAATTGTTATATGGATACTTTAAAATAGTTTATAAAAACCTCTCATTGCAACAAGCATAAATGATAAGCAAAGAATTGAGAAGAGGTTAAATGAACACGTTAATAGCCAAATTACGATTGACTTTTATTTTGATACATACAGGAAATATGATTTAAAACATACCAAGATTTATATTAAAATTTAAAAATTAGAAATTTTAGAATTTTTAGAATTCATATTAGAAAATTTATACCTTAGGTTTATATACTTGACCTGTTTAACAACTCGCTTGAGAGAGATATCAAGTTTTTTGACAAGACAGGAGAGGTGGAGAGCTTGGCAATAAAAATAACTATAACTAATCATTGATGAATATATTGAACAGAAGGCCCACTCACCTAGTTTTGTAAGATCCCTTTGTAAATCTTCGCAGTCTGCTTTGGACTTACTTATCTTGAGTAGTTTTATATCATTTGCAAATTTTGCCACCTCACTGTTTATGCCTTTTTTTCAGATCATTTATGGATATTCTGAACAGTACTGGTCCCAGTATGGACTCCTGGGAATATACCACTATTTATCTCTCTACATTCTGAAAACCGATAATTTATTCCAACTCTTTATTTCCTATCTTTTCATGAGTTAATGGTCCGCAAGAGGACCTTGCCTCTTATCCCATGACTGCTTACGAGCCTTTGGTGAGGAATCTTGTCAAAGTCTTTCTGAAAATCTAAGTCAACTCTATCCACTAAATCACTCCCGTCCACACACTCACTGACTCCATCAAAGAATTTTAGTAGATTGATAAAGCATGATTTCCCTTTACAAAGACCACATTGACTCTTCTCCAACAAATTGTGTTAGTCTATTTGTCTGATAATTCAGTTCTTTACTATTGTTTCAATCCATTTGTCTGGTACTAAGGCTAGGCGTAACAGCCTGTAATTACCAGAAATGCCTGTAGAGCCTTTTTAAAAAATTGGCATCACATTAACTATCCTCCAGTCATTTTGTATAGTAATTGATTTAAATGATGTTTTACATACTGCAGTTAGTTCTGCAGGTTCACATGTGAGTTCCTTCAGAACTTTTATTCTACCTCTTGGGATTCTTCCTTGCCTTATTAGGGAATGGACCCTTCTTTCTAGCTACCATCACCCTATACTTTTTCTCCTCCCACTCCTCCCAATCGGTTGTCTTGGAGGACTCCTTTTGGCTTTTATGATCTGCTCCCCTACCCCCCATGGACCTCCTTAACACACACACAAGGGCAAAAATTTCCAGAAGACAGAAAGGTCAAAGCCCTTCCTGGTGGCACCCCAAGATATAGCCTTTACATCAATATGTACAGCATGGTAGCATTCAATGTAATATTACAAATATAAGACAATAATAGTATTATTTTTACTGCTATTGGCAGTGTCATTGCAGCCATGTTGCTCTCACGTAGTAGAAGTCTAGGTGCTGGTGGGTTGTTATTTGTTTTGTGGTCTCACTTAATATTGTATAAATGTCGGTCGTTTTCTTTCTTTGAACTGTTTTACGTCTCAGTAGATGAGAAAGAGAGCCCAGCTCTGAGAGTTTGTTTCAAACAATTCCTGGAGGTAGACATTAAGGCTAAGGCTCACATGCATTGTCATCCATAGCCTGACCAACCATCCATGTTCAGAGAGAGAGTGGTGTATATCAGCATATACGAGTTCTGCCTGCAGTGGGACAAACTATGTTGATACTTACTAGTGAAAGCTACACGTGATGCAGGGAAGGGAGAGAAAGAGAGAACTTGCTTATCAGGGAGGAGATAAAGAGAGTCTCTTAATATATCAGAAAATATTTACTCCCTGTTTGGGCAGCAATACTCCTTAGAGAAGTTTGGTGCAGGGCCATGGCAGACAATTAGAAAGAAGAAGGACAAAAAATGCTTTTTAACATTGAAAGATGATTTCTGCAATGACACAAGTCTAAATCAGTCTAAATGCCTTTTTCTTTTCTGAAATCAAGCTTTTGATGGCACAAACCATGTCCAACTAGATTCTTTAGCCATTATTCTACTTTATTTTACTGTTCCCACATTGTGGGCTGATGAGTCTACAGCTCTGTAATAACAAAGACTGCTTTAACACAAGGAGACTGGCAGGCTGGCATTTGGCAACTGTTTACATAATATAGCACAAGTATTTAGAAACCTTTGCTCAGGTCACAGAACCAAGAATTCTAATCCTAACTTTGACAGTGAGGGTTTGTCTCCAAAATAGAGTTTTCTCAGGCAATTAATATCTGCATTAGCTAGCCACGGTGTGAGCTGTCACAGTGCAAAGCCCCATTCAAGTTAGAGAGTCATCCTTGATGCCACACTCAGCCATAGGCACCAGCTCATTCACTGTAAAAGAGCCAAAGAAGTCAACAACAAATGCGTCCTTAAATAAAAATTCAGCCTTTCCACAGTTGCAGACCCACTGCAGAAACTGTACTAACCCTCTTAGTTCTCCATTTTTAGGGATAAATTGTTCTCCCCCTGATGGCGGCCCCTTCTAGACCATTCTTCTAAGAGTTTCTATACTATGAAACTTGCATGAGCCTGGGAAACCCTCCAAACTACTTCTCTAAGATAGGTTTGCTAGCTGGTCAGAGACAATGAAGGGAGCCAGCCTGTGGAGAGTCGAAGATACCACATATCGCATGGTGTGTTGGTATGGGCCACCAAGTGTACCTTCCTGTACCCTAAAGTTTGCAAACACTGAGAGACTGCCTTATGGGTCCTCACAGACTGTGAGGTGACAGAGTCCTCTACTAGTTCTACCACTGCCTTGAGCCAAGTCTCCAGAGTTGTTGGAGCATCACCTGGGGATTGTTGCTGACCAGGAGGGCTAGTTCCTGGAATCTGTCAGCCTGAAATAGAGCTAGAGCAATGGCAACCCCATTACCCATTCCTGGGATATGCACTGCATGAGAAATGGTGTTAAATGACAAGCAGTGTAAAACAAAGGCCCTCACCAACCTCAATACTAGAATGGTCTTTGCTAACTGTCTATTTACAGTGTAGACCATCTATTGGTTGTCACATCAAAAATAGACTTTTTTTGTTCTGAATGTATGGTCCCAAACAGTGACTGCCACCACTATAGGAAAAATATCAAAGAAGGTGATGTCCCATGTAACAGCCTGAGCAAATCAGTTTTCTGGCACCTCTGGACACAGCACTCTCTGTGAAAGTAAACCCCAAAATCTATGCTTCCCAATGTGCCTGACTTTATCTCTGGCTCAATTTTAAGCCACCAGTCCAAATGTCATATTGAAATGCCATTAAACTCTTCCAGGAATCTCTTGGGATTTTCACACTCCAGAGAAAGCCAATGCGAGATGGGCACAAAATGCCTGCATGGGAGCCAACACCTAGCATGCAAAGTCTATGGCTATGTCCACACACAAAGACTTTGAAAATAAGTCATTTTGAAATAAAAGCCTTATTTCGAAATGACTTATTTCAAAATAATTTTTTTTATTTCAAAATAAGGGACACCCTGAAATCAAAATAGCATGCCCTGCATATCAATCAAACCATAGGGCTGGAAGGGACCTCATGAGATCATCAAGTCCAACCCTCTGAGAATTGAACCTAGGACCTTCTACATGTTAAGCAGAGGTGCTAGCTACTACACTATTTGCAGTACTTAATGGATATGCTATTTTGATTCAGGAGAGGGGGCAGCATGGGAGGTGTGGCAACATGGCCGCCTTGCCAACCTATCCCCTGCCTGGCTTTCACCTGGAGAGCCAGGCAGGGGAAAGCTGCTCCCAGAGCAGGGATCCCCCTGCCCTGCTGTCCCCGCTGCTGTTGGGGCAGCGGGGGAGGCACTGTGGGGGGTAGGGAGTGTGGGGCACCCTGGGTGGGCAGGCTATGCCACCCCGAGCTGCCCTGAAGCCAGGCCAGGGGGAGGAACCGGTGCCCGGCTCTCCCCATCCACCAGGCTGCCTTGAAGCGGGCTGAGGCACCTGACCCCCTGTGCTCCCAGCAAGGGGAAGTGGCCAGGGAAGCCGGCTGGGGTGGCCACCACCCCCCTGCACCTCCGCTCAGCACTATGGCCAGGGTGCTGATGCCTGGCCAGGGTGCTGAGGTGGGGGGGTGGGACTTTGTCCCAGGGTGCCATGCACCCTGGGAGGAAGTTCAGACAGGTGATTTCGAAATAATGATTATTTCAAAATCACCTGTCCAAACGGGGTTATTTTGAAATGACCCGTTTTGAAATAACCCCCATTTTGAAACGATTTGGGTTTAATCTGTTTTGAAACTACAGCTTTTATTTCGAAACGACAGAGTCCATCGTTTCAAAATAAGAAAATGTCATGTGGACCTAATCTTTTTTATTTCAAAATAACCAATGTTATTTCAAAATAAAAAAGACATGTGGACATACCCTATGTGTCCCATGACCACCTGTAGTTACCTTTTCTTTGCCCTTTTGAGAGCCTATATCAGGGTTCTGACCAATTCCAACTTCTCCATAGGTAACCTAAAAACACCTGAACCCCAGCCACATCAACCACACCAACAGGGGCTCATTCAGCTGCACATCCATTAATGTGGTAAATGCCCTCATGTGTCAGCAATGCCCCTCTGCCTTGTATATTAGGTAAACTGGACTGTCCTTGCATAAAAGGATAAATGGACACAAAATGGACATCAAAAATGGCAACATCCATAAACCAGTAGGAGAACACTTCAACCTCCATGGACACTCAGTATCAGACTTGAAAGTTGCCATACTTCAATAAAGAAATTTCAAAAACAGTCTTCAGTGTGAAACTGCAGAGTTGGAGCTAATCTGCAAGTTTGACAGAATCAGACTGGTTAACACCTTACAAAAAGTGATTCATCTGTTTTCACATTCTCTCTCTTTGATCAACTGGTGTGAATGGGCCCCAGCTGCTCTGAACTGACTCTGCTAACACTTGCCCTCCCCCATCCTGACATGTGTATGTATATATATACTTCTCAACTGTAGTTCTCACTTCATGCATCTGACAAAGTGGGTTGGAGCCCATGAAAGCTTATGCCCCAAAAAATCTGTTAATTTATAAGGTGCCACAGGACTCTCACTGCTTTTGGGATTCACAGTTGCGAGCAGCACCTCAGGGCCACATGCCATAACCATGGCATCAAATGACAAATATCTCATTGAATGCAGCAGGGGTCAATATGATCATTTTTTGGTGAGTGCTGAAGATAGAACAGTTGATAGGTCAGTCTGTATACCTCCTTTGCCTTCTGCAGTTCTACACCTATGGGAGATATGTGTAATTCTGGCACTGATATACATAGAAGAGGACTGTTCCTTTAGCTGCTGTCATTTCTGTGGTGATCTTTGCTCTTTCTATATGCTCAAAACCTTTAAGGACTTCAAGTTCTCCATCCAGGAGTAGCTCCTCATGCTTTCAGAAGAGATTTGAAAATTGGCTAAAAATCCATTCTATAAATATGTGACATTTTTTCTTAGGGTAGTCCTATAACAAAGGCTATAACATTAGTATTTTAATTGGAGAAGGAGCCTTTTCCATGGTTATAGCCTCCACTGTAGCATCTCCTGAAGCACTGGAACCTCAGACCTTCCTTCCCTACTTCCCTATTGGAACCACCTCCTGCCCCCATAACAGGAGAGTGTATCATGCTGACCCCCTGCACCGCTTAGAGCAGTGTTTGTATCTTCATTGGAAGCATAGACATTTCCCATTGTTAAATGCAAAGCACAAATTGGCATCTAGCTGTAACCCATCAAAAATGGTGTGGGAAAATCAAAAGAGAATTTATAAAATACATATTTATTTTAATCAATTAATAGCTCTTTAATTACAAGATTTTTTTGCAAGTTCTATGGTCAGCTAAAACTTTTCCTTGGTAGTTCATATCCTTCATGTAAACTTTCAGATTTTCATGGTTTCTTCCCCTAGTGAGTGCCACATAAAATTGTCTGAAGAGGCAATGTGAAATATTGGAAACAGCTGAAAGCATAGCTAAGAGCTTCATAACTTTGACAAGTTCCAAAGGAGCAGCCAAGTCACCAGAGTGAACCATCCCTGGGTTTCACTGGCTGTTACTGTCCAATTTTCTAAATCCTCAGTCATTTTGCCTTTATGAATTACAATGAGGTATGCAGCTACAATAAGGTATGTATCTGTGCCATGCCGAGACTCCTAGGCCATTGTGATGTCAGAGGACATCGTAATGTCCTGTCACATGGGACACTTCACATCATGTGCACACACAGCAAATTAGGAGAGTTGATTCTGAAGCTGAGGTTCTGGCGTTGGCAACCTAGTCTCAATGAAACTCGGCTGAGTGGGGCGATAAGGACTCATACACTCCAGCCAAAGCTCTTAGTCCATTTTACTCCAGACTAAATCAGGTTCCCCTCCCAACCCTCTGCCTAAATTATCTGTCAGTCCATAACATTGCTACCACTCATATGTAGCATGAGTACTTGCTGTTAACTCCTCACATTGAAACAGGGAAATACACCTCTTAGGGCTCCTCACACAAATGATACTTGCATAAATGTGAGAGCCTTCAGGCTAGTTCACAGAATTTGAGCCACTTTATGGCTTCAGGGTTTTCCCTCCTTTTTGTTCTTTTTGCCACCTTACTCTGATTGCTCTTCTCTGACAGTAAGGTAAAGGGATTCACATATTTCCCTTTCAAATATTTTCTTTAACCCCTTTATATCACTGCAGTTTGAAATATTTTCAAAGAGGGTCCCAGAAAAAGTCTGAGAACCCCTGTGGAATCTCAGTGCCACCCCAAACCTGGGCCAGTGCTCCCCCTCATCTGAGAGGGGCCCGCTCTCATCAAGCAGACGGTCCAACTGATGGGTCCACAATGCCAAAGATATTGCCAGCTCACCTTGTAGCCCTTGGGGGGGAGGTTCTGAAGAAGGAGAGACGTGGGCAGACACCCTTGCCCCAGCACACTGAAGTCCTCAGTCACCTCCTTCAGTGCCCGATGGCTGCGGACACATTGAACTGCTGCATCCTAAAGACACCTGCGGGATTCCTGGCAGGTTCTGGGAGTGAAGCAAAGGCCATTTAACCACTTTTCGTCATCTTCACCCACCTCCCTCAGGCTCAGACCCTCACAATACTCAGACTCAGACCCTGAATTCATCAACCTTCTGTAGAAGGAGCTCTGGGTCCCAACCAGACAGGACACACTCTTCCAACTCACTCTTCTGTGAAATGCACTGTCCCAGCTGAGGTCCCAGCTCCTGCCCAACTGCTGCTCTCTACGTATGACCCTCTTTCTGTGCCTGTTGCAGGCCCTGGGTCCTTGCGGGCTCCATTCATGCAAAGACTGAACATTGCCTTTTTCATGGGTCTGTCTTCCCAAGCCCACAATTCCCTGGCAAAGCTTCTTGAATGAACCCTCACCCACCTATAAGGCCATCACTCAGGCAGGGCTGAGTTCCTCCCTGCCTGTAGGATGGCACCACTACGTCTTTGCCCTGATTCCTGCTGCTTCTCCCCATGGGAGGTGGAGAAATGGACTGTGCATCCTGTCTGGTTCCTTCAGAGCAGTTCCTGAAGGGGCACCTGTCGGCAGCTGGCTCTACCCTTGGCCGAAGCCCCACAAACTCTTCCCTTCTCTCCAGCAGAAGTCAGACATGCAGAACATAAGGAGTAGTGCACTCTCATATTGGGCCAGGGGTCCGGGCTGAAGCAGTGGACTTTGTCAGGGATGCCCAAGGAGGGGGAACGTAAGGCCCCCTCCCCAGCCACAAGAGTGGCACCATGTTCCCTCCCAGCAAGTAGTGGTGGGTTAAAGGCAACGCAACAGCCTCAGCTTGGGCAGGGCTTCCCAGGGATCTAGCTTCCTTTCTGATGTTAGAAATGCACCACATGACCCCCCTCCCCAGGCCCTCTCCGGGGTGGGTGGGATGATAGGAGCAGGTCCCGTAGTTCTGTCTCCAGAAAGACTGAGTGGGCATGTAGAGCCAGAGCTCTACCTGCCACCACAGTAGAGGTAACGTGACCCCTGCTCCTTCCCTTTCCTTCAGCATGTGGCCCCTGGCCTCTTTCTCCATGAGCAAGAGGGGCCTTGCCTGAAAGCCCAACTCAACCTGGACCTTATTGGGACTGGGAGACCCAGTAGTTTCCCCATGCTGCCCCCTTTCCTTCCCCCTCAATTGGGGAGAAAGGCAAGAAAACTGGATGAAACCATCTCCTCAGGGGTTCTACTTCAATAGCAAGTGGATGCTGAGGGTACAAGCCCCCCACTCGGTGAAGGAGTACTAGAATCCTCATCCATCTTCCTGTGCACCCTGAGGAAGCAGAGGAGGATGACAACTGCTGGTGCTGCTGGAAGTTGATGAGACACTCTTTCACTGTTTGAATGGAGCCAAAGGAAGCTCCACATGGACCCGATCTGAGCTAAATCCTCAGAGCCAGGGAATGCTGGGCAGTCCTCACCCCTCTCCTGCAGCTGTCCAGTGGGCATCAGAGATTCCCAAGGGAGGAGCTACCTATTATCCCTTGGTGGGTGTCTGCATCCATTGCTCCTGGGGCTGTTCCTGCATCATTGTTGGTCCCATCAATTTCTCCCACCTGTTGCTGTGGCTGGGTGTCATTTCTGATTGCCTCCTCTGTGCATGTGACTGTATGGGAGAGTTGCAAGATACACTGTCAACGACAACACTATTGCCCCCTTTAATGTTAACAGTAACTAGCACTAATCCAGCAGAGAAAATATAATAGATTTAAAAAAATTAGAGAAATAGAGCACAAATAAAAGAAATGCAATCAGGCATTTACCACATACTTTGCAATAAACTGAGACATTTCTGCAGTTTATAGGCCTTAATCACAACCCATTGAAAAGAAAAGAAACACTCCCATTGACTCAAGCACAGTTTGTATTGGGTTCTACATTAATACAATATAGACAAAGACTACTTAAAGAAAGAAGGTCAAGAGTGGGTGTGTGGGTTACAGAAAGATGGCAAAATAAAATGATGTGGTGATTCCATTATTTAAAACACGAGTTTCATTGTTTCCCCCCACAATATTGTGAATACTGTGTCTGGAATGCAAGTGTTCTATAAGGAGATCAGTAAATAGAGCCCAAACAAACAAAAAGTCTGTTTCCTTTTAAGCTTTTACTTTTCTTCCATCCTCAAGAGATGAAATAAATTGAAGGTTTGTCCTGAACTCTACTGAAACAAATGCATCCTCTGGGTCCATGCATATTGGGGAAGATTCATATTATAATTACTTTTTCTCTAAATTTAATCTGGGGATTTAATTTGCAGAAACATGACTTTTCTTTGTACATCAGTTTTTTGAAAAACAGACATTTACAGCAAGACAGTATTTTTTTTCTTGTGTGACACCTGTTTAATAACCTTTTGCTTCAGTGCTCTCTTGTGCTGCGTCCACTGTTGTTCTTGAGGTGCCGTGAGCCATCTTCATGACTCAGGGACTTGAAATTTGGAAACATACTTTTTTTATTGATCCTACATAAAAATTCTTTCTTTTAAGAAATGAGTCATGTTAATTGCTAATATCTCAAACACCAGCAGGTGGTCTTGAACTGAAAATGGTGCTTTTATTTAGTGTCAACCATAAGGTCTGCTATAGTTAAATTGATAAAGTGAAATTCAGTTTGAATTATAGCTGGGAAACTATATTAGTCTAGATATAATTCCAGAGAAAATATCATAAAACATGTTAATTTTTAAAAAATGTGGCTTTTAGTCCAATTTCTTCACATTTTTATTCAAAAGTCATCTTGTTACTTAATAATAATTTAGTTATAGCTATTAAGAGTTCATTATTCTAGCTATAATTCCTTGTGTCATAACACATTACCATTATTTTTTATAGCTAGGGTTTTTTTAAAATGCATTTCTTCCATATTTCTGCTAATAAGTCTCATGCTTTTTCACTGTGCTGAATAATCTTCCTATGCTTTTGTGCTACTGAATTCCAAAATCAATCTCATTTTCAAAGAACTGGGGCCATGAATGTTGATCTGCTCTGAATGGCATCTATTCCAACTACATTTTCAACTGGGTTGAAAGGAAAGGTGACTTTGGTTCTGATTCTGCTATCAGGTACACAGATATGAATCTGGATTAACTCCACTGAAATCAGTGAAGTTACAACAGCTAAAACCAGTGAAGGTGACAGCAAAATAAGGGCACATGAGTCTCGTTTAATGTGTTTAATGACATATAGTCCCATGTCTGGGAAACCTGGGTCTTTGGTTCCATAATAACTAAGGGGAATAGACTAACTACAAGCATTTAAAAGGTATCATCACCCAGGTGAATAGTAAATAATAATAATAGTGATCTTTTAGTGCTTTTCACTGAGATCTCAATGTACTTCACACTAGTCGTTAAAGATCATTCTCCCCATTTTACAGGTGGAATTGTTTAGGGTTGTATAAGGAATTTGAACCCATGCTATGCCCACATTTAAATAGTACATGTAGCTTCAGTCACCTCATCTCAGAAAAGATACTTTAGAATTAAGAAAGGTACAGAGAAGGACAACAAAAAATGATTAGGGGTTTGGAACAGTTTAATTTTAAAAAGTCTGGGACTGTTCAATTTAGAAAAGAGATGACTAAGGCAGGATATGATAGAGATCTATAAAGGCATGAATCATGTGGAAAAAAAAGGGGACTGGGAAGTGTTATTGACTCTTTTTCATAACATAAGGACCAGTGGGGGTCAACTGATGAAATTAATAGGTAGCAGGTTTAAAAGAAATGTAAGGAAGTACTTTTTCACACAGTACATAGTCAGCTTGTAAAACTCAGGACAGGGTGTGAAGGTCAAAAATATAACTGGGTTCAAAAAGAATTAGCTAAGTTCATGGGGGATAGCTTCATCAATGGCTATTAGCCAAGAGAATCCTGAATGTAACCTCATGTTCCTTGTATTCCTAAACCTCTGACTGCCAGAAGATGGGCCTGCATGACATGGTAGGGATCAAGTGACAGATACCAGTTTTGTTCATTTCCTCTGAAGCACTGGCCACTGTTGGAAGATGAGGCCCTATATTATGTGTGTGGTCAGATCCAGTATGACTATACTTACGCTCTTAAGCATTCATCCACAGTGCTGACTCTTTCATCAATGTCAATACTTGCTGGGGCAATGCAGTGCCCTCCAGATCCATAAACATCACATTTACTCTCCTCTAAGCTTTAAATCAGAAGGGACTTTCTATGGTGCCCTTGAGTATCTTCTGTATTGATGTTTGCATGAACATAGTTGATTAAACATATTTGGTCATTGTGAGCAGTAATGTTCCTGTAGCCATTAAAAGTATTGAATGCTTTTGTCAGGATGGAAACCTAAGACATGGAGATTCACTTTGCTGTTCATTAAAAAAGCAATAACCTTTGAAAGATTTGCACAGTCCTGCAGCACCTGGTAATGAACAGTGTTATGGATTAGCTTGTTTCTTTCTATTATCAGGAAACCAATACTTCTCCCTAAGTTGTACAGTGAAACAAGAATTGATTGTCAACAAATTTATGGGACAGATGCAACCAAAAATAAGCTGGCACAGGGAAAAATGGCCTTTTAGAAAGTGCTCATATACTTTTAATAGAGGCATTCCATCTATGACACAGCTGATTAGAAATAGTAAAGTGTTGTGGTAAAGAACCGTACAGTAGGTTGAATACAGTGCAGACCTCTACTGGATTAATTAAGGTGAGGCACTTTTTTGGAAACAGTCACTGAGGGCACACAGTAGAAAAACTGGAAACATACATTTCTTCTCACCAGTGATTTACAGACCAAAGTTGTAAAATGTGTTGATTATCTCTTGGTAGGTGTTCATCTCCCATTGAAGACACCGTGACCCAGATCTTCAGCCATGCTGTGATTGTTTTGCACTACTGTGGTGGCACTAAGCAGCCTTAAACCTGGATTGAGGATCCTTCAAATAGGGGGCACTTGGGTGATGTAGTGACACTGTAGTGCCACCAGTACTGTATCCTTTCCTTGCGCTCAGAACAAAGAGGTGGCCAAGGTCAGGGGATCTGGCAAGTGAATCCCTCAACTTCCACAATCCCTGGTTTAGCTATGTTCCAAAGGGAGCAGTCGTGTTAGTCTAGTTCAGCAAAACAAACAAGGAGTCCTGTGGCACCTAAAGACTACCACATTTATTTATTGCATGAGCTTTCATGGGAGAAAATCCCACATCATCAGACACTTCAAAGATGGGGGAATTTACAGCAGGGGAGGAAATACATTCAGGGAAGTGTAAATCATGGGATTAGGTCACACTCTAACAGCAAAACAAAGCAGTTGTCAAGATTCAAACACTGGGGAACAGCATCTTGAGCAGAGGTTGGCAACCTTTACTGACCCTCCACCAGACCCTCCTCCCTGAGCCTCAGTCAGTGCCAGCAGCCTCCTCTTCTGAAAAAAGCAGCTGCTGCCTGAAAATGCACTGGCTTCCACAGCTGAAGTGGTTGGGGGGGGGGATTCAAGGCATGCTGCAAAAAAAGATGAGTTGAGAGATTCCTCTACACAGCATGCCCAGGGATGAGTCCCCAGGCACACCCTGGAAAGAAGTTGCCCAGAGCAGCTCCTCCTAATGGCATACCTGGGGCAGAGGTCCCCAAGCATGCCACAGAAAGAAGCTGTTGCAGGTCCAGGCGGCTTCTTTCCATGGCATGCCTTGGAACCACGGGGTGCCTGGGGCACTGCTGCTTGCTTATCTGGGGCAGGAGTGGCACTTCCGGCAAAGGGTGCTGCGTGCCACTCCAAATCAGTTTGTGTGCCACTGCTGACATGCGTGCTGAGGGTTGCTGACCCCTGATCTAGAAGAAGATGAGGTCAAATTTATATATATATCCAAATCTCATTTTCCTCTAGATGCTGTTCTCCAGTGTCTGAATCTTAACAACTGCTTTCATTTGCTGTTACAGTGTGATCTGATCCCATGATATACACTTCCCAGCATTTATTTCCTCCCATTCTGTAAATTCCCCCATCTTCAAAGCTTCTGATGAAGTGGGACTTTCTCCCACGGAAGCTCAAGCAATAAATAAGTGTGTTAGTCTTTAAGGCTATGTCTACACTAGCCAATTACTCTGGACTAGGCAAGCTTAGTCTGGACTAATCTGGCCCAGGTCTACACTAGCCTTTGACTAGTCCGAAATAAAAAATTTCTTAGTTCAGACTAGCCAAAGCTTAGTCCAGGCTAATAAATTCAAATGGTTAGTCCAGGCTAAGTGCTTAGTTTGAACTTTTAAGTTCAAACTAGCAAGATGTAGACCAGGACTAATGGCTAGTTCGAACTAAAAAAGTTTTAACTAAGCCAAGAATTCGAACAAAAAGCACGGCTTAGTTCAAACTAACTTTTTAGTTTGAACTAAGCCACGCAGCTAAATCGAACTAAAAAGCCACAGTTAATTCCAACTAGCCCGAAGCTAGTTCAGACTAACCTTGGACTTATTTAGTTTGGACTTGCAAGTCTGAACTAAATTTTTAGATGTAGACAGAGCCTAAGTGCCACAGGAAACCTTATTTGCAGTGGTACTAGGTATTGGTGAGGATTTGATTGGAACCAAAATATCACAAGCTCTTCTCATGAATTTCAAGGTACTCTTATTTAAAGCATTTATAAGCAGGACTCAGATGATCACTCCACCATGAAATATGTCTGCTTTCAGTATTTGATAAAATACAGGATTCATGTATTCAGAATAGCAACTTTCTTTCTTGTAATTTTCCAGAGATTACACCATGTAATTCTTCTGCTCATTGGTGATTAGGCTTCAGCTGTAGCGTTTTGTCCAGTTCTGGGTGCCTCATTTCAGGAAAGATGTGGACAAATTGGAAGTGGAGAAAAGTCCAGAGGAGACCAACATGAATGATTAGAGATCTGGAACACGTGACTTAGAATAGAAGATTGAAAGAGTTGGGTTTGTTTAGTTTGGAAGAGAGGAGACTCAGAGCACATGATAACAGTTTTCAGGTACCTACAAGGCTGTTATGAGGAGGAGGGATAAAAATTGTTCTCCTTAACTGCCAATGATAGGACAAGAAGTAATGGATTTAAATTACAGCAAGGGCAGTTTAGGTTGGATATTAGGTAAGAATTCCAAATTGTCAGGGTGATTGACTACTGGAATAAGTTCCCTAGGCACAGAGTCGAAATGCTCTGTTTTAGCGCCTGGGACACTTCCTGATCAGAACGCACCCCTTGCAATCAGCAATGCTTGCGGTTGGTGGTGCCAAAATGCACCTTTTAACAGAGTGGCTCTATTGAGCCATGCAGTGTGCTCCATTTGCCCTGCCCTTGTTACAGCTCTGCCTAGCCAGGTTGTGGAATCTCCATCACTGGAAGTATAAAAGAGCAGGTTTGACAAGCACCTGTCAGGGATATTTTAAGATAGTACTTGGTCCTGCCGTGAGTGCAGGGGACTGGACTTCGTAACTTCTCATGGCTCCTTCCAGTTTCTATGATTCTGTGTCTGACCTTTATAGGATTGTTTGGGATGATTTTTTTCCTCTATCATTTGCCTAATGCTCTTTTGAAACATTTTTCTTGAGGCTCATTTTTTTCCCTTAGACTTTTACGTCAAATCTATATAATTAGTTTTGGAAGGCTAAACTGAAAATAAAAGTGAATTAATGGATGTGTTGAAAGCTCATATTGTGCAGTTTGTCTATTCCAATTAGAAAGATTTCTCAAGGGCTGGTTTTCCAAAGGTAATTATGGGCCAAAGGTTGCATTCTTTGCTTTAATGACCTGCTCTGGATGCCTCTTTCACCTAACATGGAAATACAGAATGTAATCAGTAGTACTACATATTTAAATTGCTCCTCCCATTTATCTAAAGTCATATTAGCTTGGTACAGTAAAGCCATTAATGTTATAGAAGGGCAGACACTAAACTCTTTGCAAAGTTGTTCCATGTTAGATCAAATACGTATGTTTATGAAGCATGCTTAAATCTCTCAATAAGTGTATAATTTATAGTAGTGGTTCCCAACTTGTGGTCCGCGGACCCCTTGAGGGCTGCTGAGTGGATCCAGGGGGTCTGTGGAGAGGCTGGGAGCTGGGGCCAGAAGCTGGTGGGGTCTCTGGCTGTTATCGAGACCCAGGCTTCTGGCCAGCTTGGAGCTCCCCCCAGGCAGGGCATTTTTAAAACTCCTGCCCTGGGAGAGTAGCCTGGGGGGTGGCCAGGTGGCAGGAGCTCCAATAGCCAGGTAAGGGGGGGAAAGGGGCAGAGAAATGGGGGGTGGAGAAGATGGGGGGCAGGAGGCCATGGCTGCAGTGCTGCCGCTGTGGCCCCATGCACCTGATGAGGAGTGGGGGCTGCAATGGCAATGGCTCCCTCCCCCTGCCAGGGGCTCCTGGTCCCCTGCAGGAGAGCGGCATGGGCCACGTTCTGCCCTGGCATGGGCCGTGCTGGCACCAGAAAACCCCAGGGGTCTGCAAAGCTTTTGTTTTTTGACTTTGGAAAGGGGTCCTCAGCCTCAAAAAGGTTGGGAACCCCTGATTTATAGTACAAGAATTGGAATCTTTAGTTGTCTCTTGCTAGTTGAGGTCCTTGTCCAAACCCAGTTTTTAAAGTCCAAAAAGGGAAATTTATTTGGTGGGCTCAAATGCTGACCTAAATGGATAGCATTGCAATTTGTGACAAGTTTTTAATATGAAAGGAAACTACAGGGATCATTACTGTAAAACCATAACACAATCCATTAACTTATTTTCATCTATTCACATAAAAATAATAAAGGGTTTGTCACCATGGTCTGCAGGGTTGCTTAATGGACCGTGCATCAGTTTTGGAGCCAGAGGTTTAAGTGCTGAGCTATTTTTGCTTTGAGGTAGGCTCTTCAAGTTCTGTATTGTACTAAGTGCAGCCTCTTGAGTAAAATCATATGACATGAGATCTTGCCCGCTTTCAGAGTATGAGCCTTAAAAATCCCTTGGCACTTCTGGTCATAGAAGAGATTTGCCAGAATTTGCCTTTGCTTCACAGTTGTTCAGGGACCTATATATAAACATCTTGCTGTTAAACTCTGTCCCAGAGGTGGCTGCATTTCATTAGTGATGCACAGATGTAGTTTGTGAAATCCTTAAAGATAAAAGATGTCAAATAATATCTCATATTATTTGTATAACACTCGTACATTAATTTTCTACTTAGAGATATGCAGTAGACCTTAATCACAGACTAACTGAAAACATGAGCATATTTCTTGGAAGCTTCTTGTGCTTTCAGTCTTTTGAGATATCTAAAATGTTACTATAACTGCTATTATAAAAGCAAAGTTGTTAAGTATCCTTCTGAAGTTTTAAAACTCATAGAGAAATAATTTCCTGGCAATCACATGTGCCCTTTGAAGAGATATCTATCTACTCTAATTTATTACTGGTTGGTAAAGGCTTATATTGCCTTAAAATGATTATCTTTGGGTCATTGGTAATATCCATCAAAGGCTCATATCACTTCTTTTCATTATCTCCTCCCAAAAAGAGTTCACTAGTGGGGAGCTTTATAACCCTCTGTATACGTAGTAAGGACCGAACTCTCAGAGCTACTCAGTGCTGACTGAAACAGCGGCAATTCCCATTGCTTTCAGTGGTTGTTCAGAGTCTGTCAGGATTTGATCCTAAATTTTTACGCATTCTACAATTTAATCCTCTATACTTATTTTTCCATTTACCTCAGTGCACAGTGTGTTCTTAAAGAAGGGCCAAAGTAGTCTCAGTTATACCAGAGTAATCCAGAGGCAACTTTTGGGGTGGGTGAAGCAGGCGGCTGCATAGGGCCCCAAGCAACAAGGGACTCCGTAGCTGTCACCTGCTTCCCCTAATCTAGCACTTGAATGGGGGCAGGGGGCAGCTGACCACCGGGGCTGGAGGCTGCACAGCCCAGCTGCCATCCCTGCCTCCTTCCCTCCAGCAGGGGCAGAGCAGCGCTCCTGCCTACCCCCAGCCAGCCACACCGCCCCATGGGGTGGGAGAAGAGTGGCTGGCACAAAGCTGTGGCGTGTGGGGCAGGGCCGTGGAGTGGCACGTTCTGAAGAGTTTGGGCCACTTCGCCCCTGGTCACCCCAGGGCTGAACAGAGGCTGCCTTGCCTCCCAGACCCTGGACTGGGCCTGTTCAGCCCTGGAGTGGTTGGGGGCGAAGCAGCCCGAACTCTTTGGAGTGGGCTGCTCCAGGGCCCTGCCCCCACACTGTGCAGCTCCACACTGGCCGCTCTCCTTGGGGAGGCATGGCCAGCTGGCGGTAGGTGGGGAGCACTGCTCCACCCCTGCTGCACAGAGGCCAGGCGGGCAGGCGGGTGTTGCAGTTTCTGGCCCTGGTGGTCCATGGCCAGAGCTCCCTCTCTGACCCATGGCACATTCCCTCGGACTGGGGTGGGGGAAACTGGGGCCATGGTGAGGGCAGCAGTGGCGGCCTATAGGGGGCCTCACAATGGCTCTTTGCCTAGGGCCCTCAATTGCCTAAGGCTGCCTCTGGAGTAACCACATTGAATTAAAGACTGAATGGTTGTAAGTGCAGTAGAAGATAGCCTATCATCTTTATTGAAAACATTTGACACCTAAATATAGTGAGGATTTAATTAATGGTTTTGTACATTCTGTTCCAGGATAGGATGAGATGTATCTGCAACGTTTCACCATATAAGTGTTATGGTGGCTTTGAGTCAACGACACATGGGGGTGTGGAGGTGGCAGTTGCAAAAGTGCAAAGAGACATGCAGGCAGAAGGCACTGCATGGCCATGGTGGACCTCACTCAGAAGCAGCAACAACTGGAAAGTTTCAGCTGGATGGTGTTTGTATGTGCATGCAGGAGGGGAGGAGCAAAAGAGAGCCCTTTCACCCAGCTTGGTGAATCCATGCAGGAGGCAGTTGGAATGGGATGCTGGCTACAGGTTCGAGGTACACCATGATCTTCAGCGTTTGGCCATGGGCTCACCTCACCTTTTAACATATATTCTTGCCTGAAGGCTGGTGCTGGAGGCAGATATGTGACATCATTTTCAAATGTAAAGCCGGAGCTGTTTCTGAACACAAAATCTTGGGGCATTCTGTCTGCGTCATCCAGCAGCAGAAGGGATCTGGTAACAGCTGCTCAGGGGCTACATTCTCCACACTGCTCTACAGCATGGCTTCAGCTTTCAAAGGCAAAACGGAGCCCTGACTCTACACACCGCACGGGCCTGCATCTGTTAGCAGGCCTGGACGAGTCTTGGAGCTGTGGAGCACCTGCCCACTGTGGTAAACTGCAACAGTCCTTTGATACTTCAGGGACCACAAGCACAAGCATTATGACTACCCTTTGCATGGGTAGGCAGAAATATGGGGCGCAATCTCCCTGCACTGCCTGTCCCATTTGTATCCTAGCATAAGTACAGCCATCATCTAACCCTGACATTTAGTCTCAGTCTAGGGTTGATTTTGATAGATTGGAACTGTCTAAATTCACTTCTAAGGTAGACTTGATATAGCGTATCTTTTTCTCCTGTGAAAAGAGTTATGGCGATGTGGAATGAAGGGAGATTGTCAAAGAATAATGTGATTATCACATCTTTCAAGGAAGTAAATTGCCTTGGAAGGGAGAATCAAAGTCACAAAAAATGCTCAAGTATGAACATTCACATGTGCTTATGATAGCTGATAGCATTGGAGTAGCCCACTGATGTTTTCGATGTGGAAATAGCTTCAGAGTTAGGCAAGTGAGCTAACTAGTCACCAATTTTTAAAAAGAGCATGTGTAACTATAGAAATGAGGTGAGTGAGATCATAAGAGACAAGTTATCAAGCTTCATAGAGCTCGTCTTTAGGCTGGTTGTCAACTAGTTTTGTGGATGCAGGAATATCCATCAATGTGATATACCTTGACTTTAGCAAAGTTTTTGATATGGTTTCCCAGAGCATTCTTGTCAGCCAGTTAAAGATGTAGAGTGTAGATGAATGGACCATAACATGGATAGAAAGCTGGGTACATCATCAGGCTCAGCAGGTAGTGATAAATGTCTCAATGTCTAGTTGGCAACGGCTGATTTTGTTCAACATCTTCATTAGTGATCTGAATGATGAGGTAGATTGCATGCTCAGTAAGTTTGCAGATGACACTAAGCTTGGGAGAATGGTAGATTTGCTGGAGGGAAGGGACAGGATTCAGGGAGACCTAGACAAATAGGAGCATTGGGCCAAACAAAATCTCATGAGGTTCAACAAGGACAAGTGCAAAGTCCTGCACGTATGATGGAAAATCCCACATACTGCGACAGGCTGGGGATTGATTGGCTAAGTAGCAGCACTGTAGAAAAGGACCTGGGCTTTGTGGTGAATGGGAAGATGGATATGAATCAACAGTGTGACTTTGTTGCCAGAAAGGCCAATGGCATATTGGGCTGCATCAGTAGGAGCATTGTCAGCAGATCGAGGGATGTGATTATTCCCCTCTATTAGGCAATGATGAGGCCGCAGCTGGAATATTGTGCCCAGTTTTAGGCTCCCCACTAGAGAAGGGATGTGGAGAAATTTGAAACAGTCCAGTGGAGGGCAAAGAAAATGATTAGGGGGTTGGGGCACTTGACTTGCAAGGAGAGACTGAAGGAACTAGCCATATTTAGTTTGCAGAAGAGAAGACTGAGGGGGAATTTGATAGCAACCTCCAACTACTTGAAGGTGTGCTCCAAAGAGGAGGGAGCTAGGCTGTTCTCAGTAGTAACAGGACAGAACAAGGAGCAATGGTTTCAAGCTGCAGCTGGGGTGGTCAAGGTTGGATATTAGGAAACACTTTCTCAGTAGGAGGGTGGTGAAACACTGGAATGGGTTGCCTAGGGAGGAGTTGGAATCTCCATCTTCAGAAACTTTTAAGACCCAGCTGGATAAAACCCTGGTTGGAATGATTTAGTGGGATTAGTTGTGCTTTTAGTAGAGGGTTGGACTAGATGATATCATGAGGTCACTTCTGGCCCTAATATTCTGTGATTCTATGACTCTCTGCTGCTGAAGGTCTCCTCCAGCACAGGGAGAGATTCTGAGAAGGGAAAAAGGTCTGGTGGGTGGGATGCAGCAGGGAAAGGCTGAGCCACTGCCTCCAGCCTGCCAGAGCCTTTACTTGCTGCAGTGAAAGGCTCTGGCTGTGGGGAACAGAGGAAGCCTTTCTCCACTGCTGCCCATCTGCTAAGCACTTTCACTGATGTGTGTCTTCACACTGCAGTGTTAATGTTGTGTGTTTTTCTCTGGAGTGCTTAGCATGCTCATGTGCATGCTACATGATGCCAAAATGGTGAGTAGCGTAGACCTAACTTTAAAATCAAACCTCCAAGGCAAGATTCCCTCTGACTTCCCCCAGAAATGTTCATGTTTGTCCCAACCATCTTCCCCTCATCCACAAAATCTTGAGACTCGGGTGTTCTCTACTTTACATTAAAGTCCAATAGAAGCTTACTCCTTCTTAGATCTGAGTCTTGGGAATAGGCGGGTGGGCAGATGGCCTTTGCCTCCTGTATGCTGTTTTCTGACAGGGAGTTGACAAGATGGTCCACTACACCTTTTTTTCCAAGGGTTTTCATGAGCAGAAAGTGTTTTGTCTTGATAGGTCAGTGAGGGTAGGGAAATGCTTCTCTCTCTTCTGCTGCCAGCCATAGTTTCTCACCATGAGTGCAGTCACAAGGATTGTGAGATCTGACATGATCAGAAGGGATTGTGGGACTGGAGTCAGAACAAAAAAATCCTGGTTCATTTGGGTAACTCAGACAGAGAAGCTTTGAGAAGCTCTGTAGTAGACAATCAATATTGCTCCTATTCTCTAAGTCAGGCGTTCTCCAACTTCTTTTTCCAGGCCCCTTAGAAAATATTTCAGGCTGGGATGATTATCACCCCCCCCCCAATTGATGCCCCCCATGCCATCCCACTTTCACTCATGCCATACCACTCTTACATCTCCACTGCTGCTGGGGGTTGTGCTGCCTTCAGACCACCCAGCCGGCAGCCACTGCTCTCTGACCACCAGATCTGAAGGCAGGGCAGGCTCAAAGGTTTTTGGTACCCTAAGCAAATTATGGCACCCCTCCACCCAACATTCAATGAAATGAAAAAAGAAAACATATCTATTATTTTTTTAAATGGAGAAAAAGAATAATTTCCATCTAATTTGGCACCCCTTGAAGCTAGGTATCCTAGATGGCCACCTAGTTCATGTATATGTCTGGACCAACTCTGTTGGAAGGACTCTGGCTGTCAGCCATGGATGGGACTGACAGTCATAGCCATGTCATGCACAGGGGCTGACAGCTCATGATTCCCCCCAAATAACCTCATGATTTCTTGAGGGAGTCCAACCCCCCACTTTGAACTCCCCTGCTCCAAGCTGTCTTCAAATAAGAGTTTGGTGGCTATCACCCAAGGTTGCTATGGTAAGCAGTCATGCTCCTTTTTACTGGAAAATGTATAAAAAAGAAAACCTTTAACAGGATGTGATGGGATTTACAAGTAGCAGGTAAAATTTTAGTAGAAACCTGTAAAGCTTGGATGCTTTGAAAAGAACATGCTTTAATGAATTTGCAGCCAAAGAGTTCTGATGGCAGCATCGTGCAGGGTGCTTTTCCAGTAGAGAACTGGAGAGGCTAAGATCTGTTCTGACACCCCATTTTTTTTTCTGAAACTCTGCTTTTGGCAAAAAAGCACATCTTTGCACATCTTCACTCAGTAACTGAGGGCACATTTGAGAAAAGTCAATATTGCAAAGCAATTGATCAGGCGTTCCACACAGGATCTTTCACTACCTACCAATCCTCTGGTGTCTAGTTCTAAGTGCATTTGTTCTGCATATTAATCATATCCATAAACTTTATTGTATGAAAATAATGGACACCACTAAAGTTAATCAGGGACAAAGGACCAATATGACAAGGACATTGTGACAGAAAAGTGGTAATGAGCCACTAGGTTTAACAATTTGGGATTTTAATTTGGAAAATGATGCAATATTCATTTTGATATTGACGTCTTTATTTGCTTCTAAAATGGTAGGGTTAATTGAGGGATGACAAGAACACATGGGTGAGAGAAGTTGAAAGAGATCTCAGGAAACCAAGGAAGTGAGAAAAAGCAAAACATGGGTGAATTCTAAAGTGAATTAAGATTCAGGAACATTAAATGCACTCTTTAGTTTTCAACATTTTTTCATTTGTGGACCCCTAAAAAATTCAAACGGAAGTGTGGACTCCTTTGGAAATCTAGGCCATAGTTTGTAGACCCCCAAAGGTCTGGGGACTAAAGGTTGACAGCAACTGCTCTAGTAAATGTTCCTGATCTGTGGCTAGAAAAAGCTGTGCTTCCTAACTAGTATTGCTAGGTTTGCAAAATGTGGAACATCAGATCTGAACTCACCCCATCAGAGTTTTCTGATTTAGAAAAAATAAAAAGACACAAACTTTTCTAGCCAAGAGGTTATCTAATAATCACACAAATTCAAACACAGCACAGGACAAAAGGCTTTGAAAATGATTGCATGGATCTTTACTAGAGCTGGGCAACTAACTTGGGGGGGAGTTCTGATTTTTTTTTTAAAGAAAAGTATGCCATTGAGGTTGAACTGAAACCAAAGAGTCTGAAAAAATGAAAAAGTTGTTCAAAGTTTTATTTTGGGTCTAACAAAATGTTTCATTTGACCCCATTTAGGCCATTTTAAATTTCTTTTAAAAATAAAAGTAAAGAAAATGAAGAGGCATCTTGCTCCTCTCATGATCTTTAGCCCAGTGGGTAGGGCTTTTACATGGGCCATAAGAAATTCAGGGTGCAATTCGTGTTCTGGCGTAGGAATTGAACTAGGTCTCCTTGACCAGTGATGAACTGGAACTAAAAACTGGCCCCAGTATAAGCACAGTGGTGAGAGCACTGCTGGGCCCACATGGAAGGAGAGGGGTGGGAGAAGGGGCAGAGCCAGGAGCAGGAAGCTGGTGCTGTCCTCCAAACAGGGAAACACTACTGAGCCCACATGGTGGGTCTTGGGAGGGGAGTGGGGCTAGGAGGGGGAAGCAGCCACTGTGCTCTGGCAAAGGCACCACTGGGCTCATGTTGTGGGAAATGGATGTGGCTGGCAAGGGGAGTGGCTGCTGCATGCTCAATTAGACCTAGCTGGAGGCCTGATGAAAGGCTCCTGGAGCAGGTCATTGTTAGTTTTTTTTCATGAAGACTGGCTCACCACCCTTTGAGTGCACCATCCCCTCTAGCATTTGCCAGAATTGAGCTCACTAAGCACCAGGCTATTCTGAAGGAGAGTCCTAGTGATACTGTTCTACTTTACATAAAATTCCAAAATAGACTTCAGGCTAGAGTGTTGAGAGAAGTGCAATTGGAGCTGGAAAGGGATATGCATTCCTCAGATAAGCAAATTATTACCTGACTCAGTGCTTCTCCACGGTAGTTGTTTGCACTAAAAGCTTGACAGTCCACAAAGTCTGTGATTTGCTGAATCAAATGCCTGGCCCTGGTGGTAACAAACTGTCAAGACTGATTGATCCTTTTCTTCATTCTGTACATTGCTTACATTAAAAAAAAGTTTGCTAATAAAAAATGAACACTTGTGTTGCTGAGCAGTTAATCTGATAGTAAGTGCTAGCTGCTTTGCTACTGCAAGTGCTTGCAGGTGGATTTTCTGGATCAAAATATTTGTCCTCAAACACTTTTTTTGGAGGGTATCCCCCTTTCATGAATCTATGAACATTTTTTGAGCTATGTCCTTATGTTTTTCATTCCAGGCACAACTTTTTACATCTGTATTCATTCTACTTCCACTCCACTTTCACCTCCTTTTGAAAATGCACACAAACTTGTACTCAGTTTTTGTGGGTGCAGCAGACCAGCTGAGTCATACATCAGGCCTTAATGCTGCATTAAGGCAGTTTTGTGTGCTTACTGGGAAACTGCATAGTAAGTTGCACAATAACCAAAGAGCAGGGAAAGTAAAGTATCTGCTGATCTGTTATTCTGACTCTACTTTAAGAAATGGTACATACAGCATTATATTTTATCTTACAAAAATGAAGACTATTGGGCTGTGCAAAACTTGCAACTTTCTCTCCCCATCCTCCCAGAGAAAATGTAGTAATATTTGAGTTTTGTACTCTTCAGGCAGAGTATTAGTACAGGTTCTTAGCTCAAGTTATTGAAAAGTTTGTTTGGTGCTGTTTTTAAATATGCTTTATCTAGCACTGATGTTCCTTTTGAAACTGTTACAAACTGGTGCCTCTTGTTTTACTAAACATTTGTTCTTTATCATTGTAACTGAGTGGCTGCATCTGAGTACCATCTGTTTTGATAAGTTGGCTTTTTCAGTAAATCTTCAGAGTTTGAACCAGGAACAAGTCTTTGGTACTTTAACTATAAGCTTCAATGGATTGGATTTTTATTGGTAAATGTTGCTGAACTTTGATTTCACAACCAACAAAAAGAAAAACAATGATAATTGAAATTTACAGATCTGCAAAGTAAGAGACATTTGGTTGAGAACTTACAGAGTTTGATTTAAGGACTTTTACCATGCACGTTTTGATGTTGACTATGACACTGTCTGAGTCTAGGGGACTGTTTATGATGATCTTTCATATTCATATTTCATATTTGCAATAATCCATATGGCATATACCATGTTTGGTACCAACACAAAGGTTGTAATCTTCTAGGAATGATTATGTGGTTTATATATAGGTGTCATATCTCACTAGCAGTTAGGAATATATTCCTTTTACGTGTTCCGAGTTATTGGATTCTAAGGCAGTCCTAATCCGGGTGTCTGCAAAACTATTGTCTCCTTAATGGCCCATTAAGGAAGTTTCCAGCTACAGTGGGGCTAGGAAGAAACCTGTTTGATGAGTCACTCAGATTGGCCATGTGACTCAACCCCATTTTGATTTGGCAAGGACTCAGAGCATGGGGAAAGCCAAAGGTGATAAAAGGCAGTGGTCCCATCTCCATTTTATCTTCAGTCTTCAGTCTGTCTGCAACCAAAACCCTCCTTTGGAACTATTTTTCTGGGACTGAACAAAGGACTGAGACCCACCCAGATGATGGGTGCATACCAGAGGACTTGGAATAAACTGCCAACTGCAAATTCTTCAAGGAGTTGCTTTCGATGGACTCAATCATTTGCATGTATGTGATTCACTTTGACCCTTTAACATCTCTCATATTTTGTTTCTTTTCTTGTTATATTAAACCTTTAGTTGTAGTCACTAAAGGATTGGCTGGCAGTGTGGTATTTTGGGTAAGATCCAAGCCTATATTGTTCTGGGTGATGTAGCTGGCCTTTTGGGGTCAGGAGAACCTATTTCTTTAAGAGACCCAGTGGCTAGAAGGGGACCAGAGAAGCTGATGTGCAATAAAGGGGGCTGTTTCTATTTTGTTATGCTTGGTGATGACCAGAGTGGGGAATCAGAAGCATGTTTTGTTTCTGACTGGGAGACTGGTTTAAGTACCAGCTGTCAGTGGTTTGGGGGTTTGGCCCCTGGTGTTGCAGCTTGCCTCGATTTTGGCACATTCAGAAGGTTATCCTAGGAGGCTTGGGTCACATTGACAATTTGTGTTTTAAGGCTTATAAAGCATATATGTTTTGCATCTCAACATTTCCTCTCATTAAATAATTATTGTAGATAGTGTACCTTTTTCGGATACAAGGAAGAGCTCGATGAAGCTCAAAAGCTTGTCTCTCTCACTACCAAAAGTTGGTCCCATAATAGATATTACCTGACCCGCTTTGTCTGTATTAAATAGTTATTGTTTGTCCCCCGTTGACTGACTCCACTCAATAAATTCCCACAATTGAACATTTAAATCAATGAAAATTAAAAAAAAAAAGCATACAGCCCTAATTTTATGCAACTGTGAAAACATAAACCAATATAAATTAAAAGGCTTAAAATAAACACATATCAATAAAAATACTTTATGAAATAAAAATCAAATTCTGCCTATTTTGCTGCACTGGCTGAACCCTCTCCCTGCCACATATTCTATCATGGAACAAACATACTGAAGGTAACCCAGAATCATTGACTGTCATCTTACAAATGAATGCAGAGCAGGGGACAGGGACTTTTTGCTCAAGCTCTTATTTTAAAGCATAAGTGAACTGAAAGGTTACAGAAGGCACTTGGCCGTCCAGGATGAATTAATTATTAATTATTATTATTTTATTTAGTTGTATTACCCTATCACCTAGGAGTCTCAGTCATGAACCATTGTGCTAGATGCTGTGCATACACAGAGCAAAAAGATGGCCCCCTGCCCCAAGAAGCTTCCAATCTAATTTTAAGGCAAAAGACCTTAGATAGATAAAATCATACAGGGGTGTACAAGGACACAAGAAGACAGTATCAATCACCATGCCAGGTTGTGATCTCCGAAAATGAACAGCCTACACGATGTCGAGTTTTTTGAAGGCTTCCCAGCAAAGAAGAGTTTTAAGGAGGGAGATGCATTTTTCATAACTAAAGACCAAATTCTACTCCTACTCATACTGGTAGTCTCATGGAAAATATGGAGCTAGTGGCATGAGTATGGTAATGAGAATTTGGCACTGCAAGTCTTCGATAAGGTCAAAGAGTCAAGGAAGTCACAAAACAAAAAGAGAAGCAGCAGAATCTAGTGGTAGATGCACAGGGATAGAAATAAGGAACTCATGAGGGTTAAGAAATTCTCTGACACTGACTGTAATCTTGAGCAGGTCACCTTAACTTTTCTGTGCCTCAATTTCATCACAAGTAAAACAGGGATACTAACACTTGTCTACCTCTCTAAGGTATCTGAGTAGTGGCTGAATGTGAAACATGGTGCTGAGGTTGGATTCCAGGTTTTATACTGTTAAACTTTGGAAACAAACAGATGTTAGTAAGACACAATGAGAAGTGAGATCATAGAGGAAACTTCCTCCTTCACCTGTTATGTGGCCTGCTCAACAGTCAGAAAGAAGTGAAGACCCTGAACCCCGCAGGAAACCACAGGATATACTCCATCCTTAAGGCAGAGTTTCATGATGACACTTAAGGGACAGGGAGAAGGCAGGGCTGTTCCCACTCCTCTGCAACAACTCAGTGTGGCCTGGGCATGCAGGAGGCATGCCAGCTGGATTCCATAATGGGCTCGAGCTATGGACATGCTCTTCTGGGAGTTCTCCAGGGAGCTTACAGTGTATCTTGGCTCTCCAGGCCTTGCCATGGGGAGGGACAGCTCTACACCAGTCCTTCCTCTGGACTGAGTCTGACAGATACAATGTAGCTCCACTTTTGCCTTTTTAAGAAGGACAGACACTCTGGGCAACATCTCCAAACCTGGATGCTGAAAATTAGGTCCCAAAGCCCATATTTAGGCACTTAAATAACTGTGGTGGGACTCCAATGGTGCTAAGCCTGTGCAGATCCCTTTGATTTCACTAGAATTTGTGGGTTCTCAACAGCTCTGAGTTTGCTGCTAACTGTACCCATAGGCTCAGTCATGCTCAGCTGCATAATGAGACAAGCTATAGAAGCAGAAACACTTTTCTTTTTCACTCATGTTCTGATTTCAAATGCAGGCAAAGTGCGAGGTCAAGCATATAATTATTGACTGCAAAATGCCCAGGAGCATGTCTTGATTAATTTGTTTTAGGACAATTAGATTTAGCACAACTCAGTGAGAATGGCACTCAAGTGGACAGATTGTGGGCAGCTAATCTTCATTTTTCCTTATTAACACAAAATTATACATGTTTGAAATGTCTTTCTTCACCTGTGTCCAGTGGAGCGGAGCAGAGGCAGCCTGCATTAGGAGGATTCTCATAATCTCTCCCAGCCCCCTTCCTGTGCTCAGCATTACAGCTTCCCGATCCATCTGAGCTCTGAACGAGAACCTGCCTTGGACTTCATGCATAAACAAACATGCAACAAGTTTCAAATCTCTTCCTACCTTAATTCCCTGGAGTGTGATGTGCTACCCTTACTACACAGACCTTACTGATGGAGGAACTGAAATGCTGATATCCAGTCCACTCCATGCTGATTATTTTCCTATATTACCAGTGCAAAATCAACCATCCATAGTGCTCTCCCCTTTCAAGTGCAAAATGGAAGGGCACCTATTTCTACAATATTGTCTTCCACTTAGCCTGGGTCCACAATGGAGCCCTCTTGAGAGTTCATTAATCATTGGACGGGCCTCAACTACCTATGGGGAAAAAAAAAACTTCTTAATTATGAGCCACTCCACCTGGCACCTAACACAAAGAGCAGGTCTATGTAGCATCCATCTCAAAGAACACCAATTACAAGAAAGTTTGACCTTCATTGTTGAAAACAGAAGATCCTGTCTGATTTAGAATTCCAGCTAGTCAGGCGCCAGGATCTGCCTAGCCGTCTGTCTGTCTATCTATCTGTCTATCTAGATGGCACCTTAATGCATTTAAATATAATACACATCTAATTTGGGCATTCATGTTTTATGCATGAGGAATTCTTGAAAAGGTCAAGCTCCCAAGCTATGTCCACACTTAGACAGTTAAATCAATTTAAGTTAAATCAACTTAATAAAATCACTATAAAAATCATTAAATTGACTTAAGTTAAATCAATTTAACATGTCCCCACTAGAAACTCAAATCAAATTAGCATGCCCATGGACAAGACTTGTTAGTTTGGTTTAGGAGAGGGGCACCATGGGAGGCGTGGCAACATGGCCGCCTAGAAGGGCCATGCCCCTGCCCAATATATAGAAAAAAGACAGCCTTCTTGGAGGGAGAAGGGCAAAAGTGTTAAATTGAAATAACAGTTAAATTGAAATAACATGTCCACACTGCATTATTTTGAAATAACAGTTTTAATTTAACCAACATTTCAATATAATAGTAGGTTTTATTATATCAAAATGACTTTCCTTATTTTGAAATGAGGGAGCTCCTTATTTTGAAATAAGGAGACTTAGTGTGGACATGCAATCTTTTAAATCAAAATAATCAGCATTATTTCACTTTAAGGACTAAGTGTGGACACACCCCCTGAGACTCTTCTTAGTCAGTCCATATAAATTTATTCCTAATAATAATTTTAAGGTAAATTTACAGTAGAAAAAATGCTCCTAGGTCAGAGTCATATGTCTGCTTGTGAGCATGTGGGTAGGGTATATCCCAAAGCAGAGGAAATGGAGTGAAATGGCCCAAGCTGCAGAGAGGATTTATATCCATAGAGGCATTGCAGAGCAGAGCTCTAGGACTAGTCACCCACAGTGTGTGTGGAAATAGCAGACACTCAGTCCACTAAGCCATTCATTAATACCCATGGCTCTTCTCTGAGCTGCACCAGCTTTGCAAGCCGAGGACTCTGTACCTTCATTTATAATAATGTTGGACATGGTTTCTTCACACAGCAAATCCCTTCAGCCCCTGTTCCATAATTTGGTCCACAGAGTGCCTTTTTTCTTTATTCTTTTCCTCTGCTATATCCATTGTAAGGCATTTTTCTTTCCTCTCTGGCTAACAATTTTTGGCTCTCTAGAGGAAAGTCCAATAACTATAAAAGTCCATCCTGCATGTGAACTCGTCTCTTCCTACTTACAGAATGGTTTATTCTATGAAAAAGCATCTTCAGCTTTCTTCAGGCAGGTCCCCTGTCAACTCCTCAACTCTTCTCAAATATTTTTAAACCATTTGTGGTGTGCCATGTGAACACTCAGAGAAAAGCTGGCTTTAAATTAGCTGGGAAATAAATGTCTGGTGCTGGTTCCCTGGCCTCTGTTGTCTGTAAATACTTTTTAATCAGACAAAGGGAATATTGATACCACACAGAGACTCAGAAATAACTCCTGAGCAAGACGTTACTTCTTGATGAGTCAGTGTATTTTCCAGTCTTGATAAAATCTGTTGAAACTCCTTCCAACGGATTTTCATTGGCCCTTATTGATGATTCTTCTGCAAACTTATATCATTTGCACTACTGTTAGATTATTTTCTCTGACTTCTCTCCTTTTTTAAACTCAGCATGTGGATGTGTGAGGAAGCACATCATTCTCTGTTTTAAACGCTGTTTCCATCTTCCTGGGCATTGGAACAATTTCCTGCCCCAGATGATTAATCCTCTTAATGATAAGAATGTCCCTGATACAGTCTCTTCTAATAAGAGCTGCCATTCCAAATTTTCCCCCTTCAACATTTATAAGACCCAGGAGTTCATCATTTAATGAGTGACTTGAGACCCTATTTTTATTTTCTCTCTTCCTTCTTCATATGGCCATGATCCCTGTTCTTCTGTTCTCCCAGATGACTTTATCACCCCAAGCATGTTCTTCCCCTGAAGAGCTGGGATAGGTCTAGAATTGTTTCACATTCATGCATCTAGCCACATATATTCAGTATAAGTGCAATTATTACATTTGTTTTTCTTTTATTAAAATCTGAGGCAGCCTCAGCATCTGAAAGCTGATCTAATTAAGATATGCTTGTTCTGCTCCATAATCATTAGTAATTTTAATTAAACTAGATACTTATTTAAGCAAATTATTTTTTTCAGTGAGATAACATTTGATTTTCACACAAAATGTAACTGTTCATCAGAAGTATTTTTGTTGGGCATATATTTCAAAACTTTGTTGAAAAAACCCCCAATAACGCTGAGTTAGCTCAGTATTGGTGCTCTGTGCTGTCTTGACTGAGAGCTGTGTTCAAACCTTGACCTGGGCTTCTTGCTCCCGACACTGACTTGGGACTGAAACTGTTGTGGAGCCTGTTCTGATTTACACAGGTATACAAGAGGAATAACTCCATTAAAGCCACTGCAATTATATAAGCTTAAGCCTAAGGCATAAATTAGATCAGCAGCAGGCCCACGGCCTCTGGAATGCTCTTTGGTCACACCAACCCAAGGTATTAAGTCCATAAAGTACTAGGAGTGCCTTGTAGTGCCCAGCAAAGAGACATCTCTGGCTATTTAAAGCCATTCTAGAACATTTGCCATTTATTTTCTTCAGGTCTAAGAGTTTCATGGGGGGATGAAGGTTGAAGAGAGAAAGTACAGGAAATGAAGAGGAATCTAGGGATGATGGAGGGTCAAATTGAACTATTTTACATACATTTTTATTACATTATAACTAAGAATCATAACTAGGCCTGAATCTAGGCTGCACATAGATTCTGAATCTCTCCCAACTTAGAAGGATCTGGTATACTTCCATGATGATGAAGTTAGGAAATATCAGCCTGTGCCTAGAACAGAATTACCACTGGCTTTATGGGTACCATGTCCTTACCCTTCTTGTTGGAAGAAGGCTGCCAGATTTTTCACCTTCCATAAAACAAGGTGGGAAGATGTTCCAGGATGCAAAATGCTGGGATCTAAAATTAAAGAATAGAGGGCTCTTCACATGATAGTCCCTATGCATATTCCACATGTGGGGAACACATGCATGCCTTGCACCTGTGTCTGGAGTATCTTTAAAGCAGCATCTGTTATTTTGAACATGTGCAGTCACTTCCCAAGTGAGGATGTAAGAAGCAGTGAGGCTCAATGCCTCTCCAGGTCCTTCATACTGCTTCATGGGCCAAGTCAGGTTCCAAGCCCAGAGACCGTACAACATAGAGCTGGTCTACTCAGTCTCCCACCTTGTTGCTCACTCCTGGCCTACTTCCTACCCCAGCACTCCCCATCTCTAGGGCTTGCTGCTTACGCCTCCTAGTCAAAAACTGGGGGCCAAGTGTTTCTATAGCCCCCAAACACTTCTCCCTAGAGAGTGAGTGCTGGCTGCCTCCCTGGCTTTATAGAAGCCTTGCCTGTTTCCCATACAGGTGAGAGTACCCTAATTAGGGCTGTCCTTTCAACCTTCAGCCTAATAAGGTAATTGGCCCAGCTGTCTGCATTACTCCATTCAGAGCAAGTGTGGGTAGAGATCCCATCACAGACACACAGTTCTGAACTGCAGCCGGCCATACTAAACCAGTCACCCTGTGCAAGAGTCATGGGCCTCTTTACTGCACCACCTGGAATGCAGTGAGACTCAGAGTAGTTGACAAAGTTCCAGATCTTCACATCTGATGCAGGGGTTCTCAACCCCTTTTGTGTTGTGACATGGTTGGGAGAGACGCCCTGTCCCCTGAAACCTGCTGCTGCCATAGATCCCTCTGCTGCTGAGCTTCCCCACTGCCTTAAGCACTTTTGGTGGTGATTAAAATTAAAGCAGCTCCCACTGCAAAAAAAAAAAAAAGTCATCATAGGCAATTCAGCAGCAGAGGTTTGAGAAGCAGCCCCCACTGCCACAAAAATTCCCTAATCAGAGCAGGTCTGGTGACACTGCTTCAAAGAGCACACCCACCACTTCTTAAAAGGCCAGCAGCCTGCCGTCAAAGCTCTCTTTGCCATCAAATGGATTTCTTCTGGTGGCAATGGGGAAGAGAGGGCTTTCAGCAGCAGGCTAATTGGCAATGAGACATTCAGCCACCATGCCATGACACACTTTTGTGTCACAACACAGCAGTTGAGAGCCCCTGGTCTAATGCAGTGCCAGGCACTCAATGGACAGTGCTGAAAATCAGAATTTTTTAAATCTAAATTTTCTATTGATTAGAAAGACCCTCTGCACTTCCAGTTCTATAGTCAGTAACTCGTAACCAGTTATGGCTGCTGTAACACAGAGTGCTCTGCTGTAATGAAATACTATACGCCTTGCAGAGAAATTACAGCCTAATAGAATGTATATTAAGATGTATTAGTACATTCAGAAACTGTTAATGAGACCAATCTGAAAATTTAAATAAAGAAGGAAAGAAAATTCAAAAGTAAAAAATCCCACAGCAACAATAACTTGGCCACATTGAGTATTATGTAATATCTTACAATAGCATTGGTGCTATTAACTGTGTACCTTTATATGTAAAGTGCTTGCAGTCCAGCAGTTAATGTTGCTGTGGGAACCATAACGTTTGAATTTCCTGACTTACGTGTATTTAAATATGCCATCTTAATGTTGCAATAATATAGGGTTCTACATTTAATTTCCTTGTCTTTAAAAACATGGCACCTAAGTTACTGACACAGCTCTGTTCATGAATGGATATGAAGTTAAACGATGTGCCAGAAGAATAGCAAATATGGTAGGTGACCAGGCTGGCTTAACAAAGAAATCTTAAACACAAAATGGAGGCTAACAAGAAGTGGAAGCTTGGTCAGATGACTAGGGAGGAATGCAAAGATACTGCTTGAGCATTCAGGAGTGAAATCAGAAAGGCCGAAGCTCAACTGGAGTTGTGGCTAGCAAGGAATGTGAAGACTAAGAATCACAAGCAGGTGTATGTCTACAGGTATGTTAGCAACAAGAAGAAGACCAGGAAAAGTGAAAACCACTTATTGGAGTGTGGGAGATAATCTAATGACAGGTGATGTGGAGAAAGTGGAAGTGTGCAATGTTCATTTTGCCTCTGTCTTCAAAGACTAGGTCAGCTCCCAGAGACTACTACATTGATAGCACAGAATGGGGAAGAGGGAAGCAGCCCACAGTACTGAAAGAACAGTTTCAGGATTATTTAGAGTGGCTGGACATGCACAAGTCCATGGGGTTGAATGCAGTGCATCCAAGGGTGCCAAGAGAGTTAACTGATGTGATTGCAGAGCTATTGGCCATTATCTTTGCAAACTTGTGGCTATTAGGGGAGGTCCTGGATGACTGAAAAAAGGTAAATATCAGGTCCATCTTCAAAGAAAAGGAGGAGGAGGATGTGGGGAACTACAGACCAGTCAGCCTCACCTCAGTCCTTGGAAAAATCATGGTGCAGGTCCTCCAGAAATCCATTTGGAGGGATTTGGAATAGAGGAAGGTGATCAGGAACAGTCAGTATGTATTCACCAAGGGCAAGTCATGTCTGACTGACCTAATTGCCTTCTATGATGAGATGAGATGTGACACTTTGTGAATGTATAGAAATTGGTGGATGTGATATATTTTGACTTTAGCAAAGTTTTAGCTACAGTCTCCCACAGTAGTCTTACCTGCATTTTAAAAAAGTCTGGGTTTGATGAATGGACTATAAAATCTACAGAAAATATGCAAGATTATCAGGCTCAATGGGTAGCTGTCAATGGCTCAATTTCTAGTTAGCAGCTGGTAATAAATGGAGTGCCCCAGGAATCAGTCCTGGTTCCAGTTTTGTTCAAGTTCTACATTAATTGTTCAACAACATCATTAATGATCTGGAAAATGGCATAGATTGCTCCCTCAGCAAGTTTGCATCTGACACTATGTGAGGAGGAGTAGATGTGCTGGAGGGTAGGGATAGGATACAGAGTGACTTAGACAAATTGGAGGATTTGGTCCAAAAGAAATCTAATGAGGTTCAACAAAGACAAGTGCAGAATCTTGCACTTAGGACAAAAGAATCCCATGGACTGCTATGGATTGCAGATTGACTGACTAGGCAGCAGTTCTGTAGAAAAAGACCTGGAGATAATGAACAGAGAAATGGATATGAGTCAAGACAGAGTGTGCATGTTTTGCCAAGATGTTATTGGCATATTGGGCTGTATTAATAGGAGCATTGCTAGAAAAGTGAAGGAAGTGATCATTCCCGTCTTTTTGACATTTTTCAGGATTATTCCCCTCTGTTTGACATTGCTCAGGCCATGTCCCTTCCCCACAGAATGATTTTGATAAATTGGAGAGTCCAGCAGAGAGCAATGAAAATGGTTGGAGGGGAGTGGAGATCATGATTTATAAGGAAAGGCTCAGGGATCCAGCCTTGGTTAGTCTGTAGAAGAGAAGAGTGAGGGAAAATTTGATAGTAGCCTTCAACTCTCTGAAGGGGAGGTCCAGGGAAGATGGAGCTAGGTTGTTCTCAGTGGTGGCGGATGACGGAACAAGGATCAGTGGTCTCAAGCTGAAGTGGGGAAGTCTAGGTTGGATATTAGGAAAAGCTTTTTCACTAGGAGGTTGGTGAAGCACTGGAATGGGTTACCTATTGAAGTGGTGGAATTGCCATCCTTAGAGGATTTTAAGGCTGGCTTGACAAAGTCCTGGCTGGGATGGTTTAGTTGGAGTTGGTCCTGCTTTGAGCTGGGAGTTGGACTAGACGACCTCCTGAGGTCCCTTCCAACTCTAATATTCTATGATTCAAGACTTTCATTTTATCGGGTTCCCTCTTTGGAATCAGTTGCTCAGTCTTCTTGTTGTTTTTTACTAGGTGGCAGAGTCAGGATGGCTTCATGATCCTTTTTGCCACTGCTAAATTTGCAACATTGATACGAAAGAATATTCCAGTTACTGGTCAGCAACAAACTTTTTTAGTATTATCTTTTTACACAAAGACAGTTGTAGGATAGTTCCTGTCATCCCTTCATTTTAAAACTAGATTGTTATGGTTGCCTATTAATTCTCTTCAGAACCCAACCTGGATAATAGAGCTGGATGCAGGCAGTCTTTAGAAAGGAAAGGAATTAACTGGTTCTTCTTTGAGTGCACTCACATCCATTCCCATGTAGGTATCTACATGCAGGAATGCACGGTTGCTTGGAAGCTTTTTTGCCCTAGCTCGTCTCTGTAGGATCAGTGGCCAACACCCCCTCTGACCTGTGCACCTATGTGGTATATAGGTGGCCCTGATCCTGGAACGGCCTGCTCTTGCAGGTTTGCAAGTGCCTATCCGTTTCTTCATCTTCTACTTCTGTTCATTTTTCCTCCAACTCTGGGGCTATGTCCACCCTTAGGCAGGTAAATTGATTTAAGTTAAATTGATTTAACAAAATTGCTATAAAATGATTAAATCAATTTAAGTTAAATTGATTTAACATGTCCCCACTAGAAACTCAAATTGAACTAGCATGTCTATGGACAGGACTTGCTAGTTTCATTTAGGAGAGGGGCACCATGGGGAGGTGTGTCAAGATGTCCTCCAAGAAGGGCCATGCCCCCACCCAATAGATAGAAAAAAGACAGCACCCTGGGAAGGAGAAAGGAATTGAAATAACAGTTAAAATGAAATAACACATTCACACAGCATTATTTCAAAATAACTTGTAAGTCTGGAAAGGTCCTTCCAAGAAAGATCATGCAACAGAGACAACACTGAAGAGGTTTATTTACAGTACCAGTACTAGGAACACTGAACAAAACAATATCAGCTTCAAAGATGGAAGTAGAATGGCAATTGCTTATATACACAGGCAGCTTGTTTACTGGTTTAAACTAGTTTTTCCTAACACTTTGGGAAAAACAACTCCATATATGGGAAGAAGGTCAGGGTGGTGGTGAGGGGTGGTCTTTACAGGTTAGGAAATACTAGCTTCCATATAAGGCAAGGGAGGGAGGGAGTTGGATAGCTGTATGTGACCTGAGGCATGCATGGAATGGAGAGTGTGTATATGTCACAGCAGACGGCCTGCATGCTGCCTACCCTGATACCCTCTGTGCTCATGAGGCCTGGCTTGCTTGCTTATCCTAACAAACTGTTCCGATTTAACCATCATTTCGATATAGTACTAGGTTTTATTATATCAAAATGACTTTCCTTATTGTGAGATAAGGGAGCTTCTTGTCTCAACATAAGGAAACAGTGTGGACTTGCAATCTTTTACGTCGAAATAATCTGCATTATTTCGATTTAAAGACTGTGTGCGGACATACCCTCGATTCCCTTTTCATATCTATACCACCTCCTGGCTTGGATTGCACTGGAGAACCTGTCTCTCCCTTGCATCCTGGAGGTAATATGTGGCACAGCACGGACTTAGACATGCCTAGCTTCAAGCCCTGTGCTGCATGTGGGAAAGCCTTTTCAATCAGTGACCCTCACAAGGAATACTTGAAATGCCTTGGAGAGGGCCATCGGGCTGACAAATGTCAAATTTGCCGGTCATTCAAGCTGAGGATGCAGAAGGAGTGGGAAAATTGCTTACGCTCCATGGCCCTGGAAGAGGCCCTCCACCTGGCCTTGGTGCTGAGCACCACACCACTGGCACAGCCAGCTCCAGCACAGAAAATGAACTCCACGCTGGCCCTGCCTCAGCACCGGTCCCCAGCCAGGAAGCCAAAGAAACACTGTATGGATCAGAGTCTGCACCAAGTGTGCACCCACAAAAGGACAAACCCCAGCACTGATGTAGGTCAGGTTCCCTGGCACAGACATAGGGGACTCACTAACCTTGGCACAGAGATCACAAACATTAGTAGCTCCACCCACTCCTGAGGCCTTTGAGGTGTCCAGGGCACTTCTGCAGCTGCCAATTGCCTCTCCACCCAGACTGACAATGTTGAGGGGAAAACTGGCGCTGTCTTCGAGGGTCTGGCCCAGGCCTCAGGTTGAACCTGGCCCTTTGGCACAGCAGAAACCTGTGTGGGACCAGGTCCAGCAGCATGGGGGTTCCTCCCGGGATCAGGTCGCAACACCCCTTTCCCCGTGACTCCCCAATGGGGAAGGCCATCATAGCCCTCCTTTGCCATGGGTATCATCATTCCCATTAAACCAATCTGGGAACACTTGGCACATCTGCTCACCCTGAAGAGCTTCTACCCCATTTGGCTTGGGGAACGATGGGACTTATCTGTGGTTCTCGCTGGAGGCCTTGTTCCAAGAACACTCATTGGTGCCCTCACAGAAATAACACTGGACCAGATTGAGATCCTGCTCATCAGGAGACTCTGACATGCGGTTCCACTGCTGCCGTTCACCAACATCCCCCCACCAGCACTGATCTTGACATGCCTGGCAGGAAGGTGTAGGAGGAAGTGCTTGCCATCACCTTCCTGGCACAGGGAGATGTGAACATCACTCTCCCCTACACCAACACGCTGCTCCCTGCACAGGGCCCCCCCAGTACCGATGCAGAAGAGGAGATGATCCCCACACACCAATGGATGCAGGGCAATTGACCACCCTCCAGCATGGGTAAGAAAGCCATCCCCAGCACAGACCCCAGTGCCACAAACCTTCAAGGACTGGTCGGTGCAGTGGGCAGACTGGGGATCATGGGACTAACCCCAAAGGGATCCAGCATCACCCTCATCCTCAAGACCTACTACTTCACGGGGGGCGGGACCAAGAGGTATCAGACAATGGCTTGGACTCATGGGAAGGTCTCTCAGGCTCAGGGAAAACTGACTTTCAGGTTATGTCCTCTTCCTCCCTGACAAAGCGGCCTTCCAAAGGTCCCTATCCTCTAGAGAAGATCCTAGGATGCATCAAGAATTGTTTAAGTGCATGGCCACAAACCTCGACCACCAATCAAGGTAGTCAGCGAGGACTTCAACGCCCTCTTCGATGTGGGTGATGTCACTCCCTCCACCCCAGCTAGAGTGGTGGTTCTTGGGCATGAGAGGATAGTAAAGATTACCCTTGCATGATGGCAGACACCATCATCAGTTGCTCCAGTCTAGAAAGGGATGGAAAGGAAATACCACACCCCTGTGAACAAATACAGCTTACTTTTCACTCACCCCAGCCCCGGGTCACCGGTGGTTGATGCAGTGAACCAGCGTGAGAGACAAAGACAACCTGCTGCTACCCCAAAAAATAAGGACGCTAAGCAACTGGATCTTTTCAAGAGAAAGATTTATTATACTGCTGTGTTGCAACTATGCATTGCCAATTAGTGAGCCCTCATGGGCAGATAGGTTTTTAACTTATGGCAGTCGATACAGAAGTTTCGGGACCTCACCTTTTCCAACTAAGCAGTTGACTATGACACTTTAGTCGAGGAAGGCATGTTGTTGGCACATGCGACACTGCTTTCCTCATGGGACTCCACAGACATGACCAGCAAGGGGTAGCTTCAGTGATTGGTATGCATTGGGCTGCATGGTTACAGGGCTCAGGATTATCCCACAAATGCAACAGTCCATTCAGGACCTTCCTTTAGATGGTCCATCGCAGTTTGTCGAGTCAATCAGTTCAAAGTTGCATGGCATGAAGAACCTCCAAGAAACTCTACACTCTCTAGTGATGAACAGACAGGCAGTCCTCAGATGGCCAGGCAGTCCTTTTGGGCAGAACAATCACAGCAGCAGCAGCAGCAGCAGCAGGGTCCATGTCACAGACCCTTCCAGTCATCCCATTGCCTCTGCAGAAGGGGGGACAGGGACAGAGTCAGAGGTGGAAAAGGAGTAAGGGCACAGGGCTCCAACCAATCCACCTGCCCCTCATCCCAGAGGCAGAAGTTTTAACCACTAGCCCAAGGGCCACAACCAATGCCAAAATCAGTTGCCTTTACCATTTTGAAACAGACTGGCCCCCTTTTGACATTGATGGTCTGAGATAATATCAGACCAATGGATATCGGATATGGTGTCAAAACGTTATGCCATCCAGTTCAGGGGCAGGCCTCCCAAAAGAAGACTGCCCCCTCACTACCGAACCAAGAACCCTTCCCATGAGGCTCTCCTGGAGCTGGAATGTCAGAAGCTTCAAGCCCTGGGAACAATAAAGAGAGTACTCATAAGGGAAAGAGGAAGGGGTTTCTACTCGATGTACTTCTTGGTTGCGAAGGCAAACAGAGGCCTGAGACCTATATGGAACCTAAGATCCTTGAACAAAATCATACAGATAATAAAGTTTTGAATGGTTTTCCTATGTCAGATTATTCCCTCCTTAGATCCAGGGGACTGGTTTGTGGCCCACAACTTCAAAGATGCCAATTTTCACATGTTGTTAAGGCTAAAGCACAGGAAGTTCCTCCACTTCATCATAAAGGAGAACACCTCCAATTTGCTGTCCTCCATTTTGGGCTCTCACTGGCCCCAAAGGTTTTCATAAAATGTATAGCAGTCCTAGCGGCCCACTTGAGGAAGCAAAGGGTCAGGATATTTCCATACCTAGATGATTGGCTAATATGGGGGGAGGTTGAAGGCCCAGGTCTAACACAGTGTCTGATCTGTCCTAACACTGTGATGAACTAGGCCTCCTCAAACCTAGAAGAGTCAAAACTCACCCCAGCAAGGAGAATAGAGTTCATAGGGATGCACTGAGATTCAGTGGGAGAAATGGCCTCACTACCCCCATCCAGGTTTCAGTCCATATCTACCATCATTTCAGACCTGCGCCATGTCCCCACCACAACAGTGAGGTGATGCTTCCAGCTGCTAGGTCACATGGCTACCTCTACCTACATGATAAGGATGGCACGCCACTGTATGAGACCACTACAGTCTTGGCTGGTGTTGGTCTTCCACCCCCAACATTACCCACTGAATCGTGTGGTCACCATACCACAGAATGTCCTGAACTCCCTGACAATATGGCAGGACCCATATTTTGCATGCAGACATGCCCCATTCAAGGCTCAGAACCCCTCACTTACCTTGATCACCATTGCATAGGACCTACGCTGGGGAACACACATAATGGGAGGAATTTCCCCCCAGAGAGCTTGGCCACAGGCAGACAGTCCCCTCCACATAAATGTGAAGGAGCTGAGAGCTAAACACCTGGCCTGTGGGGTTTTCTTGGATTTAATAAAAGGGAAAACAGTACAAGTCCTAACATACAACACAATTGCTATGTCCTACCTCAACTGCTGGTGGGGCGTGGGGGGAACCTGCTCACCTGCACTATGCGCAGAAGCTACTCAGCCATGGGAGTTGGCCCTGAAACACAACTTCTACTTAATAGCTGCCCACGTTCTGGGGGTAAGCAACCACCAAGTGGACAAACTCAGCAGACAACAAGTGGTCCCTACACCCAGAGGTGACAAGCCAACTCTTTGGGGAGTAAAAAAAGCAAGGAGTCTTGTGACACTTAAAGACTAACAGGCCCCCCCCCACATAGACCTCTTTGCAATGCAAGGGAACCACAAATGCAATTTTTTTTGCTCGCTGAGGAGCAAGGAGAAGAGCTTCCTATCAGATGCCCTGCTGATAAACTGGGAAGACCAACTACTCTACGCCTTTTCCCCTCTCCCCCTAATTCACAGGGTCCTCTTAAAGATCAAGAGGGATGAGGCAGATGTGTTCCTAATTGCCCCAGCTTAGCCACATCAGCCCTGGTATAGCACCGTCCTCGACCTATTGATGGCTCGGCACATAACGCTCCCTCTCAGAGTAGACATACTCACGCAGGACTCTGGGCGCCTGCAACACCCAGACCTAAAATTACTACACTTAACAATCTGGAAGCTGCATGGCTGAGCCCTGACAAGCAGATGTGTTCCAATAAGGTCCAACAGGTTCTGACTGAGAGCAGAAAACCTCCATGAAGACCACCTATGGGGCAAAGCAAAGGCAGTTCTCCACCTGGGCCTCTGAAAGGGAGGACTCCCTAAGGTTCTCCCTGATCCATGCCATACTTGATTACCTCCTAGAGCTGAAGGAGAAAGGACTGAAGCTTCCCTCCCTCAGGGTCCACCTGGCAGCTCTCTCAGCCTTCCATAACTCCTTCGATTGGGTAACCCCCATGACTACAAGGTTCTTCAGAGGGTTAGAGAGACTTTGTCCCCAGGTCAGAGACTTGGTTCTGCAATGGGACTGAAACCTGGTCCTAGAGGAGCTCACTAAACCTCCCTATGAGCCCATAGGGTCATGTATTCTACTGGTCCTATTGTGGAAGGTGGCATTTCTGGTGGCTATGATGTCAGCAAGGAGGTGTCAGAATTAAGGGCCCTCTCCTCAGAACCCCCATATATGCTGTTCCATGCCGACAAAGTGAAACTCTGCTCTCACCCATCCTTCCTACCCAAGGTGGCGTTACCTTTCCATCCGAGCTGTGCCGCCGGGGGGATCCAGGTACCGGTGGTGCTGGGCTGCCCATAGGCAACCTTGAGCAATGCCGAGGGGCTGGGGGCCAGGTTGGCGCCAGGGTGCCGGAGTTGGCACCGAGGTTGTGCGGCAGTGGCTACCGGCGGTATGGTGCCTTGTGCGCTCCGGTGCCAAGCTGGGTCTCGGCGCTGGGTGGGAATCCAAAGCCTCAGGTGAAGAGTGCCGAGCCTCCTCAGAGGCTAGGGCATGGCGCCGTTGTTCCCTCTCCTTGATGGTTTGAGGTTTAAAGGAGAGGCACAGGGGACAGGCCGAGACCATGTGGTCTTTGCCCAGGCACTTGAGGCACTTCCCGTGGGGATCATCCCGAGGGAAGGCCTTTCCGCACTCAGCACCTGGCATGATCGAGCAATGTTCCGGTCTGACGGTGGAAGGCTCCTGTGATGGAATTATGTACACGAAGAGGTGCTCCCTGTTGGGTGAAAAGCTCATAAAGGAAAGGACAGGCTGCTTGCATTCGCAAGGAGCAGACGTTCCAGATCTGATGCGCAAGGCAGAAGAAATGAAACTGAGGAGGGGTCAGGAGATGGCCATATATATAGCCACAGGGTGGCGCGAGGGGTGGTGGCCACCTGCCCTCTCCTGACAGGCTGGGACAAAAGTTTTCTGACCAATCTGGCGCTCTGTCACAGAGACACCTATTACTGAATGCATCTGAGCAGCGCTCAAAGAAGTGTTGTGTCAGTGTGCTCAGTAACCCTGGGTACTTCTTTGCTGTGCAGAGCTGTCACCTGCTCACAGCACAATGGACTCACCCTGGTTACCACCAGACTTGTTATTCATTGCAGGGTGACACCAGTAACCCTCCAGTCCCAAGTCTCCCCAAAACTATCACCACTTGCAGTGTCCAATCCCTCTCATGGGGACCTCACAGAAGTTACCAAGTTTGCTGCCTCCAAAGAGACAGAGCAAACATCAGCCTGGTAATTGGCTGAGGATTTTATCTCACACAGCACTGACACAGTTTTGCAATAAAACAAGAATAACAAACTCTTAACATAGAGTATATCTGTAGGTGATAAATAAGCGCAGATAAAAAGGCATGTAGGGTTACAAGTAAGATGGTACACCACATGTCTCCTAGTGACTCAAACTTAATGCCAGCATTTTTTGTGTAAGCAGGTTTCACACCTATAGTCAATTCTCAGCTATTCTTGATCCGTGGGCCATGAGGATATATTTTTCATGAGCTCAGATTGCTTCCCCCCTGGGTCCCTTTGGCTTTTTGCCTCTGCTTATATGATCACAGCTTCAAGAGTCTAAAAGGCTTCCTGGAGGTGCAGTCTTTATCCCCCGTTGAGATTAAGCAGGCATTTTCCCCTTCTTGCTTGCCTGATGGTTTTATTTATCTCACGTGTAAATAGGCTTTTCATTGTCTTTGGTCTTACCTTGCTTAATTTAGACTGGAGACACGGACAAAACAGCACTCTTTTGTCTACAGGGGTCTGCAGCCCAAAAGATAAGAAGAGCCATTTTTAAACACTTCTTCAATAAGCAAGTTTTGTGGGAGCTGCAATGGGTGTAGCCTTCTGGTGGGGGGATCTCAGCCAGGGCACCTGCTGCAAGATCCCCTGCTGGTGGTGGGGAGGCTTGCACCTGTTGCACACAGCCTGCAGCATCCCCAGTGGTAAGTCACAAGGGGCACGTCTACACAGACCGTTTTATTCCCAAATCGGTCCTTTCGAAAGGACCGATTTCGAAATAAAACCCTTATTTTGAAAGGGCTCCTTTCGAAATAAGGGAAACCACGGGATCAAAAAGATCGTTATTTCAAAACGGATGTTTCAAAATAACGGCAATGGGACCGCTGTTTCAAACCGGTTTCGAAACAACGGTGTTGTTTCGAAACAACGGGTCTAAAGCCATTATTTCGAAACATCCGTTTCGAAATAACGGTCTTTTCGGGGGGGGTAGGTTTTACTTTTTCGGAAGGACGATCCTTATTTCAAAAGGACGAGGTCCATCCTTTTGAAATAAGGAAACATCATGTAGACTAAATTTTTTTTATTTCAAAATAACGGGTGTTATTTCGAAATAAAAGAGCCATGTAGACGTGCCCGAGGAGACAGCCAAAGAGCCACACAGAGCTCTGGAGTCCCAGGTTGCAGATCCCTGATCTAGAACAAGCTGTGCTTAAGTACTGCTTCCCAAGCACATTTTACAACATATTTCTGGTAAGCATCTATAATACATCTATACATCACCCATACACACATCAGGCAATAATATTAATGACCAGCATGTAATCCTTGTTTCCCTATAACACCTTACATGACCCCTTGTTGGTATGCATTATGACTATAGTAAGCTGGGGCAAAGAGTGTCATGCCTGATGAAATTTATAGCATGGTGTTGCCTCTGTCCAGTGGCACTGAGGGGGTCCCTGGGTTACAGGTACTGCTCAGAGTGAGTACTGGTAGCAGAACTTGACCTTTAGCAGATCAGTTGAATGATCTTCTTATGGAGATATTAGCCCAGTTGTCAGTAATGGTAAACTAACAGGAGTTCCATTTTTATGTGTAAAATCAGCAACAATAAACAAACAAATGCTTTACTGTATTCTTGAGAACACATCTAGCAGTCCAAGGCACTGGCAATTTGGTGCTTCCCAGTACCTCGTTTCAGTGTTTAATCTATTCATAACAATTTAACCTTGTTCTTTATATCCAGAGTGAGAAAAAATCCTCACAGCTTGAACTGTCATTTCAGATGTGAATCAAAAAGAGTGTACATTCCATTAAAATGCCCACTTACACTTCATATAAATGAAACTCAAATACACTATTTAATATGTTATATAAAAGAAATGTTTGTCATGGTAATTCAGGTGCTTAGAAAAGTGCAGTGTAGGTGGGCAGAGATCAGTGAGGTGGCTTTCTGGCCATGCAGTCTTTATCTCCTGTTGCGATTAAGTGGATGTTTTCCCCCACTTGCTTGCCCTGCAGTTCTTTCAAACAGTGACATGCCCAAACTAGATTTCTGTATCAATATAGCAAGTGCTCCAAAACACTGGAGCAGTTCACATTTAACTCAGCACTTTATGATTCAGATTCAGCTCTACTTTCACTAATAAAGGAGTTCTTCCCCCTTCTCAGAAAGTCTCCACAGAAGCTTTCAAATGTATCTTCTGTTCCAGAAGCAACAATTTTTCTAAATATCTGTTTTCTTGGTGGAAATAGAATAAGATTCACTTGTGGACTCTCATATTTATTTGTATTACAGTAATTCCCAAAGACTCCAGTCAAAGCCCTATTTTTCTAGACTTTGAGAAAAACAGGAACAGAAGATCCCAACAAGTTTACAATTTAACTTGAAAGAAGGTGCAACAAATCAGTATAATAAAGTCAAGAAGGAAGAGGAGATGGGAGGATGAAGGCAATGATAATAACATTATAAGGTTTTGTAGCTAACTTGATAGCTCGGAATGATTTGATTTTCACACACACACACACACACACACACGGAGTCCCATTCCCACCTTGTTCCTTCTCTGCCCCTACCTTGCCTCACTCCAGATAACCCATTTCTGACCCTTGGCTCTGATTCCAGACTTCTGCTCTCATCCCTTTGTTCAGACATCTGATCTCTGACTCTGGTTCAATAGTCCATTCTTTGCTAGTGATGCCTGCCATAACCACTGAGGATGACTGCCCACAGCCAACTCTTGTGACAAACTGTGAGCTGTTGGAGTAGGGACTGCTGTTTAGGAGAAGATGGGTAGGACTCAGTAGTGGTGCTGTGGGAATTTGGTGGAGAGCTGATTAAATTTTGCTCACCTCTTATTGTTGTGTTATTAGCAGGGTGGTTGGTACATTTTTGATGAAATCTAATTTAATTGAAGTATGCTGTTTCATCAATCCTGAAATGTTTCATGAAGCTATCTCCAAAGTCTTAACTGAGAGAGACAAAGAGGGTGAGGTAGCTTTTATTGCACTAACTTCTGCTTTTGAAAGACACAAACTTCGAACTACCCTGAGTTCTTCTTAAGGTCAGCGTAGCTCAAAAGCTTGTTTCTTTCATGAGCAGAAGTTAGTCCAACACTACCCTTGTTCCTCTAATGTCCCAGGACCAACTCAGTTACAACAAAACTTCAAGGAATAGAGGATAACGTAACTGAGATGTTTTTTTAAATCCAGGGGTGTCTGATCAGTTCTCACCACAGAGAAAGAGAGCGAAACAGACACAGAGAAAAGAGTCAAAAACCTGAGGTTTTCGATTTGAAGATAGCTATTTTGACACAATTCCATTTCACAAAAACATCTGAAAGGTCATATTTTCATACCAATGTTGAAGGGAAACACATTTCAAAATCTGAAAAGTTGTCACAAAAGAGGATTGCTGTCCACCAGCCAGTTCTGGTGAGTAGATCTTGGGGTAAATGATAGGCCTTTTTATTTATTAGTGTGATTTTAAACATTTTCAAAAGGGGCACAGACCTTTGGATGGGTGTTCTTTTATTATATGGTAGCAAACACCTTAACATATAGAACAAACAAGGAGTCCTGTGGCACTCAAAGACTAACAAATTTATTTTTTGCATGTGCTTTCGTGAGAGAAAATCCCACTTTGTCAGATGCTTTGAAGTGATAGGCCAATAATAAATAAATTGAGTATGTTTGTATAGCACTAGCCTAACGGGATTCTGGTCTGGCTGAGGACTCTAGGTAGTAGTGTGAAAGAAACAGTAAGAAATAGCAAAATAGCCTGAGGAATGCTGGCCTCTAGCTCTAGGTTGTTCTGCCCTCACCTAAATAAGCCAGTGCTGGAAATATCAAGAACTTGTTCTCACCATCAATAAGGCCTGGTTTACACTGCCGGTGAAATTCAGCAGCAGTCAATGGGAGATATGCAAGCTACATAAAGTAGCTTTGTATCCCCTGTCAACTTCCCAAGTCTGCCTACCATGGTGTCCTCATTACACTGAGCTGATGGGAAATGCTCTCCCATTGATACAGGGTTACTCTTTCTGTGAGGGTAGATTACCAGCTTTGACTTCCAGATTGATTAAATGGGTCTCCACAGCCGCTCAATCAATCCCATGGAATCAATCTGGCTCCACTCACAGTGCCGGTGTCAGCATAGATATACCTTAAACGTCCCTGAAGAGAACAGAGGCCAAAGGTAGTGTTTGGCTGCTGAACAGCATAAACTCTTTTTTGAAAGCTGATGAATTTGAAGTATTCAATAAGAAACAACCTATTGAAGTTATAATTGCCCTTGGCACAGTGAGTTATGGTAAAGTGCCTTCTGACCTCACATAGGAATTCTCAAAGAGATGCACAACTTGGAGCAGTTCTACTTAGGAGACAATTTGGAAGGGGATATTAATGCTACCAGATACAGGAATATCATAACGCATCAGCACTTAAACTAATATGCCCGTATTAAGTATACTGAGAAGCAACCTAGGGAGAGAAAGAAGAAAGCAGAACATTCTGTTGTTTGGTTATGGCATTGGTAATTCATTCTCCCTTTTCACTTCTGAAGAGCTAGAAATAGCATTCCTTTGCTATGTGATGTAATGCAGACATAGCAGAATACAGCTCCCGGAAGCAAAATGGTACCTGGCTGAGTGATATCTGTCAATAGCAAGAAAAAGCAGGCACAGGACAAAGTGAATTGATGGTGATGCTCTGCCTGCTCTTTCCTAGAAGTAACGGCCTCAGCATCACTGCCTTTTTGTTCGTGAGGCTATTACACAGGAAAAAGATCAATATGTAATTTTTCCTTTCCCTACACACAGCTGTGTGAGAGGGAAAGGAATACAGAAAGTGGGAGAGTAGCTGAAGAGAAGCACAGTGTTTATGACTCTCAGAAACAGATTAGATCAGTGGTTCAAAACCTTTTGTGACCCTAGAGGACACACCAGACCATACTCCCCAGGCCAAAACCAGCCATTTCTGTGGCTTTCTGTGACACACCTACTGCTTTGTGGCGACACAATAATGCGTCTCAACACAGTGGCTGAGAACCACTTGGCTAGATATAAGGAGTCTTGGGTGATATTTGGGGCTGGCCTAGGTAGAGTGCCTTGATATCCCTATATGCGGGCCCCTCAGAAACTTAAATACTCCAGCCCAAACTCACTGCTCAAAACTTCTTCCTACTTCCAGAAAGGTAGCTTTTAAAATCTCCTTCTTTGTTTGCTCAGATTTATTTCTGGGTGAAATTCATATTCTACCAGATTCAGTTCATTAAGCTCCTGCTGAATGGTTCATTCTGCAGCCACAGCACATGCTGCACACGTATTGCCACTTTTTCATCCGGCTTCTAGCAAAATGTATTCTGTGCAACCTTGAATGAACTGCTTGTCCTTTGTGCTGCTGAGTAGCTTGTATCTGTGGTTGCTTCTCAAACCCACCACACCAATTTCTACATCCACAACAGCAAAGCGCCTTGGGTACAGCTATGTTAGAGCCTTACATCGACTTAAGGAAGGTTAAGTTGACAGACTTTTGTGGCCACATTGGTCTTTTATTAAGTCGACTTAAGCACTTCCTTAAGTCGCCTTAACACCACCTTTTAAGGCTTACTTAATGCTTAAGTTGACCTTAAGTTGTTTTAAGCTACGGTAGATGGGGAAAGCCCTGAAGTCAAGCTAATTGGCCTCCAAGGGGCATTTCTCTGGTGCAATGTGGGACATCTATCCACAACGCACACTCCTCCGTCAACCTAGCACCTAGGTGTTGAAAAACATCCAGATAACAGCTTCCATTCAAGAAAGCAGTTCTTTAGAAATTGAAATACTTCACAAAATCATGTCTATTTTACCAAAACTTTGTTTCAGGAGAGAAAAGTAGGGGAAAAAAAAACACAATAGATTGAGATGCTCCACTTCAACATTTTTTGCAGTGCAATGTTTTGAATTCTTATTTTGAAATGATGTTTCATTTCATTTTTTTCCATTATAGAAATATTATGTAATAGATATATTTTTTAAAAAGTCCAAATAGCTTTTATTCATCCAATTTTTTTTCCCAGGATTTTCGTTCACGGAATTTTGAAAATTTCAGGTTTCCTTCTGATTCAGAAGGAAGCCAAATTTCTAAATCTCAAAATCCTTAATGAACTGGGATTTCCATCATCCACACAACACTAATTCCAGATTAACTGCCTCTTAAGACTCCAAAGCAACTTGCCCCATAGAAGGAAAATATATATTAGCTATTAGTCCTGCAAACTTATTCTGGAGTCTGAAAGTCAAGTTAAAGTTCTTCAATTGGAATGTATATCTGCTTACTTTACCTACATATTTACCTTTTACTGCTTTATGACCCTGCAGAGCCATCATTCCTGTTATGGGAGAGCAAATTAGATGGGATTTTCACTTGTGTCTCATTTGAAATAAACAGAAAAATATAGAGGAGGAAAATCAGAATCTGTAAAATGTTAGCAATTTGACACCAATATAACAAGCCAAATGGGTTAGTCTGCCATTTATTCTGCTTTATAGCAAATGCTCCTTGTCTCTGACCTTGTGTGACAGAACTTACCTCATATCAGTTTTTTAAATGTTTTCTTACTTCTTCACGATTAACTCATAAACAGGGCTTTAAAAAGGAATAGCTGGTACAAGTGGTAGTGCTTTACTACTGTGGCCCCACTCAAACTGATATCTCTCAATTACAACCACTCCCCTCCTGTGAGTGGAAACCATGTATTAGCTCCAGATGAAAAAATGTAGGGATCTTGTTTCCTGCTGAGCACTCAGTGAAGCCTCTTGGTAAATGAAATGATGTTTTCATGTAATATACTGACATGCTACACTGGAGTCAGCTGTAAATCAAACTGACCTTAAATTACCCTTCAAACCTGCAGCATTTCAAAAATAATTACTTCTCCAAAAAACCCTTCTTGCTAATAAATTTATTAAATTGAAATAATTTTACTTTATCAAATACTGAAGAGGGAAAGGGGCAATTTCTATTACACGCTGCATGGAAGACTGATGTAATAATAAATAAATGAAAATGTTGTTTGATTCCCATATATCTTGGAAGCAATACTGCTCTACAGCACTCCAACCTGAGATAAGGGAATAGAAAAACTGAGAAGAAAGAAAATTAAAGTCCAAGACAGCATTACCTGGACCACACTGAAATCAAGGGATGAACTTTTCATACCACTGAAAATATGCAAAGACTGTCACAACTGAGTCTGTGCTAAGAAGCACTGTAAGAAGGCCAATGGTTATGTGAATTTGTTTGGGAATGGCTTAACCTTGAGTCTTTGACCTTAGAACAGCTTGTTATATATTCAAAGAAAATAATTTCCCATTTATTTACATACTGAAGTAAACCTATTGTGCTTTAATGAAATTACAAGAAGTGTTCACAGACTCACCATCACAATAACAAGAAAACCAAGTTCATGCAGCCCCTTCTGGCACAAATAGACCACAATGGAATTGTACCTGCTTACTCCCATGAGGAATTTTAAGCAGTAATCTGTAATTTCATTGACTCAGTTGGCAGATTGCCCTGCCACAAGGCCTTTGCTTATGTGCTTGGTTTGTCTGCTTCGCTTTGATGCCTGGGATACACCATGCCTGTTAGAAGTGTTACCAGGGTTCAGGGAATCATTTTCTTCTTAATGTGGGAGGAAGGTTTGTTAGGGGCCCTCCCATTCCACCAGGCTCTTGCCCACAGCCCTGTGAGGGTCACCAAAGGGCCTCAAGGCTGTCATCTCTCTAAGACACGTCCTACCCCCACTCTATGGTGCAAACTTGGCAGTCTCTAGCAACAGGTGCTAAAGAAAAGGTACCCATACACTGTCCGTCTGAGCCCAGCATGGAGCCTCTTGCTTTCCCAGAGAAGCTGGGCAGTTCTTCACTGATGATGGCAAATTCACTGCTGCCAGTTCAAACTTCCTGATCTACTGCTCAGGTCTGTGAAGACCCATGAATCCAGTCAGGAAGTCGATCCTACAACACCATCTCAGCAATCGGGTAATGCTGGTTTGAAGGGAGGGGCCTCGTCGAACAAGCGCAGTGTGTGTGCAAGAGGTAGGTACACAAGTCATTTCAGTTAACTTGTGTATCTGCATTTGACTGCCGCTGAAAAGGACAGGCAGTGTAGACGTGCCCACTGCTGCAGCATCCCTTCCCAGACATTCCCAGCGCGGGTCCTTCTCCATGCCTTGCCAGCCTCCTTCTGAGCTCCTCTGGCTTCCTCTCCTCCATCTCTCCCTGGAGCATGCTCTGTGGGTGCAGGTAGCAGGAGTCATCTGGGCCCCTCTTTAATCCTTTTTGTCTTGATGTGTGATATAAACACCCCCTCACAATGTTCTTTGTTTTCTTTCAGCCAGATTAACCTCCATGGGCTCAATGGGGCAATTTAAACTTCAGCCGAAGCTCCACAGGAGAGCCACTGGTGGAGAGGGGATGGGTCAGTGACTCTTCTGGCCAGCTAGCTGCTATTCTCTTACAGGCTGCAATTTATTTATTTATTTTTTACTAACCAGTTCTAGGTTTCCTAGGGCAGTGGAATTTATGGGTAGTTTGCACAGGTACATCCTGATGCCATTTAGACTTAGGGTGTGTTTACACTTACAGCTGAATTCGAATTGATTGTCATCAATTCAAATTTAATTAAGTGCATGGACATGGCCACTTTCATCAATTTGAACTGAGGACCTCCTCAGTTCGAATTGATGAAAACTGACTTCGAACTCATCAAACCTTATCAAACCTCACTGAGTTTGAATGGACAACAGCTGACCTTCCTCCCAGGGTGCCTGGCAGAAGTCGCCTGCCTGGGTCCCTTGCCTGCAGGCGGCCAGCGCAGGACAAGCCACCCGCCGGGCTCCCTTGAGTCCGGCAGAACATGGACATGGCAATTCAAACTGGATTTTCTAGTGTGGCCATGTCAATTCAAATTGACTGAATCTGAATTAAATTCAAAGTGGTCAATTCGAATTCAGTAATTCGAATTCAGATGCTAAGTGCAGACATAGCCTTACTGTTTCCAGAGTCCTGCAGTCCAAAGAATGACTCAGGTTTTGGAGTCAATCTACATATTACTTGTCACGAACCTCACCTAAGTGAGTGCCAGGTCACAGCAGGCCCTCTTTGGTTGCATCACTGATATTCTGGGCAGGACTGCTTTCTGTTTGCTAACTGGGTAATGCTTTACCAATGTCCATTGCAAAGAAGCACCTGTCCCCAGAAGAGAACACCACCTTTGCTGTCAGAGGATTGTTTTATGTGGTTGTGCATGTTTTATCCTGTCACATAAGCTTAGTGCCTATATGTAAGAATATGCACAACAAAACTAGTTTAGGGACAGACAGAGTTCACCTTGTGTAGACATTTACAAGTGTGCAAAGTAGGAGTAAATCTCCTGTTCTGATCTGGTTGCATTTTCAGCCCTTGTATAGCTGTAACTGACTACAAGGGGTGGAGGGCACTGGAGGATCAGCCCCAGTGCAGCTGAGTTTCAGATAGTTTGGACCATGAGTAAACTAGCAGCTCATATCAGGGAAGACTGATCAGGTGATCAGGGAATTCCATTTTTTCAAATCAACCAACTCTGTGGTTGTGTCATCATGTCCCTCATAATTCTTACATTTGGTACACTCTTGCTCACTGATGAATGATCCACAGAACATACCATTTCCTTCACAGCACCCTGGTTTCATGAGCGTAAATTTTAAGCAACGTATTTTAAACACATTGGCTATGTCTACACTTACACTTTAAATTGAAATAATGATGATTAAATCAATTTAAAGTAGTGCATGGCCACACTAGCCTTCCTTAGATCAAACTAAGGACTTCATTCAGTTCAAAACAAGGAAAGGTTGTATCAAAATGGTAAAACTTGCCTTAAAATTGAAACAAGGGTTATTTTGATTTTATTAGTTTGAAATAACTCGGTGTAGCCGTATTAAATTGAAATAACTGTTATTTTGGTTTAACACGATTTGCCCTTCCCCTTCCCAGAGTGCTTTCCTTCTTCTATATATTGGGTGGGGGCATAGCCTTTCTTCGGGTCATCTTGCCATACTTCCCATGGTGCCCCTCTCCTAAATTGAACTACCAAGTCTTGTCCATGGACATGCTAATTCAATTTGGGTTTCTAGTGTGGCCATGTTAAATGTAACTTAATTAGATGTAATAATTTTTATTTCAATTTAATTAGATCAATTTAAGTTAAATCAATTTAACAATCTACATGTAGACATAGCCGTTGTTAACTGTAAGATGTATCATTTCTTTTTGTATGGTTTGGTTTAAATTACACTATTATTAACTAATGCCTCTCACTGGTACATCAAGTCTAGGTCAAGAATGGATTTAATCCAAGATTGATGGACTTTACCAACTTCATGAGCTATGATGTCGCACTTTAAAAAGAGGAGTGAATAGGATCAGAATCAAAGAATCAGTAAGAATTTATACTTAAAGTGTTCAGGAGTCTAGAGGATCAAGGAAGCTACAACACTGCTTTATACTAGCAATGACTAAAACCTATTACTAAGGAATAAAATATGTTTTCAGTTTGATTTTAATAGGAAAAAAAACTTCCTGTAAAGACTGAAAGACAAATAGCAATAGCAAATTAATAGATTAGAAAGAAACACTTTCATTCTGCAGATGTGCTGTGAAGACCTAACCCGTCCTGTCCCCAAAGAGCACTCCATTACTTCTGGTGTCTTTAACTGGAGGGATATGAAGAGGTACAAGAGGCTCATGGTAACCCTGACCTTTCCAGATTGCTAAATGAGATAGTGTGGTTGTGGGGGGGGGGTCTCAAGCAGACAGGAGGGAGGTCCTGGCATGAAAGAAGTTGAAAGCAACTATTCTACTTCTTGGGTTTTAAAACAATGTTTCTTATTCTGCATTTACTCTTCATCAGGGTGGCCTTAGCAGACTGTAGCCTGAACGTTGCTGGAAGGCAATCAGAAGGTGAGATAACCAGACCAGTTTACCACCGCCACTTCTCCTTACAATTTCCTGCAAAAATCTTTCTGTTGTGCTTCTGTGCAGTTAACCGGTTGCCACACTACACCCCCAAGGGTAGCTGCATTTCAGTGTTAGATGAAATGAGCTCTGTGAATTGCTATGTAAGTTGTTAAATCAGTAGAGTGCCTTGGGATGAAATATAAATGCAAGCTCCTATTATTTATACTTGACCAGATGCCCTCAGCTGTTAACGGCACTGTTGGACTCCATGACTGTTACTTCATTTTCCTCTTCATTTTCAGCATAGACAAGAGGAGTATTTTTCTGCTTTAAATTTTAAATGTTTTATTTTATACCTTGCACCAACATCCCTGTTCTCTAAGTTATATTTATATTTTTGCTTCAGATATTTGTAATCTCCCTTACGTACACTTATGGGTTTTATTTGACATATGTGACTAGTTTGGAGCTGAACCACACATAGAATTGTCTAAGTGATTGATTGTAACCCTTCTGCCAGGGCAAGCTGGCAGAATAAGCACTGGGTTCCATACCTAGGGGGTTCCCAATAATGTAGCACCACCAACTGGCTTGAGCCCCCACCCAGATTTCTGGGAAATCCTGCACTGTTCCCTGGGCACCCCAAAGGGGTAAGGCTTCCCCACTCACAAGCACGAGTTTGAGTGTAGTAAATAGAACTTTTAGTAGTAGTAAAACAGAGTGTAAAAGGCCAAATAACAGAAATCAGTGCTGATTTAGCAAACCAGTACAGAGCAAAGTTTCCAGCAACCCACACTGCATAACAGAACACACAAGAGTTAATGGCAAAACCAGCACTGATCTGGGGAATCAGTGCTAACTAGGCTCCCAACCAACCCTAAGGTACATAGGGAGTGTCTCTCACGCCAGCTGTCCACTGGCACCAACTACTATCACTCATTCCATCCAATATCACTGTCCTTTGACTCCGCCCACTGTCCGCTGGCTCGGCCCATCAGTCACTCGCACCGCCCAGCTCGCCGCTGGTCACTCACACCATCTGCTGGCTCTGCCCGCTGTCTGCCAGCTCCGCCTACCAGTCACTCACGCTGCCCAGCTTGCCACTCTCTCTGTCTGCTGGCTCCTCTTCAGTGACTCCAGCTCAAAGGCTGTGTTCACACAGTATGCTTATTTCGAAACAACAGAGGTTGTTTCAAAATCAGAGTTAGGCTGTTCACACGATGCACGGCTGTTTCAAAACAACCGGTTCCATTGTTTCGAAACAACGGCATTGTTTCGAAACAAGTTAAACCCTATGCGGGGATGAAACAACGTTGTTTTGAAACAAGTTGTTTCGAAACAATGTCATGTGAACATGTTGTTTCAAAACAACGGTGACTTGTTTTGAAATAACTGTTGTCTGGACATGCTATTTCGATTCCTGATTTTTTCCTTATTTCGAATTAACATTTTGTTAATTCGAAATAAGTTATTTCGAAATAAGATGTTATTTTGATACAAGTTGTTTTGACACAACCGTATCGAAATAACCCCCTGTGTGTGAACACAGCCAAAGAGAAATTCCAAAGGGGCAGCCGTGTTAGTCTAGTAAAGCAGAAAAAGCTCTCTCTAAAGCATCTGATGAAGCAGGATATTCTCCCACAAAAGCTCATGCAATAACTAAATCTGTTAGTCTTTAAGTGCCACAAGACTCCTTGCTTTTTCAGCTCAAAGAGAGTTTGCCTCTCTCCCTAGTGATTCCAGCTTTTAAACCTTAAGCAGCTACTTCCTTTAACGTGGCAAAGGAAGCCTCAAAGAAGCTTACCCAGATCCATCATTTGACAGAGAAGCTAGATAGGTGAGGCAAATTACCTCAGGCATCACTCCAGAAGGAGACATGCCAACCCCCACCCCTGTCTTTAAACTTTTGGAGGCTGAAATAGCCAGTGGCCTCTCTTACAGGTCTCTTTTTAACTAAGGATACTTTTTACCCCTTAACTAACCCAAACAGATTTGGAACATGCAGAGAATAGCATATCACCAAAGACAGTATTTCATATTTCCCTTCAGTAGAATTACAGATATTGACAGATTTGTGATCAGATTAACCCCAAATACCATTACGCACTATGCCCTGCACCCAATATACCAATACCTAATTGTGCTCTTTGTGTTCATGCTAATACAGGACCCATGCAGATTAACTGCCCCCCTTCAGAAGCTGTTAGGCACAGCTTCTAAGCCTGTCTTACATGTTAATTTTTTCATCAAGTCTATCTGCTTGGATGAGGTCTATACTTTTATAAATTAGGCTGTTATTGCAACCAAGTCCCTCTGAAAAAGGTGTCTCATAAAGAGGAAACTTGTGGTACCCAGTCATGATCAGAAGTCTTTAGCACTTCCTTGTGCAATTAGGCAGCACACTGTTGAGAAATTAGCAAGTTATTTAGAGTTATGTATTCAGGAAAGTCAATGTAGTACACTTTTCTCTAAACCTTTTCTCTCTTTTCATTGAAACATTGGAGAGGGTTCAGTAAGGAACAATAAGAGTGATACAGGGGCTGGAAAAACACCCACACAGTGAGAGACTTAAGGACCTCAGTCTATATAGCTTGTCAAACAGAAGATAAAAAGATGACTTGATCATAGCCTATGTGGCAAGAAGCCTTCCAGTACCAGTGGGCTTTCTAAACTAACCTAACAGACAAGAGTTAATGGCTGAAAGTAGAAGCTAAGCTAAATTAGACTAGAAATAAAGTGCAAGTTTTTAACAGTGGGGATGATTAATTGATATGGATTATACATCATATGAAGTTTTTCAGTCACGATTGGGTATCTTTCACAAAGATGCTGTGGCTATGTGATTCCCAGCTGTTTTGGCTCAAGGATCACAAATATTTTTATAATGCTGAATGGTCACCAGCCTATCAATTCATAAACAATATATTGCTGTATACACCACTGAGTACTATGAATGACTACATATTTGAAGTAAATATTTTGATGCTACTGTGCTCTTTTTAAATTCACTCCTCCAAATGACACACAGTATGTCACACACTCCCAAAGCACTAGTGTAGATGACTGACAGTCATTACACACTGAAGGACATGGTCTAGCAGCTCAGTCACAATGGGTGACCTGCTAAGTGCAGGCCAAATCGGAAGACAAAGATTTTTAGTCCTGCCCCTTAGCTCAAGTGTGGTTGGTTTGGGCTGCTCTGCTAGCAGCCATACCTCCTGCCCCCTTCTGCAGCCAGATGGAAGAATCTGAGTGAGGAGGTTGCCTCCTTGCTGATCTCTCACCTCCCTGACTGCAGCAGGAAAACAGCATGTGCCCTGTAGCTCCATGTGCTGAACCTGTATACCTAGACAGAGGCTCCCATCTGCAAGCAGAGGGAGGGGAGTGGCAGGCTGCTTTAGAAGATCCCATGAGCCACTTTTGCCTCAACCAAAAGCTATAGGCCTATGTTATTCATAGCGCCCTACCAAATACACCATCCTTTCTGGTTTGTTTCACTGCTATAGGATTTGAAAACAGTCAATTTAGAAAAAATATTTTTACTAGGCGAGTGGTGAAACATTGGAATGAGCTGCCAAGGGAGGTGGTGGAGTCACCATCTTTGGAGGTGTTTAAGGCCCGGCTGGATAAAACCATGACTGGGATGGTTTAGTGGGAGTGGTCCTGCCTCTGGCAGGGGGTTGGACTAGATGACCTATGAGGTCCCTTCCAACCCTAGGATTCTATGATTCTATGAATTTCATGTTTTCAGATGTTTACATCTGAAATTTCATGGTATTGTAACCATGAGACCCCTTACCCTAACGTGGTTGTGGGATGAGGGGGCTGCAAAGCTGTCATATGCTGGGTGAAGGGGGTGGCCATGGGATTGCCATCCTTACATATATGCTGCCTTTAGTGCTGGGCTCTGAAGACAGCAGCTGTGGAGATTTCTGTAGCTGGAGTTCCAAAGGGGCAGGAGCAGCCGTGTTAGTCTAGTAAAGCAAAAAAAAGCAAGGAGTCTTATGGCACTTAAAGACTACTCGTAGTCTTTACGTGCCACAAGACTCCTTACTTTTTTTTTGTTTTTGCTGTAGCTGGAGGAGGCTCTGGAGATGGAGGTGAGTCCAATCTCTCCTGTGCTGTGTGGCATGCCCCAGGGAAGGATTAACAGAGAAGCCAACAGAGCCCATGCCCAAAGACCCCAGGAAATTCAGGGGCTCCCTGGAAAAATCGGTGCTCCAAGCCAGATGCTCCAAGCTCCAGCAGGAGTCTCGGGGCAGAAGCCCTGTGCCTAGATAGGAGCTTCATGGATGAAAGCAGGATTATGAACTGTCCATAAATTTATGAACTATCAGTAAAAGAAATGTATAATTTTAACACTATGAACCAGTAAATAAATGAAAATGTCCATGAAATTGGGTAGAAATAAAACATATTGTATTATGACATTGATTGTCATTGTTCAGAATGTCTTCTTCTATTATAAAAGTATACTGACCATGACTTTATCAGTATCCAGTTTTCTATTATTGGACATGCCCTACTTGTCAATTACCCTCAGCTAAAATAATTGTGTAATTCTGAATTCTGCTGTTTAGAACATTGCAAGTGAGTGAATGCTTTTGTGATATTATTGTATTGCTTATGTTATTTTCAGTGATGTCACAAAAAAGTTTGCTGTGTCAGTAAAAAAACACAACTTTGGATCTTTGTGTCAGTAAAAACTAAAATGCAAGGTTGGCAACCCTGGAGGGAAGCCCTGAGCCTGACTTCCAGCTGCACTAGGGAGGGACACAACTTGCTATTCTCTTGACAGCTGCCCTTGGAGGGGAGCTCAGGTCCACCTTCAGTTAGCTACTCCAGCTGCAGGAAGCTTCAAGACTCCTGCGGCACAGAAGTGAGACTTCCTCACTTCTGTGCTGACCCTGCAAGTGGGTCCAGTCTCCCCGTGAAAGCAGTCAGGCAGCAGAAGAACAAGTCTTGTCTCTCTCCAGCCCAGCAGTTAGGAGCTCCTGAATGGGGAGTTCCCAGCAACATGAAGAGATCTGGAACTCTCTTCTGGGTGCAGGAAACTACAGGGCTTGGTCTGAGCCCCAGCTCAGAGGGGGAGATGCCCTCAAACTACTGGACCTGGACTAGTACCTAGGAGCTTCCATCTTGGTGCTCCCAGCAGCATGGGGGAGAGCAGATTTCCACAGGAAAAGGCTTATTTCAAGGTCTATGACACATTTTTCCAGGACATGAAATTGGTAGGGCCTTGGTTATGCAGGAGGTCAGATTAGGAGATCACAATGGTCCCATCTGACCTTAAACACCCTCTTCCCTCGTTATGACTGCTCCAGTTCAGAGAGCACCTTTACGGAGTTCACATGGGGGACTTCCATTTCTTTCCCAGAGGTGACAGAAAGATGCCGACTCTCTGGTCAACAGAGTTTACAGACTCAGGTCTAAAGGAAGACACAGCAGGTGTGCACTTACCTTTCATAACAAGAAAAAATCCTAAAAGACAAAGTTGGTACTAGGCATTTGTATGGCTCACATTCTTCAGGGCTTCTTAAATTTCATTAACAAAACCTAAGTGAGAAGTGAAAGCTGCTATCATGTCTGAGGTTGCTGTGTCTGATACAGTTGGGGTAACCATTACAATAAGAACATTCTTCACAGGCAAATACCTCACACTCCCAACAAAATGCTAAAAAACGTACTCGAAAAATGACATACTTACAGTTATTGCCCTAAAAGTCTTGATGTTCTATATGTGCACCCATTTGATTCTATCCAACAACATACACACTGTACATGCAAAGGTTAGTACAGGATCTGAGGGCTGCCACAAAGGAAGAACATAGAGATGAAATCTAATCACTTATCTCAAAGATGTAATAGTGCTGCGTGTATATACAGGTTTCAAAAAGAGCGTGCCATATCAGCCTCAACAATCTGAGGTGTGTCTTTCATGACAATGCTCCTGCTCCCAGGTATCTCAATACATTGTGTTATAAAGGATGAATTTCGTTCAAGAGCAGAATTTCACACACAAGAATTACAAATCTTAACTATTTGGAGAGCAGGCTGGCCATAAGCAGGCTACAAATCTGCAGTAACCTTAGGTCCCAAGAAACATTTTAGGCAACGTATAATTCACTGAACATTAGTGGTATATTTGGGTTTCTTTTCTTTTCTATTCTTTTCTTGAGAAGCCTCATTAAATAATGTTGGCAGTACAAATTCTCTTCCAAAAATAGACACAGATTTTTTTTTTAGATGCAACATTTCACATGGAAAATTCTCTGAAAGATCAATAGAATTCTTGAGAAGTAGACATTTGGATACTTCTTACAGTTCTTCAGGCTCCAGTGTGATATAGCATCACAGAATATTATGACTGGAAGGGACCCTCTGAGGTCATCTAGTCCAACCTCCTGCTAAAAGGAGGACTGCTCCCACTAAATCATCCCAGTCAGGGTTTTATCCAACTGGGTCTTAAAAGTTTCCAAATATGGAGATTCCACCACCTCCCTAGGCAACCCATTCCAGTGCTTCACCACCCTCCTAGTGAGAAAGATTTTACTAATATCCAACCTAGACCTCCCCAGATGCAGTTTGAAACCATTGCTCCTTGTTCTGTCCTCTGTCACCACTAAGAACAGCCTAGCTCCCTCCTCTTTGGAGCATTCTTTCAAGTAGTTGAAGGTAGTTATCAAATCTCCCTTCAGTCTTCTCTTCTGCAGACTAAATAAGCCAAGTTCCTTCAGTCTCTCTGCATAATTCATGTGCCCCATGGTATTTTAGGACTCAACAGAATGTAAACAAATGTCATTGGCTGCTTTTAATCACTGTTCCAACTCACAGATAGCAAAGTCCAAAGTTGCATAGAGCATGTATCTTATGAGTAAAGACAGTCTGATCTTCAGAGCTGATCAGATATGATTCCTCAGGTGCCTCATGAAATCCTTTCTGTTTCCTTCCACTCTTCTGTGGTTATTGTGGCAAAATTCCCATTCTTTCTGCCACAGAACACCCTTCTAAGAGAAATTTGGATCACTGATCTCAGAGTTGCTTTAATTCTTCAATAATAGCAGCCATGTGAGCTGACTTTGCCTCAAGACATTCCTCAGGCTTGAAAAATCTTGTTTCTCTTGTCAATACTTGAAGGAGCCTTATGCCAGAAATTAGTGAATAAAATCCTGAAAATGCATGGAAGTACTGTATCAATACTTCCACTTCTGATCAAGCTTCACATGTCAAATTTAACTTAAAAGCACATGACAGTGCTTCCAGAACACCTGGAAGATCCTCTGTCATTGGATGGACAAAAGCACTTAGCTGCATCTAGCACATGTCCAACGGAGAATGGAGTGGACAGTGAATCTTTTCCTGTACAATCTTCCACCTCACAGAATGGGTCCTGAAAAATATAAAAAATTGCATCACACAATTAAAAACTGTTAGAGTTTTAATACATGTGGTTGTACCATTATCTCCTACATAAGTCTGGGAATGGAAAATACAAGGAAATTACACACATATTTGGACATACGGCAGGACTGAATGCCTTTTCAGTCTCCTGATCTATTAAATCCATTATCAAACCCTGACCGCTACAGTCATCAGGCAGAATGTAATGGTGCTTCAAGCTAGCAATTAGCATTTTGACTATGTATTCCCCACTTTTATTTTTATCAAAGCTGAGGCACTCAAGAAATCTTTTTTGAAAGTTAAAGGCACCACTCTCTCAGTCCTGGATTTCAACACATTTCCTTCTTGGTGAGAGGCATCAGGAGTAGCAGCCCAACTAGTAGGTGGCTTCTTCTCTCCGTGCACGAATGGTCCTGTAGAGGAATTCTGTGTCTCAATGCTGTTAGGCCTCAGCACTCTGTCAGGCCTCAGCCCCAGAATTCCTCCACAGTCCTCTGCATGCTGTTACCACATAATTCAATAACTTGTTCAGATTCTCCCATGAGAGACAATGTGCCAGTCCTTCACATTGTTCTACCCTCCATATGCTTCTTTTTGATGTTAGCCAAATGGTCATGAGCTCATACCTCATGAGTTCCAAGGAAGTTTGCAGCTATCAGATTAACCTCTACTTGTTACACTAAACATCTTGAAGCAAGTTGTAAGGTAACAATATTCTTTCCAGTATTGCTCTTCATCTTGCAGCTTCTGTTAATATATATTTATCTCACTGTTTACTCCTGTCTATCTAATATCAACTGCTCTAATTCCTTCCAGTGGCAGCAGCAGGTTTTATGTTCTTGCTCTTTTCATCTTCAGGAAGTTTATTATATAGTTTGTGCCATTTATTCACAGTTCGCAAATACCCTTCACTTTTTGCCACTATATTGTATTGTCTGTCTTCCCCTTCAGAAATAGCTGTCACAGAAAAAACGGATCGATCTTGGTTGGTAGCACTCCAAACAAGCCAGTCTCTTGGACTCTTTTTTTCTTTGTCTTACACTTGAGAAGAGATTCAGGAAGACTGTGACAATCAACATCTTTTGGCATTGACTTCAGTAGCTTCTGCATTTCTTTGAAACTCAGTAAACCTGAATGAACAGAATGGGTATGAGTTTAGGTCACAATCCTGGATCTTTTAAAAGACATGAATTAGCAAGAAGTGCAGCACTCTCTTTCCTGCTTCTTGAAAACCTTCCTTTGTGATGCTGATGGTGATGCTACTTAACTGTCTTTGGAATTTATTAGAATGGAATAACACGATTCATCTGGTTGCTTTTTTTCATCAGTTTCCACAGTCTCTATATTGAAATGACATTCATTTTGTTTTTGTTCACTCAGTTTCCCAGTTTGTGCATTGCTTCAGCCAGACTATTGAGAAGTCATGTTTGTCTAGGAAAAAAAGGAGGCTTCACTGGCATCCTCTGGTTTCTTTCCTTTCCCTTTCTTTAAGCTCCTAACATTTCTGGCTGCCTGACTTGTGTTTATAGCCATACTGGCAGTATGATGTACATATTTATGATACTCAAGTGACAAATGCCCTGTAGGCACCTTGGAGGATCAGCTTGCTTTTCAGAATGTTTCTTCCATTCTTACATGGTTTGGTTTGGCTTGGGTAAATATTGCAAGATCTTGTGAGAGCTATGCTCCACATCCAGACATACATACTCACCAAGATTATATAAATAACATTTAGTCAAACTCAAGCATCCACAATTTAGCCTGAATTATTTTTTGCATGGTGATGGTCTTGGTGGCTGTCTGGCCAGGCCCCTTAGACTACCTGGGCCCTGGTAAAGCATGCCCATTTTCTCTTCTGTACTTGAGGCCTGCATATACTGCTGAATGTCAACATGGAAAAGATTACACTTAAATGACAAATAATTGAATAGGGGAACAGGAATTCTTCCTCAATCACACTTGAAGCATATCATAGTTCTACAGTATATAATTGTACCGCCATAGGCCCACAGCACCATTACAAACGCTAGTGTGATTTTAAGTTCCAAAGAGGCAGCCGTGTTAGTCTAGTTCAGTAAAACAAACAAAGCATCCTTAAGTGCCGCAGGACTCCTTGTTTGTTTTAGTATGATTTTGTCAGCAATAAAATCCACTGCACCAAGAAAGATGTTGACATTTGGACACAGAAATGTCAGTATACTTTACACTTTGCCCCTCAAAGGCTAAGTATTCCAATCACCATCCCACTATGTTTACCTGTGGAAAGAGTAGAAGGAGTGTTATTCATCAGCCACACTCCACTGTGGGGGTCATTAGTGTCCAAAGGCTGTTCCAGTTTACTGCAGCATGCTATTCCTATTCCTTCTCAAGCTGAAAATTCTTCTAATTGCTGGGCTTCATCTTTATATCAACTTGTTGATCAAAGTCAGAAATGTGGGGCAAACACAGGTAAAATGCCATTCTTATGTCTAGCACATGGATAGTTTGGTTTTTTCAAATAACAGTATAAATTTTTGTTCTTATTTTCAGCATAGCTTTTAGGCCTAGCATCTGCACTTTGCCACTAAACAGAGACATTGGCAGGCACGCACACTACACAATATGGCCTTGCTCCAGTTTCCACATTTTCCTCTAGAGCACAGTTCCATGAACCACTCAGAAGCAGCTGGGATGTCTGCTTAATGTTTGGGTCACCTCTTCATCACCATAAAATCACAGAAATATAAAAGGAGAAAATGAGGAATGTGGGCTGATTCACATTTGCTGCTCTGGCCACCCCCTTCCTTTGATTGTGTGGCGTGCCTTGGCCACCAAATGGCAAATGATGACATTAAATGTCATGTGATGCACACTGTCCACACAAAATTTAACCACTGAGTGAACACAGAGGCGGCCTCAGACAATTGGGGGCCTTAGGCAGAGGCCCATTGTGGGGCCCCTAAAAGCCCACTAGCAGACCCCACTGCTACTCTCCCCATGGCCCCAGTCCCCCCCTGCAGCCCTAACCATCCCACACCACCCCCCAGGACTCCTTGCTTGTTTTGCTGAACCAAACTAACATGACTATCCCTCTAGAACTCCTAAATTATTCTTGGGTATGATATTTTTAAAGATCTTCCCATCATGAAGCTTTTAAGTTGATCATCTTTCATGTAACATAAATGAGCTAATGCTGAAATATGAAGTTAAAATGAACATTTTAAAAAGTATGAGCATTAATTTATAAATAAAAAGTGGTAACATTAATGATGGCTCAAAAATAACAAATATCACATTTAAAATTTTGGCAGTCAAATCTTACAATTTTTTCATATAAGCTTGGATTTATGTGCACCAGATATTTAACAAAAATAATTATAATAAATAAATATAAGTGAACGGTGGGTTACTCACTGGTAACTGTCCTTCAAGATGGGCTGCTCGGATTCATTCAGTAATAGGTGTACGTGCCTCAGCACACAATTTGTTGGAAACCTTTTTAACCCATGCCTGTCAAAACAAGGCTGGCAGCCAACACCCCCTGGCCAACCCATGGCTATATTTATGGCCACAGCCCTGCCCCTCCTCAGTCCCTAAAAGTCACCAAATCTGAGTTGTGGGGATTGAGGGAGGCTTTTGAATGAATCCAAGCATCCCATCTCGAAGAAGGGCGGTTACCAGTAAGTAACCCACTGTTCTTCTTTGAGCGCTGCTCGGAAACATTCAGTAATAGGTGACTGCTAGCCATACAGAAGGATGGTGGGTAGAGTTGGGCTATTTTCCTGCCTTCAGCACGGCTGCCTCTGAAACGGCCAAACTCCAGGCCTGCAGGAGCTGGCAGAATGAAAACAGGCCAGCCTAAGTGGGGAAGGACTGAGGCCTATAGCCCTTGAATGTACCCTGCCTATGACCTGCAGGGCAGAGGGAGGTCTAGAGTCACCTTATTGTTGAAAGAGATATGGCGGGAACATCTCAAATTGGTTGGGCGCTGCCATATGAAGGGCATAAAAGGCCGGTGCTAAAGCACCTGGCAAAACAGGACGACTAGGGTGCATCCCTTGGTCTTAAGCTTGCAATGCAAGCCTTAGCTGGTTTGATAGGAAGCCTAGGGTGGACTCCAGGGTTACTGGCCTACGGACCTATACCAGGAATCAATAAGAGACAGAGGGAGTGAAAGAGACCCATCTACTGACCCAACTAAGGGGAAAAGGAGTACTGGGTTGTGCAGGAGATATCAAATAACCACCTGGCAGGAACAGTTTATCTGGTGGGTGAATGCCAACACCGCAACCAAAGTACCGTGCGTCCCCTCAGAAGCCCACGAAGGTATGGCCATTGGTTGCCAAAGGGAGAAGGAGAATGTGGGGCCAGAGCCCACTGTGCTAAGGGGCCCAATGAACACTTCTGAAATGCCAAAGGGAAGAGAAGGTCCCATGGTTGGGATGTAGGAGGAACCAGCCCCACTCGGCTGGTTGTGGAATGGAAGGAGGGGAAAGGCACAATGTGAGGCAGTGCCTCACATGTAAGGTATATTGCCTCTGCAACCTACTGCCTCCCTTCCCTAGGTGGGAGGCAGATGGATAAAGGCCCTGAGTGGATTGAGGCCATAAACTTTCCCCATGGAACATACAAAAGGAGGGAAGGGAGGAATGGTTTTGAAGGCCTCCCAAGTACTAAATAGAAGGAGTCGTGAAGGGGCAGTGGGGATTGGGATGGGAATGTTTATTGCCCTCTGATAAGTTCCTTAGAGCCAAAGTAGGCATGGGAGGATAATCCTCCTGAGGAATAAAAAAGACACCAGCTTATGGAAAGAGGGTGTGGTAACAAAGCCAAGGGATTGTTGATTGCCCTGAGCCTGAATTGGGCAAAGCCAGGAAGATACACATGGATCCTGGATTAGGGTATCAACAACTATTTGTCAAACTGCAAGGAGGAAGAAGAGAACTGCCACCAGTCAATGGTTGTTATCAGTAGCTCTTGTGGGGTCAGTGGGTGAGAACTTGGCACTTTGGTGAAAAAAACTTCATAATCGGGAAAAACTGTCCGCTCAACCAGGTGAATATTACCCCTAACTGGGAAGAGGTGAAGAAGGCAACACAAGGGGTCTGCACCGAGAAGGATTCCCATCTCCATAAGAAGGCTCTGGAGTCGTTAGATCCCCCTTTCTACGTGTAGAAGGGGTGTAGGGTTATCAGCATTGTGAGGGGTGAGATGCCCTCAGGTTGTGCGAGTGCAGGGGCCAAAAATGACTCAACTCACTGAAGGAGTGCACTTGGTCCTGGGTACAGACCAGGGTGTTGCCCTGGGGAGGAACCAGCACAGAACTACACTGATCTCCAATATGGTGGAGTGTGAGAGGAGATGTGTTTGCATTGGGGAATTGGCAAAGTCAAAGTTCCCTACTCTGGAGGATGGAAGGAGAGCGGGCACATGGGTAGGGCAGACAACTGGCGAGGGAGTGCCTTTCAGCTCCTGACCAGGCACCTGATAAGGCAGTTAAGGCAATGCCCACCAATGCAACCCTAGAAGACAAGGCCTTAACGGAATGAGTAAGGCCTAACAGAACCTAGACCAATGAACGCTATCAGATGGGAGGATAAGGGGCCCATGGGGCCCACCCTGACAGCAAGCCAGTTGGTGGTTTTTATCATTGGTGCTAGGGGGACAATAGTCACCGAGATACTCCTAAAAAAAAGGAGAGGTTGGTGTCTGGTATTGGGATCCCCTGTGTTATCCTCTTCCTTCTTCTTTTCTTTTTTGGAGGAAGGAGCCCCCCACTTCAAAGTAGAGGACCCCAAGCTGAAAACCTCTTAATCCATACCTGAGAGTATGGTATGGTCCTTCAGAAGAACCCTTGTGGAGGTGTCCCATTGTGCTGCCTAGCTGTGGCCTAATGAAGTACGGACTGTATGGGGAGGGAGGGCAACACAGCCACCAGAGTTATATTTGTCAGGGGGCGACTTGTGATGTGCGTAGTGCCCTGTGACCAAGTTGTGTTCCTCTTTGAATGCAAGGGATATAAGTTTGATCCCTGTCGCCCTCTGAGGGCTCCATGAATGGTATGCAGAAGGGTATAAATCCCCAGCATCACGTTAACTCAATTTACCTTCAGGGCAAGGGATGGGAGGCCCTGGGGGGAGGGGAGAGGGTGTCCTCCACAATCATAGGTGGGGAAAAGGACCCTAAGGAAAACGAAACCTGCAGGGCGAAGAGATTGAGAGTTGCCCCTTATGGGCTGGGAGGGTGGCTAGAGGGCCAGGACGGTAGCATGCCCAGGTATTTTAGGTCCCCTCGGGTGTCCTCGGCACTGCAGAGGGTGCTATCCGACCCTTCCGCAAAGAGGGACCCCCCTCAAAGGGGAAGTCCATTATGACTTGCTGGGAGGAGGGGGGCGTCCTTGCCTCCTGGAGCCATGCTGCGCATCTCAGGACCACGGCAGAAGCCACACTGCAGCTTGCTATGTCTGAGATGTCCCAGGCAGCTAACAGCAGGTCTTGGGATGCCAGCCTATCCTCTTCAGCAAAAGTATTGTAGTCCGCCCTGTTCTCTTGGGGGAGTAGATGCCTGAATTTATTCATGGACTCCCATATGTCCATGACATACCTGGGGGTTCCACGTTGGGCTCAGCTTCAGCACCATGGGAGGGGATTTAGTTGGTGGTGCTGGCAGAGACAAAGTGGTATGGCCCCAAAGGGAGGTTCTTGGGCTCTGTCCCCTAATGGTACTGAGGGCCTCTTCCTGGACACCCATTTCTGGTACCGGGGAGCTTGGTACTGAGACCAAAGAGGGAGATTGGTGACTTTTTCAGGGCGACCAGGCACCTGAAAGGAAGGCTGGTTTGCCCCTCTTTCTGGGCGGTACTGGGGTGGTAGGTATTGGCGAGTGGAGAAGTGCTTTTGCGACCTCAAAGGCCTCCGGTGTGGAGGGAACCGGCACTGGCCCCTGCCGGTCCCGAGGGAGGCATGGAACAGCACCAACACTTCGGTACCGAGGCTGGCACTGAGCACCTCTTTTGCTTTCCGGGAAAGCAGTGCCGGATGGTTCCGGTGCCGAACTGGCACACAGTGCCACATGTAGCCCTGAAGCTTCAGGGACAGTCTGCTGCACTTGCTCCGAGGCCAATGCATGGTGCCTTTGTTCTCTGTCTGTTGTGGTCCTAGGTTTAAAGGACCGACAGATAGAGCATTCGGTGACCAGATGGGCTTTGCCCAGGCACCAGAGACACTTCTCATGAGGATTGTTCTGTGGGAAGGCCTTGCCGCAGGTAGCACAAGGTTCCCAGCATGGTAGGCAGCAGGGAGGAGCGTTGTTCCTACTCCATAGCCAAGCACTGTGTGGGAGTGCTTTCTGGTGGAATGACGTCCACGAAGAGGTTCTCCCAATTGAGTGAGTGGCTCGTATACAAGGCAAACGACAGGCTGCTTGCATGATCACAAGGAGCAGGCTGTTCCGACGCTGTTGCTGAGGGTGGAAAAACGGAACTGAGGAGGGGCAGGTCTATGGCCATATATATATAGCCATGGGGTGGCCTGGGGGGGTTGGCCACCAGTCCTGTTTTGACAGGCTAGGGCTAAACAGGCTTCCGACCAATTGTGCGCTGAGGCACGTATGCCTATTACGGAAGGTATCTGAGAAGTGCTCAAAGAAGAAAAGGTTTCTAGTGTGTAGCTATAAATGAAAAACACCAAATTTCAATGAAATTCTCTGAAGTACTCAAGTTTATAAGACTCTGGCCCCCTCAAAAATATTAAATAGTAAGGACAGAAGCAGCTAAAGAATTACTTACCAAAAGAAAGACACACAGCACAGACATCACACACAGCTGTAATGATTGCCTCAGGTCAGCACTGTATTTATATGTGGCAGCTTATATGGACCTACCTGGTAACCCAAGATAACCACAGCCAAAGTAAAAATTGTCACAAAGTCAAAGGAAAAAGCAAAAGAACAGGTAAAAAAGCAAAAGAAAAGGCAGTATTTCACAAAATTAAAAAATGGCAGAATAAATGGCTACACTGAAGAATTAAAAGCTGAGGCCACTGGAAAAGTTCCTGCTATGGAGCTGTCTATTGCTTGGTTCTGCTTTTTTAGCATGTCACAGTGAAGGTGATGGGCAGATAATGGTGAAATCCTCAATTCAGATGAAGAACAGCTTGCCTTGATGAATTAAGAGTGAAAAGTGCTTAGGCTTCCAGCCCATCTAGCTCTGCTAGATGGGAACAATTTCAATATTTTCCTACGTTTTCATTTCTGTTCACCAAATTGAGGATGGGGCCCCTTATTGTTTGGCACCCTAGACGGCCGCCTGCTTCACTACCTCACCGAGTGAACACTTTCAGTACTGCTGTTTGAATTAAGCACAGTGCAAGTTTCCAGTACAGCAGCTCATTCATACTACAGTATCTCTTTTTTGTATATAATTTCACTCTGTTGCCTGTAATAGACTACTTTATATTACATTAAGATATGAGTAACATAAACAGACACACTGCTTCTATATGCCAGAATATAAAAAGTATATAGAATACTGGCAACATACAATAATTATTTTCAAGAATAAAGAGTCTAAAAAATAGGTGCTTGTCTGTGTGTGCACATCAGGTAACTATGCACGTAAGATATAGTAATTAACCATTGAACATGCAAATACCCAATTAGTGTGTACAACTGGAGCTACGCCACAAATAAAGGCATGAAAATACACATATAATTCACCACCTAACTGGAGAACTCGTGCTCTAACATAAACAGTAAGTTGGTTAGTTAAAAGGCTATATAATAAATACTATTTGAATTCCTCACATTTTAAAAAGATAGATACATAGAACTGATAATTCTGTTCATAATTGTTTTACTGTATTATTCATTGGCATTGCTTAGCTCAAGTCTGTACTACAGGAATACTAAGATTTATTTATTTACTCTACTGTCTACCTTAAAAAAATCATTTAAAAACAAGCTCTGTAGTCCTGAGAAGAGGAACCAATATGTTTTTCCCGTTCTATGCTGGTGTAACTCTTCTGAAATCAATCCTTTAAAAAAAAGTCTAATTACTTTGGGAGCAGATTTTGCTCTGTTTACAGATATAAGTATGGAGTAAATACAATGATCTATATAATCTTTGAGAAGTTGTAGGAATTTGTGGAGTTACTCTGGATATACAGAACTGTAACTGAACTTGAGGTGGACCTCTTCATAAACTGTTGGATCCTCTGTGAAGTCATTCAGTCGGGACCACAATCTGCAAAACCTAAGATTTAGTGTATGGCCTTCTTTCTTCTGCACCCTTCTTCTTACCCATTCAAGCTGTGGGAGGTGAGGGGTATAGTATGCAACAGGAGTAGCTAGTGATAGAATAAATAATGTATCTAGAACTGGTGTCTTTGTAAAGAGAAGGGAACAGTGCATGGTGGTTTCTTCTTAAATCAGAAAAGATGTTTTTGCACAAATGACTTGAAGTAATAGGATATTTTTCTCTTCACATTGTAAACAACATTAACATCTCTTTATCAAACAAATCCATTAATTTTATAATACCACGACCTTTCCACAGATTAGAAAAGACGTTTGTAATATGTGAAAGCCTCAAATTATTGTTCAGGGAAAATAATCTGATTTCTCAAATGCTGAGGTAAAAACATTATCATTTGTTTTCCATTTCCTTTTTTGGAATTATAAGATAAAATGTAATTATAATCATTGTGTGTCTTTAACAGGACTAGTGTGCTCTGGGAAAGGTTTTTTTGTTTTGTGATATATTATTATTGTGAGTTTATACTGTGTTGCTGATCAGAAATGAGCAATCACTACATAAGACATCAGAAAAATAGTATCCATATTTCCCACCTCAGTTGGATTCCAAGAGCAAAGACAGTCATTGATTTCATAGGTTCCAACTGCACCTGAAAAAGGAAGGCCAGTTCTCTGAAGATGGATGCCAGATAAAGTGTTTGTGAAAGCCTTTATGCGCCGAGGTCAAACTTCCACACATAAAGGCCTTGCCGACAGTAGTAAAATGCCTAGCCATAATTGATCACAATTCAGTGCAGCTTCATTGGTAGCACCAATGACAGAAGCTCTAGGGCAGACCCAGAATGGATATTTTTGCTATTGCTACTCTGATTAGATAGGTGTATATATGCACATTTCTGAACATGCAAATGAACATCCAGTTTAGTCTGTGTATATTTTGGAAACTAAATATACGGTATAAATTAGGGCTATCAATTAATCACAGTTAACTCAAAAAATTAATGTAAACAAATTAACTAGACTTAAAAATTAGTCACAATTAATCATAATTTTAATTACACTGTTGAACGGTCATGGAATATCAATTTAAATGCATCATAAATATTTTTGAATGTTTTTCCACACTTTCAAATATATTGATTTCAATTACAACACAGAACATAACATGTATAGTGTTCAGTTTACATCATTTTATTACAAATATTTGCACTGTAAAAGAGATAAGCAAAAGAAAGAGTACTTTTCAATTCACCTCATACATGTGCTGTAGAGCAATCTCTTTATCATGAAAGTACCACCTAACAAATGTAGCACTATTCTTTTACATAACTGCACTAAAACACAAAACAATGTAAAATTGTAGGGCCTACAGGTCCACTCAGTCCTACTTCTTGTTTAGTCAAACACTAAGACATACATGTTTGTTTATAAGTATGGGATATAACCAGGGTTGAAGTATAATTTAGTGGGCCCCAGACCCCCTACATTTTTGGCCCCCTTCAAGCAGGTCCGTGCCCCCCTTCATGAACTCCAGCTACTGCCTCCCAAATGTCTGCCTCCCCACCCCAGCTACTGCCCCACAAACGCCTGACCTCCCACCCAAGCTACTGCCCCCACCTCAGACACTGCCCCCAAAACACCTGTCCCCATCAGACCCCTCTTTCCCATGTCTTTCTCAATCCCCATTCCCTAAGCTCCCTGCCCGCATGTTTTCACTCCAGCCCTCTTAACCCTCACCCCCCAGCTTCACTCCAACCCCTGCAGACCTTCCTAGTCCCCTTCAGTCCCCTTGTCAGCACTGCCCCACTTCACCCACTTCAGCCCCCCCAATCTCCTCCACTCCTCCCCAGCCATCCCCCCACACCCTTTCCCCAATGGAGCCTGACTGTCCCCAACCCACAGGGTCCGCTTACCCATGCTGCTGAGGAGCCAGGCCAGGTTGGGGGGACAGAGGCTGCGGCACTGGCTGGCCGGTGAGAGGATGACAGGCCCAAGACTGGGTCTGGTCCGCATGTGCTGCCCGGGCCCAGCAGGAAGGGGTGGGCTGCTGCAGGCCCCAGGAAAGGGTGGGGAGGGGTGGCCAAGCTCACCCCTGCCAACAGCCCCTTCCCTGAGCTGGCCCTAGGCAAATGCGCCAGAACTCTACGTTCCGGTGTGGTCTTTATTTTTAGGGGGCCCCGGAATGCAACGTTCTGGTGCATTCCCCTATTTTATGGGGCCCTGGAATGCCATTCCAAGGCATTCCCTTTTACTTTAACCCCTGGGTATAACGCTGTCTGCTTCTTATTTACAATGTCACCTGAAAGTGAAAACAGGTGTTCGCATGACACTGTTATAGCTGGTGTTGCAAGGTATTTAAGTGCCAGATTGCTAAATATCAATATGCCCCTTCATACTAGGTAACTTTGTGGAGGATAGATCAATCAATGGCTAGTAGCCACAGTAGGCAGGGACTGATGTTTGCCACAGGTTGGGGATGGCCAACAAGATGGATCACTAGATGATTACCTGTTCTTTTCATTCCCACTGAAGCACTTGACTTTGGTCACTGTCAAAAGACAGGATACAGGGCTAGACGGACCATGGATCTCACCCAATAGTCCTTTCTTATGTCCTATAATAGAACTTCTTTCTTATTGCTTTTTAGGTGTCCTGCTAGGTATAAATCATTGTGTGCCTTAGACTGTCTGATTTTGTTCCTAAGTCCTTATGCTATTCTTTTCTAGTCATCCTTAACCATTTGTGTATGTTGTCACTTCCTGCAAAATTCTTTTTGATTTGCTGTCATTAAACAACTCCTGATTAAGCCATACATTCCCCCTTGCTGTTCTTCCTATCTTTTTGGGTTTTTGTTTTGGTTTTTTTTGTTTGTTTGTTTGTTTTTTTTGTATAGGGGTAACTTGCTTTTGTGCCTTTATTAGTGTCTCTTTGAGAAACTGCCAGCTCTCTGAACTAATTTTCCCTTAAATTTTCTTCTTAAGGGATCTCACCAGTTCTTTGAGTTTGTTGAAGTCTGCATTTTCATTACCACTGTACTTATTTTTTTTGTTTTAGAATCAAGAAATCTATCATTTTCATGATCACATTCACCCAAATTACCTTAATCTTTTAGATCAACAAGCAGTCCCTACCTGTTAGCCTGAATCAAATCTAAAACTCATGCCTCCTGGTTACTTCTTCCACCTTCTGAAACAGAAAGTTCTCCCCAAGACTTAGACATTTTGTTTTGCTTTATTAATTATGCAACAGATTTCTGGTTAGATAAAGTCCTTCATTATGGCCAGATCTTGTGCTTTGGATTTGTCAAATATTGGTTATAAAAATATCTCTTCCACTGCCTCTTCCTGATTTGGTGGTTGACAGTAGAGTGGGTCAGAATTCAGGGAAACTGGATCTGTATTCCCTCTTCATGTTCCATCAAGGACATCAATTGTAGGCTCCTGTCTCCTCAGCTGTCACCTCTCTTGGTAAAAGACATACATCTGTCTCTCCTGACCAGGCTGTATGCTTCCCTACCTGCACTGTGATATTCCCAGCAAGCCAACCTGCAGAAGTAAGCCAGTATCTGTGCCTTGCTTTCTCTACAGAGGCTGTGAATAACAGAATGTCCTGGAGGTATAAGTTATCCGAGAACAGTTTATAATTAGGCACATTTATTCTTAAAGAGAAAGCATTACACAGAAAACATATTTGAAACAGTTAAAGAATCTATATGCGTGTCCAAAATGTTTACCAGTGGCCACCCCAAATTCTGCCTTAGGCTCAGGTAGGTGTCACTCCTTCAAAATTCACAGGTGGGTTTTTCTCATGGTTACATGATCATATACGTCTCAGATTCAGTGTCAGAACAGCCATTAATTGTTCAGTCTTTCCTTTACACAGCATGGGCCTGTGATCCTGGGATCATGTAGCAGGTGATCAGTTGACAATGGATGTAGCCTCAAAAGAGACCAGATTTTTGTGCTACTGGAAACCACTGTTCCCTCTAAGCTGTGCACGTGTGCGGGTGCATACAGGTCATGAAACCTGCGCACACAACGAAATAAAGTGCGCACAAAAAATTCAATAGTGCTAATATTAGTGCTCACAAAGAAATGTTTTTATGCACACAAAGAAATTGTTTGCACACACAGTCTATGAGTAATTAGAGGGAACATTGCTGAGTGGAGACAGCTGCACTCACCTCCCTCTAGATATTCTCCACAAAAGCCATGTACCACTTTTTGTTCCAGACGTCCATTCTTTATTTGCACATTATTTAGCATAGTCCTCTGCCGCCAGGTTTCATATCGCACCAAGTTTCACTCTTCCCTTTATTTGGAGGTTACTTAAAATCCTGATCTACACTAATGTATAAAACATTAGTTCATTGCAATGAACCCCAAAGATACTTAAATTTTCTTCAATAAGGTCTTCCAAGGATATTGCAGAAAATTGCCTTATCTGTCACAGACTTCTACCAGGATGTCACACCTGTTTTTTTATTTTTCCCTTTCATCTTCACTCAGAGACTTTTGTTTAGTCAGCCTCATCTTTGTGTTGACTACAGAATAACAGTATATATTATAAATGTAGCAACTCCTCCCTTTTTGCCCAACCTCTGTTTTCTGAGTAAGCTATGCTCCTTAGAATCGATATTCCAGTCAGGAGATTTATCCCCAGTGATGCCAAGTAAGTCATAATTTAGTTTGTGTACAAAGACTTCAGTTTCTTTCTGTTTTTTCCCCATACTCCTTGTACTGGTGTATTGACATTTCAGAAGTTGAGCAAATTCCTCCAGTGTTTACACTCTTGCTGCTCTCATGACACTGTTATAATTTTCCCTATCTCAGTCCTTCCATCAGCATTTAACATGACAATATGGGCAGCAGAAAAGTGAATCCTGATTTAACAATGGAGAATATAACTTTTATTTAGACAACTGAAGAGTCTTTGCTTCTTGGTTAGTCTTGATACCACATATTAAACTGATATAGTTAGGAGAAGAGATCTGTTATGAGATTCAAAATTCCCACTCATTCAGTTAAGGGCTGAGAGAGGGCCCATCCTCCATAGTCCTCCAGCAAAACCAGGGAAGATCACATTTGACCTTTCTGGTCTTTGTGATGTGGAAAACAAGCTCAAAATAAATACCTCCCACTAGCCCCACTCACAGCCAAACCAACATAAAAACACTCAGTCACTGTTTTTATTCTTTACATTTCAGAAAAAGCAATGCAAAAGGGCACAAAAAAATTTTCAGTTCCACATAGGTTTTTTAAAAATGGGAACAAACAAAAAACAAACAAAAAAAAGACTTCCCAGTCTCTTTGCCCTACTTTCTGTAAGCACCTGCCCCTTTGTTGGGAGACACAGTTTATCACAGGCTGAAGGAGAAGCTTTTTATATGAACCCCTTATCAAAACAGCAGTAGCAAATCAATGATTAGCTCATGCATCTCCAAATATCACAACTGTTGGTATATCAAATGGACAAAGAGGCTATTTCTGAGGTAATCGGGGTCCAAGTCATTTTCCATTTTGTATGCAAAAAACAACTGGAACCTGGCAGGCACCAATACAAGTCTTGGAACACAGTATAATAGGCTTTGTTAGTGAAGTACCACTTCATAAGTGGGCTGCCTCAGTTTCTGAACAGACAAAGTGCAGCTCCACGTAGCATGCTTTGCAACAGTATAATCGCAAAGTGACCAAAACATGAATAATGATAGCAAGTTCCACTTCTGAAAGAATGCAATCTTCTTACTAAGGACAGATGGGAAAAGCAATCTTGGCAGTCTCTATATAAATATCCTCTTTCTTTGTTAATAAAATATCTTCCCATATAAACATATGGTACAAATATAACATTTGGTTGGTTTAGCTTCCTACAACTTCATTTCCTTGTTCATGTTTTTCTTTTCATCAGCGCTTCTCAGCTGGTCATAAAACCATTACAGGCCATGTTCAGAGTTGGTGTAAATAGATGCTACCCCACTCAATCAATTGAACAGAAAGGGGACTGACTTTGGTGCATTTGCACTCATTTATGTCTTGGTTGGCTACATGTCTGCTCCTATGTTTAGGCTTTTCTATATTGGAAGCTTAACATCCAGTTTACGTAAAGGTCACACTACACAAATACTATGCATGTGAATATGGAAACTCACTCTTTGTCATATTGGAAACCCACTGCTATCCAAAATTAATATAGTACTACCTTTTGCCTCTTTGATCGCTTTGCATATGCATGTTTGCCCTTATGGTAGTTTCAGTTGGCTACAACACAGGCAGGGTAAGACTGTAAATGCACAAAACCCCAATCCTTTTGTGATTATTAGTTTTCCCTTTGCTTTCTTCTCTTCACACCTTTTATTTAGTTAGTAAAGATATATGTGTAGTGTTTATAGCATTTGGTTTGTGCATGATCATCATACTGTGAGAGATTAATTGATGTTTAATAACACTATTGATTTTTACTAGCATTACTCTTGTCTTTATGAAAGTGATTTCACATATTTGCTTACAAACAGCTCCTCCTCATATTAGCCATTTACCTCCTGGCAGAATATTTATCTCCCCTGTACCCTCCCACCTCCTGCAATCTGTAGCTCTTAGAGCTAGCCTGCTTTCTTGTGCATGTATTTTTCCTTATACATTTAGAGTAGATATAAGGTTCTTTATAGGTTTAAGTGTTCAATAATAAAATCATACATTCATATATATAAATGTAATCCTTTTGGGGTCTTAAGCCCTGTGGGGCAGGGACTGATTGTCCTGAAAGGAGGGTGTGGAGCTGAGGGGAAGGGGCTGCAGCCAGCGGTCCCAGGAGAGAAGCAGCCAGAAAGAAGCAGCAGAGGGAGGCCCTGCCTAAAGCCAGGGAAGACAGAGCGGCTGACCTGGGACGCCAGGGGAGAGTCACCCAACGACAAAGCTGACTGGCCATCTGGAGCCATGGGGCCATGAGTACAGGGCCTGGGACTCGGCCTGGGACTAAGGGGGAGGCTGTAGTTAGTTAAGTGGGGAGGGTATTGCTCTGTGGTTGCAGAAAGTGGCAGAAGAGACATCAGAGGGTTTTTGCTGGGAAAGCTGCTGGTGCTGAACATGACGAGGAGCTGCTGGATTGAACACTGGACTGAAGCTGTGCTGGGACACCCAAACTCAGGGTGCAGAAGCAGAGCTCACGTCTGCCTCCACCCTGCTGCACTGCTGGGCCTGCAGGGCCCTTTGTCTGCTGTTACTCTGTGTTACTGCTGCCCCATCTCTCCTATTGACTTCTCCTTCTCCCCTCTGTAAATAAACCTTCCCCATTCCCCTAATCCCTATGTTATCCAAGTGTGTGTATGGTCATTCTGGTGGGTTTGGAACAGGTGCCCCTGGGGCAAAGGGGCTCTCCTTGCCGTTTCCCCGTGCACACCCTTCTCTGGCCAGAGCTGCCTGCAAGGCAGACTCAATCTGGCCCTGGCAGTGTTACATAATTAGTAATGATAGAACAAAAGAGCCAGCAAGCCACATCCTGTGTGGAAGTTAAGCATACATTTGTTTTGGACTCTTGGCCCAGACAAAGAATGGGAAGCTAACATATGTCGTTACAATTTTTTCACTTCAGACCGTCAGGAGGTATCAAAATAGGGGAGCTGCCCAGCTCATGCCCAGACAGACTTTACAAGTCGACCACAAAACCCACCAAAATGGCCAGAAATAACTACCTGGAAGGTCAGTGGATTTATCAGTAATATGTCATTAATACACATGAGCCTGCCATCCTATTAGAGAAGCATACTCCAAGAATTTGTGGAGCTAAGTTTAGACTTGTAGAGGATCTATGTTACTTAGTGCATGTTCACAAACTACTTTCTCTTTGAGTGCCTTCTTTTGTTTGCTAGGATCTTTTGTTTTAAGATACTTAAGTGTCTGTCTATCTATCTATCTGTCTATCTTCTTAACAACTGCTCTGATTTGCTGTTACTGTATGACCTGGTTCCTTACACTCCCTTGCATTTATTTTCCTTGCATTCTGTAAATTCCCCCATTTTCAAAGCATATGAGAAAGTGGGATTTTCTCCCCCAAAAGCTCGTGCAATAAATAAATTTGTTAGTCTTTAAAGGGGCCACAGGACTCCTTGCTTCTTTTAAATATTACAGGTACTCTTAACCCTTGTCTACACTGACAGAGAAGTTCGACTTCATACTGCTTACCTCAGCCTTCTGCAGCCTGTGTCTCCACTGTCAGCGCAGTAAATTTGAAGTATATGTGATGCTGTCTGGGTCTAGGGGACTGTTTATGATTATTTTTCATATTAATATTTCATATTAATATTTCAATATTAATTTACAATAATCCATATGTGATATGCCATGTTTGGTATCAATAGAAAGGCTGTAATCTGCTAGAAATCATATAATTATTCATATGTAGGTATTATATTTGTATTAGACTCTAGGAATCTTATTTGTTTTATGTGTGCTTCAAGTTGTCTGAGCTGAGGCAATCCCAGACTGGGCCTCTGCAAACTATTGTCCTGTTAATGGCGCATCAGGAGGGGGCTCCCAGCTACAGTGGGCCCAAGAGGAAACGGGGTTTGACCAATTACCCAGACTGAGCAGGTGGCCCACCTCCATTTTGATCTGGCAAACACTCTGAGATAAAAGGCCATAGCCCATTCTCCATTTTGTCTTTAGTTTTCAGTCTGTCTGTAACCAACATCCCCCTCTGGAACTATTCTCCTGGGACCGAAAAACGGACTGAGACCCACCCAGCTGCTGCTGCTGGATGCACACCAGAGGAGTGGGACTAACCTGTAAACTACAAGATCTTCAAGGATTTGCTTTCTATGAACTCTTAAACATTTATATGTATGTGATTCACTTTGACCCTTTAACATCTCTCATATTTTGTTTGTTTTCTTTTAATATTAAACCTTTAGTTGTAGTTACTAAAGCATTGGCTGGCAGCATGGTATTTTCCATAAGATCCAAGCCTATATTGTTCTGGGTGATGTGGCTGGTCCTTTAGGGTCAGGAGAACCTATTTCTTTAAGAGACCCAGTAGCTAGAGGGGACCATTGGAACTGATGTGCAGTAAGGGGGCTGCTTCTATTTTGTTATGCTTGGTGAAGAGCAGAGTGGGGAATCAGAAGCATGTTTGGTTCCTGACTGGGAGACTGGTTAAAGTACCACCCGTTAGTGGTTTGGGGGTTTGGCCTCTGGTTTTGCAGCTTGCCCTGATTTTGGCATATTAAGAAGGTTATCCTAGGAGGCCTGGGTCACAGTCTATGGTGCTGTAATTTGACCTGATAACACCATGAGTGGATTAATGCATGGGCCTATGGGGCCCAGGCCCAGGGACACACACTGTGGGGAGCCCTCCACTGTGCGGCACTTGGGGGGGCTGGAGCCATGCTGTGCCGGAGGCTGGGATCTGCATTCCTCTCCTGCTCCAACCCCACTCCTGGGCCAGCCAGTCCATCCCTGGAGACAGGGCCAGCTGCTGTGCTATGCAGTACAGCACAGCCTCCAGTATGGCCAGGCTGCACCAGAATCTACCTCACATGTGCAGGCCACTCTGGGGGACCAATCAGTCCCCCCCACCCCCAGACATCCAGAACAGACCCTTCTGCAGAGTGCAGGGCTGTAGGAGGGCTGTAGCCCCAAGCAAGGGCCCCAGGTGGGGCCCACAAGTGTGGGAGGCCCAGGCTCCACCACTGGATAACACCAGCCATGCAAGTGGCACAGCACTGTGGTTGAAATCTACAATTTGAATTTAGGTCTGTGTAGCCAGAGAGGAGTGAAAACTGATTTCACTGGCCTCCGGGATCTATCCTTGGACTCTCTGATCAGCTAAGCAACATAGGCCCTCCCCTGCCTGCAGTCCCAGAAAGTTTTCATTTAATTCCTCTCTCTCTTCATACAGCACCATGCCTCTCTCTGCCTGCAGCAGACAAAGCCAGCAAGGAAAGCTTTTCCTGCCTTTTTTTCCTTTCAGAAGCAGGGTGGGTGAGTGAACAGAGGACAGGTGCCTCCCCACAAGCCCCTGCACCTAGTTGCAGTGTGACATAGCTACCCACAGTGCCACATGTTTCAGAAAGAAGTAAGAATGAGCAATAGGAATGCAAGATCCTGAGCAACAAATGTGCTGCTGTGATCACTCGTTTTTGTCTTCTGTAACTTGACTGCCTAAAATCGAATTACAACCCCACCTCCGGTCCTTAGTCTTACTCAGTGTTATAGCTTTGCCTCCTGCCCCAAACTCCAGAGTTCAGGGACTAGACATCTCTCTTGACCAGGTCAGCAAGGAAGGCTGTAATACGTATATTAATCCAAAGCATACAATACAAACCTATAGCATATGACTGTAATTTGAGTCTCCATTATGTATCCATTATGTTATTCTTTTGTCTTTAATTATTTATCTGTCTATCATTTTATGGTATCTTAATAAAATCTGTAAAAATACACATATTTGGTCATTGGCATGAACATTCCCTGTCTTGTACCTGGGGGTCCTTGTGAAAATGTCTTTGGCCTGATTCAGGGACTAGAACCTTAATGACTTCTTATCAAATCCATTGGTGACCCTATGACCCTATCTGAATTATGAAACAACCAGCAATCAGGCAACAAATCTCTGATACCACATTTGAAATTTTCCTATGCTTTATGCTCTTAAATCCAGTTTCCTCCCATATCTAATGTGCTTTTTATACATTTCCAACCCCCCCATATTCTTAATCCATAATCTATGGTGCATTAATTTTCAGCAGTTCCTTTCATTATTCTCCAATAAAATGTGTATCTACATTTTAATTGGATGTTGGTAAAGAAGTATCAATAAAATCCTTCAGTATTCTTGCCTTAACTCTCATCTTCTACTTCATCTGAAAGGAATAAATTTAGCGGCATAACTTCTTTGTTTGAGAGGTGTTGGATTTCATCATTTAGACTAGTTTTACAGAAGTTAATTTATATGATGACTAGTGATCTCTTATACATGAATGGTTTTTATTGCTTCAGTCACAATATGATACTGAGAATGGAAAAAAAGTCTACTAAGATCAAAAAGATAAGTGATTATTAAACTTGTTTGCTATTATACTCTTTGTGTTCAATCGAATGTGTACATTTTAATCCTAGTCAATTTGTTCCCTTGGCAAGAAATGTCATAATTACATTCCATTTAGACCAGGGGTTCCCAACCTTTTTAAGGCTGGGGACCCCTTTGTATTTAAAAACATATTTGTGGCCCCCTGGAAGGTGCTTGATGCTGCCATGCAGCAGTGGCACTGCCACAGCAGAACTGGGCCCCCACAGGGCAGAATTGGGACCATGCTGTTCCCCTCCTGGGGAGCAGGGGCTGCTGCAGCCATGGACCCCTCCGCCCTGGCTAGGGAGCCACTGTGGCCATGGCCCCCTCCCCCAGCCAGGGAGCTGGGAGCGGCCATGGCTCCCAACCCCCTCCCCATGTTCCCCACCCACCAGCCTGTGCTTTGCCCCCCCAGCTTGTTCCCCATCATCCGCCCTTACCTGGCCACTGGGCAGCAATGCTGCACCTGGCCACCACCCAGGCTGCTCTCCTTGAGCATGCTCTGCATGCTCAGGCAGGATGGGAGTTTTAAAAACTCCCTGCCTGTGGAAACCAGAAGCCTGGGTCTCTGTGGGAACTGGAGACCCTGGCAGCATCTGGCCCCTGTGCCCAGCCTGTCCGCAGACCCCCTGGAGCCACTCTGCACTCCACCAGGGGTCTGTGGACCACAGGTTGGGAACCACTGATTTAGAATAAAGAGGTGGAGAGGTAAATAGTTGTGATCTGACCTTCCATCTGGACGGATTATTTTATTTATTGTATGGATAATTTATGGTTTAAAACAGTTTTCCCTACAAAATAAATCCCTGACTGAATTATTGTGCTGCTAATTTGGGAATTTTCCTAGGTACGTCTGCTCATCACAATGCAAACCAGTCCACAGACTTCAGTCAGGATTTGCCTACAGTTATTAGCTCATATGACAGCTACAAAGTCTGTGGTAAGGCATACCAGGCTACATGTGCATTGACATCAGGGCTGGCTCAGGACAGCATTCACTCCACAAAGATACAATCTAAACAGGTGTCTCACAATACCACTTAGAGTCTAAAACTCTCTAGATAATACGCATGTCAGAGTTCCCTTCACATATCTCGCTCCATCACTGATATTTACAAAAGATGGATCTCCATTGCTCTGAGGAGCACACTTGTACAAATACACAATCCAGGGCAGATGGTTCCCCTCAGAATCAACATTACATATAAATTTATAAGCAGTCTGCAACACACAATTACATTTTTTACATTTGATCAGGAACAAGACAATAAAGGTACTGATGACAACATCAGTTGCATGTTTTATATAAACCATCGGGGGGAAGAGTTGGTTGCTCACCTGTGTAACCCTGTTCTTCGAGATGTGTGTCCCGTGATGCTCCACTTAAGGTGTTGCAGCGTCCGGGCACCACTCCACGGTCAGTCTTCAAGCAAAATACAGAGCGGGCTGCGCTCGCGCCGAACAAGCACGCGGCGCTGCCGGGACGGCTCAGCGAGAGCGCGCCCGCTGCCCCTCAGTTCCGTTCTCCCAGCAGAGTAGCATCTGTAAGAAACAGGACAAGAGGGGAGGAAGGGAGGGTGGTGGAGCATCACGGGACACACATCTCGAAGAACAGGGTTACACAGGTGAGCAACCAACTCTTCTTCTTCGAGTGGTGTCCCGTGCTGCTCCACTTAAGGTGACTACGTAGCAGTTACGCCGGAAGGTGGTGGGATGTCCTGCCTGAAGACAAGATCTCACGACCCATTATCGTATCTCTAGCTGCTGCTAAGTCCAGAGCATAATGAGATATGAACGTGTGTGGATTAGACCATGTCGCTGCTCTGCAGATGTCTTGAACATGAACGTTGTGTAAGAAGGCCGTTGTTGCTGCCATGGCTCGGGTGGAGTGAGAGCGAATGCCTGGCGGGAGCTGGGTATTCGTAATGATGTAGGACGTATGAATACAGTCCCTAATCCACCTTGAAAGTCTCTGGTTGGAAATGGGCATTCCTTTTTGCCGTTCTGCAAAAGATATAAACAGTCTGTTGGATTTCCGAAAAGGAGCTGTTCGGTCAATATAAAAGGCAAGAGCTCTTCTGACGTCAAGGGTATGTAATGCGGCTTGCCATGGTGAGGAATGCGGTTTTGGGCAAAAAGCAGGAAGGTGGATAGGTTGATTAACATGAAACGTCGAGACTACCTTAGGCAAAAAACCTGGGTCCAGGTGTAATGATACCTTGTCTTTGTGAAAGACAGTATATGGGGGGTCGCAGCGCAAGGCGTTCAGTTCACCCACTCTCCTTGCAGATGTGATGGCGACCAGGAATGAAACTTTCATGGAAAGGTAGTACAGAGAACAGGTCGCCAGTGGCTCAAATGGTGATTTCATGAGTACTGTAAGAACAAGAGTGAGGTTCCATGGGGTTGCTGGAGGGCGAATAGGTGGAAAAGTGTTCTTCAAGCCTGTTAGGAACCTTTTAACTAAAGGTTGTGCAAAAAGCGAGTAGTTGCTCGTAGGGTGCAGTGCTGATATGGCAGAGAGATGAACTCTTAAGGAGCTATTTGAAAGGGACGAATGTTTTAAGTGAAGAAGATAGTCCAATATCTGAGGAATAGTAGTTTGATCGGGGCGAAGGTCATTGGCTATGCACCATGTGTTAAAGCGTCGCCATTTGTAAGAGTATGATGTTCGAGTGGATGATTTCCTGCTGTTGAGTAGGATGTCCTTGACTTGATTGGAGCAGGATTCCTCGTCTACCCGGAACCAATTAGATACCACGCCGTGAGGTGTAGCCTGGAGATGTCCGGGTGATGTGCTGGACTGTTGGACTGGTATAAAAGATCCTTTATTAGTGGGAGGCATATAAGTCTGCGTACCGATAGATCTAGTAAGTGAGGGAACCAAAACTGGCGGGGCCATGCCGGAGCAATTAAGATCACTGAAGCACGGTCGTGTTTGATTTTCTGAATAACCTTGGGTATTAGAGGGATCGGTGGAAAAGCATACAGAAGATGACTCGCCCAATTGATCAGGAATGCGTCGCCTAATGTTCGAGGTTCGTTCTGCGCCCTGGAGCAGAATTTTGGGCATTTCGTAGTTGCCGCTGTTGCAAAGAGATCGATTACTGGATGACCCCATTTGTGAAAAATGGCGCGTAGGACAGAGTTGTTGAGCTGCCATTCGTGGGTTACTGGAAACAACCTGCTGAGGGCGTCTGCAGTGGTGTTTCGCACACCTGGTAAGTACACCGCAGAGATATGAACTTGATGGTGAATGCACCACCTCCAGAGTTTGACCGCTTCTGCGCAAAGGGAAGGTGATCTGGCCCCCCCTTGACGATTCACATAGTATACACATGCCATATTGTCGGACATGACAGTGATGGCTTTCCCAGAAATGGTAGGGAGAAACTGAATGCAGGCATGTCTGATGGCTCTGAGTTCTAATATGTTTATGTGTAGGGATGCCTCTAGCCGCGACCATCTGCCTTGTGCCGCTAGGTTGGCCATGTGAACCCCCCAGCCTTTCAAAGAAGCATCTGTTGTTATGGTATGTGCTGGCTGAGGTTGTAGAAATGGTACACCGATCGAGAGGTTTCGCGGATCTCGCCACCATAGGAGCGATGTCTTGACTGAGTTGGGAACTATCACCGTCTTCTGAAGTGGGTGGAATTGTGGCCTGTAGACCGCGGCGAACCATGCCTGTAGGTGGCGCATATTTAAGCGTGCATTGGGAACAACGGTTGTGCATGCTGCCATATGGCCTAAGAGTTGCATCAGCGTTTGTACAGTGAGTAATGGAGCAGTGAGAACGAGGTCGATTAGTTCGCGGATCATTAATTGTCGCATGTGAGGTAAGTATGCTCGGGAATTCTTGGAATCTAACACGGCGCCTATGAATTCTATGATCTGAGTTGGAGTCGTGATTGACTTTTCTGCATTTATCTTCAGGCCGAGTTGATGAAAGAGGGTTATTGTGGTCTGTAAAGCCCGAAGGCAGTGGTCGTACGATGAGGCCACGATCAAACAATCGTCGAGGTACGGATAAATCTTGATACCGCAAGCGTGGAGGTAGGATATGGCCACTGTTAGGACTTTGGAGAAGGTGTGAGGCGCGGTCGATAGGCCGAAGGGGAGAACCTTGTATTGGAAGTGTTGTCCGTTGGCAATGAACCTCAGAAAGCGCCTATGAGAGGGATGAATAGTGATATGAAAATAAGCATCTTTAAGGTCGAGGGCTGAAAACCAATCACCTTCGTGCAATAAGGGAATGATAGTATTAAGGGTAACCATCTTAAATTTTTCACGTTTAACAAATCTATTCAAGGGTCTTAGGTCTAGTATTGGTCGCCACCCGCCTGACTTTTTGCATACCACGAAATAACATGAATAAAACACCGAGAAATGAAAAGGTGGGGGTATCAGCTCAATTGCTCCCAGTTGTAGGAGATGTTCAATTTCTTGCTGAAGAGCTTGTACGTGATGGGTGTCCCTGAAGAGGGACGGGGAAGGGAAATGTGGAGGGGGTGGGGAGACAAATGGGATAGCGTAACCAAATTGTATTATTTCCAGGACCCATTGATCAGTAGTAATACGCGACCAGGCTGAATAGTGGTGAGCTAGTCGAAACTCAAAAGATGATAGTGAATGGACATTGCTGGAAGGTGAGAAATGATCAGACCCTGGACCAACACATCAGAAGTGAGGTTTGGTTTGAGGAGGTTGAGATATTGAATTAGAGGAGGTGTGTTGAGGCCTCTGTTTACGCCGATAAAACCTGGTTTTCGGCATACGTTGGTGATCCACTGGCTTGAGATCAGATAGGGATGAATATTGGGTTTGATATCGTCGCTGAAAAGGTTGCGAGCGGATGTTAGGTCGTCTAGTGTATGGAGTGAAGATACCAAGGGTACGTAAGGTCGCCCTGGAGTCTTTCATTGAGTGTAGTACCTCGTCCGTTTTGGAAGAAAATAATTGAGTCTTCTCGAAAGGTAAGTCTTCAATTTTATTGTGCAGTTCCCTGGGCAAAGCAGCTGTGTGAAGCCAGGACGCACGGCGAAGGACCACTGCTGCAGCTGTCAAGTGTGCTGCTGTATCAGCAGCGTCTAGAGACATCTGCAGGAATGTGCGTGCTGTTAGATGGCCCTCCGTGATTAGGGTCTTAAATTGTTCTTTTGTAGAGTCCTGGAAGTCCGCAGTAAGATTAGATAACTTGTCAAAATGCTATAATTATAATTGGACAGGAGTGCTGCATAATTAGTTAACCTAATAAGCAAGGTAGAAGATGAATATACACGCTTCCCTAAAGAATCTACCTGCTTCCAGCCTTTATCAGAGGGGGTGGCTTTAAACGCAGGCTGCTTGCTTCTGTGGTTAGCAGCATCTATTACCAGTGAGTTAGGTACTGGGTGAGAAAAAAGGAACTCCATGTCCTTAGGAGGAATATAATATTTTCTGTCATAGCGTTTGTTGGTCGGGGAAATTGTGGCCGGGGTTTGCCATATTAGATTAGCCGGCTCCATAATTGCCTCATTCATGGGGATCGCTATCTTGGCAGAAGTGGATGGGTTCAGTATTTTAAGTAATTTATGTTGAGATTCAGCAACCTCATGAAGAGGAATATCGAGGTGCTGTGCAACTCTTTTAAAAAGTTCGTTAAATTGTTTTAAGTCATCCGGAGGGTTACTAGGACCTTGAGTAAAAACATCCTCCTGTAATTGGGAAGGTACTGGGGAGTGATGAATGGAGTCATTAGACCTAATTGTTTCCACTGATGAGGGGCAGCGGGCGCGCTCTCGCTGAGCCGTCCCGGCAGCGCCGCGTGCTTGTTCGGCGCGAGCGCAGCCCGCTCTGTATTTTGCTTGAAGACTGACCGTGGAGTGGTGCCCGGACGCTGCAACACCTTAAGTGGAGCAGCACGGGACACCACTCGAAGAAGAACCTTAAATGACCATTCATGCAAAGATGCCCAAATTCACTGCAATACTCATAATGTGACAAAACAGGGAGGGTGTGATTGGTTGCCAAGTCTTTCCCTTTTAATTCTTGAAAAATAATGTGGTATCCTGGCACTTCTTAGCTATATAATATGTGGAACACATTGTAATGTTATGCTAGTGGTTGAGTTTAAAAACTGTAGCAATTGAGGGGCATAACATTCATTCAAGATGAATATAAAAAAGCAAACAACCTCCTTTATGAAGAGATTGTTGAAACAACAGGAAGCACTGCATGAAGTGCAGGCCGCATGGAGGTTCTGAACTACAGGCCCAAAGTTTCACTGGAGACTGGACACTGTTGGGTAAGCTGTGTGCATGGTGACAGAAGCAGCAGAAACAACATTGAAGGATACAGAGAAGGCATCAAGGAAGAACTAGAAACAGGACTTGTACAGTGACACTGAAAAAAACCTAGCAAACAGAGCTTTTGAGCAGAGTGCTGGCTGAAAAGGGGCTTGTAATTAGGAAAATGTCTCATGCTGTTTGACTTCTGCTGTGTTTGGGAAGCAGAACTTTGTGTACATTTCTGTAAATAAGAAGAATTGCACCAACAAAATACATCACTCCATTATAAATTCCTCCCTTCCCCAACAGAAATAAACCTTACGGCCATGAATATTGGCTAATGACTGAGTCCAAAAGGGTGTAACGGTATAAGATCTTGACATGTATTGGCCAAATTCTAACAAACAAAATATAAGTATCCTGTAGAGTGAATTCTTATGGGTGTGAAGTTCATTCTTTGAAATCCCCCACAGCAGCAGCAAAATGTCAAAGTTGGAACGCTACAGTGTATATGCATTAGCCTACAATTGCATGCCAACATTACTGACTAAATCTGGTTTCCACTTCTGGCTAGTAATTCTCACAGTGACTATTGGGCATTCCATTCCCTGACACCTGCTTTTCAGTTACATTTCAGCTGTCACCTTAATGCACCATACTTCAGTATCAATGGATATGTACTATGCAAAATGACCTAACAAACCCTTTTCGTCTCTGATTTCTATGATATCACTTTAAAATGTCAGATCTGATGTTACTGCTTTTTGTCTTTGTCATGTAAAATGGTTTATTTTATTTTCAATTTCCTTGTACTACTTTTCTGAAAATCTCAGTGGGAAATCCAGGCAGAGTTCTGCTACATTAGGCTGTCTCCAGAGAGAAATTCAAAAGTTCCTCCAGCTGTTTATTTCAATAAGCTTTGCCAAGAAGAGGCCCGCTCAAAAGCCACATCAGTTTCACCCGTTCACTCAGAGGACATCAGTTAATTGTCTAACATAGACCAGCTATCCCTGCAGCATCATGTTAGATACAGCTGATATCTCTCATGGCAGCATTAGCTCTTCTTGAAATACTTCTAAATTAATTAATCTGATGTGTTTTTTTTAAATACTGTTGTGAGCATGATATTCTAGGCCAGTGGTTCTCAACCTTTTGTGGGTTATGCCACGTTTGGTGGCATATTGTGTCCCTACAGGACACATCAGCCCACCCACTCCTGACTAAATCCAGTTGTTTTGCTGGCTTTCTGTGACACAGTAATGCGTCCCAACACAGTGGTTGAGAACCACTGTTCTAGGAACTGACACTGAATGGAAGGAAAAGAAGAAAGTTTTGCATATATATTGAATATATATGAGAGACATTAAGTTTTGCAAGAAGATGAAAAATATTCTTGAATTTCTTATTATTATAGAGGAAAGGGGAAGGAAAAGGTTAAATAATTAAGCTCAGGATGATATGGCCATATGGATAAGCATTTCAGAATGGTGATCTCCAAACTTGTTGAATTGTGATATTGAACATAGAGACCACCACTCACCTATCTTTCATTGCACCAAGGACATAAGAAGCAAGAGAAGAAGCTTCTGATTAGAAACTTTTGCAATACAGAGTAAAATGGGGATCAGTTATGCAGGCCTGAGGTGAGTGTATCTGAAACTTATGGTCTCTCTCAAGGAGACAGAGGTGAGAAATAAACTTTACAAATCGAGAAAAGTATACCATATACTCTATGGTTCAAAAATGTATTCAAGTGACAGATGTTACATGCCACAGTGCACTGCACAAAAAAGGAATTGCATGGCTATTTAATGTCCGTACTTGTTCATGGACTGATGCATTCAGATAATTTCTTTATTTGTAAGGCAGCTGAGTGTGAATCAAAGACTACGTCTACATCTAGAATTTTAATTCGGACTTGCAAGGCTAAACTAAATAAGTCTGAGGTTAGTCTGAACTAACCTTGGGCTAATTCAAACTAATCTGGATTTTTTAGTTCAAACTACCCACCTATTCTAGTTCAAACTAAAATTCTAGTTCGAACTAGAAAGCATGGCTAATTCGAACTTCTTTAGTCCTAACTACCCATTACTTTGGGTGTTGCCTGTGCTTAGTTCAAACTAAGCATGGAAGTCTGAACTAACCACCAGGTCTTATTAGTTCAGACTAAGCTTTCCTTAGTCCGAACTAAGAAATTTCTTAGTTCCGACTAGACAAAGCCCAGTGTGGCCATGGGCCAAATTATTCTGGACTAAATTTCCTTAGTCTGGACTGATTTGGTGGTGTAGACATAGCCAAAGAGTCATCACTTCCCAGGTTTGGAATTACATTTCCAGTCCCTGAGGAAGAGTCTTTTCTTCCTCTCCCCCTTTTTCCTATTCCCATATGTCTTCTGCATGTTACTGAAGTGCACATGGCAAATATCTGGTAAGACAGATTGTATAGTCTTCTAGCTCTCAGAATCTGTTTCCACTTTTCTTTCAGGTGTTCCAAGACTTTGTCTCTCAAGGAGTTTCTTCTGAAGTTGCTGCTATGATCTCTTTTTCAATAAGATAAGAAATAGGGACCAGAAGTTCCAAACCAAACAATAATTATAAACTGAACACTTCTTTCACTTAAGTTGCTCCCTAATGGCAAACGTACTGATATGTATTTTCAGATTTTTGCAAAGGCATTATGGGTAATAACATAAAAACAGCCATATTGGGTCAAACCAATGGTTCATCTAGCCCAATATCCTCTCTTTGTCAGAGGACATTACCAGATGCTTTAGGGGGAATGAACAGAACAAGGCAGTTTTCTGTGATCCAATTCTGTCATTCCATCCCATTTTCTGGCAGTCAGAAGGTGATGGACACCCAGAGCATTGGGTTGGTCCCTGACCATCACAGACAATAGCCATTAATGGATCTCTCCTCCATGACTTATCTAATTTTATTTTAAACCCAGTTATGTTTTGGCCTTTACAACATCCCATGGCAACAAGTTCTACAGGCTGACTGTGTATTGGATGAAGACGTACTTTCTCATGTTTTGTTTTAAGCCTGCTGCCTGTTAGTTTTGTTGGACTACTTGTACACTTTGTATTATGTTAAAAGGTAACTAACACTGCCCTATTTACTTTCTCCATACCATACAGGATTCTATAGGCTTTGCTCATATCCCCTCTGAATTGTCTCTGTTCTAAAATGAACAGTCCTGGACTTCTTAATCTCTCCTCATATAGAAATTGTTCCCTACGCCTGATCACTTTTGTTGTTCTTCTATGTACCTTTTTCGCTTCTAATATATCTTTACTGAGCAGGGGCAAACAGAACTGCACACAATGTTCAAGTTGTGGGTTTAACATGAATTTATATATTGTGGCCTTCTGAAAGTCCGAGCATACTATTTCCACTATGTCCACTCTATATCTACACTTGTCCACATACTTGTTGACTACATCAAATAATTTACAATAGACTCATGAGGCACAATTTCCCTTTACAAAAAACATGTTGACTCTACCCCAAACCATTGAGTTTATTTACATGTCTGATCATTTTATTCTTTTACTGTAGTTTTAACCAATTTGCCTGAAATGGAAGTAAAGTTTATAGGTCTGTAATTGCTAGGATTGCTTCTGGAGTTTTTTTTAAAAATCAGCAGTATATTAACTAAATCTCCTGCCATCTGATACAATACAGAGACTTATTTAAAGGATAGGTTATATAGCACAGTTAGTAGTTCTGCAATTTCATGTTTGAATCCCTTCCAGACTATTGGGTAATATTATCTGTTCCTGGTGACTTATTATTGTTTCATTTATCATTTTTTTCCAAAACCTCACTATCTGACACCTCTGGCTGGGACAGTTGTCATAGAATCATAGAATATTAGGGTTGGAAGGGGCCTCAGGAAGTCATCTAGTCCTAGGCCAACTCCCAGTTCCTTACATTTGTCACCTAAAAGGAATGACTCAGGTATTGGCATCTCCTCTAAAGTGAAGATTGATGCAGAGAATTCATTTAGCTTTTCAGAAATGGCACTGTCTTCCCTGAGTGCTTCTTCAGCACCTTGATTGTCCAGGGGCCCTACTGACTGTTTGGCAGGCTTCCCGCTCCTGATGTTTTTGCTTAGTTTTTGTGCCTTTAGCTAGTTGCTCTTCAAATTCTTTCTTGGCCTGCCTAATTAGACTTTTACACTTGACTTGCCAGAGTTTATACTCCTTTCTATTTTCCTCAGTAGGATTTGACTTTCAATTTTTGAAGAAAAGAGGACCTCTTACAGCCTTGTACTGGTCTGTACCTGGCCCTTCTTGTCCCCTGCTGTAGGCCTTACAGTCCTGCTATACCCTGCCCCTTGAAGAAGCAGTGAAGGTAGGTCCTGCAGCCTTACTTGAAAAGCACAGAAGCATCCAATCATAGCCCAGAAGGTTTAGATGAAAGTAGCTGCAGGGCCTGAGAAGTCTAGTTCTTGACTGGAACTGCAGGGGCAAGGAAGGCAACTCTTCTTCTTTGGTCAGAGATGCTTGACTGACGGCATTAATGAGACCTGGGTGAAAGGGAACCTGAGAGCTGTAATCCTAAGGTAGTGTGTAAATGTAAAGGGACCAGGTGGGAAGAGGCCCAGGAATGCATCAGTAACTAATTACATGAAGCAGTACATTGCTGCTGTTTATAGGGTCCCTGTGTTGGAATCAGGATTAGTGATCAAGCCCAGGGTCCTCCACCAGTTACTGTTGAAATGGCCTAACCCTCAGGAAGGGGACAATGTTCCTTTTTAACTCCAGTGAAGGGTAGGATTTAGAAGGTGCAGCAATGGGGCTGAGGACACTAGTAATGGCTGACAGTTTGCTGAGCTCTTTACTGCCACAAGAAGGGTTCCTTTTCAACCAGGTAAGTTGGTTGAGGACTGAGCCTCTGAATACCTGCTACTGAGGTCAGCAACCTACAGGATGAAAGATTTCAGTACCACACTCAGTTGCTAAGAGGTACTCACAAGATGAGTGTCTCCATTACACTCCTCTTTTACTTTTCTGTTTAAGCTGTGGTGGCAGACTTTTTTACCCTTCTGACTGTTCCTTTTAATTTCCATTTACCTCACTCTTCAGTTTTTGGATTGTTTCCCTTTTTTCAGCTAAATGCTGTCATTGGTTTCTTTGAGTATGTCCACACAAGTCTTATTTTGAAACAACCAGTGTTGTTTTGAAATAAAAAAAACTATGTCCACACAATGTTTTCCTGTTTCAAAATGATGGAGCCCATCGTTTCAAAACAAGAGCCGCCATTTTGAAACGGCTTAAACTGCTTTCGTTTCAAAACGATGGTTATTTTGAAACTACTCATTTCAAAATAATGCCATTTGGACATGTTATTGTTTTGAAATAACAGTCCTGACCTTCTTCCCAGCACCCAAAGGAAGCAGGAAGTACCGTCCCACACCTGTGCCTGCGAGCGTGCTGACAGCCCTGTTCAGGCATAGCAGCACGTGGCTCCACTGCCCAAGGGGGGCGACGCCGTGCCCCCATCTGGACCGCTGAGGACGTCCAGTGCCTCCTCAGCATCTGGAGGAGGGACGACATCCTGTTCCAGTTTCGGACTAGCCACTGGAACTGGGACATATATGTGGACATTGCTGCAGAGCTGTCCGCTCAGGGCTACGAGCGCACCACGGAGCGCTCGAAAATCAAGGCCCTGCAGCAGGACCATGCTTGGACCAGGGAAGCACGGGAGCTCCAGGGGGCAGGTAGCACTGCTACCTGCCCTTTTTATGACAAGCTCCATGCCTTCCTGGGGCCAGAGCCCAGTGGCCTGCCAGCTCGGGCTGTCAACACCAGCCAGTGCGCGAGTTGGTCCTCTGGCCCTGAGGCAGCGGACACTAAGTCCGAGGTGTCCCTGGACGTCGGCCAGCCTCCTGCCACACCACCACCAGCAGTAGAGGCTGCGCCAGGGACCCCCAAGCTGTTCCCTGTCCCAGAGAAGGAGGAGACCAGCGTGGAGGAGCAGGAACATCCCAGTCCCTGGGGAGTCAGAGCCAGACCCAGGGACATTGTGCGAGACCTCTGGAGCCCCTGTGGGTGAGTCTTTCTCTCCCGCAGCGGCATGCAGGGCTGGGCCTATCCAGGTCACAGGCAGTGAGGGGGTACAGGGCCGGGCACTGGGGCAGGTAGGGCACAGGGTTGGCGGGTGCAGAGGACCTCCCATGGGCACAGGTACCTGAGAGACATGTGCAACCACAGTCACAGGCTCCTGTGTGCCTGGGGGTGGTTGACAGGGGCTGGGTGTCAAAGATGCAGCCACATCTTGGGCGGGGTGGAGAGCATGCAGGCCTCGCCACTGGCAGGTGGCCTTGGGAGACTCCCTAGAGCAAGGCGTGGCTGAGTCCAGCTCACCATTGTGGGCACCACTAGCATGTGTGCCTCCAGCTTACAGTTACCAGATGTCAGGCAAAAGGAGAACATGGTCCCCTTTTTACCTTCCTGTTCTTCTTTTTAGCCTCACATTCTGTCTGGCAGGCATTTTAAAATACAGGATTTTGTCAGGCTTTTTCCTGTAGGGGTTGAAGTATCCTGGAATGCCATAGAATACTTATTTTTAAGGGAGAGTGTTCCAGGGCCCCCTAAACACAGAAGAATATTACATCCATACTACATTTTCTCCCATGTGTCCTCCAATGTCCTCCTTTCCGTACTTCCCTGTCCTCCTTTCCAGGCTTTGGGATGTGGTAGCCCTACCCCAGGGCAATGTCCCACAGGATCCTGAGTCCTGTTGACAGTCAGGGCAGACGTGTGTGCTGCAGACAGGCTGCACACAGACAAGGCCAGCAGGCAGCAGGGGCCAACTGTGTTTTATGCTTCTCTCCAGCAGGTCACCTAGCCACCCACCGTGCACCACCAGCAAGCCCACACGGCAGCCCGAGACCACTGAGGAGGAGGGCCCCCTGGATGCACGGGGAGATTCTGGACAGCCTCGATGAGCTTGGCCAGCGGATGGAGGCATCCACCCAGGCATGGCGCCAAGAACAGGCCAGGAGCCAGGACTCTGCCCTTCGCCTGCTGCAACAGGCGGAGGCTGCGGATGACTGCGTGGTCGCTGCACTGGAGCAGCAGGCACAGGCCATTGAGCGCCTCAGTGACCGCCTGACGATGGCGGTCGAAGACCTGGCCAGCAGTGTCCGCCAGCTGGTGGACCACATTGCCCTCCAGCTGCTTCAGGAGGTCCTCCAACTGGCCTTCCCTGGAGGTGACCCTGGACCCAGCGTGGCTGTGGGCAGGGGCGGGGAACACAACCACCCCCAGACCTCCCCACAGGTCCTGCCTAAGAACTCCCCTCCCACCCAGTCTCCCCCTCCAAGTTGCAGGCCCTCCCCCCAGACTCCCCCCACATTCCCCCTCCCCTAACCCTCCCCAGGCCTTCCCTGCCCCAACCCCTGTTCTGTTAAATAAATAGTTTGAAACACATATTATTGGTTGTGAGTGGTTTTATTAGCGGTAGTTCACAATGCGGGTGGATGGGTGGGGGCTGGCTGTGGGAGAATGGGGGAGAGGGTGGCATGGGGCAGGGCAGGCCTGGCCCGGCCCTCAGAGTTCCTCCATGGAAAAGGTGTTCATTGGTGCATCCCAAACTGTCACAGCTCTCTGTGATGGCTGCTTCCATGGGGGCACAGGTCTGGGTTGCTTGTAGTCCCCAGCGAGGAGTTGTGCCTCAGCTTCCCACACAGCGGCAACAGTCTCACCTCGCACCTCACAGAAGTTGTGCAGGGCCACACACGCACTGATGACCTGTGGCATTGTCTTCTCTGCAAGGTGGAGGCGCATAAGGAGGCACCTCCAGCGTGCCTTCAGGCAGCCAAATGCCCGCTCGACCACCTGGTGGCAGCAGCTCAGCCGGTGGTTGAAAAGCTGCCGACGGGGATCGAGGGGTCCTGCGTATGGCTGCATGAGCCATGGGTGGAGGGGATAGGCCGTGTCTGCAACAATGAGGATGGGCACCTCTACTCCTCCAACATTGATGTTATGAGGGGAGAAGTTGGTGCCCGCCTCCATGCCCCAGTACAGGGCAGAGTTATGGAGGACCCTGGCTTCATGGGCCCTCCCTAGCCATCCCATGTAACAGTTTTGAAAAATGCCCCAGTGGTCCACAAGGGCCTGCAGGATGATAGAGTAGTACCCCTTCCTATTGCGGTATTCTGCGGCTCTGGGACTTGCACGAGGATGTGTGTCACATCCAGGATCCCTGCACAATTGGGAAAGCCCAGTGCGGCCATGCCGGCAATGGTGTCCTGCAGCTCCCCTTGGGTGACCAGGCGTCACAGCAGGATCCTGTTGATGGCCCTGGTAACCTCTAACAGAATGTTCCCAGTGTTGGACCTCCCGATTCCAAACAGGTGTGCCACAGACCTGTGCAATTCCAGAGTGCCCATCTTCCACAGAGCGATGGCCACTCTTTTCTCCACAGGGATAGCAGGCCTCATGGTGGTGTCCCTTTGGCACAGCAGCGGGGCGAGTTCTGCAACCAGGAGGTTGAAGCTGGCCCTGCTCATGCGGAAATTCCTCCACCACCAGTCGCACCCCAGGTTCGGAGCACTACTCGCTCCCACCAGTCTGGGCTGGTCTCCTGGGCCCAGACCTGACAAGGCACAGGAGGGGGCAAGGGAAGTAGCTCTGCTCTGCGGCCCAGATGGATGATAGCCTGGGGCACAGACTGGGCACCATCAGGGTCTGCAAGCAGAGTGTCCCACATCAGCAGGACACTCTGCAGGCAGGCAGAGGGTCTATTTGTTGCATGGAGCTGGCTAGGCAGCCGTGCAGAGTCCACATCTGCGTTTCACAGTGCACTGCTAACCAGAATGGACAAGGAAGGGAGGTCAGTGCCAGCTTTTATAGGATTGTCTGGCAACATGGCTGCCAACATGGCCCAGGGAGGGGGCCATGTTGCCACACCTCCCATGGTGCCCCTCCCCTAAAGTGAAATAGCAACTCCTGTGTTTGGACATGCTATTTCGATTCCGGCTTTTCCCTTATTTCGAATAGATTTTTGGTTATTTCAAGTTAACTCGTTTCAAAATAAGGGCCTTATTTCAAAACGAGTCATTTCAAAATAACTTATTTCGAAAGAATGCCCTGTGAGTGGACATAGCCCTTGACATTCCCCCCCCCCCCCCCATACCAAGATGTTAAATTTAACAATGTTATCGTCGCTATTACTGGGTAGCTCAGCTATATTCACCTCATAGACCAGATCCTGTGCTTCACTTAGAACTAAATCAAGAATTACCTCTCCCTTTCCAAGGCCAGCTGCTCCAAGAAGCCATCATTTATAGTGTCTACATCAAGACTTCAAAGAGAAACAGCTGAACTCGAATTAATATGCAAACTAAATTCTGTGAAAGCAGGACTGAATCGAGACTATGGGTTCTTTTCCCATTACAAAAGGTAATTTGACTTCAGGCTTCCCATGGTTTGAACCTAGCAACTGCTCTGATTTGCTGTTACTGTATGACCTGATCCTATGTTTTACACCCCCTTGCATTTATTTTCATTCCATTCTGTCAGTTCACACATCTTCGAAGCATCTGACGAAGTGGGATCTTCTCCCATGAAAGCTCATGCGAAAAATAAATCTGTTAGTCTTAAAGTGCCACACGACTCCTTGGGGTTTTTTTTTTTTTTTTTTTTTGCTGGACTAGACTAACACAGCTATCCCTTTGGAAATCTGGAAATCTTTTCTACATCCCTTCCTGAGGTGACATGTACCCAGTCAGTTAGAGGCTAATTTGAGAATATGATTGGACTTTATGTTTTTTGTAGCCTCTCTAATGTCCCTGAGTATTTCACAATCACTGTCACCTTCCAACTCAGATTATTGAAAGATTCCTACTGCTGTACTTAGATTGCTCAAGCATGTAATTTCTGTCCATAGAGAGTCTATGCTACATTTTATTTCATTGAAGATTTTTATTATATTTGAGTCTATGCTTTCTTTCACATATCGTGCTGCTTCCTCACCACTGTCATTCCTGTATAATTTGTATCTTCAGATTACTACATCCTCACTGATTATCCTCATTCAACCAAGTTTTTGTGGTGCCTATTATGTCAATAGCCTCATTTAATGCCACACAATCTAGTTCACCTATGATAGACTTGGTCTACACTACAAAGTTAGTCGTCCATGTATCAGTGCTTAAATTTGTATCCCACTGATATAAGCACAATATAACTGCAGTGCTGTAACACTGCCTCCTTGCATGGTTGATGTACTGAGGTTGACACAGTACTAGTGTAGGTAATGTCTACGTTGAACTTAACAGTCCTCTGGCAGATGTCCCATGATGCCTGACACAGATTGCTCTATGTGGGAAATATATTTAAAGACCTATCATGGGAAGGAACCTCAGATAAGTCTTTAAATGTATTTTCCATTACACTGATGTAAATGGTGCTCCCAGCTTAGCAGTGCACAGCTATTAACTTTTCATTAATTTACTCACACTAGGAGTAGGGATACAACAAAGAGTGGTAGCATTGCTATCTGCTTTTCAGTCCCTTCCAGAATTATGCAAAGGACCCACATGAAGCAATTTGTTTAGGTACACAGGAATGTTTTGTTTAAAATTTAGGGGAACAAGGAAGGGAGTTCTGAATCTTAATTTGGGCTTGCCATTGTGACTATACAAACAGTGGTACTTCTAAGTGTTTTATCAACAACTACTACTACTACCGAGGGCATGTCAAACCCATGAAACACCTGGGCCAGAGAAGGAGGAGAAAGAAAAGAACTTTGAATGACATGTTCAGCAAAATCCTGCAAGCAAATGCTGCATTACACTTGTGAGCAGAGGGCCTAGAGGGCAAATATTGCTGACTGTTTGGAGAAGGAAAGAGGAGCGAGGAGAAAGTCCCAGGAGGCACATCAGGAAAGGAGAGGAAGCTGCACCCATACATAATGGGACTTCTCCAGCAGCAAACCTAAATGATGCAGCCTCTTTTGGATCTACAGGTTCAACAGTCCCAGGCTTGTCTCCCTTTGCAGTCCATGGAGAGGTCCATTTTAGCATCTCCCCATCCACTGCCTTAACATTCCACGTGGCATCAGGGCTCACCTCCTTGCCCTAGTAGTCCATACCAGGACATATTAAAGACAATCACAGTACCACATGCACTGACTTGTGAAAGCCATGACTGCTATAGGAACAGCCAAAATGGAGATGAATGTTCTTTCCCCTTAAATTCTGTACCATTAACTTATTAATTTTTAATGTATTTGCTTTTAAATTGAAGAGATGTTTTCTGCACTGGTTTTGTAGCTCAATAAAATTCTTTTTTTTTTTTTTTAAACAACATCTTTATTAGTTCCTAACATATGCTACAGGATGCCTACTACAACTGAAAGCACCCCCTTGTTTGTTATTGTAGTACAGTGTGACACATCATAAGATCAGTGACAAACACAGTGCAATAATCACAAATTTACAGCAAACACTGTAACATTAATAGGTACACTAGCAGTTATATTCATTGATGCACACCAAACATAACACAGTTCCTAGCAGATCCCAAAACTGCAGGGCCATGTAGAGCACAATCTATCCCCCCACATTACTGACGCTCATTGTTAAGATGCTCTTTCAAATCCTTCCTGAACCACTTAGCTCTTCGAACTGGTGCTCCACCTCAACCAACATGGCAACTTTCCCCCTTTACCTCACAGATATTATGCAGGACACAGCACTATGACATTTTTTTTCCCCACAGTGATCCAGTCCTGTGAGTAAACAAGTATCCTGTCAATCTACTCAAACAACATCCAGCTATCATTCTGCATCTGCTGAGCTGGTAGTTGACTTTTCCCCATACGCTGTTGAGGTGGATAATATATGGCTTCACAAGCCAGGGGAGCAGGGGCATTTCTGAGTGTGGATAACCTTATTGGTTGGAGAGTATTTTGAGTCACCCCTGTGCAATTCACTTCTGCCCCACCATGCATCACTAAAGCTTCCCAGGAGATGGTGCACTGGATGGTGTCAAGTTGCACTCTGGGATGCCTACCTATGGTGTACCACAGTGCGCTTCTGTAAAAGGATTGCTAGTGAATATGCACAACATTGACTCAAGGAGTTCTGTATGTGCATTCATGAACAATATGCTAACAGTGAGGATTTATGTTGATTTAACTTGCAGCAGCCAAAGTTTGTAGTATGAACTTGAATTAGTTTTTTAGCATTTGTATATAAGCACTTCAGCATTTTGTCAGTTAGTTGCTTCCCCTCAGGTACTATATTTAAATTTAACCCTTTTACTTTTGACTGGTCCTTATTAGCTCCTCCTTGTAGTTTACCACATTCTTTCCTATCCTCTTTGCCAGGATGGAGAGTTCTCCCTTTAATAAATTCATGCCTGAGGGATGGCTCTACCTGAACCATGTGATCTCTCTCACCTATCAGGTTCCCTCAGATCTTACTTCAAAAAAATCCCTTGCAACCTTTCTAATTTTATATCCCAGCAGCTGGTTCTATTTTGGTTAAGGGCTGCCCCTCCTTCCTGTATAGACCCCTTTCCCCAAAAGGTTCCCAAGTTCCTAAGAAACTTTCCACTGAAGCAGTGTGGTTCCTCCTGTCTTTCTGGCCCTGTGCAGATAATGTGACCATGGAATATACTGTAGATTTGCATAAATCAATATATTCATTGTGCTGAAATATTTCTGTTTATTTTAATTATTGATAAGTAATATTGCACAATACATGTAATATTAAAATTAAAAAAATTAACCAAGACCTTTGCAACTCCAGATTTAAAATTAGCACAGCCATGGTGTGAATAAGTCCTCTGAAGTTCTGCTGTTTATGGAAACTTCTATAATTAGTTAAATTAGACTAGAAATCTCACCAGAATATGCTCTCACCACATTTCAGTAGTTCTTGCTTCTAGTGGCTCCTGATTAGCCATGAGGTCTATCTTTCTAAAAGGATTTAGCTAGTTTGATTTTGGCATTTCCACTTATGACTCCAGAGGGAACTTGTTAATGGAAATAAAAGACAATGAAAAAGTTCCTCACATTTCTGAAAAACAAAAATAAAAGTTGTGGTCTGGTTTTGTGTGATGGCTTTGCTGCCTTTTTTATTTTGTTTGAATCTGACTGTCTGTTCTAAATGATAAACAGATTACATATGTTTGTGTTTTTATTCCTTGGCCTTGGCTTTGAATTCTAACCTCATATTAATTTCAAACCCAGCAGGTAACTATTTTGAGGGGAAATACTTCTGATAGCAAACTCCAAACCAACACTTCCTCCAAGGGGACACTCCACTCATACACATGTAAATAGTGTCTGTATGTACCTTCGTAGGGCGAGTGTTTTAAGGTATGCTACTCTAATACAAAGCATGGTGCTGTTTTTGTTTACAGGTACTGAGTGACAGTAACTAGCAGCAAAACCATTTATATCAGCGCAAGAAGACGACACGCATAGGTGATTAGTAGTGGACCACATATATGTTGCCTAGCGGCATTAGATTTTATGTGTGTGTATGTATCACTTTAGGACTCTATTGTTCTGAAAAACAGATCAATACTTGTCTGGCATTCAAGTATAATGGCTATCAATTTACACAGCACAACCAACGAAAATCAACAAAAGAGAAAATATAGCAATTTGGGACCACAATTATTCTTTTAAAAATGTACTTACATGTAGCAAGTATTGATGTGCTCAGTTCTGTGGTAATAATGGTCCTATCACGAGAATAAATGCATGGTATGGTAAAGTGTCCTCTTATAGAGTAGTTCCTGACTTTAGACATGTCTTGTTAGCAAAAAGCAAATGACCTGTTTAATGAAAGTTCTTTTGGTTTTCTTTTCTGGAAGGCTGTCTCTCTAAAGCGGTACTAAATATCCCTGAATTATTTATTTAGCCTTTTTTTAAAAATAAAAAAGCCTTTCTCAAAAGGCAGGCTGATTAGGGGACAGATATTATGATACAGATACCAGATTGGCAGTGACTGAAAGCTGTTACCATCTGATGGCAATTAGTGGTCTCAATCCAGTTTCTAAATGCTAATTAATCATACGAGGTCCCAACTGGCAACTGTAATAGGGTGAGGGGTCTGAATTTTAAAACTGGATTTACAAAGGTTTTCCAGTTTGCTGTGTATTAATCCCTCCAGGCGGATTAAAACCTTTTCTGGCTTGTAGATGAGCAGTGCTTCATTGCAGGAGCCCCGTAGTTGCCTGGGCCCTTGACTGCTGGCTTTGTATTAGCAGACTGGGATTAACAAGCACAGAAACTAATTGCATTCTCCCCCCAAGGTTCATCTGCACTCTTAAAAACTTGTCAGTTTTGCTACTTCTGGCTTAGTTCAGCTAATGACAGCACCACTGAGAGCACTGGTGTAGAGGCAGCAGCAAGCTGATGGCATATTGATCAGGCCCGCCAGGATCATGGGTGGCAGCAGCCAGAGTGCCCTCAATACCAGAGTGCCCGTTGTTGCTAAAACCAGTAGAGATGAACTGATGTTTGCAGCAGCTGCAAGCTAGGAAAAATTTTCCCTACTGTAGCCAGGGCTGTAAAAGTAGGTCTGTAAGTGCAAGTGAGGGTTGAAATGCATTTCTGGGGGCTTTATTAGATGGCTTATGCCTTTACTGCTCTGTCTTTGCCCTCGATGATCAGTGGATACAGAAAATGTCAGTGTCCAGGGCTGACAAGCCAGCCCCTCTTTCTCAGAAAGATTTACTTTACGAAGAAAGCGCTTTCCTTTGTGCCCTTTCTTCTTTTTCTGTCTTCTTTCCTTAACATGCATACATTTTCCTTTCTGCTAGCCAGATTCTGATCAGAATCAGGATGATGTAAATATGGAACAATTCCACTGAAGTCCACAGAGCAACTCCAGAGAAACAGGCAAATAAAACTGATTGGAATTTGACCTGTGGCCACCATCCATTCCCTTCCTGCTCTCTGGAAGGGAAAAGGAGTAATTCTTTAAAAAGCAGACTGTCATTAAAATGACTGGCAGGATTTTGTCTGTGGAGATACAGCATATAATCCTGTCTTGCCAAGAAAGACTGAAATCTGTAAAGCACCCAGCTTCTAAACATTCAGAGCTGGTAACTTTCCAAGCTATTACTCTAGCTGGGCACTCTCCAATGCAACAGTTGGTCTCTTGCCAGTAACAGGCTCATTTCTGATCTTTGCTATGCTGTGCATCCAGCCTGCTGTCTTGGAGTTGTCTGAGAATGGTCCTGAGGGCCAGCAGGGGAAGCTAGCCCTTAATTCCATAATGAGGCATGCAAGTTATTGATTTATATAATATTTCTGAATAAAAGGAATTACATGCTGGGGCAACACAAGTCAGGAGATCAATAAAGCTTCCATTTATCTCTACTGAGCCATCCAAAACGAGGCCAGAATTGAAGAGGCTGAAGGGCTTGGGCTTTTATTCCCTGTGTCAATTGAAGGCTGTCTTACTATTCTGTATACAAAAGGCTATTTCATGGTTACTGAAATCACTGGCTAACTCTGCCAGCCAGACCTGACATACCTGTCAGAAGAAGACGACATCATCTGAGTCAATGAAACTTAGCAGCCTTTGGGCAACATCTTGGTGGCTAAATTTACAGTATGCTACATCAGTTGAAGGGGGCTTTCAGGACATTTAATCCCAGGTCAGAGTTTATTCTTATATAACGCACTTTAGGGATGTACTCTCCAAAAGCCTAATTTTAATGCATCTTCCTTTTCTTGCAGTTGGGGGAGCTGTTTTAGCCATGCCATTACTCTGCAAGAAATTGTCATTTTTTTAATCTACAGACACTTTTCAGCAGCAGCAGCAGCAGCAGCCACCATGATAGAACAAGACTGTAAATTAGGCCCAAGTACTCACCATTAACACCCTCATGTGCCAGAAAGAACATTTCACAGTTGTTACAGGGTACATCTTCATAAGGATAGAAGTCTCATGCAGTTGGGCCAAATCAACTGACTTGGACTCACAGGGGGTCAGGTGACAAGATTAAAAATTTCTGGGTAGGTGTGCAGGCTTTTTTGGGGCCTCAGCTGTAGGATCCTCTATTCTCAGCTGGGCCCAGAACTCCAGTTCCAACCTGACCCTGAGCATCTATACTGTGCTTTTTCAGCCTCACAGTCTGAGCTCCACAAGCCCAAGTCAGCCAACCCAGGCCACCTATGGGTTTTTCATTCTTGTTTAGGCATAGCCCGAGAGGCTTCCAAAGAGTTGATTGCATTTTAATATTTCTTTCCTCCTACAACAGAACAATAATATTTAGAGGAGAACTGCTGTGATTTGTTTTAATACATTAGACAGCTAAATCAATACTCATGTAAACATGGGCTAAGTAATAGATGCTGCAATATGGAACGGGTGCTGAAGTCTGTTGTGCAGTCTCTTAGTTCCATTACTGCTTGTATCTGGGTGAGGGTTGGGAAGAACCGGTGTGATGACACTTTCAAAGGGGCAACTGTGGTAGTCTAGTTCAGTAAAACAGAGTCCTCCTGTGGCACTTAAAGACTAAAATTGATTTACTGGATGCTTTTGTGGGAGAAAATCCCACTCATCAGACACTACAAAGCATCTGACAAAGTGGGATTTTCTCCTATGAAAGTTCATCCACTCAATCAATTTGTTAGTCTTTAAGAGCCACAGGACTACTTGTTTGTGGTGACACTGTGTTTGATACTCTTGGAGATGGACTTACAGGCAACATAAGTTTCTGTAGCCTCAGCAAAGATCCCTCTTTATAATTGTTATAATCAGTTCTTTATTATTCTCTGTCATGGGACACACAAGTTATGTCTACACTTAAGAATGCTAGTTCAAACTAAGTTAGTTTGAATTGATTAATTCAGACTAATTGTGATTAATTCAAACTAATTTAGTTTGAATTAGCATGTTCACACTAGAAACCTAAATTGAACTAGCATGTCCACGCACAGGATTTGCTAGTCTGGCTTAGGAGAGGGGCACCATGGGAAGTGTGGCAACATGGCACCCAAGAAGGGCCATGCCCCCACCCAATCCAGAAAAAGATGAAGGAGCCCTGGAAGGAAGAAAATCAAACTGCCTTTAGTTCAAACTAACCTGGCTCCACTGGGTAGTTTGAACTAATAAGTTCAAACTAACCGTTAGTTTGAACTAAAGACAGGTTTTACAGGTTTGAACTAAGCTTTCCTTAGTTTGAACTAAGGAAAGCCAGTGGAGCCTTGGACTAATTTAGTTCAAATTAAGCCTACTTAATTCAAACTAAATTCCCGGTGTAGACATAGCCATAAGGGACTACAGTAAAAAGGGCTCAGGAGTCCCCTTTCGATCCTTGCACTGTTGCACAAATAGCATCAATAATAGCAGCCAGCATGTTGCCTAAGTGCAAAGGGAACAAGACCACTCACTGTGAACCCCAGTGCAACTGTGTCATGGGAGGATGGCCTTAGTTCTCTGGAAACTGGTTTCTGGAAGTTTTATGCCTGTTCTTGCCCTGCTTATTCATAACTTCTCCAGCCACCACTATTAGGGTGGCGAACAGAGGGGGAAAGGAGTGAGATACACCTGTGGCTTTTCTGGATGGGACTCTGGCCATGGAAGCTTTATTTAAGCTACAAATGTACAGATGTCAACCAAAGCCGCCTTAAAAAAAACAAAAAAAAAAAAAAAAAAAAAAAAAAACCCCTACCCCCCCCCCCCCCCGATTTCCCATAAAAGAATGGGGACTGCTTTTCTCAGGACGGAGAGGGGGGCTGTAGTTTGAGCTTTGTTGCTACCAGAAAGAGGTCAAGCCTAAGGAGGCTAAAGGAGATTTGGAAAATGAAGGGCCTATTAGAAACCACTGGAAACCAGAAAGCTTCAAGGTTACTGTAAACTAAATTCAATCTTTATATACATAAATACAATTGCCTGAGGTAACAACTGAGTTACTAACTTTTCCTTTAAAAGTAAAGGATTCAATTGCTACATCATGCACTTTTCTTTGAAAAAAATTGAATTTACCTTACAATAACTTTTAAGTGTATTGGTTTCCAGTGGTTTCTAATGGGACCCTGAATTCTCTGGCCTAGTTAGCCTTTTGGTGATGTCGTGATGGCAACCTCCTGCTTTATCATTGTTTGAAAAAATTATATATCAGCCTCTTGAAAAAAATGTTTAGTGTGGCTTCTTTGTAATTAGCTGAAAGTATCAAAACTCTGTTACATTAAAGGTTGTAGGTTTGTTTTAACCAGCATATCTAAAAGCCCATGCCAAAGAATTTAAGGGCACAGTTAATATTAGCTCTGAATTAAAAGTTTTCACTGAATGTTGAACCTGCTTGACCTAAGACTGGGCAGAAATTTTAGTATGGTTTGTGAATCAAGGAAGAAAGATAGCACAGCAGGGCATTCACAAATCTTTCTGGACTACTCTCTTCCTAACGAATCAGTCCCCTTAGGAAAGGCGGGCTATACAACAAGTAATAAGAGCACAGGATATGACAAGAGAAAAGGGGATGTTTATGCAGAGGAGTATGTGTTCCTAATATTGAACCCTGCTGCAGAAATCCAGCAGATCTGAAGTAGGGAGGGCCCAGAACTTACTGGGTGCCTGACATTCTCTGGGAGGCTTAGATTTATTGAACTTGAACCTTCAAGTGTCCTTATAAGGGCTGTTATGCTTCCAGTACCTCAAAAAGGAGCTGCAAGCTTCATTTTGCAAACCTCAAATGACCTGAGCCCTAGAAGGTTTCTTCAGCTCTGGCCATTGCCATGGAGACTGCACTTTCCTGTTATAACATTTCTGGATGAGCATCCTGCCTCGCATACTCAAGGCTGATGTATATACTTGTGTTGCAAGCCTACACTGAGGCCCATCTGCTTCGCTGGCATGATGCCCAATGAGAAGGTGTCATGCCAGCTTCACTAAGGTATACTTTTCAACAAAGATGTTTTCAGAGAAGCAGTCTGTAGAACACAGCCAGTACCATCTCTCTTGCCAGAAGAACCTTCTGTGTGAGAACAACGCCAGCTGAGGTCCACATACTTCATTACAAGGGAACACATCTACAGATGGGATGCTTCTGTAGAAAATACACTCTGAATGACTTTCTGCTGTGCTCTTTTCTCAGTCTTATCACACTATGACCTTCATAGTGAGACAAAGAGAGGTTGAAATTCTGGTCCCATTGAGTATATCTATACTGCAATTCAACACCCGTTGCTGGTCCATCTCAGCTGACTCAGACTTGCAAGACTTGAGCTGCAAGGCTGTAAAATTGCTGGGGCTTCACTCACAGTATTTTCACCTTGTTAACCCTGAGCAATTACAGGTCCTCATGGATTCAGTGTCCCATTCTGCCTTCCTTCCTCTAGGAAGCTAAACTCCAAAAAACCAAATAGTTTCACAATATAGCATCCTTCTCTAAGTCAAACATGGGTAGTCTTTGGAAGTGCAACTGGGAAAGATGCAGGATACAATATGTCATCAGGTAGGTTTAATTTCCCAAAAATACTGTTGAAGAGTTACACAGACAATGATATCTCTTCAAATGTTAAGCCAATGTGCCACTTCTGTCACTTGCTGAGGAATTAACAGCACAGGCCCCTAACTTGCAGTGTGAGGGGTTTTTTTTTTTTTTTTTTGGACACAGTGTTTGTACTCTAGTTATAATCTGTTCATGACTGCAATAACCTCCAGTCATGGAGATTTTCTGTGGCTTTCCTAATGCTCTCAGAACCATAGTCTGTGCATCCTGGGACTCTGCCACACTTCTTCTGCACTCTCCAGAGAAATGGGGTTTTCCAGTGTGGGTCAAAGACCTTTCTGGGGGGCAGGCTGCAAGAAGGAGGCAGACTGGTGGGAGAGGACTTTTGGCCAGGGGCATCCTGAGCCATATTGTCTTATGAGGTTTTTGCAAAGGGGGTGTCCCCCTTGAAGGATACTTTATCCTGCACTGGGGATAATGCAGCCACCAGAAACATCCAGTTATAGGAGATACAAGTAGCTGACCCTGTAATACTCTGCTATTCCTGGCACTCTCTCTATCCCTTTGCTATCCCACCTCTGAATTCCCCAGTATGTTTCTTTCTCTCCTTCCAGTCTGAGGATGATGCTATGTCCATTTCCAGTTTGGTGACACGCAAAAAGAAGCATAGTTGTATTTAATACTGTAAAAACTACAAGAAAACCTCTGACAAAGGGTGCCAAAGATAGGGTTATCAGATACCAGAGCATGGAAAGGAAGACAGGGAAGTACAAAAAGGAGGACATTGGCGGACACATGGAAAAAGTGTAGTATGAATGTAATATTCTTCTGTTTTTAAGGGGGCTCTGGAATGCATCCCCCTAAAAATAGGGTGTTCCAGTGCATTCCAGCATACTTTAACCCCTGCAAGTAAAAAGCCAGACAAAAGTCACGTATTTTTAAAATGCCTGCTAGATGGAGGATGTGAAGGTATAAAGGAGGACATTTCCTCCTTTTCCCTGACATATGGTAACCCTAGCCAAAGAACCAGAATTATTATTAACAATCTCCTTGCTAAAAGACATATTGGACTTCATCTCTTTCTGAGCTCCATTAGAGTCCTCAGGGCAGATATCAGAGCTTTCCATTCTCAAATAGACGGTTATTCTACAGTTAGCCACCTAACTCATTCTTCAAGGGGCTTGGCAATCTCTTTGCACATGTCAAATGTTCTACTCTGGTTTGGGACCTCAGTCAGGTTCTTAAATGCCTTATATGACTTTCACCTCTGCAATCTGAACTGGTGAATCTCTATGTCACCCCCATACTCCATTCCTGGGACCCACCTCAGTCTGTCTTTCTGTGGGAGCTCCCACTCCTGGATAGATTATGTACAACCTCCAGCAAACAAGTTGCTCCCAACTCAGTGAGTGAGTGCCTCTAGCCAGCCTCTCATGATATTATGTAAGGATGTGACCTCAGCCAACACTCCCAGTCCAGATATTCAATTCACAGTGGTCAGTGCTGGCTTCTGCACAGTGCAAGCTCATTGGTTCGTTGATTCACCAGAAAAATTGATATGCACCAGCTTTGTCACTCCAGATGGAGTCTCTAGCACACTTTAAACCAAATTCACTGCCTTTGAGCAGACAAAAACAAATTTATTAAGTACAGAAAGATTTTAAGTGATTATAGTTCAGAGAAAAAAAAACAGGTCAGGTTTGATTAAGAGACACAAAAGCCAAATGCATTCTAAACTAAGATTAACACTTCCAGCAACCTACATAGTCAGATGATGCTCACGACAGGCTAGCTGCTCTGCCTTCAGTCAGGCTCCTCCTCCTGTGACCAGCACTTCAGTTGCTTGGTGATGTTTGCAGTTGGAGGTGGAAGGGGAGGAAAGAATGCAGTCTCTGCTTTTTAAAATATTCCTACTTCCCTCTGGGGCCTCACCCCACTCCCTCTGCAGTGTCTGCTGACAGTAGCACTGCATGGTTCCCTCCATGCCCTGTGTCACTGTCATCCTTTGTGGATCTGTTTTATGATGTCTGAGCCAGTCCTTTCCTCTTGGAACACATAACTGTGTTGCTCCATACATGTCCTAACAAGGAATGAATTGCTCTTCAGCTCTATAATGTTTTGTCTGGATGGGTCTCAAGCCATGAGACGTGTATTCTGAAATATTACATTGCAAAGCCTCATAAACATACACATGACTATATAATAAACATATCACTTTACCAGTAATGTTCAATATGCCATGATCAGTCCAAAACCATTTCACATAACATACCTTTCATTAAATTATACACAATTAAACAATAAGAGTGAACATGAATGATGCACAATTTCACCATAAGTGTGTACAGGGAGGTGCAGTGTGTCATACCTTACAAAATCACCATTTGAACCATAATGACCTTCTCACATAAATGTTTATCAACAAAAATATCATTTCTAGCAACCATCACATTGACTAGACAAATTGGGAAAATAGGAATGCTTATGTCAGCCCGCCACACAAGACAGGGTCATATTGTAACCCCCCTCCCCAATTTCTTACCAAAAGTATTATCTGACTTCCATGTTAGCCAGCCCATTCATCTTCCAGTCTTCCACACTAAATGGGACTAAAGCAAAGAAGAGATGCTATAATACTTTTCACAGCAGCAGAAGGCCCTGGCTTTCTATCTTGACAGAACTAAATCTCTCATTAGTCTCAACTGCAGTGTGAGGGGTAGATATACCTTCCACTAGAGCAGCCCCTTATAGACTAGGGAAGGAGGAAGCCCCACCCCTTAGGCCCTGCTGGGCATGCTCAGTTTGCTTCCCAGGCATAAAAGGCTGCAGCTCAGTTCATTCTGGGTTGGCTAATGAAGATAGAGGAAGCATGCTGGAAGCTCCTGATCAGGAGTGGCTTCAGCTACTGTCAGGAAGATATCCTAACTCAAGGAGCATCTGTCCTGTAGTAAGCATCCTACTGTTAATATACAGGTGTTGGCTACAACAAACTAGCCTTGAGGATCTGAAGGGAACTCCTGACAGAAGCTCAGGTAGGAAGTAACCTGGGGACCTTGAAGGGTTGAGCTATGAATCAAGGGCAGGATGAGTGAGTGTGTCTTGGCCTGGATCCCTGCTGACTGGGTCTATAACCCTGGCTTTTGTAGAGCCCTGGGCTAGGGCTCAGTGGAGTGAGGGGGCCTGGGCCCCCCACCTGTGCACTAAACCCTATAGATGACACTCTTGCATTGACTCTGGCTACTGGGCTACTCTGCCCTGAGACAAGGGCTGTGTTTGGACTCTGGCTACTAAGTAGTGCTACCCTGAACTGAGGGCTGTATACATACTTCACGTAGAAACTCTGAGGCCACTAGGCCATGCTGCCCTACATAAAGATAGGATGCTAGTGAGGATACTGGGTGTTAAAGAGGTTGGGGGGGGGGCCCTCTCCTTGCACATGTCCCTAACATTTCCCCACCAGGGAGCACAAGGAGGAGCCTGCCCTGTGATAGACAGATCAAAAGGTCTGTAATTTCTAAAGAAAAAGTTCTCAAGTGGACAGCTGACTGCATAAGTTATTGCTACAAATCTTGTAATCTTTGAGCACCCTGTGACATATGAACTTACTCTACATGGTCAATTTCCACCTCTACAGCCTTTCTCAGAAATGTTCCCATAACTGCTGAGTTACAACTTGAACCTCTATGCATGTTTGCTGACCACTATGTGATAACTCATGACTCAGCTTCTGATGCTGCATTTGGCTTGGGTATGCTTTCCTCCATATTGTACTTAACTCTGAAACTGCCTCTTCCTTCAGGAGTCACCTATATAGAATATCCATAGGGAGACTATTCAAAGAGTGCAAATGTTTCATCTCCTGATGCAGTAACTGTGGTTCTTTGAAATGCATCCAAAAGTGAGTTTTCCACTATTTGTTCCTTCTCCTCTTCTCCTGAGGTTTCTGCTCTAGATCTCCTCAGTAGAGGAGGAACTGAGGGTGGCTTACCTGCACCATACTATATAACAATATCACAGAGCATGAGGCTAGACAAGTCGCATGTTCAGGCTGAACACACTGGTATGAGAAATCTCCAGTCAAAGGTGCAGAGGATACAAGTGCACCTAAAGTGGAGCACTCATAAGGATTCACAGCTCAAAGAGCCACAGTAACTGTGTGGGGTGATGCCAAGTTCCAACGGGGTAACCATGTTAGTCTAAAAGTGCTTCAAGATTCATTTGTTTTGCTGGAGTAAAGACTAAAATTTATTTTTTGCATTTGCTCCCACAAAAGCTCATGCAATAAATAAATGTTAGTCTTTAAGGGTATGTCTAAACTTGTAAGTTAGTTCAAATTAACCAGAACCAGATGGATTTCATTTGGAAAGTATATGTTGGACTAGATGATCTCATGAGGTCCTTTCCAGCTCTAATATTCTGTGATTGAGTCTATGATTTCATATTGCAAAAGTACAATTTCATACAGGTGAATCCATAAACAATATCACTATGAAATTGTACACCATATGGAATCATAAGAGGACTTCCTAAGGACATGATATCAATATCAAGTCACAATGTAAGGAACAGAAAACAAAACTATTAGCCTAAAAATGTTGACACTAAAACTCTGGGTTTTGCAATGGTGGGCCCTGGAATGGCATTGCCTTGCATTCTGGCATACTTTAACCCTTTTGGCACAAGCCAGCTGGAGGTGCCTAACTGTAGTGCAGATGTATCCTCAGTGAGGTTACCACTTGCACCTCCACATGACTGCAAGAACAGGCGTTTATTAGTGCCCCAAAATCATGGGTTTTAAAAATCTTAAGATCTTTTTATGACTCATTAAACATGGTTGGAAACCAATGTACTGTCTCTTACACAAATCACCTACTGTGCAAGTGAGTTTATATCAATATAGGAGTTACCTCTTGCTATGTGACCTTTCAAGCTAATGGGCTAAGCAAAATGCATATAGCTTTCTTTTGAAATAGTAATAACATAGTGATGAAACTGTCTAGACAGTTAATACCCCCCAAATTAAGTCTTAATATTGTCTCTCCATGCAGAAGATGGCATTTGATATGCCATCTGGGAAATCCATCCAAACTACTCCAATTAATTTGTAATTGGAATTCATGACAGTGCTACCACAAAGGTGGACAGTTGGCTTTCTCTTCCTCCCCCCATCTGCAGCTATGCATTAGCAATGGACAGTTTCAGACAGAGCTGAGAGAAACATTTGACTTGGATCACAGTCACACATGGTGTCATCCTCAGTCTCAGAGTGAACCACTGGTGTTGCATTTCATTGTAGGGGAGGGAGCACAGGTGGAAAAGAGGCTAAATATGTTACATTGAAGCTGGATACCAACATTTCTGACTTAAGTAACTAGATATCTGCAAATAGCTTGATTGCTTGTGCATAGGGGGGTGGGAGTCACATGATATCCTCCACATCCCTGATTGGCTGAGGTTACCTTCTGTGATGAGGAGGATCAGCAGAAGTTGCTTTCACTTGCTTATAGGAAGTACAGAAGGAGTAGAAGAGTGGGGGAAGGGTTCCTATTTGGATCATGCTACCAAAAACCCTACAAATGGAAACATTTTATTCCTTTGTTTGTAATAAAGGAATTCCTGCTCCTGTGGGTTGGGGAGGAAGAGTTGCATTTATTTTCTTTGCCTTTGAAGAATAATTCTCTCTAGCCATTCTTTCTAAATGGAAAACTTCTGTTTTTAGGCCCTGTTACTCACACTGTGAGTAAAATCAGGCACTTAGTTTGTACAGAGCAAATCCACTGCAGCAAAAGGGGTATTTGCCTGTGTGTCAGTCAGAAAGGTGAAGGGTTTAGAAAGCTGGAGTCCTGTGTACAGCTTTAACTCTCAGTTCAAGAAAACTCTGAATTGCATCTTTGCAAGTGCAGTTAGTGACTACAGCAGGGGTCTCAAACACATGGCCCAAGGGCCATATGTAGCCCCTGAAACTATTTCCTGTGGCCTGCAATGACACTACTGTTACCAATATTTGCAATATCATTCAGATGACATTAGTCCTCATGTGGCCTTCATGGTGACTTGAGTTTGAGACCCTTGGATTACAGTATTTAAGGTTGTAACTAGCTGCCAGCTTTCACCTTTGTGGCTGATACTTTGTGTATTAAATTGTGAACTTTTGGGGGAAGTCAGAGGGGAAAACCAAGCATATGAGTTACAAGAGCATCAAAAATACTTGTCTCATCAAAACAAGTTGCAACATTTTCCTTCAAACTGAGTGACTAGACCAGAAAATGAGACATCCGATTTAAAAATTGGGATGCAAGTAGCACTTCACTTCATGTGGATGTAGTGGGTGCAGCTTAGAAAGCCTTGTCAAATCATCCCAAGTCATGAATGTTTGAGGAAAGTGCTATTGCATGAGATGGTGGAAAACTACTGTCCCTCTTCTTAAGATGGGATACCATTGGTGAAAAGTTACCACTTCTAAACACTCATAATTCTGAAGCTATTTTGATTTTTTCTACTAATCTGCCTTAATGCTTGTCCCCAAGATCTAAAAAATAAGCAATGTTTGAAGATTTTGATTTCATTAGATGTATAGTTGACAGTATACATTCAGAGTTCTGATGTTGTATAACTTGACATTAGCAATGGGCATAAGACCTACATTTTGGATCTAAATCCAGACCTGATATTCACTGAAGTTTGGGCATGGTACAGAGCTAGGGTTTTGGTTTCTCTCAGAATAGAGAGAGAGGGATTGAAATTCATAGCTGGATCCAAACTCTCCCAAAGTTTGGCAGTGGATGGGTAAGAACTCTGACTTGAACCCACCTTCACTTTATAATACACACACACACACACAAATAATATATAGGGTTATGCTGTCTCTCTGCTAAAAGCCATGATCCAACAAGGTACTGGAGCACTGTATAATTTTGAGAACTGGGCCAAATTTTCAAAGCTATATACATGGAAATTAATGGGAGTTGGGCACTACTTGCTTAAACCCCGGTAGGCAACTAAATATTCTTGGAAATCTGGTCCATTGATTGCAGTGAGTCTACTCACACACTTAGTTAGGTGTGTAGTAATGTATTATATTGAACTAGGGCCTAGATGAGTTGCTGAGGTGTTCAAGAGGAATGAACTCTCTTGCAGTGCTGTTGTTCTGCTGCCTATATTCCAGTACATGCTGTTCAGTTAAGCAGCAATAACTCTCACTAACTATATATTGCTGTTCTGTCTTTCTTTGTATATTAAATGGGCTAGATGGATCAGATAAAATAAGAGTTTGAATCTTTCCCTCAAACTTGATTGACATTTGATCACAGTGTGGCTTGTTTTTTGTTTCCATTCTTCCTGCAGCAGGCCTGCACTTGCATGATTTCCAGCCTGACTGCATTTAGGAGTTCTGGGAAAATCTATCCTTGAAAAACTTCTGTCCTCATTTTCCAAACCTAAGGGCTGACCTATACTGCCACACAATTTCAGTGGCAATCAGTGATATACAAAGTACTTGCATATGTCCCTCCAATACTTTCTATTTACTGCAGTGTCTTCAGTAGTCTGATCTGGAGGAAAACCACTTCCCTTTGACTTAGGGTTACTCCTTCTGTGGGGTGCTCTTCCAACATCAACTTGCCAATAGGCTGAGAGGGTCTTCACAGAACTGATGAGGAAGATCAATCTGACAGTGGTGAGTTCACCTCCATCAGCAGAGGCAAGCCCTAAGACTCATCATTTTGCTGTGTTTTTGTTCAGGTGGGCATCCAAAGTACTTGAAACTTTTTTGAGGAGTGTGTCACTTGTCATTATATACCTGTGCAAGGAAGTCAGCAGAACTTGTGACCTGATTCAAAGCAAGTTTGCACTAGCCCAGGGGTGGGTAACACTTCTGGCCTGAGAGCCACTCAACATCTATGGTCACTCAAAGCAGGCCATAGACTGAGGGGGTGGGGGCTTGGAGGGGCCATGATCAGCATCCCCTCTGCAGAAAAAAGAGTGGAGCTGGGCTCCCCCCCATGCTCCAGCTGGAGCTAGGATGGGGAAGAAGCAGCATCTGTGCTCTGGTCCCAATGCCAGATGCTGTTGCTTTTTCTTCCCTCCCAGGTCAAGCAGCAGCTCATGCTGGGACCAGAGTGCTGCCACCATAACCATCTCTTGCAGCTTCAGCTGGAGCTGGAAGGGGGACAAATTGGTGGCAGTGCTCTGGCTGCATCAGGAGACCCCACTGGAGCTGGGGAGTGGAGCAGCAGCTGACAGGCTGGATGTGGCCCACAGGCTGTAGTTTGCCCACCTCTGCACCAGAGTTGGTTTGTAGTAGTGTGACTGAATAACCTATGGTCCTGATCCTGCAAGCTGTTGTGTATGGGTACAAGGTATGCTTGTGCAGAACAACTTGGAGAATCAAGATCTTAAAAATTAGAGAACCTGAAGAAATTAATCAAATATTTTATATTTCCAGTGTGCACTGATGGACATATTAAATCATGAGCAGTGCATATAAAGACTTAAAATGGGTTTTGTGAAATTTATTTTCAGTTTATGTAGTAGGTTACATTTTGGAAAATCTTAATTTAAACATTTTCGTTGATTAATGGTTATAAAAGGTATTACTAGTTTAATACTTCATCTTAGAATACTATTTATTAAGCTTTAACATTTGTGGGTTTTTAATAGTCTTTTTAGTTGTAGAAAAAATAATCCCCCAACATTCAGGATACCTCCAGAAATACTCCTCTTTAACCAAAACAAAGAAGTAAAATATATTGTCAAACATTCTACTTTATCTTTCCAATTAAGTGTCCCAATTAAATGGTGGTGTCATATCATTTTGGAAAAAAGTGTATGTGACAGTTTTGCTCATTATAAGTTTAGTTGTGTGTCAGGGGCTGAATTGTCTTACCTCTATTGCAGTTATTTAAATCTGCACTTGACAACTATTAGAACTCTGTGCAGATCTCATTTAAACTAAAGTAAGTCAGGAGCAACTTCATCAACACTTGAGAAATTGACTTTTACTAAACTGATATAGGCTCTTAAATCAATTTGATTGTCCACATGGCAGAGTTGCACCAATACAACAAGAGCTATTCATATAACCATAGAATCTGGAAGGGACCATAAGAGGTCATTGAGTCCAGACCCCTACACTCATGGAAGGAACAAGTTCCCTCTTAAGCCATCCCTGACAAACATTTGTCTAACATGCTTTTTGAATACTTCCAGTGATTGGAGACTCCACAACCTGACTAGACAACTTATTCCACTGGTTAATCACCATGGGTATGTCTACACTTACAATTTTTAGTTCAAAACGAGCTTAATTTAAACTAAATTACTGCATGTCTGCCAGGGGTGTTGCTGGCACTGGGCACAGGGGGCCCATGCCCTGAATCTCCCTGGCTGTGCCCTGGTCTTTAACCTGGACCCCCAGCACCAGGCACAAGGAGAGCTGGGCAGTCCCCAGCAGCATGGGAAGACCTCACTGAGCCTCTAAGCTGCAGCTGCACCACACCTGCCCACGTGCTGCAGCAGTGTCTGTGGCTCAGCCAGAGGAGAGGAGAGGAGGGAGGGAGTTTCAAACCCTCCTCTCTCCCCAGCAGAGGCAGCAGCTCCAGCAGGGGCTTCTTTCTCTGGAGGACAGAGCAGGTAGGTGGGGGGGGGGGGACTGGAGGCCCTGGTCAGGTGTGGGGGAGAGGAAGGGCTGACTGGGGCCAAGGGGGGCTTCCTTGCATGGGCTCCAGCCCCTGGGTGGATGCAGGGAATTAGTCCCTGGTCTCTGGGCCCCAAGTGGGGTGGGGGTGGGGATTCTCCCAGGCCTTTGGGACCCAAGTGGAGCTGTGGGGGGTGCCAGTAGGCTTCCAGGCCCTGGGTGGGATGGGCAGGGGTGCCCCAAAACCTCAGAGGCCCATGTGGGACTGGTGGGGGTGTCCCTAGGCCTCTGGGGCCCAGGTGGGACTCAGGGGGCTACCCTTAGGCTTCTGGGCCCTGGGTGGGACCAGGGGGGTGTTGATAGACCTCTGGAGCCCACCTGGGATTAGTGAGGGGTACCCCTGGCCTGGGGGCATTCCCCCCCATGGCCTCTAGGTCCCAGCTGGGTCCATGAGTGTCTCCCCATGGCCTATGGGCCTTGGAGGCAGGTGGCCTGGGAATGGAGCCTGTCACCTGAGCCCCAGGTGGGCCAAGGGATGTTCCTCAGCCTCTGTCCAGGCCAGGGTCAGGCCAGCAGAAGGCTGGTGAGCCAGGGACCATCCATCAGCCTTGGGTCCCTGGGGATCACATTGGTGGCCAGGCTGCTGTGACACAGCCCTGGCCAGAGAGCCCCCCACAGCCCAGGGGGCAAGGCTCAGGTGCCAACCCAGAGTCTCCTGCCCTCACCCCATGCCTGGACCATGGTGCTGCCCTGGTCCACCCCTTGGGTTTCCTGCCCTCTCCCCATGCTCATGTGTCAGGGCTGGCCTGGCCTGGGGTCCCCTGCCCTCACCACATGCCTAGGTGGTGGAGCTGCCTGGTCTGACCACAGGGTCTCATGTGATGGTGAGGCTGGCCTGGCACAACTGTGGGGTCTCCTCCCCTTGCCTTGTTGCCACAGTTGTGAGGATGGGGCAGCAGGTGGTCTGGGAGGGTAACCTCATCAACAGTGATCATTTGTAAAGTTGAACTCTGCTGAGCACCACCATATGCTGTGCCTAGTATTTATCCTGTGCTTGACATTGTTCTCTTGTGTGTTGGATTGTTTTACATTAAGCAGAGTGACTGCAGGTATGGGGCAGGGACAGATAATTTTGGAGGGACAGAGATAATTAAAGGACATACACACAACAATACAATTAGTGTCATAAGAAAAATAATTCTGTAACCCTGACTAATAGGCATTATAACCAATGTCCAACAAGACTCCATATTTAGTTTGTAACTGCTGCTTAAACATTATACTCCATTTTTGTACACTTGATGAAACCTGGGTTAGGCATATGCTGTGTGTTCATTTCAAAAGTGTGTGTGGGGGGGGGGGGGGGGACCAGTCTCAATTGCCAGCCTGTCTTGATGGAGCACAATTACCATCTAACTGGCTGAACAATGCAGACATCTGATTAAACCAAACAGAAGGAGCCACCCCAGAAAGAAAAGAACAAAATACAATCAAGTGACTGGTGACCAATGATCTCGCACAAACCCCGAGGGCAGCATGACACAGCAAATCCCATAGATTTACATGGAGGCAGGCAAGTATAAAGGATAAGAACATGAAATGTTTGTGGTCTAATTCTGCAGCTATCAGCTAGGAGCATCAGATTTACAACTGACAGAGGCCTGGCTCCTTCCTTGTGCCCAGCCTAGCTGGCCACTAGGCTGGCTCAAGCAACACATGAAAGGACTAGTAATCATATACAAGGTTGCAGAACTTCTTGTGTGTGTGAGACTGCTTTTTGCTATCCTTAATTGCAATAAATGTGGTGCTTTACCTTGTACCCTGAATAAGATCTTGCTGGTCTTTTCTTTTGGGTGTTCTTGTTGCACATCATTTTAGTAGGTGCCCTTTTGGTATAACAGGAAATGGAATTATTAGAAAAGACTAGCAGGATCTTATTCAGGGGACAAGGCAATATGCCACCCATTTTTGTAAATGTGAAAATAGCAAAAAAAAGACACACTGATATAATTACCAATCTTTTTACATGCTGCTTGAGCCAGCCCAGTGGACAACTAAGCTGGGCACAAGGAGGGAGCCAGATCTCTCTAGGTGATGAATCTGGTGCTCTAAGATGACAGTTGGAGAATGAGACAAAATTTGTTTTTATACTTGCTGATTCTCATGTGAGTGTGTGGGGCTTGCTGTGTCTTGCTGCCTCAAAGCTCCTGTCTGATGATCATTCATCAGCAGTTGTTTGCAGACATGACTCTTTGATCTTGTGTATTGTTTTTCTCATGCTGGGGTGGATTCTTCTTGCTTTTCAGTGATTAGTTTGAATTATTCATCCATTAAGGTGGTACCTGCATGTCATCAGGGCAGGCTGGCATCAACTGATCCCATCACACAGCCCCTTCATTCACACATCTTTTTCACACATTTAATGAAATTAGTGTTGCATCTTAAAGAAATTTCAAGAATATAAAATGAGTTCCAAATTTACAATATGGAGCTTTGTTAAATATTGGTTATAAAGTCTAAACTGAGTTAAATATTTTGATATTAAAGAACAAACAGTGTTGCCTAACAGATGCTTTAAAGGTAAATTATATTCATTTTGTGTCAGAACACTGTGGCTACAGAAGACTGAACAAATATTAGCAGACAGCCGGGGGGGGGGGGGGGGTTCTTGAGATTTGAGAGATCTGTTGGGAGATCATAAGTGACCAACAATGTCACTACTTAATGTCAATATTCTGCTCTTCAGTTTCTCTGCTATGAATTGTGCACAGCATAAGTACACCTACCAGGCAGTATGCCACAAACTTAGCCATCCTTTTACTGAAAAGTTCCAGGGGGTAGCCATGTTAGTCTAATCCAGTAAAAATAGAAAAGGGTCCTGTGGTACTTTTAAAGAGTAACACATTTATTTATCACATGAGTGAAATTGCATTTGGAAACCATTTTCAAGTGTCTGACAAAGTGGGATTTCAAGCACAAAAGCTCTAGCAATAAATAAATTTGTTACTCTTTGAAAGTGCCACTAAGTGCCTTGCTTGTTCTACAGTTGCTGTACTTTATTCTGAGTTCCTGTAATGTTGTCTGTCTTACATTGGATAGTGTGGTCCCAGTAATGCTGTATTTTTGGTTTTGACTTGTTCTTTCCTGTAAAAGTAGGCTTACTTAGTTTTTGCTGCTAAGTCCTCTCTGCTTTGTATCCCCAGAAGGGGGATTGGGAGTCTGGCAGGAGCTAAAAGCAGGGTGGGAGGAATAAGGCAGAGAAGTCTCCTGCAGTGTTTTCAGTTCATGTTGCCCTCTCTATTTGCAGGGGAGGCAGAAGGCAGGCAGCCTGGGTGTTTGGCTGGGTCTGCCAGTTTGGTGTGACCCTGCTCACAGCACTGCACTGGCAGCCCCAGCCTGCCTGCTTGCCTCATGAGTTCCCCAACTTCCTCTACCTGGGTTGCATTCACCTGGAAGCTGGGAGAGGGTCAGAGCCTTCTTAAATTTCCTGCCCTGTGGTATAAGCAGCCCAGCATAGCAAATGGCAGCTGTTGTGCTGCCATCCCTCCACTCCCCTGCTCCACAATCTCATGCTGCCACTCAAAGTGGGGGGCAAGTATTACAGCAAAGATAAGGGGAGGTGTGGGCTCTGTTTTAAAAGCTGGGGAAGTGCAGCAGTAGGTATCTTCAGTGTGGGTCAGCAGGGTGTCATCTTTCATCTGGGCACTCAGATGCCATCCACTTCTCCAGTATCTGGAGAACCTAAACAAGTTGAATGGAAGTCCCAGGGATGGTCTGATCCACCACCCTCCCTCCCACTCCTATTTTCTGATCTCCCTGACTTTTGATGTTTAGCAACAGAAACCTGTAGGAGATGGGGAATGATATGCCTTGTCAGAGGAGAAGAATTTTGATATGTCCTCTGAGCTTTCTAAGAGGATATTGCCAGCACCTTGATTCATTTGTAGGGAACACTGGAGGTGAATGATTGCTCATTTCACAGTTTTAATGCAGAGGGGTATGAAGGAGTTGTTGTATCACAACATGGCATGGGGCCTCTGTGTGGTGGGAGAGTGGTGCAGAGGCTAAGCACTCTGGCCCAGGATAATTCATGGTGATCTACATGGTCAGACTGCATTGGTGCCTAGACAGCTGCTGGCTAGAAACTGACAGCTTCAATTTTAGTCATCAGCTGGCATGGCCCCAGGGAGCACATTTCCTTTCTGAAACATCACATCTCCATGTTTCCAAAATTTCCATTTCATGTGGAACTTCCCCATTTCAAAATATTTCATGTGAATTCCAGTTTAAGGTGGGGCCCAGGATAGGGGTAGGTCCTGTTGCCTCATGGGGAGGGGGGTGTCTGGGGCTGGACTCATGACAGGTGCAGGGCCTAGCACAGGTGGAGCCTGTGGGCCTGTGCCCCAGGTCTTTTTTGCTATCCAGCAGTGCCTCTGCTGTCTACACTAACTTCCATTAGTTTGAATTAAGGAAAGCCTAGTCTGAATCTATAAAACCTCCCTTAAGTTCAAATTGATTAATTCAAACTCATTAGCCTGGCTTGTCAGCTGGGTGGCAGGTGCAGGAGCTGGCACCCCCCCCCCTCGCTGCCCTGGCTTGCCAGCTGCTGGAGCAGCAGGGGCTGCCAGGTCCCCAATCCACTGCCCAGGTGGCAGCTGGCAAGCCCCACTAGTGGGTTGAGCCAGTTCAGGGACCCACCACCTGGGCAGTAACCAGCAAGCCCCACTTGCAGGGCCAGCCAGCTGAGGGACCCACTGCCCAGGCGGCAGTTGGGGTACCCCACAGTCCCTTTCCTGCTGCCCCACCAGCAGCAGGGGGTGCAGGGCACAGGGATCTGTGGCCTGGGGGCTTTTTCCCCTTGCCTGGCTCTCCAAGTGAGAACCAGGCAGGGGATTGGGTGGCAACATGGCCCTGCCAAGGGGCCATGTTGCCACACCTCCCATGGTGCCCCTCTCTTGAATCAAAATAACAAGTCCTGTGTCTGGACTTGCTATTTTGATTTGGTGTTTTTTCCTTAATTTGGTTTTTCAGATTAACTTATTGATTCAACTTAAATTGAATTAACCCTGTACATGTGGTCATAGCCCTAATGTTCAACCTAAACATCTCTTGCTATAATTTAAGCCTGTTGCTTCTTGCCCTATCAGAGGCAGTTAAGAGGAACAATTTTTCCCCTCTTTCTTGACAACCTTTTAAGTGTTTGAAAACTTACATGTCACTGCTCAGTCTCCTCTGAAAGACCTGGGTTTGTTTAGTCTAAAAATCTTCCCTCAAGTCAAGTGTTCCAGACCTCTAATCACTCTTGATTTTTTTCTTCAATTTGTCCACATCTTTCCTGAAATGAGGCACTCAGAACTTGACATAATACTCCAGTTAACACCTAATGGGGGGATGAGTAGAGCAGAAAAAATACTACTTGAGTCTTACAATATCATGTTTATACATCCCAGAATGCTGTGCTTTTTTGCAACAGTTATACTGACTCATATTTAACTTGTGGTCCACTATGACACCCAGATTCCTTTCTGCAGTTCTCCTTCCTAGGCAGTCATTGCCCATTTTGTACATCTTCTATGGATTGTTCTTTCCTAAGCAGAGTACTTTGCACTTGTCTTTACTGAACTGCATTGTTTACCTCAAATCACTTCACCGGTTTGTTCAAATCATTTTGAGTTGTGATCCTATGCTCCAATGTACTAGCAACCCCTCCCAGCTTGGTATATCACTGGCAAACTTTATAAGTGTAGTTAAACCATTACAACTTTTGGGTACAGAGAAGGCATGGGGACCTATTTACATGCAGAGTTGCATAGGTGAAACTTAAGATGTGGTTTTTTAATACTGATTTAGTTACTCTGGTTCTGACCTCTGTGTGGTTAGAAGAACCATCCCAGATGATGACACAGCGCAGCTCATGACTGAAATTTGCGACTTTGTACTCACCCACAACCACTTCAGATTTGAGGATCATCTTGATCTCCAAATCAGTGGCACTGCTATGGGCACCCACATGGCCCCACAATATGCCAACATCTTTATGGGTGACTTAGAACAACGTTTCCTCAAGTCTCATCCCAAAGCACCTCTTCTTTACCTGTGCTATATTGATGACATCTTTATCATCTGGGCGCATGGCAGGGATGCTCTTGAAAATTTTCAGAGATTTCAATAATTTCCACGACACCATCAAACTGAGCCTGGAACACTCCACGCAGGAGATCCACTTTCTTGACACTACAATACAAATCAGGGATAGACGCATCATCACCACCCTATACCGAAAACCTACTGATCAGTATAGTTACCTACATCCTTCAAGCTTCCATCCTAAACACACCACACGATCCATTGTCTACAGCCAAGCCCTAAGATATAACCGCATCTGCTCTGATCCCTCAGACAGGGACAGACATCTTGAGGGTCTCTATCAAGCATTCTTGAAACTACAGTACCCACCTGGGGAAATAAGAAGACAAATTGACAGAGCTAGATGGGTTCCCTGAAGTCATCTACTACAGGAGAGACCCAAAAAAGAAAGCAACAGAACACCACTAGTCACCACATACAACTCTCAAGTCAGACCTCTGCAAAAGATCATTAAGGACCTATAGCCTATTCTAAAAGATGATCCCTCTCTCTCTCTCTCAAGCATTAGGAGACAGACCACTCCTTGCTTATAGGCAGCCCCCTAATCTTAAACAGATACTCACCAGCAACTACAGATCTAACAGGAACATTGAAGCAGGCACACCCCTGCAGAAAACCACACTGCCAAGTCTGCTCGCATATCTACACAACAGACATCATCATAGGTCCTAATCAAGCCTGCTACTCCATCAAAGGCTCATTTACCTGCGCATCTACTAATGTGGTCTATGCCATCATGTGCAAGAAATACCCCAACACCTTATATGTTGGACAAACAGAACAATTGCTCCATAAGAGACTGAGCACAGAGCTGATATCAGAAATCAAAAAACAGAGAAACCAGTTGCTGAGCACTTCCATCTTCCTAATCACTTGATGGATTTCTTAATGGCTGTTAGAGATGTACCTGGGACATCAAGACTTCAGAGACAGCTGAACTCAAATTAATATGCAAGCTAAATTCTGCGAAAGCAGGACTCAATCGAGACTATGGGTTCTTTTCCCATTACAAAGGGTAATTTGACTTCAGGCTTCCCATGGTTTGAGCCTGTAAACTGCTCTGATCCTATGTTTTACACCCCCTTGCATTTAGTTTCCTTCCTTTCTGTAAGTTCACCCATCTTCAAAGCATCTGAGGAAGTGGGATCTTCTCCCACGAAAGCTCATGCAAAAAATAAATCTTAGTCTTAAAGTGCCACACAATGCCTTGTTTTTTTTTTACTTATTTCAGACTGACTTGTTTTTAAGCTTAAGTCAGGTAGGAACAAGTTTAACATGAAATAAAACACTCCAAAGTAAGCATCCTCACAGGGTTAGCACAGGTTGAACTAAGCCAGTGTAATTTAAAAGCAGAAGTTTATACATAGACCAGGCCTTAGATCATGACTTCACTGTCAACAAATGAGTTTTCCTTCTTTCATGGAAAGCTAATATAACGTTGCTAAGTCAACACTGTAAACTCCTAGTGAACTCAAAGCACAGGCAGTTTTTACCTCAGCGTATATCAACACATGCCTTGGGTTAATCTCAGAGAACTACACTGAGGTGAAAACTGTAGTGCCTTACGTACATCAGGATTTTACATCATGACGCTATTGTTAGCTACCTCAATGTGTCAACATTCTTTTTAGCAGTGAAAACATGGCCTTACTTTCCTATGTACAATGGGGATAATACTTCCCTCCCTCACAGATAGCACTCATTACCAGTTACCACTGCACCTATGTCTTCCTACCAATTACATCCCTTTCCTTTGGCAAAAGAGTGCCTTTGACAGGTGCCTTTCTTGCCTACTCTCCAGTGGAGTGCTCCCTTTGTCTTGTCTCTTGCTCCATTCTTCTCACTTTTTTCTCTCTGCCTGTCCTTGTCACTGTAGACTCCCAGCACAGTCTTCAGTGAAGCTGCACTCTTTCCCCAGGTCCTGCTACTTTCTGAGGCTATAATGCTGGGACTTGCAAAGTACCCAGAGGTGAAGAGCTGCTGACACCACAGTATTACATAATCACCTCTGAGGCATGTCAGGTGTGAGCTATTGACACCATATCATTCTGATGGCCTCTCAAGAGGTGAAGTATATCACCATCTTCATCCTGAACCCCAGTTTCAAGCATTTGATTTTTAAGCTGTTAGTCCTAGTGTTTCTGTGGTGTGTTATAGTGGCACAGCACCATTCCTGCTTCTTTATTTGGTTTAAAGACTCAATGATCTGAACAGTTAATCAAATTGCTTCAAAATGTGGTGTGGAGTTAGTGACTGAAATTTGGAGTCATTTGACCAAGGAGTTCCTGAATTACCAGCTTCCTCAAGACATGATTTTTCTTCTGCTACCTGGTACTGTTAAACTGAGGGGTACTAACAATTTGAATCACTGACTGCACTTGCATGCCAATTATCATAATGAAGTGTAAATTAAAGACATGCTTGCACCTTAAAGTTTTTTAATCTGAGTACCTGGAGGGTGCTATAAGTTGTCTTATGGGGGTGATTTTAATATGGGGGATGTAACCAAAGATTACAGAGGAAATTAGATATGAATACTTCCTTGGAAAGGACATGAAGAGTATTAGGGGGTCAAAAGACTTGATGAATAAGAGATGTTTGGGTCTCCAGTGAAGGGACAGGGCTATGGGAAATGGAATTAATGAACTTGAAGTGAGAGCTTAGGGGAGGGAGATATGGACAGGGTCGTAACTAGCCAGGGCAACTGGGCCAAAGCCCTAAGCAGTGAATTTTAGAGGGTGCAGGGGACAGATCCAGCTCCCTGCTGCCCCAGTGGTGGCAGGGAGCAGGATCTGTTCCCAGCAGGGAGCTCCAGCTGCTACTGGAAGGCAGCTGGGGCTGGATGGGGCCTGTGTGTGTGTGTGTGGGGGGGTGCCTTTTAGGGCTGCTTTCCCTAGGAGCCAGAAGAGCTAGTTCCAGCCCTGGGCATGGACCCCCATATTCTGCCAATGCACTCCCAAACCTCCTGCATTTTCACTTTGCCACTATATCACAACCTCTTTGCAACTGAACCCCACAATGATCCTAGATCTCAGTACACCCTGACCCCTGTACCCTTAGATCTGCCAGTGTAAAGCAGCCCCTTGCACCTCAACCCCCTCAGACCTGTAACTTTGCCAACATACTCCAATATTCCTGTACCCCAGCTCTGCCAATGCACCCCAAGCACCCTGCACCCCATCTGCCAGTGCATCCTAGCCTTCCTGCATCTCCAGCTCTCCAGTTGGATCCCAAAATTCATTCATTCCAGCCCTTTCAGGGCATCCCAGCTCCTTTGCATGTCACAGCTCTGCCTATGCACGAACACCCTGTACCACATCCTTCCTTTACCCAAACCTTTGCCACTGTCACCCACCTCCCCAATTCCCTTCAACCATTTACTTGTTCACTACAACCCTTGCACAAACACTGCAGATGTCTGCCAGTTCCTGCTAGACATCTTTGCACTGAAAGAGAAACCCACAGTATCCAAGCTGTGACTCAGGCTTGCAGAGTGTGGGCTGTTGGGCTATAGGTAAGTAGCTAGAGCCTGAGATCTGAGACCCTCCTGCTCACTGGGTTTCAGAGCCTAGGAGCCCCAGGCTAAATGCTATTTTTATCCCTGCAGGCCTGAGCAGGGGATCTAAGGCTTGGTGCCATGGGATTTTCTCTGCAGTGAAGCTACTTCCTTAGATCAGTGTTTCTCAAACTTCAGTGGACTGGGGAACACCTAAAGGTGTTGAGTACTTTATGTGGAAAACCTGATGAAAACATCCTGGAAAAAGCTGGTGACAGTGGTGGGAGATTTAAAGTGCCCAAGCTGTAGCAAAGCTTCTGGGTGTGCATCAGTGCTGCCCAGTGCCACAAGCTTGTAGGCTTTGCTGTGACTGGAGCATTAAACTGCTCCTCCTCACTCCACCCTCCTAGATGGGCAGGGTTGGGAGTGGTCATGGAACACCTGCCTTGTGACTGAAGTGCTGGTTGAGAAACACTGACATAGACTGTCAGTTCCTCTCATTAGCTTGGTGTGGTTGCTACCACTGCAGTGAAGATTAACCAGAAGTGATGGTGCAACCTGTCTAAGGCCTCTAAAAATCAACAAGCTTAATTGAAATCCTTCAAAATTTTGTGCACTTCTGGTGGGTGCAGAGTATGTTTAGTGAGCTGGACTTGGGGTCCTTTCATCTAAGTGGCATGGAGATGAAGCCTTGAAGAAAACAGTTCTGTGTATGTGCACAGCTAGAGATAAAACTATTGATGTGATGTCTGTCCAAAAGGACTCAGTCTGCCAAGAGTTCCCAATGGCCTTTGCTACATATTTGGGGAATCCAAACTGAAAATTGAAGAGCCTGCACACTTTTTTGCTTGCATAGTTGCATAATGCAGAAAGATAAGAGGGTGCATGCAAGAGTAAAGAAGGGGAAAAAATGATTTCTATGCAGCTACTTTATGCTTGCCTGGGCAGTTCAGGTTAATGTACTAATATCATTGCCCCTGTAAACAGCTGACCACTGGTGGTTCTAGTCTGAATCTTTGTATACTTGTGCAATAAAGATTGAATAACTCATGTTGCCTACTGTGGATTGTCCTGTTGTTGGCTTCTATTTTATGGGGAGGTCCACTGGATGCTGCAGGACAGTTAGCAACTGGGCTAAGCAAAACATCTTGCTGTATCAGGTGAGGAGCAGCTAGATACAGAGGACTTTGTTTATGTGGGCATAGAGGATAGAGTCAGGGAAAGGGAGTTCAGGAGCAGAGAAGGGTGGACATTGAGGGAGGGTGATAAGCAAACCTATTTGCTGTTTGAAAACCTGTTTTACTAGCCCCTGGGGCAACTGGCTGCTTCCTGATCTTGGGGTAGGTTAATGGGGTGTTTCCAAAAACACACCGAGGTAGCTCCACAGTAGAGTGGAAAGAAATGTGTACTTCTAGGGTTGCCAACATGCTGATTCCTGGATCGTGAAAGTGAAGAATTTTGTAGAAGAGCAGGGAATGCATCACAATATGGGGATGGCTGACTACAGCTGCTGTGGCCTGCATTGTCGATATGTTTTGCCCACTCTGCAATCTGTAACCAGTGACTTAAGAAGTTGTGATCTACTGGACATCATGGGATTGGCCAATGGGATGGATCATGTGATGACCACTCATTCTGTATGTTCCCTCTGAAGCAATTGGCATTGACCTCTGTCAAAAGACAGGGTATTGAGCTAGATGAACCATTGGCCTGACCCAGTATGGACACTTTGTATGTGTGTTTTTTCTTTTTTTTTTTTTTTTTTTTTTGGGTTCACATAGGAGAAAATGATCTGGGCCCTATTCCTGCTGTGTAACTTGTACAACATATGAGAGCAGCTGTGCTGCATCAGATCTGTGTTCAGGACCTGTGATGTGCCTGAGTGTCTGAATAACTGCTACAGTGACAATGTGAAAGCTATTAAATGATGGAGGAACATTAATGGGGAAAGTGGAGGGTTCAGAAGTGAACAGAAAATTGTGCTGCATAGCATAGAAACATTAGACTCTGACACTTCAATTTCCAAAGGGATAGCAGTGGTTTTTTTCTGGACTAGACTACCACTTATTTTTCACATGAGCTTTCATGGGAGGAAATCCCACTTCATCAGATGCTTCAAAGATAGAAGTTCACCCATCTTCAAAGCATCTGACAAAGTGGGATTTTCTCCCACAAACTCGTGAAAAATGTTAGTCTGACAGTTGGTGTGTGTCTATAGAACAGAAGATAAAAACTTTGTCTCACCCATAAAACTGTCAGTTTTCTGGAGCAGAAACCTTGCCTGTGATTCATTCCCAGCCCTTCCCACAAGCTCCACCCTTGAGCCATTTGGCTGTGTGACCAGGAACGTCATTCTGCTGTCATACTAGGCTTTGTTCCAGGCACTGCAAATGAGCTAGGCTATGGGAGAGGAAAGTAACAGCACTAGAAATGTTTGCATGCCATGAAAAGACTTGAAGGAGATGAGTGCCCTGCCTGTGGTAGAGGGATCAGGTGAGAAATGGGTACAGTAGTGGGAGAAAGTCAATTTGGATGGGGGGAAAAAGCAGGAAATGGGGCAGGAGCATGGCTGGCTAAGTGTGCAAATTGCAGGACACGATGCTCACAACTGCTCAAGTGACTGCTAACAGCTTCCACTATTTTGTCCTGTTCCAAAGCTAGTAAATTCAATGGAAAAAACTAAGGGAGAGTTTGGGCTGCTTGGAGGTCAGTCATTCCCTTGTAGGATGCTTGCTTAAGCAAAACTCAAATGTCTGGAAAAAGTAAACTGTCATCTTTCAGCAATGTCCCAGTATGTCCTACAACCACAACTTTGCTCTGCCAACCCCACAGTTGCTGCAATGAACATGCTCATCTCCTTTTATGATCCAGTCACTCACCCCCCAGGATTCCAGCTAACACCATTAAAAAAACAAAAAAATGGGTGAGGGGGAGTTACTTTACCACTGTCCTGCTTTGAGCAATGTCTCAGTACTGTGAGATATTAAGGGCAGCAGAAACTCTAATAGTGAGTGAAAGGAGGCATATAAGCTGGACACTGTTAAGAGCTTGTTTCCCTAGTGGCTAGCTGTTGTTATTGCAGGGCAATCAGAGGCACCTGAGATCAATTAAGGCCTAGCCAGGTGCCAGATAAAAGCTGCCCCACCTCAAATAGGTTTCACAAGCTGGAGAAGGAGCAAGAAGCTAGTGCTATGCTGCAGAACTTCAGGAAGGCATTGGAGAAGAAACCTGGGAAACTGGATGGAAACACTAAAAGATATAAAGGAGTGCAGGACTGAGATTTGGTCAGCAACATGTAGCTGCATCTCTTAGGGCCCCTGGGCTGGGCCCCAGAGGAGAGGGCAGGCCTAAATCACAAACCCCTGCCTTGCACCAGGAGCAACACCTGTGGCAGCCACTAAGGGCAGAAACAAAGAAGCAGACCCCATGACACACTAGCCTTCTAGAGCATGAAACCTACCTCTGCAAAGGTACTGTTTGTCACAGTACATACATAGCACATGCTCATGCTGGCTCTTGGCATTAGAACAGTGGTTGCTAACCAGTGTGGTGGGGCAATACCCAAAGTGTGCTGTGAGCATCCCTGAGAGCTGGAGTTAAAGCTCCCTCCCTGCTCAGCCCAGCCACATGGGCTGGGAAAACACAGGGGTTAAAGTAAGGGGGAAGGCACTGGAACACAGTTCTAGGGCCCCCATTTTTAGGTAGGCAGCATTCCAGCCCCCCTAAAAATAGAGGAAGGCACCAGAATATGAGTTCCAAGGGTCCCCCTAAAAATAGCACAAGCAGCTGGAAAACAGCATTTTGGTGGCTCCACCTTAAGCCCAGCCAGCAGAGAGCTGCAGGAGGTGGGGAGTGTGAATCTCCCCCTGCAGGGCAGAGCAGCTCCTGTCAGGCAGCCTGCAAACAGTCCAGATAAGGGCTTTGGTGGGGAAGGCTGCTGGGGGTTGTGTGGGGCAGGTGTGTGTGTAGCAGAGGTGGGTGGGAGTGGATATGCGGCAGAGGGTGTGTAGTTGGGGTTGTGGGGTGTCTGTTTCATTGGGTGTGTGCAGCTGGGGGTTGGGGGTGGCTGTGTGTGTGTGGGGGGGTGTAGCTGGGGGCTGGAGGCCTAATTCTGTTCCCTGCAGCGATGGGAGGGTCTATCACATTGGAACAGGGCTGGGGGAGGGGAGAAAGGGACACACTGGAATGGGAGGGAGCAGCAGTGGGGTGAGGATTTGCCCTGGGTGGCAGGAAGCCACTGTGGAGAAAAGGAAGTGGGGCTTCACCACCCTACCTTCCCATTCCCCAGGTCCCCCCCCCCAGCCACTCTTGTTCTCTCTCCTCTCTTGCCATCCTTGTGCTATTCCCCACATGGCTGCCCTTGTCCTCTTTTGCCACCCCTGTCTCTGCTCTACTCCTCACCCACACTCCTGCCACTGCACATGACTCCTGACCTCCACTGTTTTGCTACCCCTACTATTCTATATAGCAGCATTTCCAAAATGCTGTGCTATGGTTCATGAATATTCATAAGTTTGAATATTCATGAGTTTTGCAATGGTGGTGTGCCTCCAAAATTTGAAGGTATCAAGGTGTGCCACAGCAGAGAAAAGGTTGGGAACCAGTGCACTAGAAGATTCAGGATCTTCATGCACTTAGCCAACTGCCCAGGTAGAACATCACATGAACTTCAGGTGTAGTCAATGTAAATAATTTGCCAGCTCTGAGACAATATGGGGAAGGTGCCATGTATGCCCTTTTTCTCTCCATTTGTGCTTTGGTAGTGTTAACTGGAATCCTGTGGGTGGGAGTGACTGAGGTGGAGAGCTCATACATTTCAGCAAGTGTGAGGTTGGCAGAGTAAAGTCATATGCATTAGTGGGACGTACTGAGATACTGCTAAAAATGTTGCCTGAGCAACCTTAACTCTGAATCTCCTGGTTTTTTTCAGAAGTTTGAGTTTTATTCAACTCAGCATTATGAAATAGGATGACATACCACCAAATAACTGTAATGCTTCATTAACATAGGAGGTTTTTGCCATTTAATTGAAACCAATATATCTGAATGGATCACATAGCATTCATTCTCACCCACAAGACTCCAGAGAAGGCACTGGAATTCCTACACAATATGTACATTTTTTTCCATCTCACTTTATTCTACCTGAGGGTACCAAGGGCAAATGCAAAGAAAATATTGCACTCAGCATTATTTACAGAATCTGAATGGGAAGCATGGTCACTTATAGATGCATGAAAAACCAAAGTCTGTCTTCTGTGGGGGTATATAACAATCTAAAACCACACCCCAGAAGAGACCCCAAGAGACAATGGGGCAGGAGTGGTGAAAAAAGAAGGGTTATGTAATTAACTTGGTTTGGTTCCATGCAAAATGTTAATTGTAAATTTTTGTTTAAGAATAAATTCAAGTACAAAATTAGAAATAGATGAGGTGCGATCAGTGGTAAAACCAAGAGATTCTCATTGACTTAGTTCTGCCTAATTCTCAGTGAATCACTTGCTACAGCCCTTGGTCACAAGCAGGAACAGTGAGGAGAGTGACTTCTAGAAATACATTGGAGGGTGAAGTGACAAGGTGTGGCTCAGTACTAGGTAAGAAGAGAATAAGGACTCAATTTGTCTACACTTGCAAATTAGCTCAAATTAAGGAGGCTTAATTCCAACTAACTTAATCCCTGTCTACACTAGGCTTTCATTAGTTTGAATTGAGGAATTCCATAATTGGAACTAATGAAAGCTTAGTTCAAACTAGTAAGACCTGCCAGTTAGTTTGAACTAAGCCCTTAGTTCAGTCATTAATTTGAACTAAAGATGATGTAGACAAGGATTAGCCATTAGTTTGAATTTAATTTAAACTAACTCTGTTAATTCAAACCAAGTTTGAGTTAACAAATTCAAACTAACTTTTCCTAGTGTAGACATAGCCAAAGGTAATAGTTTAAGGTTTGGGTTCCCTGGCTGTAGCTGCAGCATCCAAGGGCAACAATGCAAAAATGTATTCTAAAACTTCAGCTGTGTTTCTAGATCCTTTCCATTTTGTTCACAGCAGGACTCCAGTGGAATAAAACAGGCAGTTTTTTTTTCTACAGCAGTAGCTTTATGCTTTCAGCACTTAGCACAGTTTCTTCTTCTTGGGGTGTGCATTTAATCAAAATGAAGGAATACACCAAAGTATCAGCAGAACTGCTGAGCATTTGGAAGTAGAAACTTTCAGGGCAATAGAATTTCTAGTGGCAAGAGAAGTTCCAGTTTGCTGGCAAGATGTATATGTATTCAGGCACACGCTCTAGGTAGAATATCTATTCCATGGTAGAATACTTCAACAGAGGTGCTCTCCCTTTAATGGACACTCCACAAACTGTGGAGTCAGGATTAAAAAGGCACTGCTGCTCTGACATGATCAGAATAACTGCAATCTCTAATTTGTAATGCCTTTTAGAGAAATCAAAATTAAATTTGTCAGCCAAACCCTGCCATATATATTAGTACATCAAGCCTGGCACATGTTTTGAGCATCTCTAGCTATAATGTAGAGACTGAATGGTTCCCTCTTCAGCCTAGAGGAGGATCAAGACTGAGATTTTAGGCGTATGTGAAAGGTCATGTGACATCTACATGCACAGAATATAACTAAGGCTCTTTGGGCTAGAGCCTCAAAAGGATTTACATGCCCAACTGACACTTTCTGCACAGAAGTGCAGAATATAAACACCAGTGAGAGTCTCAAAACCACTTTTGTCCGGGTCTGTAGGTACCCAAAATTCTTTAGTCTAAATTTCTGCCATTACAGTGCCCTCAGTGCCTGGGGCTATGTCTACATTTAAAATGCTACAGTGTAGACACTTGCTTTAGGGCTTCTCAAACTGCGGTGGGGTGTGTGTGTGTGTGGTTTTTTTTTGTTTTGTTTTGTTTTTGTTTTGTGTTTGCTGGGACTCCCTTTGAAATATTTCAGGCTGTGATGCCTCCCACCATGCCATGCCAACCTCCTGTGCTGCTGTGGGCAGTGGTGCTATTTTCAGAGGTGGGCACAGGCCAGCAACTGCTGCTCTCTAGCCACCTAGCTCTGAAGGTTCAGCCTGACAACTTGCTTGCTGCCACCTCTGACTTCATGTTCTGAGGTTCCACCACTTTTCCCAGCTCTTTGGGTATTTCTACACTATAGGTTTAAGTTGACTTAAGCAAAGCCCTGGCCACATTTGGACTTCATTAAGTTGACTTAAGGAAGCCCTTAAATCAACTTAACTCTCATTCTAAGTCAACTTCAACATTAAGTTGACTTCATGTAATGTGGCCATCCAAGCTGGTCCATTTTCAGATCGAGGTAGTTTTTTTTTTTTTTTTCCCCCCTATGTGGACAAGTTCCAAAGGGATAGCTGTGTTAGTCTAGTTCAGTGAAACAAGCAATGTGTTCTGTGGCACTTCTTTAAAGACCAACAAATTTATTTCTCACATCAGCTTTTCTCTATGAAAATACAGTCTGTCCTTGCAATCTCATCCCCCACTTCATCACTCAGGGTCAGGAGAGAGCCCATTCAGATCCTGCTTACAGAAAAAAACATTAAGTGCCTGACTCCAGGAGATTGATTATGGCTAGGAATTGGAAGCAGAGATAGGCACCTCCTTTCAGTTCAGCCTTGATTTAAGGATACAAGTATGTTTGGAGACAGGTTTAGGTCACATCCTTCTTGGTATTTCCTACAGGCTAACTTACATAGCTCCCCCCCAGCATGTTGGCTTTTGAGGATCATGTTCTTAGATGAGCATCTCTCCTCATGCACTGTACAAGAAGCCAGCTAACTTGGGGTTGTCCAATGGGTAGCAAGACATCTCCAGATTAGGTTCTGCAACACTTAAATCTCTTTGGATCAAACTCTTAATCCCTTTCTTAACTGGTACCTGTTTGTGCCATATCTCCTTTCTGTCATGGCCCCTTGTGCATGCCTTCAATAACCCCTCCCCACTCCTTTCGATAACAGAAAAACACCTACACTTTAACCTTTACCTAGAATAACAGAAAAACACCTGCAGTAGCAGCTTAATGTCTTGTTTTCCATGTACCCCCTTGCTCTTACCCCATATGGCAGTTACCTCTACATGACCCACTTTTAAGCACGTAAGAGGCTCCAGTCCAGAACCTGGGGGGCAGAACCTACAGCAGCCAGGTAATGGAAACCTTGCCCCAATGTGGGCAAGGTGCCCAATGGCAGCCAATAATGTAAATTCCATCCTAAAAAGGACAAATAGATGAGCTGTGCATTGACATCATTCCACCCTTAAAAAGGGGAGAACAAACAGAGTCTGGGGGTTCGTGTGTTAGCTGTTGGAGCTGATCACTCCAACAGTTGAACCTCCCAAATAGTCAGCTTGAGACATTTCCTTCCCCCCAGCCTCATGACAACTGTAGGAGTGCTGCTGCGGCTTCAGTGCCTGATGGCTGTGGTATGTATACTCTGATCCCTTTTTCTCTACTCTCTCCCTCTCTTTCTCTCTCTCTCCCTTGCTCTCTTTTTCCCCTGTCTAGGGCCCTGGGCACCAAACGAAATGAATTAACGAAACCTGGCTGAGTGAGCACACACCTAGGCAGTTTTAGGCTTGTCTTGTTATAACTATAACAACTGCTTAACTTCAAGTTTATGTATCAGAGTTAGCATTCGTCTATAAACGGAACTTGCAAGCAAAACCACAGCTATCTTATCAGACACCTGTGACAGTCTGAAAGACTTGCTGTAGCAAAAACTAAAACTGCTTGTGTTAAAAGATTAAGTGGTAGTAGCAACTGCCCTGTATCCCTAAATAAAGAAAATTGCCACCACCGAGGTTTGGGTCTCCTTCCCCTGTCAAGTCCGTGGGAAACAACAGTACCAAATTTCACCACCTCAAACTTTGTATAAAATATTTGCATGGAGTAGTGAGATTCTTTTTGCCTGAAGTACTCTGTCAGGAAGTTTATAAGCATTTTAGATTAAAACGTGTGAGAATAAACATCTGTTAGCTGTCTTGAAGCTGTGATTGCACTTAGGGTTTAGCACTTAACTGTTTGTCAGGAACAAGCTTTCAGCTAGGAAAGTGTTGCCCCGAGACAATTTTACTGAACTGTAATTCTCAGGGAGGGGAGTTTACGCTGTATTATATCCTCTCATTAAGTGGCAAGTACTGCAGCAAAAATTGCCATTTTAGAGGATCCATGTGGTAACACAGTATTAGAGACACATCTGGGCACTAGCAGTAAAGGAAAATCTTAATGTTTTGCATACTGCCATGGAATTACTTTACTGTGGAGAGTAACATGTTTCGCTTACAAATGAAGGCTAGAGGCAACATCTAACTTCAAAGGATGGTGCCTTATCTAACTAAACCTCTGCTTTCTCTGTATTAGCATCAGAGTGACTTAATTTGAAGGTGAATCAGCTTACAGTATGTATAAATATTTGCTTGGAATATAAATGATTCAAGCATGAGGGGCAGAGGACAATCTTTCCTAATTTAATGCTTTGATAATAAGGGCCTGATCCTGTGAACACTTAGATATGAGAATTGCATTATTCAAGTGTATGGTACCATTAACTTCAATGAGACTACTTGCAGGAAGTGACATTCAGCTACTCATGTTCTTAAGCATCTGCAAGACTGGATAGAAATGTGTAATGTATCACATGCTGGAAAATGTGTAAAAATTGTAGCCCCCTCCCCTTTTCTCCCTTGGTTACTTGGGAGCAGGCAACATGTGTGCACAGGTGCATAAGTTTGACAAGGAGATGCTGCATTTTTGTAGCTGGGAGGAACTCTCTCCCTTTGGGCTAACTATCCCAGGGAGTCAGCACTCTGTCTGCTGGCCTGAAGAAGGCACTGCAGGAGCCTGTAGCTGGAACCAAGGGGGGCAGGTTGAGGGGAAAGGAGGACAATATATAAAGGGCTGGATCAGGCAGCCAAAGGAGGGACAGAGCCTCCAACTCTGGGAGATTAGGGGGAGTGACTGTTGGTTGGACTTTCCCCTTATACTTTCCTCCCCAAGGCAAGGACCTGGAGGAACTACCCTCAGCTGAGAGGCTGGGTGAGGGGAAAGAAGCTGTCAGCCCTGAGGACCTGGAGGAACTGCCTTCTGTAGAAGATGCTGTTGGGCTGGTAAATCTTAATCCTTGTGACTTAGAGGAGCTACCCCAGTAGACAATCTTGAGGACCTATCAGGCCTGCCAGCTCCAGGTGTGGAAGGTTTGACCAGGATTACCCTCATAATTTACCCTGACATCTGATCAAGGGAGGCTTGTGGCACCAGGAGGCAAATTGGGAGTAAGGAGGAATTGCCCAGGGGAGTGTGGGCCTGAGCCCCCTGTGTGTGAAAGTTGGTGTTTCAGCAGGAGCACTGCTGGCTTCATGGTGGCCCTGCGGTCATCAGTTAGGGCCCTGGACTGAGATGCAGTGGAGTGAGCAGACCTGCATCTCCCTCCCCTGCAACCATTACTCCCTCAACCCTGCATTGACCCTGTCCAAGGGACTTGTATGCAGCCTTGCCCTGAATGAATGACTGAAGCTGAACACTGCATTGGTGATGCCTTGCCCTGCTAGTGGGCTAGAAGGTAGGGAGGGACTTGTATGTGGCTTTGCACTGAATGGCGGGCTAAAGGCAAAGACTTTATGTATTGTGCCTCATCCTGCCAGGGGGCTGGAAGGCAAGGACTTGTACTTGGCCTTACACTGAGTGAAGGGCTGAAGACCTCAACTTTTCTTGTTGGCCTTGCCTACCAGGGACTAGAAGGCTGCAGAGTATAGAAAAAGTCCAGCTTGTGAACAAACCAGTCTACACTTTCCCAGGGGTGAGGGTGGGATTATGGGAATCCTCTATCCACTCCTCTGCTGCAGTCCCTTTGCTTTACAGGAAATTAAACTTGGCAGTGCTTCCACCTGGCTGGATCCTGTACATACTCAGTGGTGTGCCTTGGGAGCCTCCAGGACTTAAATCCACACAGCAAAGAATAATCTGTGGGATGGGTCTAATCCAAACTTACTAATTATACATGCAATTTCATACCTTGACTGTATTGTATATAACAAATCTTTATTTAACAAACTTATCCTAACAGGATGGAATTGAATGACTGCTAACTTAAATACCCAGGAGCAAGTAAATAAATCAGTGAACAGACAGAATACAGTTTACAGGAAACTTATCTAACTGGCATTTTACACAGCCCTTTTACCCCAACTAGAGGACACTCCCCACAGTTTGGACCTTCCACCTCTTTGCTTGTTTGGGTGTGCTTGAAAAGTTAATGAAGGAGACAAGGCAGCACTCTGCTGGTCCAGTGTATCAGCTCAGAACCATGCTAGAGATCTGGAATGAGCTCAGCCACTGGTCTGTAGTCCTGGCCCTGGTTCAAAGGGTCTGCCATGCTGCCTCCCCTCAAGCCCAGTCAGTCTTTAAGCAGTCTCCCTTTCTTTACAAGCTCTGCTCTGCTCCAAACTGGAGGAGGGGAGATGGACACTGACCCCCTCACTGCAGATGCAGCTCAGCCACCTCTAGGCTCAGACCCTGCTTTGGACTGAGTGAGGCCACCAACCTCTGAAGATCCCTGCTTGAGTAAGGCTCCAGGAACAGTCTCTGGCACCACAGGAGCAGTCACCAGCAGCTTCCAGATTTACCACTCTCTCTTCCTCCCCATGGAGACCCCTGGCCTGTGTGCTCCCTGGAGAGACCAGGAGGGGATCTCTTTCCCAAAGGATCACAGGAGTTGTAGTTGTTCAGTGAAAGAACTTGCAGCATATAGTAGGGGTGGCTAAAGTTATGGAACTCAAGAGCCACACAAGTTGATTATTAAACCTTCAAGAGCTGCATTGAGGCATATAGCCATATACTTTTACCTACAAAATTAATTTGCTGATGTTCTTCTGTGAGCCATGCTTTTTCATTCAAGAGACACATGTGGCTCCTGAGTTGCAGTTTGGCCACATCTGGCACATAGGAACTGCTTAAATGTTAACCATCTACTTGAATTCAAAGGCCCGTGAAGTACAGGGTGCCTACATAATCGTATGTTCCTAGTATATGACAAATCATCCCTATATTTTAGTCTTTTTTTAACTGAAGGGGGAAAATAGTCTTAAAACAGAAAATGCAGAGCTTTTATATTTATCTTCCATTTCTTCAATTAAAAAAAAAAACAGGTCGTTATGAATTGAATAAGGCTCTTGTTTTCAAAATGGGAAACATGAAACAGCCTTAAGCTCTGGTAAACTTTTTTCCTCTGCCATGCTTATGTTTATACAGACACACTACATGTCCTAGACCTTCATGTGGGAGGCTCAAAATCCTTGAGCATAGCTAGCAGTTAAACTTCAGATTGTAAGATACTGGATGAGACACATTGTTCTAATGCTGGTGGTGACCCTGGAGTTTTACTTCCTCTTCATCTTGGCAATTGAAAAAAACCCTGAAAAACAGCAAAGCATACCAGCTCTTACGGGTGAACACTATTTCATATTGGCTGCAAAGCCAGGTTACCATATCTACTACTCAACATACATAGGTGATTTCTGTTAAATAACTGTTTTTCCTCCACATTTGAGATTAAAATGGCAGTTTCATCTTAGCAGCTTCAGTTTGCGTTGCTATAATATTTTATAACACTTTTTACATATGGAAATGAAAGAATGAGGGGAAATGCTGTGCTGAGAAGAGAAGTTGAGTGAGGTAATATCTTTTATTGGATCAGTTTTCTGGTGATGACAGGCAAGCTTGTGAGCCACGCAGAGCCGAGAAACACATTCCGAGCATAACAGCTAAATGCAGAATGGAGTTGTCCAACAAACAGTAGTGCTTCACTGACCATGTTTCTCTGATATCCTTGGACCAACATGGCTATACCTACACTACATGCTGAGAAGTGGAATTCTACAAATCACACTATGGATGATCATTTGCAGGGGCATTGCTGGCACAGGGCAGACAGGGCCCATGCCCCAAATCCTGGCATCGGTGCGCTAGGTCTGGCGGGACCCTGCCTGTCTCAGTCTCCAGCCCAATTGGGTTGGAGATCCGTGGCCCCCGTCCCCAGTGGGTGATCCGGGCCCAGCCACCTGTGGCTGCTCCTGGTCCTGTCCCTGGCTGGAGGTGTGGCCTGCAGCCAGGGGTGTGGCCTCTGGGTTAGGGGCAGGGCCTGGGCTGGGGGCCTGGGTCCTTTCCCGGGACAGCGATGCTCCTGATAATTTGTACTATCTTTCAGTGGTGAATCTTTTTGTTTGTTTCCTTATAAAAGACATATTGTAAAATACTGGATGATGGGGCATATCTTTGGCCACTGTTCTGTTTCACACTTCTGGCAACTCAAAAGAGCTAGTCAGTCAGTTGTGCTAGCTACCCTAGAGTTCCCTATATAGTGGATGAATCTGTGAGTTGCACCTAGATAATCAAACTGACTTTTACACTGTCCTTTTCAGTCCCCTGCTTCCCCAGGGCAGGAGGTAAACTGGGACGGGGAGGAAGGAGTGGATGTTGCTCAAACACTCCTGCTTCAGAGTAATCCACAGGTAAAGACCCTGTCCTATGGAGCCATAACCAGCTGGCTTTCTTCCATGTGTTCTTGAGGTGTTTCTAAGCTACACTATGGCACAAGTCAGCATAAAATTGACTTTGAGAGGGTACTCAGAAATGGCTCCTTTATGGGTCTTCACCTCTCCTGTGTGCAGTTGACTGAGCTAAATTCTAGGCCCCTGTCTAGTATATGAGGCACTACACAAAGCAAAAATCGGCAACAGCCCCTGCCTTAAGAGCTTACAACCTTAATAGTCAGGAAAGGCATAGAGCGGGGAGAAAGAGAGAGAACCCCCATGCTGAGTGAAAGATGTAATGGTGTGTAAGCCTCATCCTATCTCTGCACTATGTTTTCTTTGATTTTGAATGGAGTTTTGTAAGGAAGGGATAGGCTAAACAGGTGAGACATGAGAAGGGAGATTGAAGGCGGGGAGTTAAGGAGAAGAGAGCAGGAAGCATGAGGGACAGATGGAGTAGAAGGGAAGAGATGGAGGGGAGCAAAGCTGCTAAGTGCAATGTATGTTACCTGGCATTCAGCCTCGTCACATCTGCTCACAACTCAAGTGCACATTTGGCTGAGGGTTTGTGCCCCAGGAAAGCTGGCAGAGGCTGGGCCTGTAGCTGCAGAACAGCAAACAGGAGACTAAGAAAAGGGGAGACATATACAAGAAGGGGACTAAGGGGAGGGACAGGAGCAGGAGTGTGGGGATGCCACTGAGAAGAGATGAAAATGTGAGGCAGCCTCAGACAATTCTTATGCACCTGTAAATTTAGCAGATTTGCCTGACATATCATGTAGCTTATGTGGGACCCCATTATGCCTTATTTACAGTCACATTTAGAACAGAGCCACACCTAAAAGAGGTAATGGTGGAAGAAGGATCACATCAGTCTTGCCCAATCCTCCTAGGTGTCAGTAATATAGAGATGTCTAAATGTAAGTAATATATTTTAGCAATGTGCATGTATTTCTACAATATTTCTAGTCTTAGCTTGCTCTTACTTCTGAGGTTATTACCACACATGAGCCTGTGCAAGCAACCAATTGGATATTGTGTGTGTGTACATGAACTAAAATAGTAGGCTATGTCAACACTAGCAAATTAGTTGGAATTAAGGAGCCTTAATTAGAACTACTTTGAACTCTGTCTACACAAGGCTTTGCTTAGTTTGAACTAAAAAAAATTAATTTGAACTAGTAAGTTTGGCTGCTTAGTTCAAGCTAACTGCTTAGTTTGAACTAATTTGCATATTTAGTTCAAGCTAGAACAATGTAGACATGATAGTTCAAACTAAATTTCAAACTAGCAGTTAGTTTGAACTAAGCGCTTTTTTAGTTCGAACAAAAAAGTTTGAACTAAAGTGTGGCTAGTTCAAACTGAGGGTTAGTTCAAACTAAGTGTGTCTTTTAAGTTCGAACCAACTGTCAAACTACTTAGTTTGGGCTAATCAAGTCTGAACTAAGATTTTAGGTGTAGACATAACTTTACTTATCTAGGTCTGCCGTGAGACAGAATTACAATGCAAATCTCCTGACCATGTTACGTGAGAAATCCTTTGAACTCATTTGTCATTAATATTGATTTGAAACCTGTCTGCGGATTCAGTTATTTGCAGAAAATTCAATTTTACAGCAAGTCAAATGCTTTCTAAAGTGGAGGGGGGATCAGAAAATCGATGCTGTTGTACAGGACCTTACTGTATTTTTGCTAGGGTCAGTAATTTCTTATTGGGTCTGTTTGTGCTTGTTGGGCTGTACCTCAACATCACTCATAATGCAGGTCTGATGTCTTTCTGGTGCTATCTGACCTGCACCATCACTAGCAGGCTACTTTAGGTAGTCCTGAAAATCAAATGAACAAAGTTTGGTTAGATCTACTTAGATTGTGTGTGCTTTCTGGCAGGGACTGCCTTTTTGTTCTATGATTGTACAGTGCCTAGCACAATGGGGTTCTGGTCCATTGCTGCAGCTCCTAGAGCCTATGATAATGCAAGTAATAAAAGATAACAATAATAAGCAACTTTGGGGTTTCTTGTTCTAAATGCTTCTCATGTTTTGAAGCCCAGCACACTTTTTAAAAATGTCTGTTTTAGCATTCTGATTCAAAAACTGTAATCTGGGATACAGGGAAAACGGAATAATACTGATGCTCTATAAAATAGAATAACCCATTTTATTACTAGTAAGGCTTTCTTTTTTTTGTTTATCTATTTCACATGGCAGAAGAGAAGGGAAAAGTACAAATGTAAAAGAAAAGAGCCTAACATATTCTTTTTGCTGCTGATGAAACACAGAACTGCTGTTCCCATGGAAACCTTCAGCTGTTCTAGGGTTAGAGGGCATGGCCTTTGTTCACATTTGTGAGCACTTTCTCAGACAAGTAATCCTGTTGTATAATCCCATTGATTTCACATAGATACTCATCAGTGTGAATAAGGGTTTTACAGTGTAGTCCCTAATTTGATTTTAAATCCCTGTTAGATGGAAGAACATGTTTTTAGGTCATAGTTTTAGAACTGAAGGCACTTAGATATTACTGCAATGAGCGTACAAACAGTGACACAGGCAGCTTTGCTTGTTTGTTGTGGTGCAGAAGTATTTGTCTATTAACATATTATTCAGTAGAGCAAGGCATAAAATAAATAATTATGACAGTGTCACTTGCCCTCTCTGCCCTTAAACCTGATCCCACTGCTTATTCCCTAAAGCTACAGTAATAGATACCGGTGAGCAAACAGACTATTTCATGCCAGCTTTCCTACTACCAGTTACATCAGCTTACAGGCCATTTGAGAGCCCAGCTAAAAAGCCAAGGGAAACACTGGTGCTTTTTCTTTGAAATGTCTGACAAAAATAATATATTCTTTGCTGTGAAGAAAGGTCTTCAATTGCCATGTAACAGGCTCAGCCCTCTTGCAAGCACCACCTATGGCCAGAGGTCACTCCACAGCATCCTCCCTCTGTTCCCTCCTTTTTAGGGCCCCTTACAAAGACCCTCCCATGGTCTTTCGGGGGCCAAAGTACCCCTCTTTGGGATCTAGGTTTATTTATAGAAAGTAATTGCAAAATAAATCCCAAATTAGAGACCAAACAAATATTTCTCTGCCTACTTCCAGGCCTTTCTTCTGGAGGACTTTGTCTTTCTCCTGCTTGTTCAGAGTCTCTCCCTGCCTGGAGAGCTTTCGTACTATTCTCCCAGCTTGCCTTAAGTTTGCTCCCAACCCTTCCTTCTTAGTCTCAAAACCCACTGCTCGCTCCTAGAAGTCTCTGCTGTTCCTGAGCATCTTCCACTTCAGCTGCCAGCAGCTCTTTGTAGGGAAACCATCTAATATCCTGGCACCCCAGAAAGTCACCACTATGTGTCTTTTTACCTGTATAGCACAAAGTGCCATTATCAGGGACGCAGGCCAAGTGGTGAAGCAGGAAAAAGAAAAGACTTCCACCCCTCCAAGGGCAGATTTCAGATGCTCAGACATGCATGTCTTTGTAGCATTTTGAGCCAATGGATGGAAGAACTTTGATTATATGCAAGCAGTCTTCAGTTTCAAGTCTGTTTTATATATAATATAATAATCAACAAACTGTTGAATAGTTTGCTATATAAAGCAAGTATATAAAAAAAAAAGAGCAACTCCCATTCTCAAATTCAGCTTGTCTTTCATTTTAGAAACCAGCTCACATTTGTCAATATTTTTTTTAAATTCTCCATGGACTTGCCAATGTTGTCTCTTTTTAGTGTATTAAGAGAAGGAACAGAGGCCATGTAAACATGAGAAGATTAGAAAGTAACTGGTCTATCCAGAAGCTAGGGGGAAAAGAGCATGGAAATAATGTGGTCAATCTACTGCAACTAAGAAACAAGACAGCAGCTGCTTTTGGAAAGTATGTAATTTCATCCCTGAGGTTTATGAGATGCTAAATAAAAAAACAAGCATAGTAATCACATCCAAAAGCCACTGGTCTGAAAGTGTGAGAATCTTTGATATTTTAATCCATACCTCTCAGCTTGCTGAGGACCAAAGGTGAGGCCAAGTGTCTGACAAAGATCCAGAATGAGTGACACAAATGGTTACTCAATTAGGAAACATCATATGCTGCTTGTTTTTCTGAACTAGACTACCAAGGCTACCCCTTTGGAACTTGTCATTCACTCCTTTAGTATAAAAGCTATTCTATAGATTTGCAAGAGTCTTGCAGCACTTCTAAAGACAAACAAATTTATTCAGCACATGAGCTTTTGTGAAATGCCAGGAAACTTCAAGCAATAAATAAATGTTAGTCTTTAAAAGTGTTGCAGGGCTCCTTGTTTGTTTTATTGAACTAGACCATTGGTTCTCAACTTTTTGCAGGCCATGACACACTTGGTGGCACGTCACAACCTTTCAGGATATATAAGCCCGCCCCTCCAGGCCAAATCCAGCCATCTTCCCAGCTTTCTGCAACACAATTACTAGACTACAGTAAAACGGCTACCCCTTTGGACAATTACCATTTGTGTCCTGACACGGTGGTTGGGAACCACTGAACTAGACTAACGCCACTATCCCTCTGGAACTACAGAGTTTCAGTTTCCATGGTTTACTACTCCCAATGTAGATATTATTGTATAATAAAGGGAGAGTGTCAAATTTGTGGGGAATGGTGGTAATTTGGGGATTAAAATAAATGATACCCTTTGGTCTAAATGGTATGTTTTAATCCCTTTATCGTCAATCTGCAAGTGACCACTTTCCCTTTTTGTTTTAATTTCTCTGTGCCAGTGCAGACACCAGCACAGCAAAGGGGCAAACACTTTACCAATGCCTTTCATCACCATCTAGATAAGGATCATAGCCTGTTTGTATTTTCAAAAATCTTTCTTTGCCCAGCAATGTGAGACTAGTGTAGAATTCAGTTGTAAAGCAGGAGGGTTATTATATCCAGGATTCTTTTACTCATGGTTGATGCAGATTTTATTCATAAGCCTCTGACTTTTGTTCTCTAACATGCTGACTCATGGCATAAATGAAAGCCCTCTGGCTGCTTTGAGAAAGAACGGCAGAGGTCAACCCTACAGCTATTAAAAGATAGCTTCCATTGTTTAAAACCTAGGTGTGCATCTGCAAAGCTTTTTGAAACTGCTTCTCTGTGACTGCAGTGAGATCTGCGTTTTTAGGGTTTTTAATATATCCAGAGGTGTCTATTATTATCTCCCATTGTCTTCTAAAGACACAGATAAAGCATCTTTACATCTTGTATTTTTACTGATCAATAGAGATCTTTAGACAGCTAATTACTTTCCTTTGTCTCTTCTTGTACTCTTTCCATAAATAGATCTGCCTAAGTGGCTTAAAACTCCAGCTAGTGCTGTGTAGAATTTGGCAGGAAGAGACCAATCTTGAATTTATTCATTTAGGGGGTACATGCAACATTTGACAATCTATTTTTGTTGTGGTGGGCATCATCTCCATGGGCCTTTCCAAGAAATTAATAGCCTGGAGCTGTGTGTCATGAAAAATGGTCAATTTTTACAGTGTTCTCCCATGACATTTTGTATTTATTTGTGTCCAACATGTAAATGTGAACATTCATCAGTTATACAGCTGGGCTTGCAGAGGATTTCTGTAGCCAAGCATCAGACATGACACTACATTGCTCATAAAACTGGTCAGTAATTAGGGTTCACTATAGAGTGTTTCAAATATAATGTAATTACCTGGTCGTCATTTTTATATTGTAGTTCTGTGCCTATTAAATGGGTTATTATTTTTTAAAACTACATGAATGAAGTATTAGGACTGTGGAAAAATATACTCATGCAAAAATCAAAATTAATATGCCCTCAGCAATGATAATCCTGTCCCACTCCATATACACAGTCCCATGGGATCTTACATTAGATGATCATACAACAATGGCTACATGCCATGGCTGCAGATGGTAAATAATATCCTACAAAAGGAGAGATATCCTTCTTTTACTGGAGATTCATTTTGTTTTTTCTTTGAAACATCTCTTATTATTTCTGTATGGAAGACAATGAACTAGTGATAATATCTGTCATGGCAAAAAAAAAAAAAAAAAAAAGCTACATCTTCACCATTGAAGAAAGCACATAGGAGCATCTGCTATGTCCACATGTACATGCTTATTTTGATTTAAATTGAAATAAGCTAATTCAAAATAAAATCCTTAATTTGATTTAACTTGCATCAAATTAAGGAAAAACACCAAATTGAAATAGCAAGTCTGGACACAGGGCTTGCTATTTTGATTCAGGGGAGGGGCACCATGGAAGTTGTGGCAACATGGCCCCCTGGCAGGGCCATGTTGCCACCCAATCCCCTGCCTGGCTCTCACCTGGAGAGCTAGGCAGGGGGAAAAACACCCCAGGCAAGAGATCCCCCTGCCCTGTGTCCCCTGCTGCTGAGGGGCAGCAGGGGAGGGACCATGTGGCACCCCCAGCTGCTGGCTGTGCGGTGGGTCCCCGAGCGAGCTTGCCCAGCAAAGGGGACTTGCAGGTTGCTGCCTGGGTGATGGGTCACAGAGCCAGCACCCACTGCTGCCCCGGCAAGCCAGCTGCCAGCAGGGTGGCGGGTGGGGGATCTGGCTTGCCCCGCTTTTGGTGTTGCCGGCTGCCAGCGAGATGGTGGGTGGGGGAGCTGACTTGCCCAGCTTTCAGGGCTTGCCAGCTGCAGCCCTGGCAGTCAGTTGGGGAGCCACTTTGCCCAGCTTTTGTGGTTGCCAGCTGCCAATGGGATAGTGGATGGTGGAGCTGGCGTGCCCGTCTTTCAGGGTTTACTGGCTGCAGCTCTGGCAGCCAGTCAGGGAGCTGGCTCACCCCGTTTTCGGGGTTGCCGGCTGCCAGAAGGGTGGCAGATGGAACAGCCAGTGTGCCTGCCTTTCGGGGCTTGCTGGCTACAGCGCTGGCAGCCACTCAAGAAGCTGGCTCACCACACTTTCAGGGTTGCTGGCTGCCAGTAGGGTGCCAACCCCAAAAGCAGGGTGAGCTGGCTCCCTGACCGGCTGAAGGGGCTGCAGCCAGCAAGCCCTGAAAGCAGAGTGAACTGGCTCCCACACCTGCTGCTGGCCAACAGCTGGCTTGCTGGGGCAGTGGGTGGTGCTGGCTCCTGCACCCACTGCCCCACTGGCCCCCCTCCACCTCCCCTCCCTCCCTCCCTCCCTGGCTATATTGATATGTGGGTCATATCAATATAACAGAGCCAGACAGAGTTATTTCAAAACCACAGTTTGGAAATTATCCTCATTTTGATATAATTAGGGTTTGTTATATTGAAATGATTTTATTTTGGAAAAAGGGAGCTCCTTATTTTGAAATAAGGAAACAGTCTGGACATAAACCGTTTTAAAATCAAAATAACAAGCTTTATTTCAGTTTAAAAGCTGTGTGTGGACATGCCCGCCTATACAACTCATTGTCTCAGTGGCCTTTGATCAATGTTCCCTCTAAGCTGCGCCAGTGAGCAGTGGCGCAGCAAGCCCTGACCCCAGTGCAGGTCCAGCAGCCACAAGCCATGCCTGGCCCTGGAAACATTTCTCCTGGGTGCCAGGAAGCCTGGGGTGGGGCTGGCAGGGAGCAGAAGTGGAAGCGGGGGATCGGGGCTTTCAGGGAGCGGAGGAGCGGGAGGATCGGGGCTGGTGGGGAGCTGAGGCAGGGGAGTGGAGGAGCCGGGGTGGGGGCTCCTGAGCTGGGGGCAGATTAGAAGCTGGGGTCAGCTCATGCCATGCGGGGGAGGGGGGTGTTGATGTGTAAGGAAACGTATTATTTCCTTTTCAAGTCATTGCTTTCACATAGGTCAGTGATTCCCAATGTTTTCTCTGCCATTGCAGTGGCACTCCTTGCTACCTTTAATTCATTTGAGGCACACTGCCATATAGTTTCCAAATGAAGCCATATATTTTATGAGCCAATCCAGAGCTCTTTGAATAGTTTTTCAAAAAATTCTGTGGCACACCTGTGCGCTGTGGCACACTGGTTGGGAAACAGTGGGATAGGTAGACACAACGCACAAATTCCACCCAAGATTCAAAATAAGCACAGAAAACTGTATAGAACCTTATGTTATTTTATTAACACACAGCATTTTTACAGCACTTTCCATCCCAGGATCTCTCAATGGCTTACTATACTAGGAATTCACACATACTTGGCTCTGTGGTATCCAAGAGGCACACCCCACTTTGTGCTCACATTTAAGTGAATGGCCCTGACAATACATTATAGGCAAACTGCATGTCCTCCCATTTTGATATCTTTACCAAGTGCTATAAACAATGGCTTTAGGAGGAGGTGTCCCCTCCATGTATTTTTAGCACAGCTCTGTTTTCAATTGGAAGCTGCTAAAGGAAAGTTCAATGCTTGCAGACAAGAACAACACAAAACTGGTAGATGGGGATTGTAGCAGAAAGAGAAGGCAGCCTGATCTAACTTTTTAAATAAAGTGGAAAAACTGTCATAGACCTTAATTAACATCAACTCAAGTGTGATGGGGCGGACCCGCCCCGCACTCAAGCAGGCTTATATCCCCTGAAGGGGAAGTTAGCCCCACCCCTTAGGCCCTGCTGGGCATGCTCTGACAGCTGCCCCAAGATAAAAGGCTGCAGTTCTCCTCAGTTTGGGGCAGACGAGTGGAGGGAGCAGATGTATGCTGAAAGCTCCTGCCCAGGCGCTGACTTGACCCCTGCCAATCCGGAGCCCCCTATAGAGACGCCCCGGATGCTGACCGCAGAGACTCCGCGGAGGGAGACGTACTCTTCCACGGGGGACCCAGAGACCCTGACTGAGAGTGAAGAGCTACCCAACGGATGCCAGAGAGCCAAAAGGGGGAGCGACCCACTCCCTTTCAGCCTCAGGTAGGAAGTAGCCCAGGGCAGTGTTTGCCGGGGGTGAGCCTTAGCACGGGCAGGACACCAGTCGGTGCATTGTGGTCTGGATCCCCACCGACTAGGCCGAAGCCCCCACAGCACCCCCAGGGCCCTGGGCTGGGGTTCAGTGGAGTGGGAGGGCCTGAACCCCCCTACCTGGGCCGCATTGCCCTGCTGTAAAGGGCTAGTGACTCGGGACTCTGGCCACTAGGCCACGTTGCCTTGCTGTAAAGGGCTAGTGACTCCGGACTCTGGCCATTGGGCTGCGTTGCCCTGCTGTAAATGGCTAATAACTCTGGACTCTGGCCACTGGGCCGCATTGCCCTGCTGTAAAGGGCTAATAACTCTGGACTCTGGCTGTTGAACCACACCGCCCGAATCGAGGGACCGGGCGGGTCCATTAAAAACCGGGAAGTGCCCGGTTTGAGCTTGCGGAGATTGTGCACCCCGCGACATCAAGTAATATATAGTCCTAAATCAGGGTGACTTCATTTAGTTCAGTGAGTGAGATCTAGTCAGAGTTGGCACATCCATTAGGAATCTGTTTAATAAAAATATATATATATATATATATATATATATATTTTTTTTTTTTTTTTTATTTTTCTTGGCTATTGGTGATCATCAGCTCTTATCTGTGTAATTTCTCCCACATTTGCTTATATATTTTCCCATCTTCTAAAGGTGAGCTGCAATTACAGACAACCAAAAAATCAGAAGCCATTCCACAAAGCAGCTTCACAAATTCATAACACAAAATGACAAAGCGTACAGCCAACAGTTTGGTGCAAGACAATTGCAGTTATGTCAAGAAATAGAAAGGTATTGGAAGTTTTAAGATGGCATGGCTAAATGAATTAATTGCAACTAAGCCTATGGAATCTGGAGAGGTGCAGCATGTCAAATTGGGTCAGCTGTTTTTTTACTCTGAGGACAATGGCGTATTATGCTTGTCATGTGCAGAAGCCAAGACAAGCTGTGATTTTTGCTAAAGGAAAGACATGGAGTTCATGGAAGATTGACTATTTGCAGAGGCATCTCAATCAGAAAATCTATACAATGTTCCCTCTCTAAGCTGATGACACAACTGAGCAAGTTATGGATGCACTTGGGGAGCCAATGGGCAGTGGCTTAGGGGCCCAGCCCGGGCCTGGGAACTTGCTCAGCTGCATCCATAAATTGCTCAGCTGCATCATTGACTTAGAGGGAACATTGCCTGATAGATCCACCCACCTCTGTACCATACCTAATATATATATACTTGTGGTTTATTGTTGCTCCAACTTCAAGCTTTAACCTAAGAATATCTGAATTTGAAAAAAAATCCTGGTTTTAGGGAATGGACTTTTCTTCAAGCAGCAAATAACCTAAAGTCCTCTTTCTTTCTTGCTAATGACACGTGGCATGGCAGAGGCAGCTCTGTTTGTAATAAGAAGTCTGCTTGACTTATTCAGTAATAACAAACAAAAAAAAAAGTGCAGAACAGATGCTTCACATCTGAGTGCCCCAAAATACTGCACAGTGCTTCTCTCACTTCCATGAACTCTCAAAAAGGCAGCCATTATCCTCGCAGCTCTATCCATGCCATCATTAAAAAAGAAGAAAAAAAAAGGCAAGGAGTAATGCTATCAGGCTGCCAATAAAAACTTCTTGAGGGCGTGTTATGTGAAATTCATTATAACACAATAATGTAAATGATTAGCAGATGCCACATTTTAAAGTCCTAAGCATGTCCCATGCATGTTCCTGTGGCCCAGAAAGGCAGCAAAATGTGCTCTCACTATCCAAGACAACAGACCATGGTACTGAGTGGCTATTTCCTCTTGGCATCAACTGGTTGGATATCAGTTAATTAGGAAAAGAATGACAGCCAAGGACTATCTCTGAGAATCCCCAAAGACATAGGTGATCTGAATGGGATGATTATCTATTGCAGGAGGAGGCAGCCCCTGGCACGTGTGCCAACAATGGCACCTGAGCACATTCAAAGCGGCACACAGCACAGTACCACAGAAATCGCCACTCCTGCCACTGAAAGCCACTCTGGATGGCTTCCTTCAGGTGCAGCTGGGACATGGGGTCCCCCATGCCTATGCCCCCTTGTGACACAGAAAAAGGCTGCCTGGAGTGGCTCCTCTCTGTAGTGTGATGCTCTCCAAAGGAGCCACTCTGGGCAGCTTCTTTCTGCAACATGCCTGGGAACCCCTGAAAATAGCCGCTTTTTGTGTCATGCCTGGGGACCCTTGTCCCCAGGCACACTGCCAAGTTGAACCACTCTGGGCAATTTTTTCTGTAGCATGCCTGGGGAAGTGCTCCCACTCCAGCCATGACTGCTGCTGAATTTTCAGGCAGCTGCCACATTTTTTCAGCAGAGGGGGCTGCCTGCACCAGCTGAGGCTCAGGGAGGAAGGACTAGCACAGGGATTGGCAAAGGTTGCTGACACCTGATCTATTATATCTCCATCTTGACTAACCTCTCCAACACCAATATTTGGGCCCACCCAAACTTGGTTAAACCAGTTACCATGCCTCCTCTTAGCTCACCTGATATAGCCCAATCTGTGACAGCCTTCACCCTTGTGACCTTAAACTGTGATGTTTTCTCATTCCTTCCTCCCACAGTCATACTGTTAAGGGACGGGACTTCTTTCTGTCTGTCTGCCTTGCTGGAGACAAATGACCAGAGGGGGGCTAATGACTGATTCTGGCTTGTCTTTCTATCCAGTTGACTGTCTGTGACATGTTCCAGAGTACAGTCTGGACTGTCAGTTCATTGTGCCCCTTTAACTCTCCAGTCTGGTATGCACTATGCCCTGCTTTGCTGTGTGAGCTGCCAGTCTGCCCACTCATGCCAGCCTCTAGCAAGCAAATTACCCCTAGATATACATCAGAGTGCAATGTCTAGTCACTTCTGAATTACATATAGTGTGACCCCAGTATCTCCAGTCCCAGTGTTGCACCCCAGAACTATGCTTTCTTTTACTGCCCAGTTACTTACTGAGCAACACCAGTTAATAAAGTCCATCATTTTAACAAAGAAAATGATTACATGCTAGCCTTGTACTGTAACCTGAGTAGATTTTCCAACTCCTTCAGCCAAAGTCACACTGGGTTAGCTTTAATATTAAAATTTATGAACTACAGATAAATTTTAAGTTCCAAAGGGGTAGCTGTGTTAGCGTAGTTCAGCAAAATAAGCAAGGAGTCTTGTGGCCCTTAAAGACAAATGAATTCATTTATCGCATGAGCTTTCTTGGGAGAAAATCCCACTTTGTCAGACACTTTGAAGATGGGGGAACTTGCAGAATGAGAGCATTTATTTTGCTTTCATTCTGTAAGTTCCCCCATCTTCAAAGTGTCTAACAAAGTGGGATTTTCTCCCACGAAAGCTCATGCAATAAATGAATTTGTTAGTCTTTAAGTGCCATAGGACCCCTTGCTTATTTAGATGTTGCAGAGGCATAGAAGATCAGAACTGGTTACAAAAGAAATAAAAGATAAGAACCACAAGCTGTTTTCTAAACTTTCCCAAGGCCAAATTTGAAGCAAACAGCTTTTCTCACCCCTCTGCATGTTACAGGAGGTTCATAGTTCTTAGTGCACAGGTTGGGGTCCCTTCCCAGTCTGGGATCCATCATCTCCAGTTCCAACTCCTTCAAGCAATCTTCTTTCAGTAGAGATGGGCAAAGAGAGAGGTGGCCAGTGAACTTTATTCCCCTTTTTATAGCCTGGCACTCTTTACTGGAAAAGTTCTTGCTGTGTCATGGAGTCAGAGAGTAACATAGCTCACCTAAGTTGCAAGCTGTCCTTCAGAAGAATTGTAATTTTCTTGATTGCAACTTCCTTAGTGTCTACTTAAGACGACAATGCTCTTTAGGACATGGCTGGGCGTTGGCCATCCCTTTGTCTGTGAAGTGTTAGACTATGGATGTTTTTCAGAAATATAGTGTGCTCCAGTAACCATTATATAGCAAAATGTCATATCTCCTCAAACAAACTTGATATACACATTAGCAGACTATGACTTTTCCAATGATGCCTCACAAGACATACTTTGTACGAGATTTATCATAACTTTGTAAAAGTTGTGATCACACCAGTGTAGTTTATCACACTGTCCTTCTATACTTGGATGTTTCATGATGGATTTCTGGGAGGCTCAATCTCTAGATAATCCTCACTTGCTGCACAGTCTGTCAGTGAAGACTGCTAGTTCCAGTGCATCTGCTTTTATTCTCCTGGGAAAACAACTCAAATGCTTCTCCAAGTAAAAACTGTCTATTGTGACACTTATTGCACAGTCTCAGTTTAAGCCAGGGTTCTTGGGCGTCAGACAAAAGTGCGTGGTATACTCTCAAAGTCTAGTACTTATTCTGAAGTATTTGCTTTTACTTCTGTCCTGAGGTATCTCCTCCAAAAACTCCTCCATCGCCTCATCATCTGCTACTTCATTGTCATCCGCAGTGTACTATATAGCTTATGTCTCTCCATCAGAAAATGCACTGGAAGAAAAGTCTGGAATTCTTCCCTCCAAGATGCAATAGTTAGTTTTTTGAGTCTTCTTAAGCTCCTAGCTTTGAGAGAAAAGTGATGAGATTTCCTTATGGTTTCTGTAGGTCAAAAGGACTAATATGGCTATGGAGCAGCTGTTCCCAGAATTGTTCGAGCTAGATAAGTGGCCTGTATTTGATATTGGACACGTTGCTGCTTCTCTTTCATAAAAGAGGTTGATAAACCCCTTCTTGTATTGGGATTCTAGGTTCCAAACCAAAACCAGGATTGATTTGTTTATTAATATACAGTGAAATGCAAGTAAAGGACCCATACTATCAATAGCGTAGCAATGGAAAACATGATTAAGGACATTGTGCGATTGGGTGATATATAATGTTACTAGGACTGACAAATGACTGTACCACTTATCCGTCATGTTCTGGACCTGGAGAACAACATATGTAACTCCTCTTTTGTAAATATTATCTGTATGGGTTAAATATTTTTTCTTCAATTAAAATACACGAAAAAGAAATATTAATGTATTGGCTCCATTGCACTGCTTTTAATGCCTACAAAATACTGCTACAATTTTTTTCAACATACCTCTAGCAATAACCTAATTATAACTTTCAACTTTTCAACTCTATCAGGTTCCTTTTTATACTGTTCTGCCTTTGTTTTCTATGAATAGCTTTACAATTTTCTCCTTCCTGGTTTTTATACAGGACACATTACACAGCTACTTAAGGAAATATTCCTCTTGGCTACACTACAATAAGACCATAATAAACTACAGATGATCTTTAAATTATTATCTTTTTCCTAATTTCGTAATGACCAGTTTATGTTAATTTTTCCTCTTCCCATGGGTTCTCCAGTATTTCTTCTATTTTGTCTTTTTCTTTCCCTTTTTGTATCTTTACAATATACTTTTTATTTTTATTTTATTTGTTCCTTTATATTTCTATTAATCTTTTGTTTACATTAGAAACCTGTTTGCTTAGATTTGTTCCTTGATTCCTTTAAATTTCCTTATATGATTGTGCATGTTCTGTTTTTATTGATATTTTAGCCAGTGTTTTTGTTACATCAGGTAAAGGGCTGAAGCAGATCTGAGGATCTCTCTCTATCACGTTTTAGAGTTATTTCTATTTTAACGCTTCTGCCAGGGCGAGCTGGCAGAGCAAGGGCTGGGTTCTATACCTAGGGGTTTCCAAATGTTATAACACCAACTGACTTGAGCCCCCCACCCAGTCTTCTGGGAAATCATGCACTATATCCTGGGTACCCCAAAGGGGTAATGCTTCTCTGCTCACAAGCACAAGCCTGAGTGTAGTATACAGAACTTTTAGGAGTAATACAAACAGAATGTAAAATGCCCGATAACAAAAATCAACACTAATTTGGAGAATCAGTGCAAAACAGATTCCCAGCATGATCTCACATAGCATAACAGCACATGTGAACTCAGTAGCAAGCCCAGCACTGATCTGCAGAATCTGTGCAAAACAGGTTTCCAACATGATCCCTGTAGGGCAAACGAAAGACTTTGTAATGGTATAACAATAGTGGGCAATGGAGGCCCCTAAACAACTTAAGGGTGCTTTGTAAAGTTATGTAGTAAACAAGTAGTTATCTAGGTGCTAGACTGGGAATCAACACCCCAGCAGACAGTCTACGTGACCAGGAGAGGGCGTGATCACTCCTCCCTGTGAATAATGGGCTATAACAATAGCCTGTTTCCCTGACTTCATTGGACTTCACGGCGGGACCTTGAAAGGTGCCATGGAGGACATCACTCCCTTGTTGAAGACCACAGTCAAGAAATGAAGTCTCCGACTGCTAATTGGGTTGTAGGCCTGTCTATATTACTTTGTGTTTAACTCTGGGTGTTTAGTTAAGTAATCTGTTAGCAGGAAATAAAGTGTTGTATTAACTAACAGATTACTTAACTAAATACCCAGAGTTAAACACAAAGTAATATAGACAGGCCCATAGCAAAGTGTTGTATTAACTATTTTCATCTTGGTGGTTGTTGCTACTGGAATCCCGGACCTGAAATCCACTTGATAATGGGGAACAATCCTACACTGCATGCCAGCACATGTGAACTCACTAGCAAACCCAGCACTGATCTGGCGAATCAGTGCAAAACATGCTCCCAACAAATCCCAGAGTATGTAGGGAGTGTCTTTCATGCCACTTGTCTGCGGGCACCACCCACTGGTCGCTCATGCTCCACTCTCACCAGCTGCTACTCTGCCAGATCTGCCCACCAGTCACTCACACCATCTAGCCTGCCACTGTCTGCTGGCTCAGCCCACTGACTGCCAGCTTGCCCACCTGTCACTCATGCTGTCCACTCTCACCATCCACTGGCTATGCCCACTGTCTGCCAGCTCCAGCCACTGGTCACTCACTCCATCTGCTGCTCCTCTTCAGTGATTCAGCTCAGAGAGAGGATTTTCGTCTCTTAGTGACTTCAGCTCAGAAAGCTTGCCTCTCTCAGTGATTTCAGCTATTAAACCTCACATATCTGTAAACAGCTTCTTCCATTAAAATAACAAAGAAAGGCATCATAAGAAGCCTAGCCAGATCTACCATTTGACAGTGGGGCCAGGGGGTGAGGCAAATGCCGCAAGCATAGCTCCAGACTGAGCTATGCAACCCCCACCCCTATCTTGTCCTTTCCAGGATGAAACAGGCAGTGGTCTCTCTTACAAGTCTCTTTTTTTGCTAAGGGTAGCTTTTACCCTTTAACCCAAACAGATTTAGAACAATCAGAGAATAGCATATCACAAAAGACAGTATTTCATATTTCTCTTCAGTAGCGTTACAGATATTGACAGATTTGTGATCAGATCAACCCCAAATACCATTAGTTATCCATATTGCCCTGCACCCATAGTGTATTTATGCTAATATGTTCTTTGTGCTCATGCAAATACTAAACCCATGCAGATTAGTTGCCCCCCATCTTCTAAGCCTGCCTTACACTGTGAAGTCTTAGCAGTTTCATTCCTACTAAATAATATAGGACTTCTCTGTATGAGTACTACTGAATGTAGGAATTGCTTTCCTATATTGGCTCAGTAATTTATCTCAGCCAGTTTCCTGTCTCTGACTAGGATGAATACCACATGATTCAAAGGATGGAAATCCCAGGGTGGACAACTAGGGGGTTATGGTTTTGCTAATATTATGAAGTCATTTATTTTACTTAGCTTTCCTCAAGAGCCTATGATTCTTTTTGTCATCTGTATAAATGCCTAATACTTTTGAATTCTGCTCAACTTGACCTCCATGCTATCCTGTGGCAATGGGCTTCATGGATCATTTATACACTGTGCATCATCTTTCTCTTAATATTGCATTTGTTGAATTTCAAGTTCATTGGCTGTCTCCTTGTTACTGTATAATAAAAGGGAAAATAAGTTTGTTTGGCTTACGTTCCCTCCGCGTTCATTACTTTGTATAACTCTGTCATTTTTCCTCTTCTTGATCTCTTCTCTAAGATAAACAGACTTTACCATTTCTGTTCATGTGAAAGTGTGCTAATTATTGTATTTGTTACTATTCCTGAACCACTCTATATTTCTTCTCATTTTAGCAGTAAGATGATCAGAACAAAAATACACCCTTGTCCCCTTGATTTATGCAATGACTTTATATCATTTTCTCTGTGTTCTGTTGCACTGACTTACACTGATAACATCATCTGGTTTTCTTTTTTGATCACTACTGCTGTACATTGATTTGTCCACAATGATGTCCAGGTCTCTCTTGTTTACTTGTTTTGTTTGCATTGCTACCGTTGATTTGGAATCCTGACATGTATATGAGTTGTTCATATTACTCAGGCCATGGCCATTATCATTCATTTATCAACTCTTGATGAATTCTGAGTCCTATTCTGAATACTTCCCTTGATATTAGAAAGTAACATTTGATTGTTAGATAAAGAGTGCTAGAATATGACCATTTATTTTGATAGGAATATTTGCTTTTTTTCCCCTCGTCTTTAGTTTTAACTAAGGCATATACTGGGGCCTCAGCATGTTTTCCTGTCTCACTGCTCATTACCATTTTTCAGACACTGATGTAGCTATATTAGACAGCAAGCCAATAGGATGAACTTTGAGGCACCTCATTGTCAACGTTTTGCCAATTTGAAGACTGACTTTGTCAATTCTTTGTAACCTTTCTCTTAGTAGAGATGTCAGAATGTGTAGTACCTCACTCTGGGAGAGGTGACACTGATTTAAATGGGACTACTCATGCTGTAGAGTGCTATTCAACATGACTGATAGTCCTGTCTTGAATGCAAGGGATTGGACTAAAAGATTTCTTGAAGTCCTTTCCAGGCCTACAATTCTATGACTGTGTGTGGCAGAATATGACTTTCAGCAGTAAAGGGATACAGTATTACTTCAACTGTACTCCTGTATAAAGGAAGCTGTTTAATCTTTCTCTGGACAAAGGGGCCAGGAAACAGGAAGTTTAATCTCAGAGTTTTCAAGTAATTACTTTTCAGGTGTGATGGATTTGACAGGTGCAGAGGAATAGACACATGGAACCCTGGCATTCATGAGTATAGGATGTCTCAATCCCATAGATGCCAGGGTGTCCATGTGCATGGCTATCTCTTCTGTATTGTTTTGCTTTCCTTCTCTTTCCCTTTTATAGTACTTTCCTTGCAACAACAGCGATTGACTCCTGATCAGATTTACAACTGAAAAATCACAGAGTGAGCAGGAGTCAATGCTGAAGAAACCAGCTGGTTTTCTGTTCCACACCTTCCTGCCACGTCTGCACCCACACAGTTTCCTGGCCCTGCAAAACCTCCAGTGAAGAAACTTCTGTGGGATGTAAGGAAGTGGGGAACACTGTAGAGGAGCAGACCTTCCTCTACTTTGTATCATCTGTTAGCATGTATCCCTGAGGGTGGGTTCTGTGGAGTTCAACGGCATTTAAAAGAAACAGTTATTTTCTTATGACGTTGCTATTGGAAGGAAAGTGGAAATGTGAGGGCTACCCTGATTATTTCTCCTTTCCTTCAGTGGCATTTGTTTAAAATGTCAATTTAACCATTAACTTTTGGGGGCCTGAAAGAGGATGTAGAATTTCAGGTTCCAAATAGGGACAGAGTCAGCCTCCAGAGCAGGCAAGTAGGGAGGCTGGAAAGAAGTTCAGCAGCAGACAGGATATATTTTGCATCTAAATTTCATGTGGTAAAATTAAATATTTTCTCATTGTAACTACTGTTTTTAATATAACTTCACTTTTGGCAAGAACACTTTTTTAAGGTTGAAAAAATTTAACCAGCTCTAGTTCACAGTGATGGTTCCCATTAAAAGTTTTAGAAGTGCTATTTGCTGAAAAGCAGGAAGTCTTTGCTAAAAGTGAACAGTGTTAGAGTGAAATAGTCTTCTTAGGAAAGAGGTGTAATTCCACTTTCTAGAATTTGGTGGGATAGATTATTTAAAATTATACAGTAGTGGGCAATTCTACATAGGTGGGAGACTGAATGAGGTGATCTAAAATCAAAAGAGTCTCTTCCAGCAAAGGTTTCTTTCTTCCCCTCCCCCACCCCAAGAAAAAGTGATTCTAAAACAATTTTGTTGATCTTCTGTTTTAACACTCAGTTTTATTTTTCATGTGTTCATACTTAGATAATGAAGGCTTTGGTACATTTCTTGTCTAGTGTTCAATATACCGTGTAGGATACAGTTAATCAGGTTAGTTAATTAGACTACAACGTCTAACAAAGTATGGTTAATTAAGCAATTGGACAGCCTTGCCAAGTGCACCCAAGTCAGTTGAGAGTGAAGGACGTTATTTTCTTCTCACACCTGCGTAAATTGGTAGTAACTCCACTGAGGGTGATGGAGTTACACTTGTGTAACTGAGAAGAGAAGCAGGCCATACTGTGGCATTAAAATGGATGTATTTTTGTTTTTATAAAATAACTTAGGGCTAGATTAGAGGGACCATTTATAATGCTATTTAATATCAGTATTTTAAAATCACAAGAATTCTTATGAGAGGTTATAATTTGCTAAGCAGGATGGTATTGTGTATGTGTCATGTTTGCATTAGAAGTTATGGCTATTTTAATGTATCTGTGTATTTCAATAATTTGCACTGTGTGTCTGGGCAACACTTCCAACCTGATGGCTGCAATACTAGATACTTTGTGGCCCATTAAGGGACCTCCAAGACACAGTAAGACCAAGGAAAGAGAATCCAGGAGCTATGCTTTGTGTTACCAGGACTTATTCGTGTGACCCTGGACTCCACCTTATTTCTGTAAATTTACAAAAGCAGCATGGCAAAGGACACAAGACATAAAGGGCAGCTGCATTACATCCATTTGTCTTCTGTAAGTCTTCGGTTGTCAGGCTTTGTCTTCACTTTCACCTACCTCTGGATCAGATCGCCTACAACTAATGCTGTGAAGCAATGGACTGAGACCCATCCAGCCACAGGCTGTACATCAGAGGAACTACATAAGACTGCAAACTCCAGAATTCTACTGGAAACCTGAGGTATATGAACTTTCAAATTATTTGTACATATCTGACTGCATTTCTCTTATACTTTGTTTCTTTCCTGTTCTAACAAATCTTTAGTTTTAGTTACTACAGGATTAGCTGGCAGCCTGGTGTTTTGGTTAAGATCCAAACTTATATTGCCTGGTAATATGTCTGACCTCTAGAGGTCAGGAGAATCTTTTTGATAAAGAGCTGATTTTTAAATAACTTGTCTCTTTACTGGACCTAGTGGCTGATTGAGAGGCAGAGGCTGAAATGCATATATACATTTTTATTCTAGTTTCTTGATAACCAGTGTAGGGGTTCAGAAGCATTGTTTATGGCTGGTTGGGAAGTCACCTTCACTGACCTTGGCATTTGCAGATAGCTACCCTAGGCACACACAGGTCACAGCCAGATTTTCAAAATTCATAGAATCATAGGAACATAGGGTTGGAAGGGACCTCATAGGTCATCTAGTCCAACCCCCTGCCAGAGGCAGGACCACTCCCACTAAACCATCCCAGTCATGGTTTTGTCCAGCTGGTCCTTAAACACCTCCAAAGATGGAGACTCCACCACCTCCCTAGGCAGCTCATTCCAATGCTTCACCACTCGCCTAGTAAAAAAAGTTTTTTCTAATATTCAGCCTCGACCTCCCTAACCGCAACTTGAGACCGTTGCTCCTCGTTCTGTCCTCTGTTATTACCGAGAACAGTCGAGCTCCATCTTCCTTGGAGCATCCCTTCAAGTAGTTGAAGGTTGCTATCAGATCTCCCCTCAATCTTCTCTTCTGCAGACTAAGTAAGCCCAATGCTTTGAGTCTTTCCTCATAGGGCTTGTGCTCCAGCCCTTTAATCATTTTGGTTGCCCTCCTCTGAACTCTCTCTAGCATGTCCCTGTCCTTTTTGTAGTGGGGAGCCCAAAACTGAACACAGTATTCTAGATGTGGCCTCACCAGTGCAGAATAGAAGGGAATGATCACACCCCTTGATCTGCTGGTAATAATTCTTTTGATGCAGCCCAGTATGCCATTGGCCTTTTTGGCAGCAAGAGCACACTGCTGACTCATATCTAGCTTCCCATCCACCATGACCCTCGGGTCCTTTTCTACACTGCTGCTACTTAGCTGAATGTTTCTCAACCTGTAGCAGTGCATGGGGTTTTTCCATCCCAAGTGCAGGATTTTACACTTGTCCTTATTGAACCTCATAAGATTTCTATTGGCCCACTGTTCCAATTGATCTAGGTCTCCCTGAATCCTGTCCTTGCTCTCCAACATGTCTACTGTTCTCCTCAGCTTGTCGTCATCCGCGAACTTACTGAGAGTGCAGTCTATTCCATCATCCAGATCATTGATGAAAATGTGGAACAGAACTGGCCCCAGGACCGACCCCTGGGGCACACCACTCATTACTGGTTGCCAGCTAGACGTGGAACCATTGATTCCTACACGCTGAAACCATTGATCTAGCCAGTTTTTTATCCACCTTATAGTCCACCTATCCAATCCATACTTCCTTAATTTGCCAATGAGAATGCTGTGGGAAACTGTATCAAAAGCCTTGCTAAAATCAAGGTATATCACATCAATGGTTCTTCCTGCATCCAGAAAACCAGTCATCTGATCATAGAAGGAAACAAGATTGGTCAGGCATGATTTACCCTTGGTAAATCCATGCTGACTATTCCTGATCACTTTATTTTCCTCTGAGTGTTTGAGGATGGCTTCTCTGAGAATCTGCTCCATAATTTTTCCAGGGATTGAGGTGAGTCTGACTGGTCTGTAATTCCCTGGATCTTCCTTTTTCCCTTTCTTGAAAATAGGCACTACATTTGCTTTTTTCCAATCCTCTGGCACCTCCCCCATTCTCCATGAGTTTTGAAAGATAATGGCCAGCGGTGCTGCTATCTCATCAGCCAATTTTCTTAGCACCCTCAGATGCAGTTCGTCCGGCCCTATGGACTTGTGCACATCCAGCTTCTTTAAGCAGTCCCTAACCTGACCTTCCGTCACCAAGGGCCTCTCTTCTCTCCAATCTGCCACACCCATGGTAGTGGGCTGGGAGCTGACCCTGCCTGTGAAAACTGAAGCAAAAAATGCACTGAGCACTTCAGCTTTTTCCTCATCCTCTGTCACAAGGATGCCTGCCCTATTCAGCAAGGGACCTACACCATCCCTGATCCTCTTCTTGTTATTAACATACTTGTAGAACCCCTTCTTGTTATCCTTTACATCCCTCGCTAGCCGCAACTCCATTTGTCCTTTGGCCTTTCTGATTTTATCCCTGCAGTCGCTAGCAATATCTTTATATGCCTCCTTGGTCATCTGACCAAGCTTCCACTTCCTGTAAGCTTCCTATTTATGTTTCAGCTCAGAGCAGAGTTCTCTGCTAAGCCATTCTGGCTGCCTCACATGTTTGTTCTTTCTCCTAATTGGAATGGCAACTTCCTGTGCCCTTAGCAGGGTTTCTTTAAAATATAACCAACTCTCTTGGACTCCTTTCCCCTTTAAATTAACCTCCCAAGGGATCCTGCCCATCAGTTCCCTGAGGGAGCCAAAATCTGCTTTTTTGAAGTCCAGGGTTTTTGTTTTGCTTCTTTCCTTCCTTCCTTTAATCAGCATCCTGAATTCAACCAATTCATGGTCACTACTGCCTAGCTTGCCATTTACCTCTACATCCCTGATCAATTCTTCCTTGGTTGTGAGCAGCAGGTCGAGCAGTGCAAGGTCCCTAGTTGGTTCCTCTAGCATTTGTACTAGAAAGTTGTCCCTAACACTCTCTAAAAATTTCCTGGATTGCCCATGCACTGCTGTATTGGCCTCCCAGCAGGTGTCAGGGTAATTGAAGTCCCCCATCAGCACCAGGGCCTGTGATCTAGAAGCTTCTGCTAGTTGTCCATAGAACACCTCATCCACCTCCTGCTTCTGGTCTGGTGGTCTATAGCAGACACCCACCACAACATCCCTCTTGTTGCTTTCCCCTCTCAATGTAACCCACAGACTTTCTACTGACACGTTTCCACTTCCATAATAGAGCTCTGAGCAGTCATAGAGCTCTTTTACATATAACGCTACTCCTCCTCCTCTTCTGCCCTGCCTGTCTTTCCTGAACAGTTTATATCCATCCATGGCAGAGCTCCAGTCATGCAGACTATCCCTCCATGTCTCCGTTATTCCTATGATATCATAGTTCCTTGTCTGCGCTAGTACTTCCAATTCTTCCTGTTTATTTCCCAGGCTCCCCGCATTAGTGTATAGGCACCTAAGATACCCGGCTGATTGCCCTACTTTGTCATTTTGATTTTCAATTCTATTACATATACCTCCTTGCATTTTTTCTTGGAGTTCTCCTCCCCCACTCTCCTCACACATTGGCGCTTCAGTGGAACATTTAAGACAATTATTTGATTTCCCCCCCCCCCCCCAATGTTCCAACTACCTTCTCTTTTATTGCTGGTGCTACAGTCCCAGCCCCCCTCCCCTCCAAGTTCCATCTCTTCCCCCAGATCACCCACATTGTCACTTACCTGTGGGCTTGGGTCTCCTTCCCCCATTGAACCTAGTTTAAAGCCCTCGTCACTAGGTCAGCCAGTCTGTGCTGAAATACGCTCTTCCCCTTCCTGGACAGGTAAAGGCCATCTCTGCCATCAATCCTCTGTCCTGAAACAGGACTCCATGGTCAAGGAAGCCAAATCCCTCCTGACCACACCATCTTCGCAGCCAGGCATTCACCTCTAGGATGCATCTGTCTCTCCTCAGGCCTCTAGCCTTGACTGGAAGGATCGAGGAGAACACCACCTGTGCTCCAAACTCCTTCACCCTTGCTCCCAGAGCCCTGAAGTCACCTTTGATCTGCTGAGGATCACCTCTCTCAGTATCATTGGTACCCACATGGATAAGAAGCATGGGGTAGTAGTCTGTGGGGCAGATGATTTTAGACAATCCCTCCGTTACATCATGAATACGGACACCTGGCAGGCAGCATACCTCTCTAGAGGCCTTGTCAGGGCAACAGATGGGTGCCTCCCTTCCTCTCAGTAGTGAGTCCCCAATCATCACAACCCTACATTTCCTCTTACTTGAGGTGGCTGTGATCTGCCCATCCTCTGGCGTGGATGGCATCTCCTCTACCTCCTTTAGTGTGTCCAGCACTGCATAACGGTTCTTCACCAGAATGGATGGTGGGATGTGAGCAGGCATGGAGCACTGTCTACTGCCAGAGGTGACCAGCTGCCAGTGTCCTTCCTCTGCCATAGGCATCCCATCCATTTCCAGAGCTGTGGCAATAGCCCTTGGCATTGGGATAGGGACCTCCTCCTTGCAGGTCTCATTGTGGGCACTGTCAAGGAACTTTTCCAGGGCATAGATACCCCGGAGTCATGACACCTCCTCCTGTAACTCTCCTACATGTTTCCAGAGAGATGCCGCCAGAAGGCACCTATCACATAGGCTCATCTCCTTAGCCTGATCATCAGTGGCAGGAAAATGAAGGCCACACTCCTTGCAAATCCACACCAGGATCTGGGTGGAGATATCCATGGTCAGACAGTCTGTCTGGCTACAAATAGAGGCAAAGGAAACAGAAGGGGTGCTGGCATAAGCATTGCGGCTCCTCTTCACCATTGTGGCCTCACCAAACTCCCTCGCAAACTCCCCTGTTTGCAGTCTTCTGGTCGCTCAAGCAGTGGCTTTTAAAGGCCTTCTCAAATTATACAATCAAATTATACAAATTCTCAAATTATACAATCAAAAATACATGTACCCTTTTGTGTTTCCCAAATCCAACTGCATGTCTGCAAACTGGAATTGGGTCATACAAATAGGAATGTGGGAACAGGAATTATGAGAATCATAATTTGTATATATTTATGTTGTCTCCAGATGTACAAATTGAGCCCAAGAAAATCTGTCCCATAATATTTCAAATACAGTGTAAAAATACTCTAGGTGAAATAATTCCTTGAAACACATTTTTAAAGGTACAGTTATTTAAAATGTGTTCAGCTGAATCTTCAGACAAAGGTCCCTATCGTGCATTTATAAATATGTGCCTGTGAGAGCAAACTGATAATTGTAAACACATTTGCTTGTGCAACACATAGATGTGTACAAACTAGTAGTTGTGCATGCAAGCAGCATGCTATTTGCATGTTATCGGTTTCACTTGTGCAAATCAGCAAGTGCTTGGATGTGTAAGTAGTTGGCAGATGCAAGCATCTATTTTTGAAATTTTGGCCTATTACAGTAAACACCACCCATAATTTGCTGCTATTTTTTGAACATTTTCCAGCTGCCTTTTAACATTCCTCTCCCCTTCTCTCAGTATATGCTCCTCAGGATGCTTTCCCCAACAAAGAAATAAACCAAGATTTCTCACCTCTTCTCACAACTTCTTCCAGCAGTTCATATTTATTTTCCATTGAAACATACAATCAAGAGCACTAAGCCATTCCCAGGTGGGTTTTCCAGGAGAGTGGAAGCAAAGCTGTATGAAGACTGATGGAAGGAAGCTGTAGCTGTGGAACCACTTCAGAAAGAGTCAAAATTCTTTCTTTAATTTCAAAGCATGCCAATTCCATGGCCATGGATTCCCCTCCCCTCTTGCTATCCATGAAGCAGGATCAGCTGTTTGTTTGTTAAATTTCTATTTGAAAAATTTAATGTAGAGCTATGTAGTAGCCCCAGCATGGTCGCTTCATGAAAAATATATACCCAAACAGCCACTTGAGTTGAAAGAGAAGCATGAGGATCTACCATTTTGGGGAAGGCCCCTGTTCGGCATCCAAGGTGATGTGAGCTGCTGTTTGCTTTCATATTTTATTGAACATGAGTAGGCTGTTTGCTTTCATATTTTATTGAACATGAGCTGCTTCTTGCTGTTGATAGGGTTTTTTTCCATTGGGAAATACAAGTGAACTCCCAAGTATGAGAGCAGAGGGGATTTCCCCACTCACAGTTGGTTGTCCAAAGTCAGCAAAGTCCCAGCATTCAGGGGTGCATCATCATGGGTTTGCCTCCCACCCCTAAAAGGTTCTGAAGTTCCACTACTTAGTCCAGCTCTTAGTGATTTTACCAGGAAGAAGGGAACCTTACTGCTACTGCATCTGTTGCATTGCCTTTCACTACAACGCAGACCTCACATCAGGTCTAAAGGTAAATCCTTTATATGTGTTTATTAGTGATTTCAGCTATAGTGACCACTTAGCAGAAACAAGGATTCTAAATCAAGTCTGATCAGTTCTGTCTTTAAACACTGGAGGATGAGGGTCAAACGATAACCAAGATTCTTTAAACAGAGTCCAAACCATCAGCACCAGTCCCACCCTGTCTGACTTTCACTTGGATTTAGCATGACTACCTTTTATTACCTCTGCCTTCAAGACTAAAGTGAATTGGAGAGAACAGCTAAGCGGGTGTGTCTGCTGCTCACATAGGCAAGCAGATGTCTTGTGTTTCAGAGAGCTCTTCCTCTAGGTCAGTTGTTCTCAACCACTGTGTCAGAACATGTTGCTGTGTCACCACAAAGCAGTGTCACAGAGAGCTGGGGAGATGGCTGGATTTGGCCTGCGGATGTGGGTGGGCTGGTATGTCCTGTAGGGTTATGACCTGCCACCAACTGTGTTTCAACTTGCAAAAGGTTGAGAACCACTGCTCATCAATAGGTGGCAAGGGAAAGCTAATTCAGACCCTGGCTTACACATAGCTCCACATTGCACACTTTCATGTCTTTCATGACTAGAGTTAGAAATTGCAGTGCCATCACTTACTAACATGTATTTTCTATTGCTGCTTCTGCCAACCTTCAGAGGTAGTTTGCTTTTTCATCTTCCAAGTCAAGTACAGCCCATCAGGGCTGTCCCTAGGGGGGGGGTTGTGGGGCCTGGGCAAATTGCTGTCTCCAGGGCCCCCACCTACCCCCCCCCAGCACTGGGGGGCGGGGCAAGCCAGCCCAGGGGAGGGACAGGGCCCTGTGCCTGCTGTCCCGTGCCAGGGACCGGAAGACCCAGCCAAAAGGGCGGCCCCATTCAGTGCTGCCAGTCTGACCCCCCCACACCCCCAGCTGCCATGCGCACTGCACTTGACTCTAAGGGGAGGGGGTAGGAGGTAATGTGGCTGGGCCTGGGAGTAGCGATACCGGCTCTGCACTGCTTCTTGCCCCCTCCCCGCTGCTCCATCACAGAGCTGAGAGCAGCGCGTGTGGCAGGGGGCAGTGGCTGGACTGGCAGCGCTGAACTGGGCCGCTCTTTTGGCCAGCTCAGTCAGTCCCTGGCATGGGGGGGCAGTGTTGGGGCCCTACAAAGCACAGGGCCCTGGGCAGCTGCCCTGGTCACCCTACTTTAGGGACAGCCCTGCCATTTGTTATTCACAGCTTTTATAGCCCAGTGAGAATTACAGGGAATCTGCTGTTGCTTCTAATATTAAAACAGCCTAATTTTTCAAGGAGTGATGAGTTAGGCCTAACCTTGAGACAAGTGAACCATAAAAGAAAAGGCTTTATATCCTAAAAAGCCCTAATTCTGGCAGGTGGTCGGTTGACCCTTCCTGGTGGCCAGGAACTCTGGGAGGGAGCCTAAAGACCAATTAGGTCAACTGGAGGGCTTTTTCCCATCTTCACTGGCTCAAGTTGACTTAAGGTTCATTTAAGTGTTAAGTCAACCTTAAGAGGTGATGATATTTGATTTAAGGAACCACTTATGTCAACTTAATAAAAGCACAGTGTGGCCGCAGGGGTCTGTAGGTTGACGTAACCTTCCTTAAGAAGATCTAAAGCTCCAGTGTGGACATACCCTAAATGACTAAAAATAGCAGTGTAGACAGCTAGGCATGGCTTGGGTGAATAGAGAGCAAGGTAGGCTATGTACCTTGATGCATACTGATACCCTTCAGACATCTCTGTACTCTACTCACCTAAGACATACCTCAGTGTCTACCCTACTACTTAAACTTATGGGGGGCAGTACTATCAGAGTGCATCTCTATGCCTTAAATAAGCTTGCAGTGTCAACATAGCCTCTAGAGATAGATCCAGCACTATTCACAGTTGGTAAAGGACAGCTCTCATCCCCATTTTCTCAATGGCTATGTCTACATTACAGGGCTCAGTTAAGTTGACTTGATAAGGTCTACTTAAAGTCAACTTTATGAAGTCAACTTAGTGAGGCCCCATTTCTTTAAGTTGACTTTATAAAGTTGACTTAAAAGGCTCTACTGCAGTAAGTTGACTCTAGAGAGCACACTGCATTAAGTGGACTTAATAAAGTTGACTTAACCCTTAAAGTCAACTTTAAGGGCAAGAGTTAAGTCAACTTAAGCAATGAGGTCCCTTCCAGCCTATGATTTGATTGATTGATTGATTGAAGTGATCAAGTCAAATTAATGAACTCCAAATTTGGCCAGGGAACTGCTTAAGTTGACTTAAGCCCCTTGTGTAGATATACCCAATAAGCCTAACTACTTTTTTATAAGTATTCAATCTTCCCCTGCTAATTTACAACCTGCCTGCTATTGAAAAGTGAAGCATTACTTCCAATACCCCCCCCCCATGCTATTGTGCAGAATCTCCAGTTCTTGTTCATCTTCTCCACTGCTTACAGTACAGTGTGCCAGTCTGCAGGATGTGAGGGAATGGCAAGGAAATGGTTCTGCACTTTTGCAGGGAAAGTCAGTTGTTCCAGTTCTGAGTTTAGCACAGCTACATCCTGGCATCAAGCTCTGTGAAAGTTAATTGAATCACTAATTGATAATCTATGAAGCTAAACAATTTTTTATTCAGAAGATCAGTACAAGAGTGTTTTTCTTGCCATTTACCTCCCTTCAATGCAGCCTGCTGGCTATTTCATTCCTTGGCAGAATTAGAAAGTGAGTCATTACAATTTCAGGATGTGCAGTTTTCATTTTATGGCATGAAAGGTCTAATGAAACTGGAAAGTACAAATTAAACTCCCTTCAAAGATTCACATATGCTGCCTTGGTGACAGGCTTATCAATAAAAGACAACACCTAGAGTTTTTCTTTGTGCCCTACCAACTGAACAATATCATTATTTCCTTATTTCAACAGCAAACAAAAGGTAGACTTGAGAACTGAGGCAAGGTATTCTCCGCATGAGAGAGGCCAGGTAGGAAAACTTAAGGAGGTTCAGTTACACACTTCAGAAGAAAATAAATGCACAAATCACATCTGGCAGCAATGGAATGAAGAGCTACGTTCTCAGAGCCTAACTGTTGTTACTGTTGCACAGTGGTTCTTCCAGGGGTAGATGAACTCATTTAGGCTATGCCTATGCTAGGAAGAGTTAGTTGGAATTAGTCCACTTAGTTAATTCAAACTAACTGTCCTTAGTTAGAATTTATGAAATTTAAACAAAGGGTTAGTCCTTGTCTACGTCATCCTTAGTTCTAACTAATGATTGAACTAAGGATTTAGTTCGAACTAACCAGCAAGTCTCACTAGTTTGAATTAAGGAATTCCTTAGTTCGAACTAATTAAAGCCTAGTATAGACAGGTACTAAGTTAGTTTGAATTAAGCCTCCTTAATTCAAAGTAAAACTTCCAAGTATAGACGTATCTTTAGATATTTGCCTAGTTTTTCAACAGGCTATATAAAAAGCATTACTGACGTCAATAAAAACTAAAATCTCATACGATTGTTTACCCTCTTCTATATAATATATACTGAAATGCAAATACAATATTCCAATGAATTTATTTTATAATTATATGGTAAAAATTACAAAAGTAAGCAATTTTTCAGTAACAGCGTGCTGCTGTGACACTGACATTTTTAATTTTTTTGTCTGATTTTGTAAGCAAGTAATTTTTAGTTGAGGTGAAACTTGGGATATGCTAGAAAATTAAATTCCTGCAAGGGAAACCATAGTCTGGAAAGGTTGAGAACTACTGCTGTAACAAATCCATCACCACAGCTAAACTGCATTCATTAGGCACTTTGAATAATAAATTAATAAAGGCAGTATATATCAAGAAAAAAAGAGAGTAAACTAATAAAAGGCAAGAAAGAATAGGGCTTTCAACTCATATCAACTGAGGTGAAACAACAACTTCACCTAAAAATATTGTGTGAAGGGACATTGTGTGTCAGCACTAGCAAATGTTTCTCCAAATGAGATAGCCCTGATAGACAAATATTTTATGCAGAGGAACTTCATTTAAATTGAAAGTTAAAATAGAGACACTTTGAATACAAACTAATAAGCAAACCTAGAGGCTAAGAAGTAGCAAAACAGTTGCTTTGGCAACTACTAGTGAAAAATAACATTTAAAGCAATTTTGCTAGGATCCTACTGACATCCTGATTGGGACACCCAGAACCATGAGCTATGGGTTACAGCTCTGCCTTAGCAAGAAGAACAGGTTTGTTGCCAACAGTGAGCTGTTGGTCAGCTCCATGAGAGACCATCCTGTCTGCCTTGCTACTGTTAAGGTTCTACATGTCCAGTTTACCTTTTAGGAAACAATAAGTGAATCCCAATGCCCAAATTCCCAAGAGACACGTCCCTGCAGTGCCCAGTCCCTCTCATTAGACGCTCACAGAAATTACTAATTTCACTGCCTCCAAAGAAACAGAGCATACATCTGACATAGGTTAGCTGGAGATTCGCACTTCACTTTAATCCACACAGCACTGAGATATTTTGCTATAAACAAGTTTATTAACAAAGAACACAGATTTAAGTTATATTAAGCAAGAGAAAAAAGACATATAGTTACAAACAAAACAAAATAAACCACTCTTTATAGAGAGTAAAACTAAATTTTAGCAATCTTTGTCTTAAAAGTTTTCTCACTCACATCAGGTTATGTATCACTGCATTTCAAGCCCAGGGGACTCAGTGTTCGGAGTCTCAAAGCATGCTAAGTTCCAGAGAGGTAGCCATATTAGTCTAGTTCAGCAAAACAAGCAAGTAGTCCTGTGGCACTTAAAGACTAACAAATTTATTTATTGCATGAGCATTTGTGGGAGACAAACCCACATTGTCAGACACTTCGAAGATGGGGGAACTTACAGAAAGGGAGGAAAATCAATGCAAGGGAAGTGTAAGTCATGGAATCAGGTCACATAACAGCAAATCCAAGGAATTATTAATTTTCGAACACTGGGGAACAGCATATAGAGGAAAATGAAATCAAATCACCTGTTGTGATGAGAAGAAAAAATCCAAAGTCCCTATTTAATCATGGAGACAGTCAAATTTGCAAATGAATTCCAGTTCTGCCATCTCTCTTCAAAGCCTTGATGTGTTGTTCAATTGCTTGAGCACAGCTATTAACAAATCATCAATAGAGTGATCAGGAAAACAAGTGCTCAGCTACTGGTTTTTTAATGTTGTGATTTTTGACATTAATTATGTTCCTATTTATTCTTTTGCACAGAGACTGTCCTGTTTGTCCAATATATAAGGCAGAGGGGCATTTATGACACATGATGGCATAAATTAGCACAAAGTATGCTGTTTCCTTTATTCCATGCATGCGGGGCCGGCTCTACTGTGAGGCAAGAGACAGACATGGCTTCATTTGACAGTTCTTAGGGGCACCTAGCCCCCCTGAAGATCAGGCTGGCTCCCACCTCTTTAAATCTTTCCTAGCAGTTCTGGCACTGTTAGTCAACCTGCAGCTTAAATCATGTAGGCAGACACTGCAGATCTAGTGGAATGCATATCTTTACAATGACTCATAGTCCAGGAGGAAAGAACAATAGGTAAGCAGGGTTGGGTGGGGAGTGGGGTGGACACTAGCCATTGGGGACTGCAGGAAGCTCTAGTCCCAGGTGATGTGGTCTGGGAATTGCAGGAAGTTCAAACACTCCCCACCCGCCCTTGAACTCAAACAGCCTGGCTGGGGCTCTCTCCTTTCTTTCATCTTCCCCTGCACAGAGCCCAAGCACCTGTGTTCCCTGGGGGACCAGGAGGAGCTGAGGGGAGAGCCACCTGTTTCTTGAAGTGGCGCCCAGTACAATGAGTTCAGTGGGGTTCTTTGGATTGTTGTTTCAGGGCCAGGTCAGTGGGGAAAGAAGGAGAACAGGGAAAACAAGAGGCACAGGCTTTTTAGGAATTTGTTTCCCCCATCTTCAAAGCATCTGACAAAGTGGGGTTTTCTCCCAGGAAAGCTCATCTAGTTCCCCTTGGTGGCGGTGGGGGTGGGGGAAGAGAATACCAGGGCTTGCTTACAATAATATAATATCTTTCCTCCTTCTCTTCAGCAATATTCATTGTTTGATTTTCTACTATTCACGAAAGCTTGTCTGAAGAAATCTGTTAGTCTATAAGGTGCCACAGGACTCTTGTTATGTTTGCTATACCTATAAAATTGTCAGTGCTTTTAGCCATCCTGCTGTAGTTATACCAGTATAATGGAAATACCTCTTGAGGGCTAAACTCTTCTTTTATACTCCTATACAAGCCATGGTGGGGGTTGTTTTGCTTTACACCAGTATAAAGCTATACAATCTTTGTGTGCAGACAAACTGAGTCATTTTGCAGCAGACTGCAGCCCTTTTGAATTAATTAACACTTCTTACTGCTTCCTCTCCACCCAGCTTGTTCTCAAGCAAGGTATTCATTAATCCACCACTGTTAGTTCCCAGTGTTCCCCACCAGTAAGGAGGCCTGGGCAGTAGCTGGGGTGGTGGGGGCAGGCATGGGGGAGGGCTAGGGTGAAACTGTGGAAAACATGGGCTGCTTTACAGAATTGTTGAAAATTGCTGAATTATTTTTTCAGCATTCCTGGACATAATGCTAATGTAGAATGGGTTTTCTCTCTCCTCAGTGCTCAGTGGACCAAGGAGAGGAATTGATTATCAGTTAAATCTGTGAAGGACATTATATTAATTTAGTATAATCTGAATGACACGTCATGTGAGGAATTTAACTCATATATTCTTGACAATGAAAGCCTACTGACAGAAACAGGTTCAGCTGATAAATATCAAGAAGAGGCTTTACCATTTTGAATGGTATAATTTGGTCAATTGAATGCTATTGTGACATTGCTGACACAAATTGTATATTCACAACAATAATCGTTTTATTGTGTTACAGTTTTGTATTATACATCCTTTTTTTACAGTTCAATGTGCCTAAGAATATATCTGTTGTTCAACTTGTTCTCCATTTTTTTCATGCTGCCATGCATTCATTAATCACTACCCATTTCCACAACATAATACAGTAATGACACTTATATAAATACTACGTTTTCTCTGTGTCCTCCAGTGTTCTCCTTTTCCCACTTCCTTGTCCTCCTTTCCATGCTTAACCCTACACAGAACTCCTTGTTTGTTTTTACAAAGATGTGATGATTGAGGTAGGTCAGAGGAGACAAAGAAATCACCTTTGCCTGAAAGGGAGGGGTGAGGAGTGAAAACCAACTCTTTCAAGCGTCAAAGGGGCAGCTCTGTTAGTCTAATTCAGCAAAACAAAACAAAACAAAAAAAGCAAGCTGTCCTGTGATTCACCCCTGCAGCCCCGCCACCAATTCCATTCCCACAGACACCCACACTAGCCTCTGCCACCCACTTCCATCTGCTCAGAAATATCCATCCCAGCCTCCCGCACCAAACCCATTACCTGCATGTACAGCCATGTCAACCTCCCATCCCCAGCCCCATCCACCTGAGCCTTCCCAAACCCCCCACTCCAATACCATTAAAAACTCCAACTCCAGCCTCTCCCACCCCAACCTTCCCTTTTCCCCATTACTGCAGAACCATAAACCCCAGCCTCAACTCCCACCCTAATCCCTAGACACCCATCACAGCTTTCCTGAACCACTCCTATGCCCCCCCAAACACCCATTCTAGCCTCCCAATTCATCCACTCCAAGGACTTAGATCAAGATGAAATGATACAACAATTTACTGTTGTTAAAGCCTGAAAAGTTACCCTTTGAAGCTGAAATTATACTAAGTATGTACATGATAAATTTTACTTGTTAATTACATTTAAATTCATCAGTATTACTTTTTATTTTTGTATTTAGGTTAAAGGAATCAATTGATCTTGCTATTTGAATTTTAGGTTGCAAATACAATTTGGAAAATCTTTTTAAGCTTACATGAATGAGATTGGTGGGGGCACCAAAGCAAAATTTGCCTCAGGGCACCACAACCCCTTGAGCCAGCCCTGCATAAGTGATACATAACAAAATATCTTTTTACTCTCCTTACATAACCCCAGTAGTTTTCAGCCTATGATCTGTGGATTCCTGGGGACTCGCAGACTATGATCTAACATTTCCAAAGGTTTCCACACCTCCATTTGAAATTTTTTAGGGGTTCTCAAATGGAAGAAGAAATTGGAAACAACTGCACTGCCACAAGGTCTTTTGTCTTCGCCTCTAGAGTCAGGAATAATTCATGGGCTGCAGACTTTGTCCCATGGTGTGTTCACTAAACTGCTGCTTGTTTGCTTTATTTACTGTACATGTAAACACACTTTCCTCGTCCTCTGCCAGCAGCACCATACCCAGGGGCGTGAGAGGCCCAGGGCCAATCAGCCTGTGCAGGGCCCCACCTCCCCTGCACTGGGGGGTGGTGTGGGCCGGTCCCACACTGCCACCCCTCTGCTGACCCTGGGGGTGGAGTAGAGCAGTCCGGGGGCTGGGCTTTGCTCTGCCACCCTGTCTGTGGGCCAGCCCTGCCTGCCCCCAGAGCGGAACAGCTGGCCCAGGCGAGGAGCCAGAGAGAGAAGCCCGGCCTCTGGGCTGGCCTGCTCCATGCTGGGGCTGGCTGTTCTCCATTCTGGGGGTGGAGAAGAGCCAGCTGGGAACAGAGGCAGGCTCTGTGCTCTGCCCCCCCCCCCTTCCTCGCTGACTTCAGCTCTGTGCCAAAAGCAGCAGGGAGGGGGCTGGGGACAGTGTGGCGATGGGGGGGGGGCAGTGATTTGGGCCCCACGCTGCCTTGCTCATGGCAGGACAGCACGGGGCCCAGGGCGATTGCCTCTTTTGCCAGCCCCTAGGGACAGCCCTGTCTGTCAGTAATCAAGAGAATCAGACTGGTATTGCAAATTCCTTTGTCCAGGGCAGGCTGGGTTTATGTACAACCTTCCAAACACATTTTAAGATCCTATTTCCAGCACACAGAAGTATACAATTCACCCATACATCACACACACATTTCTGTGACCAGTATGCCCACAGTTTATGGATGATACCTCACATGACACCTTTTGAATGTATACTATGACAGCCGTGTGTTGGTGATGGTATAATATGTTCCAGTACAGTGGCCCCTCTATCAGTTTGCATTCCCAAAGTCATGTTTATTTTGAAAGTGTCATCTAAAAGTTTACAAGTTCAATAGCAGCACATGCCTGATGCTTTAAATTTACTGTGCATGCCTGTCCACTATGGATAGTAAAATGCAAGACAAAGTAGATTCTTTTTGTAAACTTTTCTGAAGCTTGTAAACTTGCTACTGTAACTCTTAAAACTGCTGGAGCTCATTTATTGCTGTTTGATGTAACTGGATAATATGTGTAGTTTTATGATCTCAGATGTTTTCTTATCAGACTGCCACTATCTTTTAGCAATTTTGCTCTTTATATAAAAGCTTTTTAGTTGTTTTTCCTCCTGTGCTTAGCATTTTAGTATTATCTTTTCTTTTGTATTTTAAAGAATGTTTATGACAGAATAAAGCCTATTTCAATTTACCTATTAGGAGATGAAAAGACAAATGCAATTTGGGCTGAAATTCAGAAAGCATTTGAGGAGTCGTATCGTGCAAAAGCATACATAAATATCTCAAACTTTTCAAATATTTTGTTATTTTTAAAAAATCCAAATCAAACCACTTCCCTTCCCCACAAAAGTCTTCTCCATGATAGATTAAGGGAAAAATTACGTAGGTAAGGGGAACATTCCGTTCCTTTTTCTTGCTGGAAACAAGTTCCTTAGCCTCATCATTCGTGGTTTGTGATGGCAGATAAAGCTATGCATATTCATTGGTATGAAGTTCAGACAAATTTATGTTTCTGTAATTTGCTCAGATTATATTAAATTCTTGGGGCTGAGATATAGTTAGTGTGGTTATACCAACAGTAATACATATAAGGCCAAATTCCTCTCTGGCCTAATTCTTGGGTTCTTCCTATTCAACATTTGCTAGGGATCAAACTAATTTGCATCCAGGATGTCAAGTAGGCATTGTGGCAGCTCTTATAGAGCTGAGTCACATGAATGCTTTTGCCACACTTCCTCCTGTACCTGTCCACACCTCAATATGTCCCTGGTGAGCTCCCATGATTTTCATTGGGATCATTGATTTGAATAAGCCTTCGCCAACATGAATAAAGGTTGCAAAGTCATGCCATTTCATTAATATTTTGATTGATTTGCTAGACACACATGTAGCATTTTTCTCCAACATAACATAACATTAGCCATCTGAGATGATAAATGACATAAAACTCTGTGGTTCATTAGCAGCAAGGTCATACTGAGCAGAATTAAAACCACTGTGCTTCCTTTATTGCTAATTGATGCAATATTTTACTAGCTAACAAAACCTAATTTGAAGCTTCTGGTAGGTAAAGTAGTAACTTCTTGTAAAAGGGAAAAAAGGCAAACTTTGTCTATAAAATGCAAGGGCAAATGTTTTCTTCTATCGCCTCATTGGTTCACAATGTCTTGCTATGCATCAGTTATGAATAGGGTTTTATGAACCATACCAACAACAATGCTGTTTGCAAGTCTGGTTAATTCTTCTTTGTTGTAAAGACCCCTCTGTACTGCATGCCAAGCTGAGCCAAAAGTCTATAGTGAGATCCTTGTGCCCTTCAGCCGTCTGGTGCAGAATGCTGGGAATTCAGTACAGTATTCCTGGTGTGGGTGTGTGTTTAGTGTGACATTCCCTTTATTATACCCTTGTCAAGGTGCCACTGATTATGATTTGAAACATATAACTGCCTTATAGAAATTGTCAGGAGGGAAGATGGTGGTCTGGGGAGCTACTCAGAATTCAGCTGAGGCTTTTCATGTGGAACAATGTTGTAGAAAGTTACCTTGGGATTATGCTCTAAGCACGTTAGTAGGATATTACTGCTACAATGCCCAGCAGAAACATAAGGATGGCAAGATTGTTAATAGCTCATTGCAACTTGCTATTTACAAGTCAAAGGGGGGAACATTCCCCTGGGTGGACTTATGAGGCTGATCAGCTGACTGCTGATTTCAAGCAGCCAGATACAAGGGCGGTTAGAGGGATGCTAGGGGAGGCTACTGGAATCAGGGAAGCTTTGAAGGACCATTGGCTATGGCTACACTTAGGCTATGTCTACATGGCTCTTTTATTTTGAAATAACACTCGTTATTTCAAAATAAAAGAAATTAGGTCTGCACGACGTTTTCTTATTTCGAAAGGACGGACCCCGTCCTTTCGAAATAAGAATCTTCATTTTGAAAAAGTAAAACCTGGTCCCCCCTCGAAACAGCTGTTATTTTTGAATGGATATTTCGAAATAACGCCGTTTAGACCTGTTCTTTCGAAACAACACTGTGTAGACCTGTTGTTTCGAAAGAACTGTTTCAAAACAACAGGTCCAAACGGCTTTATTTCAAAATAACCATTTTGAAATAACAGCCATTTGGACTGCAGGCTTTCCCTTAATTTTAATTAATATTTTGTTAATTCAAATTAACTTATTTTGAAATAAGGATTTTAGTTCGAAATAACTCATTTAGAAATCCTTATTTCAAAATAACAATGCATGTGTAGACATAGCCTTAGAGTGTGTTAATTCGAATTGACTAAATTTGAACTAGTCAATTTGAACTAATAATTATTAGTTTGAATTTGGTCAATTTGAATTGACATGGCCACACTAGAAACTCCAATTCGAACTAGCATGTGCATGGACTGGACTTGCTAATTTGAATTGGAGGAGGGGCATCATGGGAGGTGTGGCAGCATGGCCCCCAAAAAAGGGCCATGCCACCACCCAATCCCCTGTGGGCTACAGCACCCTGGATCCGACACAGGGAAAAGCATTCTCTGCCCAGCTCTAGCCCCACAGCAGCTAGAGCTAGGCAGGGGATGCTTCCCCCATGCCAGGCTCAGAAGGCAGGAGCCTGACAGGGAATGTTTTCCCCTGGCAATGTTGGGGGAGAAGTTTGATTTTGCTCTTATCCAGAACCCCTCCTTCTAATTACAAGGTCCCCCACCCCTCAGGTGTGTATCATCCTGTAATGTTGCCCTGCTCTCAGTGAGTGGTCACAGGAAACCAGGCTGTTAAGGTTTAACAAATTTAAGTTTATTGAAAGGGAAAAGGGGGCAGGTGAAGATTTAAAGGTTGTAAAGCTATAAAACTATAAAACTACCAACACACCTCAAATGTGGGTGGGCGGATGGATGGCCTAGGCACAGATTCTTCTCTTAGATACGCCAACCCTGACCCTCTTCATCTTTAGGCAGGTAGGCTCACCACCTTCCCTGGTAAGGCCAGCCTTGCCATGAGACACACCTCACCCACACGTGGGGCCCATATTAGAGTCTCATGGTTTTCCTTCACCTGAATGGCGATGTTCAGCTGACGGCTTGGCGGGGATCCTCCAGACTCAGACCGGAGGCTTCTGGGCCTCCTTCCGGCCTGTCCTGAATCAAAAGTCTTTCGGCCTATTAACAAAGTGTGAGACCGGGCTAGTCTTCTAACAATCCAGTTCTGAGCCCAGGCCTTCAGGGACTTCCACGCAGCAGCTGTCATCTTCCAGCCTACAAGGAGTCTCCCTTCAAGTTGGTATGAGGATTTAACTCAGAGAACCAAATTCTCAGACCCTAGACCCAGTTTGTGGGAGCTCTGAGGCTTCTGTTTCTCCAAAACAAAGCAGGCCCAGGGAATCCAAAGAGGTCGGACAGAGGCAGCACAGGGTCCTTCAGGGTAAAAGAGCAGGCGCAGGGAGCCCTTCTCCCTTGGAGCTCTGTCTTTTTATTCTAGTTCCCGCAGCCAATCTGGGCGCCGCTTGGTTCACGCCAAAACCCGGCCTCATTGGGTTGAATTGCGAACCTTCCAGATGGTTTGCGCACGGCCCTCTGTTAGCTGCACATGGCCCGCTGCAATGGCTGCCCCCTGGCAGCAGTGCCAGTTGCTGGGCAGACTTCGTGGCTCCTGGCAGCCTGCCAGCAACGACTGTCACTCATTAGGTCTGAGCCCAGTGCTGGGGAGAGGCGCACCCAAATACCACCCATGCATTATAACAGGCACAAAATTAACATGCATCTACTGCTTATTAACTAATTAACACTCAAGCATACAGGTACAAATTGATTACAATTAATAAAGCAATGAGAATTCTCCCAACAGCAGGGCTCCTTGGGGCCATGGCACCCCCCACACAGTGCAGTGGGGGCTGGGGGAATCTCTTCTCCCTTGCCCTCACTGCCCTGATAGCGTGGGCCACAGGAATCCCTTCTCCTCTCTGCTGTCAGGGGGGGCTGGGGGAATCCTTTCTTCCCCAACCCTGCTTTGCTGTCAGCAAGGGGCCAGGGGAATTCCCCCTACCTGTGCTGACAGTGCGGGCGGAGGGGAGAAGGAACCCCCACGCATGTCTGGAGCCACGCTGACTGTCCGCAGGGACAGAGACCCCTGCACGTGCTAAGCCCTGCTGGCCATGGATGGGGTCCTTGTCTCTGCGTGTGGCCAGCAGAGACTGCAGCCGTGTGCAGGGGTCCCTGTCCCCATATGCAGCCAGCGGGGCTGCAGCCACGTGCAGGGGTCCTTTCTCCCTGCACCTGGGGATCCCATCGCCATGCCTGGGGATTCCTTCCCTGATCACAGTTCTAGTCCCCGCTGACAACGCAGGGGTGCAGCGAGTGGACAGGAATCCTCTTGCCCCTCAGCCAGCAGGGCCATAATTATGAGCATTGCTAATGGGAAGGGGTGCGTTCCAATGAAAACATGCCCCAGGCAGCAAAATGCTGTGTTACAGCTCTGCCAGCTAGATCTGGCTGGGGAGTGGTGGAGGCACCTTTGAGGCTGCTGGCCCCCAGTGCCAGAGGGCTGGTCTTCTTTCCAGGGTGCCATGCACCCTTGGAGGAAGGTCAACCCATGTCAATTGGAAGTCCCAGTGAGTTCAAATTGACATAGCCACACCGGGTCAATTCAAACTAATGGGTTCGAATTGACCACAACTTCAAAGTCAAATGAGGTTTGACCACTTTGAAGTCAGCTTTCATCAATTCGAACTGAGGAGTTCCTCACTTCTGAGGAGTTCCTCAGTTCAAATTGATGAAAGTGAGTGTGGCCATGCCCTTAACTGAATTCAAATTGATTGTCATCAATTCAAATTCATTTCTAAGTGTAGACATACCCACATTGACAACGATCATCAGAAATTTGTCTTTTTGTGATGCACTGAACCAGGCAATGTTTAACTCAGGGGTCTCAAACTCAAGTCACCATGAGGGCTGCATGAGGACTAGTACAAGGCCACACAAGGACTAGTATGTTATCCTGAGGGCCACACTACTGAAACCTTTTCATGCAAGGATATTGCAAATATTAGTAACAATAGCATTGTTGTGGGGTGCAGAAAATAGCTTTAGGGGCCGCGAGTTTGAGTTTAACTGCTGCCTTGAGTTCTCCTTGTAATGCTTGCTTTCTGAGTGTTAATTGCAAGGGGCAAATACCTCTAGGTATGTAATCACTGTCTTTCATTATTAGCAGTGAGAGACATATGTGGGCATTTCACAAATAAAGACAATATAACATCGCAAACTCAGGTTTAAGAAAAACAATGAGAGTTCTGTGGCATCTTAAAGATGAATAGATTTCTTTGCGAATAAGCTTTTGTGGGCTCCAACCCACTTAGGCCCGAAGAAATCTGTTAGTCTTTAAGGTGCCACAGAACTCTTGTTGTCTTTGCTGTACACAGACTAGCATGCCTACCGCCCTGCAAGTTTAAAAAGAGGATCAAACACAAACCTTTGGTCAAACAGGGGATACAGCAAAGAAGAACATCTCACAGTTAGGGTTCTCACAGCTGGGGTCAGCAGTGCACCAGTCCAAAGACAGAAACAAAGATGCCTACAGAACACAGAACCAGTCAAGTGGGGGTTGTGTGGATCACTGTGGCACCTAAAAAGCATCTTTGTGGATCTGGGTGAAAGCCTGTGTTCACACAATGCTTTTAATTTGAAACAACCACCTTTGTTTTGAATTAAAAGTTGACATGTGCAGATGACGTTTCCTTATTTTGAAATAAGGAAAATCATTTCGATATAATAAAACCTGGTTGTATATAGAAATGAGGGTTATTTTGAAACTGTGGTTTTGAAATAACCACGTCTGGCTCTGTTATATCGATATGCCCCACATATCGATATAACACAATGAATTACCTCCCAGGGTGCCATGCACCCTGGGAGGATCTCCCACCCCCGCCCCAGCAGCTTGGCCAGGGAGAAGATCAGCACCCTGGTCAGGGAGCTGAGGTAAGGTGCAGGGACACACGGGGCAGCAGGCGCAGAGCTGGCTTCGCCTGCTGACCCCACTAGCCGGCAGCAGGGGGGAGTGGCGGGCGCAGAGCCTGCTTCACCTGCTGCCCCTGCTTGCGGGCAGCGGAGGGGTGGCGGGTACAGAGCTGGCTGGACTTGCTGCCCTGGCAAGCCAGCAGCTGGGGGGAGCAGCAGGCACTGAGCTCGTTTTGCCCGCTTCCCCTACAAGCTGGCAGCAGGGGGAAGCGGCAGACATGGAGCTGGCTGGGCCTGCTGCCTAGTCTCAGTGACTGCTGGCCAGGAAGGGGGGTCGGGGGCAGGCTGAACCCGCTGCCCGGGCTCAGGGGCTTGGGGACCAGGGCACCCTAAGTGCTCTGCCCCTGCCACCCAGCTGGCAACCGCCGAGACCAGGCAGCAAGTCCAGCTGACTCCCTTACCCTCCCCACAGTTGCCAGCTGCTGAGCCCGGGCACCGGGTCCAGCCAGCTTGGGGACCTTCTGTCCCCCCCAGCTGCTGGCTTGCCGGGGCAGCAGGTGCAGCTGGCTGGGGACCCACTGCCCCCCCCCCCAGCTGCCGGCTTGCAGGGGCAGCGGGGAAAGCCAGCTGGGGACCCACTGCCTGCCCTGGCTGCCAGCCTGCCAGGGCAGCGGGTTGATGCGCAGTGGAGGACACAGGGCAGGGGGATCTAGGCTGTTTTCCAGCTGAGAGCCAGGCAGGGGATTGAGTGGCAGTGTGGCCCTGCCAGGGGGCCAAGTTGCCACACCTCCCATGGTGCCCCTCTGCTGAATTGAAATAGGAAGTCCTGTGTTCAGATTTGCTATTTCAATTTGGTGGTTTTTGCTTATTTCAATTTAAGTCAATTCGAAATAATGATTTTATTTTAAAATAACTTATTTCAAATTCACTTATTTCAAAATAAGCATTTACACGTGGACATAGCCAAAGTGTTTTCTTGAAACACCTCTGCCTGTTAGCAGGTGTTGATACTAGTGTAAAACCATTAATTGGGTTCTGCTGATTTTAGACAGGTGAACCGTCACTCCAGCTGAATAAACAGGAGTTGCTATCTAAGGAGAGAGGATCTAGGATGTAAACCGAGCAGAGGAACCTGCAGGACAAGAGTGTGGGACTAAGCTATGCTTCCACTTTGCCTTTGGAAGCTTAGGCTGGGTTTCTGCTGAAGGGAGAGGCAGACTAGGGACCTTAGGGCCTCCCCCAGCTGGGGCCTGGTGCCCCTGCCTGGGGCTGTAGACCCACCTTCCAGCCTAGGGCCCTGGTCCTGTGTGGGTAGGCCAGTGCTGGGGGCGGGGTTGGGGGCAGAGGCCAGCCCTGGCTGAGCTGGTTGACCCCTGGGGACCATGGGGCTGCCTTGTACATATGGTGCAGCTTCTGGTACAGGCCAGATGCCATACTGCATGCCAGCTGGCCCCAAACCTGGAGCAGAGCAACCTGTTACACCAGCTTGCCCCGATGCCAGAGGTGGCCCAGGGGTCGGGCAGGATCATTGAGCTGAGCCTCTGGGCTGCCCCCCACCACCACCACCACCCATGCCACCCCCGGCACTGGCAGGGCAGAAGGTCCCCACATTATGGGGCCCTGGACATGGGCCTGTGAGGTAATCTGTCTTGGCTGAAGGACTCTGAGAAGCTAGACTTGGCAGGAAGTACTGTCCAGTAGGGCCTGAGTGGTGCATCCTCACAGACCACTAACTTGCCAATATTGGTATTTAAACCAGAAGGTTATCACAAGGAGCTGTCTAAGCAAAAATACAGACTGTTTGCTTCTACTCTACACCCTGCTTGCTGCAGATTCTAAACTGGTTTCTGATGCTGGTTTGTCCTCAACTTTGCTATGTGATTGCCATCTGTAACCTAGCCCTTGACCCAAACTTCTGGATATATGGATCCGACTCAACTCCAACTCTGCTATTTGCCTGCCAGCTGCAATAGTGCTTGACACTGACTTCACCGTATCCTGCCACAGCTTGACTTCAATCCTTTTATTTACCTGCTTCTGCAACTTGGTGGCTGAATCTCACTTCCTGGCATTCTGACCTGGTGTGCTCCTGATCCTGCTACTCATCTACTGACCACAACTTAGCAGCTGGCTACTGGACACAGGCCAGTAACAGCCTACCCCTGACACTGAGGGAGGAACCAAAGGAGATACTATGGCTGGGAAGGAAATTTGAGCTGGACTTTATGCTATGTTGTTGTTTTATTTGTAAATAAAGCTGTATTTCTAGAAGGGGGTGGTAGGGAGTTTCTATAAGGTATGAATTATATTTGTAGAGAATTTTGGGGGGCAGAATCTGGCCATATGTCTATAGGTGCCAAATATTTTTCAAAATGCTGGTTATTCCTTTAGTGATGAAATCCAAAAACCAGGGGATATAATTTATTTAGATTAGCCAAAATGTATGGTAAAGCTCCTCACAACAGACCACTAAGGTAACTTGGTAATTCTAGGATTAAAAAATTAAGTCCTGCCACTATTAATTTATTTTAACTATTACAGCTGGGATTGGTCTGGGAGACCTATTCTTCTTGGTACCTGAATCAGAATTCCTCATCCTCTACCATGATTAGCTGGGAAGCTGAGCAAATGCAACAAACATAATAGTGAATATTAATTTAAAGAAAAGTGTGGATTTGTTTAAAAATGGAAATTGAAAAAAAAACCCTGTAAATGCCTCCTCTTTCAATACTGTAGTTTGTACCTTATTAGTTAAGTAATGGAGTGAGCAGAACTAGATGTTTGGATTCAAGTAAGAAAAGAATTATGTTTACGTCCAATGTTCCAAAAGCAATACAGTGTGTTCTTTATGTGTGGTTAAAACATGCCAAATTCATCAAAAGAAAGCAAAGATGCCTGATATACTGGGGGAGGGAAGTTATTTTTGAAGAGATTCATGAAACATTTTTCCAATTGTGTTTCAGGAATCAATGGGAGCCAGCAAATTGTAATGAGCTCATTGCCATGCCAGCTACTCAAAAATTTAAGAAGCTGGTTTCAGGTCATAATATGGCATCCCTGAAAGTGGTGTCTTTCTCTGCCTGCAGAACAAAACATTGGTCTTTCAAACATAATAAATATAATTATAGTACAAACCTCCTTTGTATTGCTTAGTATAAATGTTGGCTTAATCTCTCCGGCTGTGCGCCAAACAGTCTTTTTATATTACAGTGAACCTTTCATCAGTTTAGTGGTGATAAAAAAAAATAACCTAAATTCAGACAAAAGAGATGGACCAAAACAGTTTCATGAATCATACAAAACCCTATACTTATCTATTTAGGGATTATGACAGTTTAATGTATGTAAAGGGCTTTGAATGTAATTAATCCATAGCCCTTTTGAAGAACTTGTCATGATTTAATATGGACCAGATTTTGATACCTTTATTCAGTCTGAACTCTGCCACTCTGTCACTCTCTGAGTAGTAATGTACTTGAACAGACATTGATTTAAATTAAACTGCTTAAGGACATTAGAAGTGAAGTGGGGAAGGAGTTCAGCCAATAATTGGAAAGACAGGTGGGGCTGAAAGAATTCTTTAGGAGTATTAGAGAAAGCTACTAAAACTGGGGTTGGGGGAGGGAAGAAAATCAGACAGGAAGGAAAATTTTACTGGGAAGCTGAGGTTGGGGACAATAGAGGTTGGTTTGGAAGTTACTGGGCAAAGGGGGAGACAATGTGTAGATGGGGAAGAGAGGAAGAGATTGTAGATGTACAGAAAGGAAAACAGAATAAAGAAAATGGGTAGCTTATATGATAACCATTCACAAACATGCTAGATTAGAATAAAGTTACAAAATTACTAATAAATCCTCATTTACTGAGTGTAATTTCTCATTCAAGCTCTGATGCAATTTTGAATACACACCCCTGCTACCATATGCAGAAGCCCTGTGAATAATATAGTGGCTAGCACCTCTGCTTAATATGCAGAGGGTCTGGGTTCAAGCCCTGGGGGGTTGGACTTGATGATCTCATGAGGTTCCTTCCAACCCAATGATTTGATTGATTTCTTGGCAAACACATAGGGTATGTCTACACTGAAAAGATTTTTTTCAAAATAAGGAGGCTGTAATGCTCTCCGGGTGTAGGGGAACTAAACTGCAAACCACATACTCTTCAAGGACTTGCTTTCTATGGCCTCTAAATCATTTGTATGTATGTGATACACTTTGACCCTTTAACAACTCTCATATTTTGTTTCCTTTCTTGTTATATTAAACCTTTAGTTGTAGTTACTAAAGGATTGGCTGGCAGTGTGGTATTTTGGGTAAGATCCAAGCCTATATTGTTCTGGGTGATGTAGCTGGCCTTTTGGGGTCAGGAGCACCTATTTCTTTAAGAGACCCAGTGGCTAGGCAGGAACCAGAGAAGCTGATGTGCAGTAAAGGGGGCTGTTTCTTTTTTGTTATGCTTGGTGATGACCAGAGAATCAGAAGCATGTTTGGTTCCTGACTGGGAGACTGGTTTAAGTACCACCCACCAGTGGTTTGGGGGTTTGGCCCCTGGTTTTGCAGCTTGCCCTGATTTTGGCACATTCAGAAGATTATCCCAAGAGGCCCGGGTCACAGAGGCTTATTTTGAAAAATGATGGGTTACTTACCAGTAACCATGCTTCTTCAAGACGGGCTGCTCACATACAGACAGCTTTAGGTGACTACGTGCCGCAGCACACGATTGGCTGGAAACTGTTAGCCCTCACCTATCAGAGCAGGGTCGGAGGCCAATGTTCCCTCTGGCTGCGCCTGCAGCTATATTTAGATGGGCCCGACCTGGATCCCCCTCAGTCCCTTATTATTGCTAATTCCAAGTAGCAGGGATAGTGGAAGGGACCTGAATGTATGCGAGTAGCCCATCTTGAAGAAGGATGGTTACTGGTAAGTAACCCACTGTTCTTCTTTGAGTGCTGCATGCGTCATTCAGCCTTAGGTGACTACTAGCTGTACCTGAGATGGTGCATAGAGTTAATAATGTTCTCCCCACCATCAGCACGGCTGTACTCAAAATGGCATCCCAACTGCAAGGACAGACAAAGCAGTGCGTCATCAAGCTTACACTGATTAACATACTGCCAATCTGCAGATTCTTTGGACAGAAGATCTGCACATTGGGTGCCGAAGAGGTTATCTACCACTCCATCACGTGATAGGCTTTCTGGAAAGAGAGCGATCTTGATCTAGTATAGATGACCCTTATGCCAGTAGGTGATAAACAATGGAAATTGCTGTCCCTGCAGCATTTCTTCATCCCATCAAGAAGCAAATGAATGCTACGCCCCTAACCAGAGGGGAGGGAAAACGTTGGCTCTCAAATGTCAGTGGGATGGGTTTTGTCACCTTTACCTATGATGCACTGGCCTGGAACGTGGTGGCCAGAATCGTAGGAGGGCACACCATGGGTCGGTGTCCCACAACTGCGTGGAAGGAAAGTGTGGGAGAACAACCATGTAAGGAGGATACAGAGGCCTAGTCCCCTGACCTATCAGTATTGAAAGGGGGAAGAAAAAGATCCCTGGGTTGAGGCCTGACCACTTAGGAGGCTTGGCCAGGAGGGTCCTTGGAACTCCAAAGGGATTCCACTAGGCAAGGGTACCTGGAGGAGAAGGGGTAGTTGAAGTGTGGGGAAGCATCACAGAGGTCCTGCCCAGTGGAGGTGATCCTACAACACGTCATGGCAACAGGTTGGGTCCCCTTTTTAGGGAACTCCTACTCTAAGCTTTGGGAGAAACTCCTCAGAACCTTTTATGGGAGGAAAAGGAGCAGGATAGTAGAATGATATATAATGAAAGAACAAGGAAAAACAGTGGAGAAGTAGAAAGACCCCTTGTTGTCATACCTAGGTTTGGGGGGTAACCAATGCATGACAAATGCGGAGATAGGGGAATCCCTATCTTGAGGCCACAGGAGGAATTCATGAAACCTGAACAGCTAAGTATGTTACCCTCACTCTCTTCCTTTTCTGGTCTTTAGAACTTGAGCAAGGGAAGAAGAAAATGAAGAAAACTATCCCGTATCCTCTTTCAGGGGAGGTAGGACTAGCCTCAAAAATGTGCTGACTATCCTCAGCAGCAGAGCATTCTAGAGGCACCTAATTCCCATGTGATGGTTATTTAATCTTTGACCCAACCTGTATATAATAAGACGGTCAGTCAATCATGAGTTTGGTGGGCTGTCTCATGGTGGGGCAGTGAGCTACAGTTCTTGGATCCTTGATGGTGACTGGTCAATGGCGTTGACCACCCTTTTGGGTATCCAAGGGTTAGCCGGGGATGTTTAGGAGCAGATGCATATCCCTTGTTCCCTAGGAGGAAAAGGGTTACTACTGATGAGCTCTACCATATAATCGAAGTAGGACAGGATTGGGGTTAATCCTGGATTGGGGAGGAAAGAACCCCAGGGAAAACAGACACATAAGGTAAATCTCTCAAAAAAGAAAGGTGCCAGGGACTGTTTCCTTGCGTCTCTTGGTGGAACAGAGCAAGGAGTATTGGTAATGCTATTGTGGGCATGCCACCAGTAGTAACACTAGGCCACTCTAGTCTGCTAGGGGTCACATAGCCCCCTCTCAGAATCTGAGGGTTTCCCAAGAGAATGTGCTTGAGTTGCCAGGTTCATAAAGCAACACTGTTTGACTCTAGCACCACGTCTGGAACTCATTGGGTGACGGGTCTCTGGACTGTGAGGAGAGTCTCCTTATGCCCCTCCAGCACCTAGTGGAAGTAGGGTGAAGGGCCACTAAGACCCCTTCCACTCTATTAAGGGGGGACTATGATTATCAGTAAGGACGCCTCGAGAGAAGGGTGATAGGCATCTCTTCTTGAAGCCCGGAGTCTGGGATTAATAGCATACAGAGTAAGTTGGAACTGACTCCTTCACTCTTCCTTTCCTCCGCACCAGAGGGAGAAAACATTCCCACTTGGCAGTGTAGGCAGGCCCAGTGGAGGGACTCCTACAACTTATCCATTCCTTTTGTAGGTTCTCTGAACCAGGGTGTAAAGGGTAGGGCTGAGACAGCCACTAGTTGGCTGTCAGAGATTTTGGCCTCCTGCCTCATTAACAAATGGTTAGGGATGATGCATCCTCCCAGTCATTTGCTATTTACGAGGTGTGCCCATGGAGCAGCGGACCAATAGGGAAGGATGATCATCCCTGGAGGCAGAGGAATGAAGGGGAGCATCTTCCTTCTGTGGGGCTCAGGAAGCCACGCTGAATGTCCAGGGAATTGTGAGGGCCCTGGGGAGGAGGTGGGTAAGGAAAAAAAGGAGAAAAGGGTGGGAACTAACCCGCTCACAGAGGACTTTAAAGGCAGACAGCATCGTCTCACTGTTCTTTCTTTCTTGAGTGAGGGGTGAGGCTGCTCTCTTGCCCGTTTCGGTATAGGAGCATCTGATCAGCACACTCATGCTTAGGATCAACACATGGAGGAGTATGTCTGGCCCAACCCCTTGGTCTGGGGCCACTCGGGGTTGAGGGAAGGGAATTGTCCTGTTATTTTTCCTTGTGTGTCCTGGTTGGACTGTACCCTGGAGGGGACCCCAGGCACAAAAATTGGGGGGTTAAGGAGGAGTAACGGGCCTCCTCCTCACTCTCCTCCCCAATGCCTCAGCTCTTCGCCAGATATCTGAAGTCCTGTGCATCTACAGATCTATCTCATGTGGGCATGATTCTCAGTTGTCTCACCCCCTGTTGGCCCTGTGACATTCTTGGGGCCGTCCGACAAGGGTCAATGGAAAAGATTGCTATTGGAGAGGAGAGTGAGAGATCCCAAGACTGACTGTGAGGTGGCAGTTGAGTGAAAGTGATCCTTGGGTGCTGTCCAGAGAGCCCAAGGCCTGATGTGATAAAGCCTCAAGTAAATAGGAGGGATGAATATCAGGGTGGAGGGAGGTGGCAAATGGTGTAGAAAATGTTCGCTCACCTAGCGAGGGACCCTGGAGGGTGGAGGGATAGTAGAACCCTGCAGAGATTGCCCTTCCTTCCTACCACACTGGGAGGGTCCATGACAGGTCCCTTGCCCGAGTGTTTGAGGGGCTGCTGAGAGTTGAGTGGTCATCTGGGTGCCTGTGGCATGTGCATACCCAGACCTCTGAGGGCTGTTCTAGGGTCCCTGCAGCCATGCAGCAGAGAGTCAGTGGCCCTGGCAAAAAGTGACCATCCCTCAAAGGGGAGGTCCTCTATGGCCTGCTGTAGGTCTTGATACAGGCCGAATTCTTGAAGCCAGGCGGTACGGTGCATTACCACGGCTGAAGCAATGGCCTGGCCAGCTGTGTCAAGTGTCCCAGGCCACCATGAGTGCATCACGGGAAGCTAACATGCCCTCCTCTATGACCAATTCTTAGTCCTCCAGGTATTCCTGAGGAAGGAAGTCTCGGAAGTGCCTCAGGGACTCCCAAAGGTCTAGTGTATATATACTAACCATTGCTTGGTGGTTAGTGATTGTGAGTTGGAAGGCTGAAGTTGAATACGCCTTTCTTCCAATGAGGTCAAGCCTCCTAGCCTCCCTAGAGCTTGGGAAAGTGTCAGAATGGCCCTGACCCTCCCATCTGCAGGCAGCCTCCACTATCTGGGACCTCAGTACTGGGCACTCCATTAGGAAGGAGAAGTTCTTTGAGGGAGCCTGGTACTTATGGCCAGCCACCTTGGAGACTGGCAGGATGGAAGCAGGGGTCTGCCAGTGCTCCCTAGCGAAGTCAAGCATGCTGTCATGTAGGGACTGCAATTGCATTGGGAGAAGCTGCAAACCCCAAGTCAAAAAGGCGGTCTGTCCCCCCTAAGGGTCTTGGCCTCAATGCCCAAGTGCGCTGTAATCCGGTGAAGGAGGTCAAAGTGTGTGCTGGGTTCCTCCCTGTTTAACCCCAGTGTGGGATTTAGATTCGTTTGGGGAAGAGGACAAGCTTGGCCCCTGGGTTGCTGCCCCTTGGCTCTGCAGTTCCGTGGGAGGGCTTCTCTTCAGAGACTGCTGACAAAGGGGACCAACTGCAAGGTCAGTACCAGGGAGGGCCCGGTGCTGGCACTCCTTCAGTAGCAGGTCAGTCTCGAGGTGCTGGTTCTCGGTCGTGTTGATGGTGCTGGGACGGGGAAGTCGGTGCTGCAAAGGTTGATACAGTAAGTGCTGAGGTGGTTGGCACTGGTGTGGCACTAAGGCGCCGAGGTGAAGGGGAGTGCCTATGAGGACACTTAAGCCTATGGCCCCACTCAGTGCCGGTTTAAGGTGGAGGCCTCCAGAGAAGGAGAGGATCCTGGGACCTCTTCAGACTCTGGTCCAGCATGGTGCAGCGAAGCTTGCGGCACTGGGGTAAGCAGCCACTGGTGCCATTCTGAAGCAGCCCACTTACCCAAGAGGAAGGCTAGTTTTCTTCGGGGCTTTGGTGGCATGGGAATGGATAACAGCAGGAGAGCCTTTGAGGTTTAGAAGGACGCCAGTGTGGACAGCACGAGGATGTGTTCTGGGCTTTGTTCCTGCACAGGTGTAGGCCGTGGAGAGTTGGACTGGCACCGACGCTTTGGCACCAAAGTGGACACCACATGCGGCTTTCTGTGCTCCTCCAGGGAGCAGTGCCTAGAAAGCAGGTTTGGGTTAGAAATATTGCGAATACTGGTTTCCTCATGAGATCTTGTACTTTTTGTGGTGCCAGTCAGACTTTAAATAGATGAATAAGATGATTCCCTTATAATAGTTCATAAAAGAATTGTACTATGGCCTATATTCATGCTTGTGTTTTGTACAGCACTGAGCACACTGCTGGCATATCAGATAAATAACTACAATGCCAACCATAACTTCTGCTTCCATTTCAGGAGGGAATCCAGAAGCAACATATCAAAATGATGATGTTACAGATTTTTTCTGGACTCTTTGAAACCTGGACAAATGTCTAGTTTGTTTGAGGTCTGGGTGAAAATAGTCACTTATTGTATCTGAATTGCTGGCTCCACCCTCATATGCATGTTGGGACTTGGGGAGTGGGAAGTGGAAAAAAGATGAGGGGTTCTAAAAGGAGAAAAAAAGCATTTCTATGTCAAAATTAGAATTTAGTGTTGTAATGTTATGTACTTTTGCCATTTTGTTCTCCTTTGACAGTGGGTTGTAAAAAGTAACAGGAATATCTTTCCCATTTGCAGGCATCATCTATGGTAAAAAGATTCAGGAATTATGTGACTCAACTAGGAAAAAGGTTGAGTAGCAGGAATGTGGGGAGACAAGTAATAACCCTGACCCAGTCAGACTCCCAAATGGCTGTATTTATTTTCACAAAGACTGGAAAAAAGTCAGGACATGATCAGCGGCAGTCAACATTCAGCAGCAGAGATAGCAGAGGCAACAATAGCAACAGGAGCCATGGACCCCAAGCAATAGGAGCAGCCATTGCGGGAACTATTTTATCTCCATCTTCCCCCCTCCTTTAATTAACCAAAAGATTAGTTTTAGGGTTCAGAGATCAAACCAATTCTTTTAAAATGTAGATGCATTTAGGGTCCTGATTGCCCTCATCCCTGGGTTCTCCAGGGAATGGGGAAGCCCGTGCCAGCTGTTGTCTTTTTGCCTGTGGTTTTGTCAGGGATCAGGGCATCCAGAGCTGTTCTTCTACCACTCCCTACAAGAAGGCCGGGGGAGAGGGGTGCTAGACTCCGTCACAAAGCTTGATTGCTTCACTGCTCTTTCCTTAGAAAGAGTGACCAGTAGTGAGGCACCTGCAGGCCAATGAACACTAGAGTATCATTGAGTGTGGACTCCTTCTTCCACACTTAATTTGTGCCACAGCTTCCAGGGCTGAGTCTGGCACCTTTAGGCTTGGCAGTTCACAGCCCCAACATCTCTGGGCTTGCTAAGTTATACTAAATAAGGATACAGCAAGATCATATGCCGGAGATAAGGCAACACACCACATTTATTGTAAGTACTGAAAACTTTTCTTAAAAGAGAAGAGAAAACAGCTGTCTCATTGCCTATTAACACGCATGCACGCACACACGCACGCACGCACAGTTCTGCAGGAGGGAGATAGTTACCAATCTCGCATTGCTCATGTCAAGCTGCTGGCCAGGCAGCTTAGCTCAAGTGATGAAACGGGGTCCAGTCAGTCAGAACACGATGCTCCTTGGAGTTTGCAGGATGAACCCAAAGAACCATATTTTCTTCACCGTTTTTTATAGGGCCAAACTTTATAGTTAATTATTGCATCATGTCATTCCCATTGTTGACAAAATAGTGAACGTGACATCTTTGTCATCTGATTCCTGTTGCAGACTTTATCATTTTGATGTTTTATATGTCCTTGATACGTGCCATCTCCTGATAACATACTTTGGCCATCTGGATCCTCCTTGTTATAGGTCTGGTACTTCTCACCTTTATGAATCATTCATGAGTACCACTCCAATCACTCTTTTTAATCACCCCTTCTTAAAGTTTAAAAGTATCATTCTATTGCTACTTTGCTTAAAAAGAAAATTTAATCAAAACAAACTTCTACAGGAGTGTTGCATAATCCTAATAAAGCATCTTGTTAGAGTTCTTGGAGTCTGCATCTCTGTTTAAATCAGAACCTTATCACTCTCATTCAGTTTCTTTCTTTGTTTCTCTCCATTAAGCAGAAACATTATCTGTTTGTGGGCGTTTGATGCCTGCTTGGTGCTTCAGTGTGTAATGTTGCTTAGGGTCACAGGATGTCTCTTTAGTTAACATAGTCATTGTTAGTGGGATGTTTCTTCCAGGGTTGGAAAGGGATTACATACTTGCTCAGATCCAACCTTTATATTTTATTTTGGGGGCTAGTGAGACCTACGGCTACATCAGTTATGAAAGTAAAAATATGACTTGAGCCCCAGCACCTATTTGCTTGAGCCCTGGCACATCTTTTGCTACAAAATTAAGCACTGTCCTCTCTCTAAGTTAGTGATGCTGCCAGGAATGAGATAAGGAAGAAACTATTAGCTGATCTTATCTAGCTGAATTCAGGTGACCCATGATACTTGTGTAGTAGTGACACATTTCTCTGGGTTTCATTAAGGGTTGTGTGCAGCTTCTGGTTAAAAAGAAAAAAACAACCTGTTGACAGCTATATTGTTGACTGGTTTTGGTGGAGCGCTAGGCATCAATGATGGTAAGATGCCCTCAGCTGGTATAGAATCAAAAGCTGATAAGCAGCCCATTAATCCACCAACACTGCAGTGTTTGTTGAGTTTTGCGTGAAAATACAACAGACATTCTGATTGAAGCAATCCATCAGTGCAGCCTGAGAACAAAAATATATGGTCTGCAACTTTCTTTCCACTGTTTCCTGTCTTCTGTACTTCTGACAGAGTGCAGATTTTCTTGAGAAGAGGATACTTTAGCTGTTTTGGACAAAGTCTGAACAGTCCAAGCACCAATACCCTTTTGCCACTAACATGCAGGTTACGGGAATGACCCTGTTTCCCGATTCTGCCGGTCATTTTCACCTCAGGAGGAAAACTCTTTGGCTGTTCAGGGTACCAGGACAACTGATCAGATTACCTCAGGTGCTTAGCTTCAGCATAAATACACTACAAGCCAATCCTGGAGAAGCAGCACACATTGGTCTTGGTATTAAGTCTCTGGACATTTCTAACAGCATTTTCCAGCTCCAGATTACAGCCAGCTCAGTATTGACTTGTCTGGGTGGGATATCAAGCAGTAACAACCATAAATCATTAGGAACCATCACAGACAGATCTGGAAGATGCTTGAATGATGTGTCACGATGTTTTGCACTCCTGCCCAGACTCTGTAGAGTCATGGCATCAAGCTCACTACAAAGCTACAGGTCTATAGAACCAGAGTTATACCAAGTCTGTTGCACCTCAATGGAATATGAGTGCTGAGGAAGGCTGAAGTGTCGTTGATTGATGTTTTTGTGTCCCATCTTCATCACCTGCTTCATATTAAATGCCAGGACAAAATAAAAAATGAAGATATTCATAGCTGAACCCAACTGCTTCCATCAGCACGGGTTCGGTTTCAGTTACCTTAGTAGGGACATATTTTTAGGATAGAAGACCAGTGAATTACGAAGCTTGTTTGCCAAGGAATTCTGCTTTTTGGCCAGTGATTGTGCAGTCAGCAAAAGGTGCAGGGTCAGAATAGGATCATCCTCCCATGTGATCATCTTAATGACCTAGTGCAAGATTCATCCAGGTGACTAGATCTGCAGGTAGGCTATGCCCCTTTGTGATTTGCCTTGGATAATGATATGATATATTAGAATTTTTTTTCAAATATTGGGCAATTGTTTGCTTGCATGTTAACAGAGATGGTCAGCATCATTAATGGATCTCACTTGGACCTGTTGTTTTGCTGCTGAAGATAATATTGGCATGAGATGCAGAATGATGTCTCAGGCCATTAGTTGTGAATCCTTTTAAAATGGAATGGGACAATAATACACACTATCTCCAGAAATGCCCTGTGGCTGTCTTTCATAAGAAGTTCAAGTACTTTGTGTCTGCTACTGCTACCTTCTTTCAGGATACAGTCCTGCAAGATACTTCATGCCTTCTGTGCAGAACTTGGTGCCCTCAGCTCTGATTGAAGACACATGTGAGTTGAGGATGTTTGGCACTGGCTTTCAGCACGTTCCAGGACATGGCTGCTTGAAAGGCCTTGCTTCTTGTAGCTGACAGCATCTGTGGCAACTCTAAAACAAGGCAGCTAAAATCATGAAGGACTACTGTAGCAAATTTCTAGATGTATCTGACAAGGATTAAGCATCAAATTCATATTAGTGTGACAGTGAGCCAGCCAGAGAGTTATGTATGCCACTAACTAGCTGGATAACCCAAACTCAACCTATGGGCACATTAAGAAGATGATACAAATGGTAATTAGGGTCATTCACTGTAAATAACAAACTCTGATCTTACATTATTAAGAGTTTGGAAGAAGACATAGCTATATAATTGCCTATAATCTTGCTAGTGATTATTGATGTAACCAAATAATTCCAGTCTATCAATGTATGTTAATTTAGAAATCAAAAGAAGATATTAACATTTAGATGGAACTTGACTGTAGCAATGTCTATATTTTTATTTCCTTTTGAAGTAGTAAATACCTGTGAATGGGTGTACATTGCCAATGACCTTGTGCTAATGTACCTACTTACCACGGTTAACAGAACATAGGAAATGATACTTCAAAGTCACAAAGTCCGGCGATGGCTTTTTTTTGAAAAAGCTATCTTGAAAAACGTTTTTTGTTTTTTTTTTTAAAGTAACCAGATTTAGCATTGGCAAAAAAAGTATGCTAGTATTTTGAGATACCAGCGCACTTTTTCAAAAAAGCTAAACCCAACAGCTTTTTCAAAAGAAAAAGCCTTTTTTGAAAAACTCCAGTGCTGGTCATGGCAAAGGCTTTTTTTGAAAAAGCCTGCCTCTCTCTTCCATTGCCTTTCTTTTTTCAAAAAAGAAAGTCTGGTGTAGACTTTCTCTTTTGTAGAAAAAAACTGCATTATTTCAGGAAAAGGAGCGGTCCCCAGACTGTTCTCCCAAAATAACATTTCTGAAAAAAGTTATTTTGAGATAATTATTCCAAATACATTTCAAAATAATTTTTTCAAAAAAACTTTTTTCAAAAATGATGTGCAATATAGATGTAGCCAGAGTGGGAAGAGGTATGGCACTTTTGTCATTTTTTTGTCGAGATCCAGCAGATAACCCTTCCTCAGGATGAATTGTTTCTGTTTAGATGTCTTGATATTCATGCTATGTACAGCAGCATAAACTTCTCATGCCATTTGTACATTGTTTGATCTGGAACTCCTACCTAGCCCTGCAGTAGAAAATGCCTTTTGGCCAAATGGATTTTAAATATACAGAACAGCTGCAGAAGTGGGCCTCTGTAGTGGGTGGAATAGATCTTGTATTATTGCTTCATATCACAGATTTTAAGGCTTTGGATCATATTTCCTATCTGAGATCAGTAATGCAGGAATACAAATAACAGCCTGTGTCTATATCACTGAGAATATGGCTCCCATCTGTTCAGCAAGTTCTGCAAAGTATTGTACATCAAAATGTGAACACAAAGTAGGAAAAGCTGCAGTGAATACAATTGTTCTTGCAAATGCTCCCAAGATACTGCTACAGAATGCACACTGATGCCCTCTTTGTGTCCCTTATTCTGATGGAAAATTTATCACTGGCAGATATATATATGTGAGAGGAACCACACTAATCAAACCACATGAAGACAATAGTTACCCAGTTCCATGCAAAGAACCATTTTGTAAGTTACTGCCACAGATTTTTCAGTCAATCTTCAGCAGTCAATAGGAGACATATTAAATCAGATCACTGGTCCATTTAGTGACTAAATCCCTTGCTGCTCTCCCTTGCCCTGCGATGCTCTCCTGCTACCTGTACAAACTGATATGTCCTCTTAAAAAAAAAAAAAGTGAGCCTTTTTCAAGTTTTCATAATATATGGTTTAATTAACAAATGAAAAAGTGTTGTATACAGTTGTGAAAGTGACATTTATTACAAAGGCGGCTGTAGGAAGGATGGATATTATTTAACAATTGTGTTTAGGTATGAAATGCAAGTTTGTGCTTTTATAGAACCAAACTGAGTTTGTAAACTGGTGTTTATTTTTTGACTATTTAAATTTTATTATTAGTAAGATCAATTTCTACTATTCTTATCTATCCAAAATTTGCTCACCAGCCCCCCAAGTGAGAAAAGATTTGCAATGTGGCCCCTCACCTAAAAAGTTTGGACACCCTTAATTTAGTCCTATATTCTTTTTTTCTGATAAAGGTCAGTGACAAGATGGGTGAGGCAACATATTTTTATGAATAGTAGTGTCTGATTCACATTCTCTATACCGTTAAATTATTTTATATACTTTTATCATCTCTCTCTTATTTATAACCTTTATAAACTAAACATACCCCATCTTTTTATCTTTCATAAAAAAGATTTTTCTTATTTCTAACCATTCTTGTCTCTAATTTCTTATTCTCCATCTAGTTCTTCAATGTATATTTTTAGGTGATCATAACTGAATACAGTACTTCACGTGAGGGCGTCCTACTAATTCATATAGTTGATGTCTGTGGCTAGTTCATATTATTCATTTTAATGTGTTTTACCTTGTATTTGTAACCACTAAACTTCATCTGCCATTGACTTGTCCATTTACTTGTTTTTGTGAGGTCTCTGCAGTTTTTCTGTCTTTGTCCCCTCACTCTCAGAGCACTAAACATAGCTTCTGCTAAACATACCTTAAACTGACCCCTGAATTTAGTCTTTAAACTACAACAGTGAATTGTTTAGTAAGATGATTTTTCTTTAGTTCCCTTTCAAAAAGAGTAAAACATGATATAGATATATTTTGAACGAGTCTTTCTGCTCCAGAGCAACGTTTGCCTGATTCCTGTGGACCAAAAGCAATGGCTTTATATGGCTCTGAATACTTTTTTTAAAAATTAAAACAAAAAATAATCCAGCTCAGAGTTGGATTACTAGACTCAAATTCTGGCTAAACAGATGGAGCAGTGATCCCAGATGAGACTACTGTCTCAATAAAAAATATTTTATGTATAAATCTGCTATGCATGCTGTTGATATTTATACCCATCTGTTTGGAAGGCATCTTGCCCATTCATAAATTGGTTAGATTCTTCTTGTCTTAAAGTGTGTCAGGCAGCTTATACATCACAGTCATGGTGTGTAAAGAGGAGAACAATCACCTTGTCTGTAAACAGTATGATGGAAATCCCATGCTCACACAAGTCAGAACCTAGAGTCTTTCCTTACAAGTTTACACTTGGAATTATATTAACAGCTAGCTTTTTAGAGCTCCACCCTCATCATGAGTTTTAGGGCTTGTGTGTGTTCTATGAGTGTGGTCAATGGAGTCCACCTGAGGTCAACAGTGAAAAGAGAAAGTTTCTGTACATAAAGCCTCTGAGTTCTAAAATAAATGCTTTTTCAACAATCTTTGAGGTCTTGGAGACTGTTAAGGATGATGTTGAGCGGTGAGGAGCATGTTGAGGGGTGAGGAACGTGTTGATCAGATGTGCAGTGAGTTGAATTTGCACAGATTAGTGACTTTACAGTCTCATGACTGTAGAAGTTGGGGTCCCATGGTCAGCTTGGAGGACACCCCTGTAGGTCTCTGTGGGGAATTACTCAAGTCTAAGGCCCCTCTAGGTGGCAGGTCCCTCTTCCCTTCTTAACAAGAGTCCTTTTCTGGCATCTCTCTGGCTCCTCACTATGAAGTCAATAGCCACAAGCTCCCAGGCGGGTCAGATAGGCCCCACGTCAATAGCCCTGGCAGGGGCTTGAAGCTTCCCCCAATGGGGCAAGGACACCACAGATGCCTCAGGTCAGTGCAGGCATGGCGTTCAATCCCTTAGGGTGGTCAGGTAAGGAGAGAGGGTGAGGAGGGGGACGCAGGCCCACCTGCTCCACTGGGTCCCAGGCCAGGGCCCTACCAGTGACTGCAAGTCCAGTCACTGGGCCAGCGGGGCTCCAGCCGCAACACGCTGGTGCAGGCGGATGCACAGCAATCCACTCTCCCTGGGCTACTTCCTCCCACCCTGGGGTTCAGGTACCTGGTTCCAGAGGAGGTAGCATGTCTTGGAGTCCTTGGGATAAACAGCCTGTGGGATTCCACTAAGACCATCTATGCCCACGGGCAGTAGGTCTGGGTTTTCCTCTGGCTCATCGGCGAGGGGCAACTCCTCCAGGTTCTGGGGTCTGTACATCACCGCCAGCTCTTCTTCAACTTAAGGACGCTCCTCTAGGTCGCAGGGGCTGTAGGTCATGAGATCCTCTGTTTCCACCAGCTCCAGGTGCCTATGTGCAGGGTAGCTGCTCATGGGTTCAGTGGGCTTTAGAGCACCCACCCCAGTCTGTTGCCTCAGGGTTCCCATCCCAATCTCTAGGCCTGGCAAGGCTAGGCGATCCGTAGAGCTGGCCACCCGGGAAGGCTGGGGTCAGCCGCTGGGGCTGGACCTGGCCTCCTCCAGCTTGTTCCTTCCAGGCAAGCACGTCCTTCCTCTTTGGCAGCTCAGCCCCACTGAGCTCCCAGCCTGGGCTTTTCTACTTCCCCTTCTGGTCCCGGCCTTGCCCCTCTGCCTCCGGGCCCTGGGTCCTGCAGTTCCCCAGTCTGGCCAGGGAGGGCATTTGAGGCCTTCCTCAGGCCCAGGGTCTGAGAGTGGCCACAGCTCCTTGCTACAATGACAATAGGTGAAAGTCAGAAGACATGGGTTCAATTCTAAGTTCTATCATGGACTTGGTGTGTCCTGGGCAAGTCACTGGGTCCAAACTTTTAAATGCGAGTGTCTAAAGTTAGGCACCAAAGCAACCATTTAGACTGCAAGTAACCTGATTTTCAGAGGTCAACCTTCCATTACCTCTAACTGACTGATCAGCACCCAGAGGTGTCGCTGGCGCCTGGCACAGGGGGCAAGTGCCCCAAGTCCCAGTGCCAGTGCCCCAAATGGCTGGTGCACTCCCTCCCTCTCCTAACCCCATCCCTAGCTGGGTATCTGGGGCAGGGCCGGCCACAATGGCATCAGAGCCCCAACTCCGGATTGGGGCGAGGGCCTGAGCCCCAGGTCTTTTCCCAGGATAACAGCACTCCTGTCAGCACCTCTGAAAATCAGGATCCATTTGAATTTTAAACATCCCCCACTTTCATAAAGCTATATATGAAAAATGCTATATGGGTACAGTCCTTCAGCACTAAAAAGAAGGAGTCTTGTGGCACTTTTAAAGACTAACAGATTTATTTATCTCATAAGCTTTTGTGGGAGAAAATCTCATGAAAGCTAATGCAATAAATAAATCTATTAGTCTTTAAAAGTGCCACAGGACTGCTTGTTTGTTTTGCTGAACTAGAATAATATGGCAATCCCTTTAGATCCTTCAGCACTGACATCTAAGAGAGTTTTTTTTAAACTGGGGACCTGACTCAACAACTTTGGAAGACAGCATAATCTAGTGGATAGAGCCTGGATTGGGAGTCAGGAGACCTGACTTTGATTTCTTCTTCAGCCATTGACCTGCTGTGGGACTTTGGCATGCCCTTTCATGTTTGTATGCCTCTGTTTATCCTTCCAGCCCCATGGACCTCTCCTTTCTTTAGGTGGTAAACCCTTCAGGGCATGGATCACATCTTGTTATAGTTGGATCTTCTATAATATGAATAATAACATGGATTTAAGAGAGTTGGAGACTATATCAGATTTTTCAAGTTATACTAATCTCCAATCACTTATTTGACCATTTTAAATATAATTAGCACCTTATAACAATTTAAATACTAGAGATGGTTCTCCCAGTAGGAATACCATGAGGAATGCTTGAGGTAACAGTGATCCAGGGCACATGCACAAGCTACTGAGACCAATCTAATGTTTCTATGTTACATTTCAAAAGGAATGTGTACAAAATGCTACCTTATACTCAGAGCCATAACTAGGGCAGGGCGATTGGGACTTTGCATCAGCTGCCGTACTGAACGGCTCTATTTCACTGCTCGATTGAGGGCATGTTCCATGCTGCTTGCTCCGGGTGTGCCCTGAGCACCAAAATACCTAGTTCTGTCACTGCTTATATTTACATGTATGGTTTGGGAGGTCTTGGGTGCTCAGGTTGTTTTTGGTGTTGGGGGCGAGTGTTAAGACTATCATCTTCATCATACTTCTCGTATATAAATGAGATTCTCTTAGACTGGGGATTGGCCATGCAGGTTTAGTAAGCCACCTGTGGTTCACTGAGCATCCCCTTCTGGCTCCCTGGCAATCTTTTCCAGGTAGCCAGGTGTGCTCCAGGGACTCCACTTTCGGGGCACCAGCATTGCTCCCACCCTCGCACCACAACTTCATGAGCTGGAAGCAGCGCAGCAGCTGCACCATGGCCCCTAGCGCTGGCAGGAGTTGTGCAGGCTGCGCACGCTCCTTCCATTCCTCCCTCCGCTGATGGGGCGGAGCAGCGCTGCCCTGCCTACCCCTTGCCTGCTACCTCTCCCAATAGTGGTGGGGGGAAAGTGGCAGCTTTCCAAGGCAGGGCCCTGGAATGGCCCCCTCCATGGAGCTCAGACCACTTCAACCCAGCCACCCCAGGCCTGAATGGGCCTGATCAAGGGCCTGGGGGTGAGGCAGCCTCTGTTCAGGCCTGGAGCGGCTGGGTTGAAGTGGCCTGAACTCCGCAGAGCAAGCCATTCCAAGGCCCTGCCTCTGCAAGCTGCAGCTGTCTGCCAGCTGCTCTTGGGGGGCATGGCCGGCTGTGGGTAGGCGGGCACTGCTGCTCTGCCTGGCCAGTGGAGAGAGGGATGGAGGGAGTGTGTACCGCCCACACACACTCCACCAGTGCTAGGGGCCAAGGCATGACAGCTGGGCCGCTTCCGGCTCATGCAGTTGTGGTGGTGGGGGCAGGGGAAGAATGGCTCTTCTCCTCTTTTGGATTGCCAACCCCTATCTTAGACTTATAGACTATAAGATCAGAAGAGACAAATATGGTCATTAATCTGACCTTCTGCACAGTGCAGGCCACAAAACCTTACCCACTCACTTCTGCAATAAGCCTTTCACCTATGACTAAGTCCTTAAAGTCCTCAAATCATGATTTAAAGGCTTTAAGATTCAGAGAATCCACCAGCAGGTGAGCCATTCTGCATGCTGCATAAGAAGGTGAAAACCCCTCAGAGGCCTAGCCAATCAGCCCTATGGGAAAATTCCTTCCTGACCCCAAATATGGCAGTCAGTTAAACCCTGAACATGTGGGAAAGAATTTTCTGTAATAACTCAGAACTTACCCCATCTACCCTCCCTTCTTAGGCCACTAGCATATCCACCACAAGTAGTCAAAGATCAAAGATCAGTCAGGTTCCAAAGTAGGCTGTTCCACTGAATCATCTCCTCCATATAGGACCATAACTATGGTGGGGCAAATGGGGCTTCATCTCAGGCATGCCAGATTGGCTCAGTAGAGCTGCTCTACTCAAGGGCATTTCACACAGCTGGCCCCAAGTGCTGCTAATTGCAGTGGTTGCTGAAACAGAGCATTACAGCTCTGCCTCCATAAATGTATTAATCTCAGTTTTGAATGCAGTTATGTTGTTTGCCCTCACAGCTCCCCTTGGAAGGCTATTCTAGAACTTTACTCCTCTGATAGTTAGAAACCTGTGTCTAATTTCAAGCCTAAATTTCCTGATGGACGATTTGTATCCATTTGTTCTTGCATCCACATTGGTGCTGTACTCAGATAATTCCTCTCCCTTTCTGATATTTATCTGTGATGTATTTATAGAGGGGGATCATATCTGCCCTTGACCTTCGTTTGGTTAGACTGAACAAGCCAAGCTCCTTAAGTCTCCTCCCATCAGGCAGGTGTTCTATTCTGGAAATCATCCTTGTAGCCCTTCTCTGCACCTGTTCCAGTATGAATTCATCTTTCTTAAGTATGCGGGACCAGAACTACACAAAATATTACAGATTAGGTCTCACCAGTGCATTGTATATCAGTACTAACACTTCCCTATCTCTACTTGAAATACCTCTTCCGATGTGTCCTAGGACTGTATTAGCTTTTTTCACCACCACCATTGCATTGGTGGTTCATAGTCATCCTGGCTATGTCTACACTTAACAAGTTAGTTTGAATTAACTTAGTTCAAACTATTTAATTTGAACTAATCATGCTCAATTCAGACTAAGTTAATGCGAACTAACATGGCACCGCTAGAAACCCAAATCAAACTGCTATGTCCATGGACAGGACTTACTAGTTCGAGTTAAGAAAGGGGGGCACCATGGGAAGTGTGGCAACATGGCACCCGAAAAGGTCCATGCCCCCACCCAATATGTAGAAGGAGGAATTCCTTAGTTCAAAGCAAGGAAAGCCAGTGTAGTCATGCATTAATGTAGTTTGAATTAATCCTCATTAATTCAAACTAAATCAGGGGTCTCAAACACATGGCCCAAGGGCTGCATGTGGCCCCTAAAGCTATTTCCTGTGGCCCGCAATGACACTATTGTTACCAATATTTGCAATATTGTTGTGTGGAAGGGTTTCAGTGGTGCAGCTCTTGGGCTAATGTGCTAGTCCTCATGTGGCCCTGTACTAGTCCTCATGTGTCCCTCCTGGTGATTTGAGTTTGAGACCCCTGAACTAAATTGTAAGTATAGACACTCCCTGTGATCAGCCAGTACTTCCAGGTCCTCTGTCCCTTCGAACTGACACATCCACAACTTATAGGAAAAACTCTTGTGATTTGTCCCTAAATGCATGACTTCAAACTTCCTATTATTAAATTTCATTCTATTCCTAATACTCCAGTTTACAAGGTTATCCAGATCTTTCTGTATGATATCCTGATCACTCTCTGTATTGACAATACCTCCCAATTTGGTGTCATCTGCAAACTTAATTAGAACATTACAGCTTTTTGTGCCAAGGTCAGTAACAAAAAGATTGAATAAGATCGGCCTGCAGTTACCTGGATCACTTTTATTCCCTTTCTTGAAAATAGGAACTATATCAGCAATTCTCCAGGCATACGGTACAACCCCTGAGTTTACAGATTCATTAAAAGTCCTTCTAGTTTCATGTGCCAATTTCTTTAATATTGTTGGATGGAGATTATCTGCCCCCCACTCCTGATTTAGTCCCATTAAGCAGTTCAAGTTTGGCTTCTATCTCCATATCCTCCTTCTCATTAGCCATTCTACCACTATCCCCAAGCTCATCATTAGCCTCATTAAAAACAGAGGCAAAGTATTTGTTTAGGTATCCAGCCATGTCTAGATTATACTTAATCTCCACCCCCATCCTCATTGCTTAGCAGTCCCATTTCTTCTTTCTTTGTTTTCTTCATATTTATATGGCTATAGAACCTTTTATTTTTGGTTTTAATTCCCTCTGCAAGGTTCATCTCTTCTTGGCTTTTGACCTTTCTCACTTTATCTCTAAATGTTCTGATTTTCAAGAGGTAGCTTTCCTTGCTGATCCCTCCCATCTTTCATTCTTTGTAGGCTTTGTGCTTCTTCCTAATCACCTATTCACGATGCTTACCCATCCAATGTGAAACTAAATATACTCTTTTTTGCAGTTTAATGACGTTCGCTTCCAAAGTTACAGATAACATGTTTTCCATTAAAACTTAATAAAGAATTAAAACATCTTATAAATATTATATCTAAATAAAATAGGGTTCCCAAGCTGCTTTGGTAGCCTGTTTTGTTTTGTTTTGGTTTTTTAGTCATGAGCACTAATGATGAAGGAATTCTTCCTGGAGTGGTGTTTGTTTGTTTGTTTTTTGCTACCACTCTCTCTCTCCAAACACAGAAACAAACAAAAAGTATATTAATGTGAAAAGAAATGTGAATTAAAATGAAAAACTAAAAATGATATATATCTCATTTACAAAAATAAACTACACTCTGATTAAAATCCATTTTAATCAGTGGAAAAATTTTGGATTAGACACTTATGGTATGTTTGCACTGGAATTAAAAACCATTACTGGCTCATGCCAGCTGAGTCAGGTTCACTGGCTCAGGCTAAGGGGCTGTTTAATTGCTGTGTAGACATCTGGCATGGAGCCCCTGCACTAGGACCCTGCAAAGAGGGAAGGGTCCGAAAACTCAGTCTGCAGCCCAAGTCTAAATGTCTATACCACAGTTAAACAGCTCTCTAGCCTGAGCCCTGCCAGCCTAAATCAATTGGCTCAGGCCAGCTGCAAGTGTTTAACTGCAGTAGACATACCTTTATTTCTTGACTATTAGTGAAACGGCTGGTTACTTACCAGTAACCATCCTTCTCTGAGATGGTCTGCTCGCATACATTCAGAGTTAGGTGTCTATGTGCTGCAGTGCATGAGTGGTTGGAAGCTTTTAGCCATAGCCTGTCAGAGCAGAGTCAACAGCCAACGCCCCCTCTGGCCACTCCAGTGGCTATATATACAGCCCTGACCCTGTTCCTCCCCTGTCCCCTACTGGTTGCCAACTCCAAAATGCGGAGACAGGGGGAAGGTTCTGAATGCATGCAAGCAGCCCATCTCGAAGGAGGACGGTTACTGGTAAGTAACCCACCATTCTTCTTTAAGCGCTGCTCAGATACATTCAGAGTTAGGTGACTGCTAGCTGTACTGTGGACGGTGGATGGAGTTGGAGTTTTCCGCCTTCAGCATAGCTGTTCCCTCCTAAAAGCAAGCTCAAAACCTGGAAAAGTGCCTGAGAAGTGGGCAGGCTGTTTAGCCTACCTGGGGGGGGATATTCTGCAACTCTCAATGTCCCAAAAAAATGCTGAGTGGGGGAACTGAGAGGGTTAGAGTGCCATGTTGTCTTAGAGGTGAGTGGCGTAACATTGCCTATGCTAGGCCTTAGAAAAAAACCCAAAATGTGGGAAAAGGCAGGGGCTGAGGGGCTAGGAAACTTATTAGGCCCCACAGAGGGAAAAGTGTCCTTTTTTGGCTGTTCTCAGGGTGCTTCCCAAGGAATCATCAAAGGGGACTGTGCCCTCCCTTTGGAGGTGGACATAGATATTGGGCCCTGCTAATTGTTTCAAGGAAGGGGCCCATCCATAGCCAGTAAAATACGACCAACAAGAGAAGTGAAGGCTTTTGTGTGGGAAGACTAGTGAAGGAAATATGTCACCTAACTTTAAAGGTGAAACCTGACCCATTGGACCTACAAGAACTCCTTTGGCCCTTCAGTTCCAAGTGGGATAGGAGGCACTGAGGATGGGAGTGTAAGCTGTGGTCTCCCTTAGAGCCAGGGCTGGAGGAGTGGCCTGAACGCCACCCCTGATCAGACTGGGGAACTGCAGGCACCAGGGCCTGGAAGAAGAAGGGTGGAGCCAAGGCAGGAAGTGGAAATATAAAAACCCTAGCCAGCAGCTCAGTAAGGGATGAGTTGCTGAAGGGGAAGGACATGCCTGCGGGGAGGCAGTCAGGGGAAGGAGCCCAGCCTTGGCCACCCAGAGAGCCCAGCCTCCTCTGGCAGGCAGGCCATATGGCCCACCCAGCCTCCTGGGACTGGGTGACTGAGAGGGGAACCCCAAACCCGCCAATTGGGGAGGGCACCCCAGGGCCTGCCGGGGCCCTGACCAACTGCTCTGTGCTGGGATTGACCCCCAGCCAATTGAGGAGATGGACATAGACCCCTATGTTGGGAGCATGGACGCTGGCAGGCCACGCCTGTGTTCGCAGCATGACCCCTGAATTCTGTGTACTATGGAAAAGTACAAGCATGCTACCCCCATGCCCCTGGCTTTTGGGAAAGAGGATCTGGAGAAGCTCACACCACCTTTCAGGCGAAGTAAACAGGTATATTAATCATTGCAATGACTGCTAGAGATATGCTAAACTGTATAAATAAAGGACACCGGGATTTTCCCGGGACGCTTCTTAGCCGTATTCCACGACTCTGCCTGGTTTCTTCCCGCACCCCTACATCCCCTGTGACCTGGAGGAGCTCCCCTTGGCTGAAAAGGAGCTGCTGACAACGTACAGGCCGAACACCCTGGAGGAGTTGCCCAGTGTGGATGGGCCAGAGGAAATACTAGACCTGCTGCCCATGTGTTACAAACTTTGCCCATCAACTCATGGTATGCACATTTATTAGGGTTACTTTCTCTTTGGGGAAGATGGTAATTCTATTAACGTGCTGCTTTTGTCACTTGTGTTTCTATATAGGTGCATCTGAGCAGACCGGGTCTATCAGCACTCTCAGCTGACACCTTATGTGTCCCTGAACTCAGTAGGCTGGGTCACACAGCACTTCTCTGTTGCTACTCTTGTGTGCCCCTCTACCACACCAAACTAGGCCTGATTATGGCTCTTGAGCAGGCTGGGTCACACAGCACTTCTCAGCTGCTACCCTTATATGCCCCTGGACTCAATCAGGCTGATATCTCCACCAATGAGCAAACCTTAGAGTTGTGGGCATCGCAGGGATCTTTGGCTGGGTAATAGAAGCGTTGCTGCAAAGCGATATAAAGAAACCAAGACCACAAAGGAGAGGGAATGATGTCTTAGAAGAGTCTGGAAACTGGCTTAATAACAAAAGTCATTTTATTGCTAGGTATCTAAAACTTGCAATAATAATAATAATAATTACAAAAGGAGAGAAGAATACCCCAAAATACCCACTTACAGCATTGATAAACATACAAGGAAAGAAAAACACCCAGCTACAATATTACCTAAATTCTACTGTATCAAGCCTAGAGAGACAGTCATAATTAACAAAGAGGGAGAGAAGTTGGGCGAGAGAGAAAGAAGCTGGGCATGGGGAGGAGGGTCTCACCACTCTGTGTAGCAGAAAGGTTCCCAGGTTGTGCAGATCAGGGTCAGAGGCTGGATGGAAACAAAGCTCCCACAGCAATCAGCAAAGAAGAAAAGCCAAATCCCAGTGGAAATGATACAGCTTTAGATCCAAGCATCAGGACTCAGGACTCAATCCAGACTCACACAGGATCCAGTCAGGACTTAGACAGGACACACAGTTCTGAGTCAGGACTTGTACGGGACACACAGTACTGTACTGTTGGATGTGGGTAAAGGTTTTTTATAAGGACTTGTTTAAGTGGCCAATACGCATTCCTGGCTGGGTGTGATGGTTCAGAGAAGCTCACAATACAATAAGGCAGACTCAGTATTTTGGGTGTCAATTATCATGTCAATGACTAGAATGGTCTGATAATTGCTGAGTTTATTCATTTTGGTGTGAGAGCCTCCATCATGCAATGCTTCCCTGCTTCTTCAATCCCAGGGTTCAGTGCGGTTCTTGCTTTGGAGCCTGGCTCTCCATAGTCAATGCAAATGAAGCTCCATTAACTGTACTGTTGGGTTTTAGATATGGGTAAATAAGGATGCCTCCCATCTCCTACTATTTTTGGTTTTCAGTTCAAGCAGAGGTTGAGGGATGTGTGTGGAGGGGAAGGCACAGGCTGGATACTATGCTCTGATTCCTCAAGAACACAGAGCTAACACTTAACACATGGACACGAAGGGGTTTGCCGAGATCCCACAGGCATTTTACAGAGGAGCCCCTGAGGACAGCTACCCACCTCTGGAGTTAGGTACCCAGGGCTGGGGAGGGGTCGGGGTTGGAGGAAGTAGCCCAGGGAGAGCAGAATGCCGGGCCACGCCACAGGGCAGCATGTTTCGTTGGGAGCCCTGCTGACCCAGAGGTGGAGCCCTTCTGTCACTGCGTTGGGCCCTGGGCTGAACACAGTGGAGCGGGTGCACCTGCATCTCCCTCCTCAACCCCTTTTCTTGGCTAAAAGCAAACCGAGTAATCCCTGGCTGCCTGAGCTGGCCATAGGCTTTGTGATTGCCCGCCCTGCCTGGGGGCCAGAGCCCTAAAGGCGATGCCCGGCCACTGGAAGGGACGCCCCCTCCAGCCAATTCCCCAGGACCACCAGTTGGGAGACCCTCCCAATGGGCCAGAGAGGCTGGTGGCTTGCAGGGAGGAAACTCCAAAGTTGGGCTATTCACTAGAGGCAACAGACTATCTCGTGTCTCCGGCGGTGAGGGTTATGCAGCAGCCTATCTTGCCCCCCCTTAGGTGGGAGGCAACACTAAGACCTTGGAGTATCGCACAGAAGTGTGAGAATCACTGAGAGAACAACTGGTCTAGTGGGGTGGTTCCTGACATGGGAGGGGTCACCCAGGGCAACAGTGGGGTAACCCCGGGAAGCCAGCTGACATCAGTTTCCCCACAACAAGTGTGGACCTCTTTATGCATCTGCAAGCTAAGATAGATGAGGCCTGCACTGCCCCCGTAATGCCAAAATGAGGGGGAAAGGGAAAGGGGAGGGAAAGGGTTCATGAACCGTAGGCATAATTCTAATTAGATTCCTAGGTCAGTACTCCTGTCTAGTCCCCCTTCAGGTTGGGAGAGAAAAACAGAGTGACAAAGAACGGTTTGTAAGTCGGAACACAGAGATAACGGTGGGGTGGGACGAGGGGAGTTTTCCGTCTCAACCCCTTCCTCTTTTAGTGGGGGGATAGACCCCACCCTCCAGTTGGAGGTGAACCTAAGTGATAGAGGAGGGTTTGCAAGAAGAAACCTTGAGAAACCAGAGAAGAGGGGCAAGAAAATTTTCCCATCTAAGTCCCCTCGCCTTCCATAAGGAGGAGGCAAGTGGGTTTTGGGAACTCAGTGTCATGACACAGGACAGTGGGGAAAAATCCCAGGAGGAATTGAGTAAACCATGAGAGGGGTAATACAGCCAGTGACTCAGGGCTGTCCTTCACCTAAACCAGGAATCCCTTCTGTTCCATAAGCAAAGGAAGCCAGGAGGTGCATTGAGGGAAAGAATCACCCCTTAGACCTCTAACATGAGTGTACAGAGGGTTGCTGATCCTTACCATCCCTAGGGGTTAGAAAAGGATGCCCCATAGTCGAAAGAGGTAGGGTTTGGAAACACCAAGAGCCTACTATATACCAAGGCCAGGGCCTGTCCATGAGGTGGACCCGGGGATGTCTCAAGGAGTCTTCCCAGGCATAAGAGATTTAGAACCCTTACAGTGTTTGCTGTCTCCTGTCGTAGGAGGCAAGCTGGATAAGTCATCCCCCTCCTGCATACCCCTGTCAAAGCGTGACCCCCTATGCTCCCTCTAGTCGGAGTCGAGGAGGTTTGATACTGTCTCCAGTAGATTTTAAGGAGGCTGAGTGAAAAAATGTGCTGGGGGGGAGCTTTGGAAGTCCCTTTACCCTTAGATGAAAGAAGGGATGGGTATGAGGCGGACGTCCTTGTTGGAATTGTATGGCCCAGGCACCCAGCTCATGAGAATCAGGGACTCCCATTGTCCCATGGCACAACGTGCCCACAGGAAAGTCGATGAAGTATTGGATAAAATGGGGAGGTGCCTCCTCATGGCCATCCCAAAGGTGGGAAAAATGCCCTACCATTATTTTAAATGGGAGGCGGAGGGCTTCTCTCCACCGGATGCCCGTAAGAATCATGAGGAAGGGAAGAAGCAGGTAAACTGAGCTGGACAGGAGGGAGTAAAAAAACCCATTGGTTTTTGCCCTTGTGACAAAGAAGGGTAACTCTTACCGGAGGGTGGAGGCAATAAGGCTGAACAGTCTGGAGGAAAATGCTAGAAGGGAAGTAGGGACCTAGGAGTGCTACTGAGGAATCCCTATGTATGAATACCCCAAGGTTTTTTGGGGTGAAGGTAAGAGAGAGAAGGTCCATAGGCAAGAACGCAACGGACATGGACCAAACAATGTCAGGGTCACCCAGTCCCTGTTTCCCATCAACAGAGGTGATCATGGAGTGATAAGAACAGGACGGGAGTGGTGGTCAATCACACATCACACCCCAGGAAAGAATATAAAAACCCCACAAAGAAAAAAAAGGAGCTCTGTTCAGAGTATGGTGGAGGGTGGCCCCGTTGATCTGTAAGGATGATTAGAGCTATCTGGGTTGTTTGCTGCTGTGTTCCCGCAGAGTGGTGGGTGGGATACCTGAAAGACCCTTGGCATCTGAACACTGGGCCATAAGACGTTAAAAGCGCTCCATAGATCATCCATCTTGTCCCTATTAGGTTAGCCCTGGGGACTGGAAGGACCAATTTGTGGACCCTCCTGCCAGGCGTGTGTTCCTCCTCTTATGGCATTCTGATGATGACTGGTTCATGCTCCGCCAAATGCTGGGTTATATTCGGTGGTATTTCCCAAAGGATTTAGTCATCGGAAATTGAGAGACGGAGAGAGGGAGAGATGAGGATTCAAGGAACGTGTTAGAAAAAACATCCTAGACCCTACTAAACCTTGGGGAAAATCAAGTGGATAGTGTAAGAAACAGGCAAAAACAAGGGAGCAATTTCACACGAGTGCCCAGGACTGGGCTGCAGGCCAAGGATTGTCCCATTGCAAGAAGTAGAAAAAAAACTGTGGCTGGGCAGCTACCCCTCTAGTTTGAAAAGGGATGTATGGAGTATCAGAAAAATTAGTGTTTCCCATCCCTTAGTTCTGGATGGGCCCTGTGTAGGAACCCCACCACCAATTCTGGAGGAATTTGAGGTGGATGGGGAAAAAAGAGGTGGCAGCAGAAGAATAAGGCAGCGGGCCCCCAGAGCAGGCCTTCACCTAAGGATCCCTGTCTCCTAAGGGGAAGATACCCATGGCAGCAAGGAACTTGGGTCTCCACAAAGTTAGTCTTGCTCCTTGCTAGATCAGGAAAGTCTAATTTGGTGCCCTTGGCATCTCTATGAGGACATGGTAGAAGAACTACTAGGCATTCACAACGGGAGCATGCCCAGAGATTGGAGGTCTGATCTGGGGTCCCTATTGCCATGTAATAGGAGGTCTGTGTCCTCCGCAAATAAGGACCATCCCTCAAAAGGGAGGTCCTGTATGGCCTGTTGGATATCTTGGGCAAGGCCTGCCTCCTGCAGCCACGCTGCCCATCTCATGACGATGGCCAGGGCTACTCCTGTACTTGCTGTATCTGTGGCATCCCATGCAGCCAGAAGTGAGTCCTGGGATGCCAGAAAGCCCTCCTCTAAGAGGGATTCATAAGCCTCTCTATGTTCCTGCAGAAGGAGGTCCATAAACTTTCTCAGAAAGTCCCATATATTGAGGGTGTACCTTACCACCAGAGCCTGGTGGTTAGCTACGTGGAGCTGGAAGACAGACGTCTTGCTTCCCTGGATCTTGACATGAGATTGGGGGAGGGTAGTATCCCTTGCCCTAGGGTGGTCTCAATCACCCAGGGACTTGGACTCAGGTGGTGGATTAGGAAGAGAAAATCCTCTGGTAGGACCTGATATTTGGGGCCTGCTATGTCAGACACCAAAGAGATGGCAGCAGGGCTTTGCCAGCGTGATCTGGTGATGTCATGCATGCTGGGGTGCAGCAGCACCATTATAGCGTCCGGGAAGGATGTTACCCTGGGGTCATAGAATTGTATAATCATAGGGTTAGAAGGGACCTCATGAGGTCATCTAGTCCAACCCCCTGCCAAAAAAGCAGGACCGCTCTCACTAAACTATCCCAGCCAGTGTTTTGTATAACTGAGCCTTAAATATCTCCAAAGATGGAGATTCCACCACTTCCCTAGATAGCACATTCCAATGTTTCACCACCCTCCTAGTAAGAAAGTTTTTCCTAATATCTAACCTTGACCTCCCCAGCTGCAACTTGAAACCATTGCTCCTTGGTCTGTCCTCTGTTACTACCAAGAACAGCTGAGCTCCATCCTTCTTGGAGCATCCCTTAAAGCAGTTGAAGGTTGCTATCAAGTCTCCCCTCAATCTTCTCTTCTGCAGCCTAAATAAGCCTAGCTCCTTCAGTCTCTCTTCATAGGTCTTGTGCTCCAGCCCCTGGACTCTTTCTAATTTGCCCAAGTCCTTTTTGTAGTGGAGAGCCCAAAACTGGGCACACTATTCCAGATGCAGCCTCACCAGTGCCAAATAGAGAGGAACAATTACATCCCTGGATCTGCTGGCAACACTTCTACTGATGCAGCCCATTATGCCATTGGCCTTTTTGGCAGCAAGAGCACACTGCTGACTCATATCCAGCTTCTCATCCACCATGACTCCCAGGTCCTTTTCTACAGTGCTGCTACTTAGCCGATCGCTCCCCAGCCTGTAGCAGTGCATGGAGTTTTTCTGTCCCAGGTGGAGGACTTTGCACTTGTCCTTTTTGAACCTCACGAGATTTCTATTGGCCCACTGCTCCAATTTGTCTAGGTCTCCCTGAATCCTGTCCCTGCCCTCCAGCATGTCTACCATTCCCCCCAGCTTGGTGTCATCCACAAACTTACTGAGTGTGGACTCCATCCCATCATACAGATCATTAATGAAAATGTTGAACAGAACTGACCCCAGGACTGACCCCTGGGGCACACCACTCATTACTGGTTGCCAACTAGACGTGGAGCCATTGATTCCTACTCGCTGAAACCATTGATCTAGCCAGTTCTCTATCCACCTTACAATCCACATATCCAACCCATATTTCCTTAATTTGCCAATGAGAATGCTGTAGGAAACCCGTATCAAAAGCATTGCTAAAGTCGATGTATCATGTCAATGGCTATTCCCGCATCCACAAATCCAGTCATCTCGTTCTAGAAGGCAAAGAGGTTGGTCAGGCACAATTTACCCTTGGTGAATCCATGCTGACTGTTCCTGATCACTCTATTTTCCTCCAAGTGTTTCAGGATGGATTCTTTAAGAAGCTGTTCCATGACTTTTCTGTTGAACCCTGGGTTCGCAATGTATCTGCAATGGACCAGCAACACCCACCAAGGAGATGGACACCAATTTTCAATAGACAAAATTTTATAGTAGTCTCATAAAGGCATACAATGAAATAGCAACAAAAATGCCTATGTGGGGGGAGTAAACAGCTACACAGTGAAAACGACTATGCAAGCTACAAGTGGGATAATAAACAGCTATGTAGTAAAGGGACTATACAAGGTACAAATGAAAACCACACTTATAAACACTGCATAAATGGGAAAAACTACACTTACAGACAATGCATAAATGGGAAAAAGCTATACTTATAAACACTGCCTAAAGAAAAAAAAACTACACTTATAAACGATGCATAAATGAAATTATAGAGAAAAGAAAAAGGGAAGAAAGAAACAAATCGAGAGAGGTAGAATAGCTGTATCAGTTTATAATACCTGTCCTAGCACCGTAGTGGAACTCAAAGTGAGGAGGCAGACCAGCTGCAGCATCCCAGTACATAATCGTTCAGCCGGCAATTCGACTACACCCAAAAGTCTTGCAGGCAGGAGCTCCCTGTCCAGGTCAGGGGATCAGTCCGACCAATTCGTGATGTGCCCTCTAGTGTTCGAGGGTGGGAGAACACTCAAGCCAACCGAGGCAGAGGCTTAAATAGTGTACTGCACAGCTAGAGTATAAAATAGCCAATTGGAAGAGAGGTGCAGGTCAGGACCAATGATAAAACTGGGACCCCTGGACAATGATCCCTCCTTTGTGGTGATGGGGGTGCGGAGAAACTGTTCAGAGCGATAGAAACCCCCCCCCCCCGATGACACAAGGCAAGGGGGGGTAGAAACTCGCCCAGGAAATCGAGGCCCATCAGGGAAGATCGATCCTTAACACTCTTCCCCTTGAGCTGAATAGCCTGGAGATGAGATCCATCAGGGAAATCTATACATAACATTCCTCCCTGTGGGCTCCATAGTCTAGAGGGCTATGTTGGGGGGGCGGGGGGGGCCATTATGTCTGCCACCTCCGTTGACATTTTCCGGGGTTTGAGGTGAGGCTGACAGGTCTGTAATTCCGCAGATCCGCTTTTTTCCTTTCTTGACGATAGGTACTGTATTTGCTTTTTTCCAGTCCTCTGGCACCTCCCCCATTTGCCACGAGTTTTCAAAGATAATGGCCAGCAGTACTGCTACCTCATTGGCCAGCTCCTTCAGATGCAGTTCATCCTGCCCCATGGACTTGTGCACACCCAGCTTCTTTGAGTAGTCTCTAACCTAGGGTTACCAGATGTCACGCAAAAGGAGGACATGTCCTCCCTTTCTCCCTCATGTCTACCGTCTGGCAGGTATTTTTAAATACATGCTTTTGTCTGGCTTTTTACTTACAGGGGTTAAAGTATGCTGGAACACCCTGGAACACCTTATTTTTAGGGAAAAGCTTTTCAGGCCCCCCTGAAAACAGAAGAATATTACATTAATACTACATTTTCTCCATGGGTGTGTCTAAACTGTGTGTTTAAGTCGACTTAAGAGCCCTTAAGTCGACTTAAACAAAGCCCTGTCTACATTGTAGGGCAATAAAGCCGACTTTAGCATCAGGTAAAGTCAACTTTATTATTTCCACTTATAAAGTTGACTTTACAGTTAAGTTGACTTTATTAAGTTGACTTTAAAGCAATGTGGAGGGAGAGTTGCCTTAAGTTGACTTAATTGGCCTCCCAGCCACCGAAAACGTGGGGATGGGGACTGGTTAGAAGGTACAACACAGCTGGGAGCATTCCCAGCTGTGTGGACCACAGCCAAACTCCACATTTTTCCGACTGAGGAGGCATCTCCCCCATTCTGAGCCTGACTGGGAATTACAGCCCGACCCCAGCATTTCCCCCCTTCTCAGCTGGACCTCAGCATCTCAGCCGACCCCAGCATCTCCCCTCATCGCAGCCCGACCTCAGCATCTCAGCCAGACCCCAGGATCTCCCTGCATCACAGCTTGACCTCAGCATCACAGCCTGACCCCAGCATGTGCCCACATCGCAGCCTGACACCAGCATCTAAACCTGACCCGGCATCTCCCCGCACTTCAGCCCCACCCCAGCATCTCAGCCTGACCCTGCCTGTCTCCCCTGTTCTTAGCCCAACCCTGCCTGTCTCCCCCATTCTTAGCCAGCCCCACATCTCCCCTATACTTAGCCTGCCCCGCATGTCTCCCCCATTCTCAGCCTCACCCTGCCTCTCTCCCCCCTTGCCCTTCTCACCCCAGTCCTCGGTGTCTCCCCCTTCTGTGCCCAAACCTTTGCGTCTCCCCCCACCCTTCTCTGCCCAAGCCTCGGTGTTTCCCCCTTCTCTGCCCAAACCTGTGTGTCTCCCCCTTGTCCTTTTCAGCCTGACCCTGCCTCTCTCTTCCCCTCTCAGATCAACCCTGTGTCTTCCCTTTTCAAAGGACCCCCCTGATAGTGTTATAAAACAAACAAGGAGTCCAGAGGCACTGTTTAAGACTAAGAAATTTATTTATTGGATGAGCTTTCATGGGAGAAAAATTCCACTTTATCAGACAGTTTGAAGATGCGGGAGGGGAATTTACAGAACGTTATGAAATAAATGCAGGGGAGTGTAAGACATAGAATCAGGTCACACTCTAACAGCAAATCAAAGCAGTTGTTAAGATTCAAACACTGGTAAACAGTACGTAGAGAGAGAAAGAAAGAAAGTTGCTATTTGTTTTAGATTAGGTTGTATGAAAGCAGGATTAAATCCTGACTATGGATTTTTTTTTTCCATTATAACAGGTGATTTGACTTCACCTTCATCTATGTGCTGCTTCCTGGTGTTTGAGTCTAACAACTGTTGCGCCCAGCCCCTGCACTCGCAGTTGCCCTGCAGCACCTGGTCCAGAGCCAGAGTCTGGAGAGCACAGAGGGTGCGGAGTGCTGCGCTGGCACATTGCTGGGCTGTGTCAGGCTCCCTGAGCTCCCTTTTGCCACACACAGTATGGAGGATGGTCTGGTCACTCACTTCCTGCAGTAAAGGAGTGGCTGGAAGAGAGGGGCACCTCTCCTGTGGTGCACTGTGGGCCAGCTACTCACAACGCACCACTCCTAGGGTGAATTAGCAACTGCCAGTGTGGACGTGGGCAGTCTCCTGGCATTTCGAGTGTGGATGTGCCAAGCCAGCTTAATAAGGTTTACTTTAAGCAGACTTTATTAAGCCAGCTTAACCGAGCCCTGTAGTGTAGACATAGCCCATGTGTCCTCCAATGTCCTCCTTTCCGTACTTCCCTGTCCTCCTTTCCAGGCTTTGGTATCTGGTAGCCCTACCCTAACCTAACCTTCCATCACCAAGGAACTCTCCTCTTCTCTCCAATCTGCCATACCCAGTGTAGTGGACTGGGAGGTGACCCTGCCTGTGAAAACTGAAGTAAGAAAAACAGTGAGCAATTCAGCTTTTTCCTCATCCTCCACCATAAGGATACCTGCCCCATTCAGTAAGAGACCTACACCATCCTTGATCCTCCTCTTGTCATTAACATACTTGTAGAACCCCTTCCTGTTATCCGTCACATTCCTTGCTAGCTGCAGCTCCATTTGTCCTTTGGCCTTTCTGATTTTATCCCTGCAGTCCCAAGCAATATCTTTATATGCCTCCTTAGTCATCTGTCCAAGCTTCCACGTCCTGTAAGCTTCCTTTTTATGCTTTAGCTCAGTGCAGAGTTCTCTGTTATGCCACGCTGGGTGCCTTCCACATTTGCTGTTCTTTCTGCTCATCAGAATGGTATCTTCCTGTGCCCTTACCAGGGTTTTTTTGTTTTTGTTTTGTTTTGTTTTGTTTTAAACACAGACAGCTCTCTTGGATGCCTTTCCCCTTCAGATCAGCGTCCCAATGGATCCTCCCCATCAGTTCCCTGAGGGAGCCAAAATTTGTTTTTCTGAAGTCCCGGGTCTGCGTTTTGCTTCTTTCCTTTTTTCCATTAATTAGCATCTTGAACTCTACCATCTCATAGTCACTGCTGCCATTCACTTCTGCTTCCCCAATCAATTCTTCTCTGTTTGTGAGCAGCAGGTCGAGAGGTGCAAAGCCCTGAGTTGGTTCCTCCAGCATTTGTACCAAGAAGTTGTCTTCAGCACTCTCTAAAAACTTCCTGGATTGCCAGTGCACTGCTGTATTGGCCTCCCAGTAGATGTAAGGGTAATTGAAATCCCCCATGAGAGCCAGGGCCTGTGATCTAGAAACTTCTGACAATTGTTCATAGAATGCCTCATCTACCTCCTCCTTCTGGTCTGGCTGTCAATAGCAGACAGCCACCATGACATTCCCCTTGTTTCTCTCTCCTCTAAACTTAAACCAAAGACTTTGAACTGGCTCCTTTCCACTTCCATAATGGAGCTCTGAGCAGTCATAGAGCTCTTTTGCATATAGTGCTACTCCTCCCCCTCTTCTTCCCTGCCTGTCCTTCCTGAACAATTTATATCCATCCATGGCAGAGCTCCAGTCATGCAAACTATCCCACCATATCTCTGTTATTCCAATTATATCAGTACTGCGCCAGTACTACCAATTCTTCCTGCTTGTTTCCCAGGCTCCTCACATTTGTGTAGAGGCACCTAAAATACCGGGCCAATTGCCCTACTTTCCCCTGTCAATTTTCAGTTCTATTGTATCTACCTCCTTGCATTTTCTCCCGGCGTTGTCTTCCCCTACTTGCCTCAGGTATTAGGGCTTCATTAGGACACCTAAGACAATTATTTGATTCCCCTCCATGTTTCAACTACCCTCTCTTTCATCCCTGGTGTCACAGCCCCGGCACCCCCCAATTTCCATTCTTTCCCCCAGGCTCCCACATTGTGACTTTACTGTGGGCTTTGGTCTCCTTCCCCCTTCAAATCTAGTTTAAAGCCCTCCTCACTAGGTTAACCAGTCTGAGTCTGAATATGCTCTTCCCCTTTCTCGACTGATAGAGTCCATCTATGCCTAGAAATTCCTTTTCCTGGAACAGCAGCCTGCGGTTGAGGAAGTCAAAGCCCTCCTGACACCACCATCTTTGCAGCCAGGCATTCATCTCCAGGATGTATCTGTCTCTACTCTGGCCCCTACTCTTGACCAGAAGGATCAAGGAGAGCACCACCTATGCTCCCAACTTCTTCACCTGCGCTCCCAGAGCCCTGTAGTCACCTTTGATCTGCCGAGGATCACCTCTTGCAGTATCATCGGTTCCCACCTGGATGCATAGCATGGGATAGTAGTCAGAGGGGCGGATGATTCTTGAGAATCCCTCCATAATGTCTCGGATTCGGGCACCCAGCAGACAGCATACTTCCCAAGAGGCCTTGTCAGGGAGACAGATGGGTGCCTCCGTCCCCCTCAGAAGTGAGTCCCCAACCACCACAACCCTACGTTTCCTCCTGGCTGTGGTGGATGTGATCCTCCCAGCCTTGGGGGTGCATGGAGTCTCCTCTTCCATCTCATCCATCATCTCTAGTGCCACGTAACGGTTCTTCACCACAATGGAGGGTGGGATGGGAGTAGGGGTGGAGCACTGTCTGTTGCCAGAGGTAACCAGCTGCCCGTGTCCTCCCTCTGCCATAGGCTTCCCATACTTCTCCAGAGGTGCGGCAGTAGTCTTCAGCACTGGATAGTATCCTCATCCTTGCATGTCTCCTTGTGGATACTATCGAGGATCTTCTCCAGGGCATGGATACTCCTGAGCCTAGACACCTCATTCTGTAACTCTCCCACCTGCCTCCTGAGAGATTCCACCAGAAAGCACCTGTTGCACTGATTCATCTCCCCAGCCTGATTGTCTGTGCCAGGGAAATGCAGGCCACAGTCCTTGCAAGTCCACACCAGGATCTGGGTAGAGATATCCATGGTCAGGATATCGGTCTAGCTACAAACACAGGTGGAGGAGACAGAAGGGGCTCTTGCAGAAGCAGTGTGGCTCCTCTTCACCATCGTGGCCTTGTCAACTCCTCCCCAAACTCCCTATCAAATAAGGGATCCTGGTAACCCCTGATGGGCTCAATCTTTATGCCTGTGTTGGCAGTTGCACAGTGTAGGAGATCAAAGTGTGCCATGGCATCCTACCTGTATGATTCTGGTCTGGGGTTTAGAGCCCTTTCTGGGTTTATATGTGTAGTTCAGGGCTCTACAGTACTGAGCAAAGCCCACTGTAAGGAGACCTCTTGTGGTATGGATCATTCATGAGGTCGGTACTGATAGGTGCTTGGTGCTGGTGATCTTTCCCGGGCTCATCTACTTCTCCTGGAGGGAGTCATCTCCTCCAGACTCGGGGAGGGAGAGCTTTCTCAGCACTATTGTGGAGGGCTTGCCTTGGTGCCGGGATGGGTAGGTGGTGCTGGAGAGGCAATGGTGTTGCAGTGCCAGGGGGAAGCAGAATGCAAACTAAGGTGCTTAGGGGTAGGGCCTCGAATGGTGCCGGCCAGCTCATTTGTTCCCATTTGCGGCACTGGGGAGCTTGGCAGCATACTAGGTGCCATGGAGCAGTGCCATTCAAGCACAGTCCACTTCTCTGAGAGGAAAGTGGGCTTTCCTCCCTGCTTTGGAAGCTTGGGAGGGGTAGGCATAGGCAAAAGAAGAGCCTTACCCACTTTGAAAGCTTCTGGAGTGGTGGGGATTTGTACCATCTCCTGTCCCCAGTGCCGAGAAGGGCCTGGATAGGGCAAACTGGATCTGAGGGCGCGCTTCGGTACTGATGCCAATGCCGCCCGCACTGTCTTCTGCTGCCGAGGGGAGCAGTGCCGAGAGGGGTCCAGTGCCGATCTTGCATGCGGTGCCGATGCCAAGGGCAACCCCAGTTCTGCAGGGATCAGCTGCCATGCTTGCTCCAGGGCCAACACACAGAACCATTGCTCCCTGTCTTTCAACATCTTCGGTTTCAAGGACTGACAGATGTACCAGTCAGCAGCCTTGTGTGACTCGCCCAGGCACTGAAGGCACTTCTTGTGGGGGTCATCCAAGGCAACCTTGCCGCAAGAAGTGCAGGGTTTGAAACCTGGCATCTTAGGCTGCTGTTGGGAGAGATCTTCCAGCTCTGAACTCACACGCTTCTGTAGAAGCATCAGTTCTTGGTGGAATGATGTCCACAAACAGGTCCTTCAATCTGAACAAGCAGCTCACACACAGATGAATCAACAGGCACTTTGCGGACACAGTCATTGAGGGCAGAAAAAGGAACTGGGGAGGATCAGGGTCAGGGCCGTATATATAACTACAGGAATGGCCAGAGGGGGCATTGGCTGCCAACGCTACTTGGAGAGGCTAAGGCTAAAAGCTTCTGTCCAATCGTGCACTGCGGCACATAGACACCAAACTCGGAATGTATCTGAGCAGTGCTCGAAGAAGAACTGTCCAAAACTTTAGAGATGTGGCAGAGCCACTTCACTGTCTCCTGCCTCTGTTCAAGCCCATAAACTACTCAGAGACCTTTGAATGTTTAGACACTACAGGCAGTTATTTTACCATATTAATTTCCACCACCCTTATACATTATACAACCTTACTCCTCCAGTCCTAGAAATCCCTCAGCTTCTGAGACAGACCAGGAGATAGGGCTACTCACACTCTCTGCTTCCCCCCTTATCACTTCCTTCCTGTGCCTTTTATATCATCTCTCTCACGGCTAAATTAACCTTTTGGTTCCCTTCAGCCCATTAATCAGGTACAGAAATCTCTGAGGGGACAGATCTCATCACGGAACACTTGCTAAAATCCCTAGCTTGGTGAATGGGTGGTGGAGTCCCCCTTGGTATGTCAGATGTCAGCCTTTCAGGAACCACCAAAATCAGAAATTTCCTGGTTTATGACTGAGGCTGTGTTCACACGCACAGGGTTATTTCGAAACAAGTTGTGTTGAAACAACTTGTTTCGAAACAACAACTTATTTCGAAATATCTTATTTCGAATTAACAAAATGTTAATTCGAAATAAGAAAAAAAGCGGGAAACGAAATAGCA